>CM061051.1:36929543-37676620 GCA_030762985.1 Adelphocoris suturalis
TTTGATGCGTAAACGTTAACTAAAAACTTTGGTGAAACCGGCCCTAAGGTTCATAAATAAGTGAGAAAATCTTTGCGATCTCATCACACGGCTGTCCCCTCAGTTGTACTGAGGACTTGGTGGGCCACAATAATCAGAATTGAAGTGCCAAATTTAATGTTAATCACAACCTTTCCTGGAAAATTCGCTCTATTAGTCATGCTGCATGACTGAATACTTTACTATTCGCGTGTCTTGAAAAAATATAGTTTCTTATAGGTCAATTCCCGATTAAAAAAACTCAAGGTTTCCCAAATTAGGTAAAATTTGCTTTTCAAAGGGTTTTTTCAAGTCTCAAACCTTAATTCATAAGAAAGCTCAGGCATTTATCCGATAGGAAATTTAATGTTCTTTCCAATAGTACCCTCAGATTTGAATTTAAACAGCAAATTAAGGGAGTTATGATCGTTTTAGTGACAAAAAGTTCAAAACACGAAGAAAAAAAATTTTAAATATTAAATTACTCGAAAACTACCTAAGCGTTTTAAAAAATCTCTATGAAGAACTTTAAATCAGAAATGAGCTCTAGAATCGACCTCTGAAGTACTGACGACCTTATGCGGGACACCCTGTGCAGTTGTTTTGTGAAGTGAGATAAGATGCTTCATGTACTTACTAAATCCATCGTGTTCTTAATGTAAAATGATTTTTATTTTAAAATTTCCGATATACTAGCCATGGAAATCCGTTTTTGGGGCATTCATCAACGATTCGGAGTTCGGAGTTCAAGCAGCACATTAGGAGCCCAAAAAGGCGTCCAGATTCCAAAAAAATGAACCAAAATTTTCAAGCGTAGCTAAACGCCCGCACTCTCATAAACCACCAACCTATTGTTTATTTTTAGTTCTTAAATTATTTTACTAGAACATTTTTAATCAATACGATTGCAAAATTTATGTATATATTGCATACATTATGCTCAATTAATTTCGAAAATTATATTGTATAGAGACGAGAGTAATAAACGTTGTATGTATTATCATCATTATAATCAATGGGACGAGGGATAGAGGATGGCGCACCTTTGCCTCTTCTCCGCGACTAAAAAATAGACTCTGTTTTCTTTTAATTTTTGTCATTTTGTAGGTTTTAGTTACGTCGAATTTTTGTTTTAGCGAATTTTTGAAGAAAATTAAGCTATTGCTCTCGCCTCAAAATTTGTAGAATGTGAATTTTTGAAAAAAAATTATGCAGAAATCCGTTTCAGGCTATTCTGAATCATATTCTGAAGTTTAACGCATTTTTTTATGTATGTATGTATATATATATGTATGTATGTATGTATGTATGTATGTGTCATTCCAGACGATAACTGTCCGTAGAATTGTGCTAGAAACTTCAAACAAATTTTAAAATGTTAAGGACACAAAACGAAAGTTCAAGTTCGTTGGCCAGCATGATCGGATTACATCTTCGGGTTGAAATTTTCAAAAATGTAGTCAAAAATTTCAAAATAGCCTGTTTTTTGCGATTTGTTGTGCGAAATAATTTTTTCAGCATACTAACATGTGGTATCAAGTTCAAAAATTTCAAAGTTGAATCAGCGTAATGCCGTTCGCTGGTTGTAATTTATTCTTCTATAAGAATATGTATCAAGTTTTCAAAAATTTCCTATAAGAATATGTATCAAGTTTTCAAAAATTTCAAAGTTGAAAAATCAAAAATCGAAATAATGCCGTTCGCTAGTTGTAAAAATCGGTAATATTTGCATGAAACATTGTCCAAATTCAGATTGAACTACTCTTATGGAAGTATCCCTGTATAACCAATCCTAGAACCATGCTGTTTAAAACGTAGGTAGTAGGTGCTTGTTAAAAAAAAAAAAAAAAAAAGTAATCACAACTGATGAGTTTACTCTGTGAAATATTCCGTCCTCCGATTCTCTCGGTCGCTCTCTTTAATGTTTTACGCTCAACTGTTTTAGGACTTGATGTAGCTTTAATACTGACTGTGGCTTAGAAAATATCAGCCATGAAATTATGAAGAAGTTCTATTTATGTACGTACTAGCACGCAGACCCAATCTCATGTCGAAGATCTGAAATGTCGAAGATTTCTTCAAAAATTCGCTCATGGGGTCATGCTGCATGACTGGACTTTTTGTTTTATATGTCGCAAGTTGACATTGTTTGTTAATGTTCAACAATTATGATTTTATAAATTATTGTTGAAGTAAAAAATAAATAAAATAAAATAAAATTATCATTATTGATCAATTAAAAATTGTTAGCTATAAAGCTAAACGTCACAAACAATTGTTCCACAAAGTGTGTTTAAATGACAGATTAGAATAGCGGGAAATGGCTAAGATCGCTATTTAAAAAAAAAAATCAGTTAACCATAAATTTGCATTTATAACTTTTTGCACTAGAAAATGTGTTGAAAAATTAGTTAGCGCTAAAATGCATAAAATCCTAGGATTTGTTTTAGAGAATTTTCGTTGAAAAGAATCAGTTATAAGAAAGAATCAGTTGGGCAGCACTTTTTGAGCACAGTAAATTGGTCACATTTCAAAAATGCGCTGCAAAAATCACCGTAAAAAGCAAAAAACGGTCTAAAATAATGAAATTTATATTTTTCAGCAGAATATTATTCATAAGAAGTTATGATAGTTATGGATATTACTCAGAAGAACTGTACACTGGAAAATTAAAAGTTATGCACAAAATCATGCTGAAAACTGTAGGTTCCTGAATGGCATCAATATGTGCTTTAATAAAAATCAATAAAAACTGCCAAATATGATTAAATCCAAATCTTTGAATGAGTGGCAGAATTTTATTTAGAATGAATTTTTTCGCTATGAAAATGATATTTGAGCATTTCTTGGTGCTCAAAGTACTCAAATTTTAAAGCTATTTAACTTAAATATTAGGTGTACGATAATTTACGAAAATTCGCTCGTACGGTCATGCTGCATTGCTGGATATTTTAATTGTGAAATGTAATTTATAAAGACCTTTATTATGCCTTTGTACTTAATTATGTATATAGCATTTGCCGATTTAATTAAACCTTTTACCAAATGAATCAAACCTTTTGCCAAATGAGTTAAACCTTTTTCCAAAATAATTCACCCTTTTCCCAGCACAATTAAACTTTTTTCCAAAATAATTAAACCTTTTCCCGAAACAATTAAACCTCTTACGAAAATTATAGTTGAGCAAAAGTACTAAACAATTTAACTTAAATATTAGGTGTACGATAATTTACGAAAATTCGCTCGTACGGTCATGCTGCATGGCTGGATATTTTAATTGTGAAATGCAATTTATAAAGACCTTTATTATGCCGAAACAATTAAACCTCTTGCGAGAAACTATGACGTAGATATAGATACGAATTTCGAAAAAGTTTAATCGCTTAGGAACTACTCAATGAACTCAATGAATAATGCACCAAATTTTTACCCCCCCCCCCCCCCCCCCCACACACACACACAATTTGTTGGCTAACATTTCAAGGTACGTAGATTCCAAAAATCTAATTAAGAAAATGTATACATATATACCTTATATGTACATATATAAATATAACCCGTCCATCCACTTTAATTTTTGCTTTGATCCGATTTTTGGAATACACCACGCTTTTTTCACGTTTTTCTATAGTTCCTAATCGATTAAACCTTTTCGAAATTCGTATATATACATACGTCATATACTTTCTCGCAAGAGGTTTAATTTTTTTCGGGAAAAGCTCGAAAATTCAGTGCGAGCCGTCAAGTACTCATTTTAGCCTCCTAATAGACCTATGATGCTGAAACTTGATCAGGTTTAATTGTTTCGGGAAAAGGTTTAATTATTTTGGAAAAAAGTTTAATTGTACTGGGAAAAGGTTTAATTATTTTGGGAAAAGGGTGAATTATTTTGGAAAAAGGTTTAACTCATTTGGCAAAAGGTTTGATTCATTTGGTAAAAGGTTTAATTAAATCGGCAAATGCTATATTTTTTTAGAATTAACATGAATTTTGGTGGTCATGAGTGCATTACCTGCCCAGGGTCCGTACTTGACGGTGAAGTCGACGTTGGAATCGACGAGTCGGGGGAGGAGGTGGGCGCGGACGGCGAGGCAGAGCTCCCAGAGGAGGTCGGCGAGGAGGAAGGCGATGGTGAGGAGGCCGACGAAAGCGAGGAGTTCGATCGGGAGCGACATGGCGGCGGCGACGGAGGGACGAACGCGCGCGAGGTCCGAAATCCCGAGTGGCGTCCGGAGGGTTCAGTCGGCGGGGTTGGGAGTCGGGAGAGCTCCCACCACGGCGCGGGCCCTGTGACCGGGAAGCCTTGCGACACAGCGACCCGCGACTCCTCATCCCCCTACAGGTGGAGCTCGGGGCGATCGGAAATCCAGAATACTGGGGTTCGCTCCGATTCAGCGACTTGGGGGGAAAATAAAAGTCCAGTCATCCAGCATGACCCCATGAACGAATTTTTGAAGAAATCTTATGAAGACATTTCAGTCGCTATTGATCGTGTAGAGAAATTTTAGTTTATGATTTTGATAGACAAACATGGAATCAAAATATTAAAAATAATTGGGAGGTACTCATACATTATTATTATTAAACTAATCTTGTAGATTTAGCGACAGACCTTACTGTTCGGCCGAGTGGAGGGAGGCGTTGAGATTAATTTTACTGACGGCCGAGATCGGAATAACCTGAGCAAGGCCTTGGGTTGCGTTATTAAGAAATCTTCGACATACATAAATAGAACTTCTTTGTAATTTCAAATTATTAACACATGCACAGAGTAAACTCATCAGTTGTGATTACTTTTTTTTTTTTTTTTTTTTTTTTTTTTTTAAGCACCTATACCTACGTTTTCTACAGCATGGTCAGTATTGGTTAAGCTTCAATCTGAATTTGGACAATCCTAAAACAGTTGAGCGTAAAACATTAAAGAGAGCGACCGAGAGAATCGGAGGACGGAATATTTCCAGAGTATCATAGTTGTGATTACATTTTTTTTTTTTTTTTTAACAAGCATTTTACGTTTCACAACTAGCGAACGGCATTTCAATTCAATGTTTCGATTTTTGACTGATTTTTCAACTTTGAAATTTTTGAAAACTTGATACATATTCTTATAGGAAATTTTACGCTGATTCCGAATATACCACATGTTAGTATGCTGAAAAAATTATTTCGCACAACAAATCGCAAAAAACAGGCTATTTTGAAATTTTTGACTACATTTTTGAAAATTTCAACCCGAAGATGTTATCCGATCATGCTGGCCAACGAACTTGAACTTTCGTTTTGTGTCCTTAACATTTTAAAATTTGTTTGAAGTTTCTAGCACAATTCTACGGACAGTTATCGTCTGGAATGACACATACATATACATACATACATACATACATACATACATACATACATACATACATACATTAAAAAATGCGTTAAACTTCAGAATATGATTCAGAATAGCCTGAAACGGATTTCTGCATAAAATTTTTTCAAAAATTCACATTCTACAAATTTTGAGGCGAGAGCAATAGCTTAATTTTCTTCAAAAATTCGCTAAAAACCCCAGACCTGCAGCACGACCATATGAGCGAATTTCGATTTTTGCTTCCTCACTACCAAATGTTGGGAAGCTTAGTGTTCTTGCAAGAAGTCGAGAGAATTTCCAAAATCATCAATTTCCACTGGTTGCTTACGTTTCAGATCTTGCTGATCAATTTTGGTTTTAGTACCTATTTTAAATGAACCTTTGTAATCGAACAAGAAAGACTTTTCGTTAACACCAAGATGCATAGAATCCAAAAATCGAACAAAATCGAATACTGGGGTTTGCTCCCATTTATTTTCGGTTTTAGCGAATAGAAATGAAAACTAGACCTGCAGCACGACCATTTGAGCGAATTTCCATTTTTGCTCCCTCACTACCAAAGGTTGGGAAAGCTTAGTGTTCTTGCAAGAAGTCAAGAGCATTTCCAAATTTCCGAATACAATTTCCACTGGTTGCTTACGTTTCAGATCTTGCTGATCAATTTTGGTTTTAGTACCTATTTTAAATGAACCTTTGTAATCGAACAAGAAAGACTTTTCGTTAACACCAAGATGCATAGAATCCAAAAATCGAACAAAATCGAATACTGGGGTTTGCTCCCATTTATTTTCGGTTTTAGCGAATAGAAATGAAAACTAGACCTGCAGCACGACCATTTGAGCGAATTTCCATTTTCGCTTCCTCACTACCGGGGACCATGTAGAGCTATACCCGCACGATCCCTAAAAATTTGAAGAAAATCGCATCAAAATTGTGGAAGCTTAGTGTTCTTGCAAGAAGTCAAGAGCATTTCCAAATTCAATATTTCCACTAATGTTGTTTACATTTCAGATTGAAATGAAAACCAGACCTGCAGCACGACCAAATGAGCGAAATTTCCATTTTTGCTTCCTCACTACCAAATGTTGGGAAGCTTAGTGTTCTTGCAAGAAGTCAAGAGCATTTCCAAAATCATCAATTTCCACTGGTTGCTTACGTTTCAGATCTTGCTGATCAATTTTGGTTTTAGTATTTTCAATGAACCTTTGTAATAGAACAAGAAAGAATTTTTTGTTAACTCTGACCAAGATGCATAGATTCCAAAAATCAGACAAAATCGAATACTGGGGTTTGCTCCCATTTATTTTCGGTTTTAGCGAATAGAAATGAAAACTAGACCTGCAGCATGATCATATGATCGAATTCCTATTCTTGCTTACTCACTACCCAAGGTTTGGAAGCTCTTTGTTTGTGCAAGAAATCGAAAGGATTTTTGCCTTCCGAAATCGTAATTTCCACAAGTTTCTTGCGATCCATAGCTTGCAGATCAATTTCGATTTCGTACTTCTATGTCTGTGTGTTTGTGACTATTCCTTGCCACGCCCAAGACTCTACCAACTTCTAATCCGATTTTGATGAAAGTTCCTAGGATTTTACGGGTTAGCCCCTAGATGGTCCCTTATAATTTCCATTACCGTCGAATAATTGTAGCGCAATCGTTAATTTTGTAATACGATCGATTTCTCGTTATCTATCTGTCCGATTTCGTTCAAATTCGAAGGGTGTTTGGGAATATGTTTTAGAACAGGGTGCAATAATACGTTCAATGTCCTATGTCCTTATATTTTTATTGTATTTTATTGTGATGCCCCATAAATTTTATTGTAATGAAGTGCAGTTGATGTTGGAATTTTGCTTCCTCACGTTCTGTTCGAGCAAGAAGTCAAGAAAAAACTACATAAATTTCTGTTCTAGAACCAAAAATTTCAACCATGTATCATGTTTTCTCCTCGATTCCAAGCGGTTGCAATCATGTTCACAATATCAATATTGAGAATGATCACCTGTGTGTAAACAATTATTTATATAACCATGCTCATAACTCAGTTTGTTGGACACGCACTTCGCAGTAGTTAACATAATATTGTTGGATAAATCGAGAGCTTTCGAACGAATGGTCAACGAATTTTGTGGGATGAAAAACGACGAAGTACCATTTCCCTAGCAACGACTCGGTTGTAGGCGGAAATCACTGTAATTTTTTTCGTGCGCGGAAAAAAATTGACTCGCAAAATTTGCTAGGACCCCAGGGCTAAAACATGATACATGTTAAAATGGTGCCCTCCAAAATGAAAAATTCCACTTGCTTTATGGGTTCAGACCTTCCTGATCAATCATGATGAAATTTGCAAGGAGTAACAAATTTCGAGTCGAAACAAGTGAACAGTGATATGCAAATATACGAAATAGGGCTACAATTCATGTTTACGCATACCGATATTCGTATGCGCAAATATAAATTGTAGCCTTATTTCGTATGTTAGCATATAACTGTTCCCTTGTCTTGACTCGAAATTTGTTACATTTTTGCTTCTTCACTACCGAACAGGGTTGCCAGATGGTAGGGGGCAAAAATCGGACACTATGATAAACTGGCTAATAATACTCATCAAAACATCAAATAGTCGTTAGTTCCATGCATGCGCAATTATCGATATGTATTTCCATATTATATTATACCTAACGGTCCTTGCCAAATGGGACATAATGTTTATCTTATCTCAACGTTCCAATAAATATCATTTAACATAATGGGTGAATTCAGATAAGTTTTAAACATCTTTGGAGTTAAACTAGTTTGAAAATGGAGCAGAATACCGTCAATTTCTACCTCAATCCTCAACCATATTCGAGATGATGGTTAAAAGCTGATAATGAGGATGATTTATTAAGAGTTTTTCAGTTCTCAACTCCAACTCAACCAAATTTTATTTTCAAGCATTCATTCGAAATCGAGTTGAATTTTCTAATAGAATTGTGTCTTTTGATCTCCGAGAAATACCATCTAAATAACAAACCACCAGCCGAAACATGAACTGTACTGAAAAGTAAACATTCTTCTATTTTTGAAAATCTATGAAACTCCCAGTTTAACTTGCCAATAAGATAGATCCTGAAGATAGTCGGGTCTCTACTGTCTCAAGTAATAAGCTTTTGACATTCCGATTTCGATTCAATATGGTAGATAAATTTTAGGTAGGATTTAAAAAATCGTGGTCTCAGTTGTGGCAAGGAGGGTGAAGGAAGTGTTATTATATGACCGCAATCATTCTCAGCTTGACGAATACTACAGTCAAAAGAATTTCGAAAATCAAAATTTCCACTTGTTGTTGACGTTTCAGATCTTGCGAATCAATTTAGGTTTTAGTACTTTCAATGAACCTTTGTAATCGAACAAGAAAACCTTTTTGTTAATAACCAAGATGCATAGAATCGAAAAATCGAACATAATCGAATACCGGGGTTGGCTCCCATTCTTTTTCGGTTTTAGAAAAAAAAAATTGCAGCATGACAGTAGCAAACCGCAAACTCATCTCTCACAGAGTAGTATTGTAGCTACCCCGAATTTTGTTTAGGGAAGTGCATGATAAACTATTGTCCAGTAGCAAACCACAAGTATCATCTTACACAGAGTACTATTATACCCGAATATTGTACACTCGAATTCATCATTATTGACCCCTTTGCCCCGCATGCAAATGGGAGGAGGGGTCATCACAAAAATTGAGTGATTTTTTACGTCATCAGTTGATTATCATGCAATTAGAGAGATGGTAGGAAGATGGTGGTGCCACCTTTCCAAGTAATGTGGTCCCATAAACTAATCGGGAATGTGGAGTCAAAATTTATTCATATCTGACTTATTATATTCCTAGACTAAATTAACGTCACCGAGAATGATTTCGGAGGTTATTTTTGATGAAAGCCAACCTGATTTTATTAAACTTACATTTACAAATTGCACGTCATATTCAAATCATTTTACCAATAATCCTAAGATATCATTGGGACCAAGGATTCAAACACAGCGACACTCGCATGGTGATGCTCACATCCGAGAAGTATTGACCTTGAACCTATTTCAATGAAAATTCTCTAGAGTTCGCTTGAGTCTCCATTACACAAAGCCATTCGATTTGTGGTTCTCTTCGCCAACTTTCGTAACTAAACTGTTGTCCAGTAGCAAACCAAAAATATCATCTTACACAGTGTTGTATTGTACCTACCCCGAATTTTGTTTAGGGAGTGCATGATGAACTTAACATAATGTGTGATTTCACACGACAGTATCAGAGTTTCAGCATAGCACTTCCGTAATGCCTAGTAGGAATATGAGCATTCTTATGTACACTAGCCATATTGTTGTTTCTAAGAGTATCATATGGGTCTTAAAGAACTTCAATGTTGAACGATAAAGCAGATGAGGTTTCGTCCTGTGTATGTGGTGTCCTTTAGTAAAGAGTTCAATATCTACAAAGTTGAGGGATTTAAGGGTAACAGACAAGTGGTTAATAGAAGCAGATTACTAGGGAGGGGTGGGGATGTAGATTTAATGTGAGGGGTGTTTTATTGGGAGTTAAATCAAGATATTTCACCTTTTGGTTTATTATTTTCAATAATAAGCCTATATGTGATCGTATAGCAAAAAATTTGTATAACCCACCCCTTCAAACTTTGTCATTTTACGTTTCAAAGTGTGTAGAATCCAAATTTCCAATGTCCGTCCGCCGTCCACCGTTCGCCGTCCGCCGTCCGGGCCATAAAAGGCCTTAGAATTGACTTTAAAAATCTGTTCTTTCGCACATAGACTCCACTTGGGGTCTAGGTGGTCCTAACTTCTCGCCAGCTTGATCGCTCCACACCCATGGGTGCTATGAGCCAAAATAGGTGAAAAAGAGTCTTTTTTTTTTTGTATATTTCAAGTTGTATAGAAATTGGAGATTTATGAGTGAAAAGAAAATGTTAGCTATCAATTTTATGGAAAAAAAGTATTCTAAATGATACTCTTCTATTCAAAAAGAGATTTTGGATTTTAGGCTATTTTTGCAATTTTATAGATTTTTTAAAACAAAATTTAATGAAGTTCAAGTTTTTAGCATAATTTCGTACATAAATTTTTGAATGTTCTATTTCATAGTTGATAAACTTTATTTGACCAATCTTATGCTAAAAAATATCAATTTAACGATTCTTAGCCATTTTCAGTGATTTTGTCAGCACATTTTTTGAAATTTGACCAATTAAATGATATCAATATACAGTACAGGTAACACTTTTATGTGTTGGAAAGATGACTTGGTAATAAATTGTTTTGTTTATCAACTATATTAAAAAGCGTAAAATTGTGAGATTCCGCTGCTGTAATGGATTGAACCCATTTGTGAGGTCCGAAGCTCCGAGTTCCAATACTAAATATAGGTACTATAAGCGGCTTTTAATAATTATGGACGAGAGATCTATGTAGAAGGGCTGTCTAATACATAAATAATAAACCTTTGTGTAATAATTTGCAGCGTTTTTGTCCAGTAATTCCGATGTCATATGAGAAACATACCAATAAGTATAACTATTCAAAGTGTGTAAAGTTTAATCAATTTTGCGAACGACTAACACGTCGTGGATGTTTTGATAATCTGAATAATCATCGAAAAAGCGATCAAAATGGTTTTAGCGTCCACTAATTTCAGTTTTTGGAATCTTTGATTTCGGTAAATCTGAGGATTGTCAATGTCCGACATGGATAGGAAAACATGCACACAATCGTACACTCGAATTCGATCATTAGTGACCCCTTTGCCCCGCATGCAAATGGGAGGAGGGGTCTTCACAAAAATTGAGTGATTTTTTACGTCATTACTTATCATGCAATTAGAGAGATGGTAGGAAGATGGTGGTGCCACCTTTCCAAGTAATGTGGTCCCATAAACCAATCGGGAATGAGGAGTCAAAATTTATTCATATCAGAGTCATTTTATTCCCAGACTAAATCAGCGTCACCGAGAATGATTTCGGAGGTTATTTTTGATGAAAGCCAACCTGATTTTGTTAAACTTACATTTACTAATAGCCTGTCACATTTAAATAATTTTACCAATAATCTAAGATATAACTGGGCTCAAGGATTCAAACACAGCGACACTCGCATGGTGATGCTCACATCCGAAAAGTATTGACCTTGAACCTATTTCAATGAAAATTCTCTAGAGTTCGCTTGAGTCTCCATTACACAAAGCCATTCGATTTGTGGTTCTCTTCGCCAACTTTCGTAACTAAACTGTTGTCCAGTAGCAAACCACAAATATCAACATAATGTGTGATTTCACACGACAGTATCAGAGTTTCAGCATAGCACTTCCGTAATGCCTAGTAGGAATATGAGCATTCTTATGTACACTAGCCATATTGTTGTTTCTAAGAGTATCATATGGGTCTTAAAGAACTTCAATGTTGAACGATAAAGCAGATGAGGTTTCGTCCTGTGTATGTGGTGTCCTTTAGTAAAGATTTCAATATCTACAAAGTTGCAGGATTTAAGGGTAACAGACAAGTGGTTAATAGAAGCAGATTACTAGGGAGGGGTGGGGATGTAGATTTAATGTGAGGGGTGTTTTATTGGGAGTTAAATCAAGATATTTCACCTTTTCGTCCAGTAATTCCGATGTCATAGAAGAAACATACCAATAAGTATAACTATTCAAAGTGTGTAAAGTTTAATCAATTTTGCGAACGACTAACACGTCGTGGATGTTTTGATAATCTGAATAATCATCGAAAATGCGATCAAAATGGTTTTAGCGTCCACTAATTTCACGTTTTTGGAATCTTTGATTTCGGTAAAGCTGAGGATTGTCAATGTCAATGGATAGGAAAACATGCACACAATCGTACACTCGAATTCGATCATTAGTGACCCCTTTGCCCCGCATGCAAATGGGAGGAGGGGTCTTCACAAAAATTGAGTGATTTTTTACGTCATTACTTATCATGCGATTAGAGAGATGGTATGAAGATGGTGGTGCCACCTTTCCAAGTAATCTGGTCCCGTAAACTAATCGGGAATGTGGAGTCAAAATTTATTCATATCTGACTTATTATATTCCTAGACTAAATTAACGTCACCGAGAATGATTTCGGAGGTTATTTTTGATGAAAGCCAACCTGATTTTATTAAACTTACATTTACTAATTGCACGTCATATTCAAATCATTTTACCAATAATCCTAAGATATCATTGGGCTCAAGGATTCAAACACAGCGACACTCCGAAAAGTATTGACCTTGAACCTATTTCAATGAAAATTCTCTAGAGTTCGCTTGAGTCTCCATTACACAAAGCCATTCGATTTGTAGTTCTCTTCGCCAACTTTCGTAACTAAACTGTTGTCCAGTAGCAAACCACAAATACCATCTTACACAGTAAGACGACCACATTTCGCACGACAGTATCAGAGTTTCAGCATAGCACTTCCGTATTGCCTAGTAGGAATATGAGTATTCTTATGTACACTAGCCATATTGTTGTTTCTAAGGTTATCATATGGGTCATAAAGAACTTCAATGTTGAACGATAAAGCAGATGAGGTTTTGTCCTGTGTATGTGGTGTCCTTTAGTAAAGAGTTCAATATCTACAAAGTTGCGGGATTTAAGGGTAACAGACAAGTGGGTAGGAGAAGCAGATTACCAGGGAGGGGTGGGGATGTAGATTTAATGTGAGGGGTGTTTTATTGGGAGTTAAATCAAGATATTTCACCTTTTTGTCCAGTAATTCCGATGTCATAGAAGAAACATACCAATAAGTATAACTATTCAAAGTGTGTAAAGTTTAATCAATTTTGCGAACGACTAACACGTCGTGGATGTTTTGATAATCTGAATAATCATCGAAAATGCGATCAAAATGGTTTTAGCGTCCACTAATTTCACGTTTTTGGAATCTTTGATTTCGGTAAAGCTGAGGATTGTCAATGTCAATGGATAGGAAAACATGCACGCAATCGTACACTCGAATTCGATCATTAGTGACCCCTTTGCCCCGCATGCAAATGGGAGGAGGGGTCATCACAAAAATTGAGTGATTTTTTACGTCATTAGTTGATTATCATGCGATTAGAGAGATGGTAGGAAGATGGTGATGCCACCTTCCCAAGTAATCTGGTCCCGTAAACTAATCGGGAATGTGGAGTCAAAATTTATTCATATCTGACTTATTATATTCTTAGACTAAATTAACGTCACCGAGAATGATTTCGGAGGTTATTTTTGATGAAAGCCAACCTGATTTTATTATACTTACATTTACTAATTGCCTGTCACATCTAAATAATTTTACCAATAATCTAAGATATAACTGGGCTCAAGGATTCAAACACAGCGACACTCGCATGGTGATGTTCACATCCGAAAAGTATTGACCTTGAACCTATTTCAATGAAAATTCTCTAGAGTTCGCTTGAGTCTCCATTACACAAAGCCATTCGATTTGTGGTTCTCTTCACCAACTTTCGTAAGTAAACTGTGTCCAGTAGCAAACCACAAATATCATCTTACACAGTGTTGTATTGTACCTACCCCGAATTTTGTTTAGGGAAGTGCATGATGAACTTAACATAATGTGTGATTTCACACGACAGTATCAGAGTTTCAGCATAGCACTTCCGTATTGCCTAGTAGGAATATGAGTATTCTTATGTACACTAGCCATATTGTTGTTTCTAAGGTTATCATATGGGTCATAAAGAACTTCAATGTTGAACGATAAAGCAGATGAGGTTTCGTCCTGTGTATGTGGTGTCCTTTAGTAAAGATTTCAATATCTACAAAGTTGCAGGATTTAAGGGTAACAGACAAGTGGTTAATAGAAGCAGATTACTAGGGAGGGGTGGGGATGTAGATTTAATGTGAGGGGTGTTTTATTGGGAGTTAAATCAAGATATTTCACCTTTTCGTCCAGTAATTCCGATGTCATAGAAGAAACATACCAATAAGTATAACTATTCAAAGTGTGTAAAGTTTAATCAATTTTGCGAACGACTAACACGTCGTGGATGTTTTGATAATCTGAATAATCATCGAAAATGCGATCAAAATGGTTTTAGCGTCCACTAATTTCACGTTTTTGGAATCTTTGATTTCGGTAAAGCTGAGGATTGTCAATGTCCGACATGGATAGGAAAACATGCACACAATCGTACACTCGAATTCGATCATTAGTGACCCCTTTGCCCAGCATGCAAGTGGGAGGAGGGGTCTTCACAAAAATTGAGTGATTTTTTACGTCATTAGTTGATTATCATGCGATTAGAGAGATGGTGGGAAGATGGTGGTGCCACCTTCCCTAGTAATCTGGTCCTGTAAACTAATCGGGAATGTGGAGTCAAAATTTATTCATATCTGACTTATTATATTCCTAGACTAAATTAACGTCACCGAGAATGATTTCGGAGGTTATTTTTGATGAAAGCCAACCTGATTTTATTAAACTTACATTTACTAATTGCCTGTCACATTTAAATAATTTTACCAATAATCTAAGATATAACTGGGCTCAAGGATTCAAACACAGCGACACTCGCATGGTGATGCTCACATCCGAAAAGTATTGACCTTGAACCTATTTCAATGAAAATTCTCTAGAGTTCGCTTGAGTCTCCATTACACAATGCCATTCGATTTTAACTTTCGTAACTAAACTGTTGTCCAGTAGCAAACCACAAATATCATCTTACACAGTTTTGTATTGTACCTTGACCTTGATCTCGCATTTTTGCTTCCTCACTACCAAAGGTTGGGAAGCTTTGTGTTTGTGCAAGAAATCGAAAGAATTTTTCCCCTTCTGAAATCGTAATTTCCACTAGTTTCCAGCTATTCAGAGCTTGGAGATTTCGTGCAAACGATTGGGGTTTCTAGACCAATTAGGACCCATCCCTTCTCTGAAAAGGTTTGTTCTCATGCGTTCATGCGGAGTTCGAACCTACGAACTGGACGACGCGTTAACAAATCAAACACACCCGTCCGTTCCCCCTCCGAAACCGACCCCATACTCGTAGGTTCATGGAGGGTCATCTTTCGAGAAAACCAACAATTTCATTGAAAAACCCACATTTTTTAACATTAAAACATAATTTTCTCCACTAAATAACAAAATAAAAGTAAACTTGATTATACCGTTGGAAAGAGTATTAGACGAGGCAGTTTTCGTGAGATTTGCCAGTTTCCAGGATTCGTTTTGGAAGAGAAGTAAAGTTTTAAAGATTTTCAGAACTATTCTTTTTTCAAAATCGTCAATGTTTGAGCTGATGTGAGGGCCTTTGAATGGTACTTTTTAAGAATCCAAGTACACTATTCTTATAGTAAATTTAATGCTGATTCCAAAAATGTGGTCAAAAGTTAAATTTGAATGAAGTAAAGTGTAGAGATTTGAGTTTATAAGGAAAAAAACACGGTTTTCCTGAAAAAACCTTTAAAAAATAATATCTCGAGTACGGATTGAGATAAAAATATGCGGTTGGCGGCATTTTACTCCATTTTTGATGTAGTTTCACCCAACTTTTTTTTTTTTTTGCATTTATGAGGGAATCACCCTGTATACATCTAGTCGTACCTTTATTTAACCAAGATGAATAGTATTTATTATTATATATTTATCGATAATATTTATGTATTTGTAAGGATCATCTAGTCGAAGTTTAGTTTTTATTAAGGGGTATTTTTATCCGCTGTAGGGGTTACAAAGCGGTCATCGCTGTATCTCTTGAGGCAGAGTGCATTGATGTCTCGTTTTGCGGGTTATCATTATTATTATTATTATTATTATTATTTCTCTCCCTCCGATCTGCCAGTAGAGTCCGTTTAGTGACGGACGGTCAGCATGGCTTCCCTTGGAATTGTGCCGGTTGCAGTGTCCTTTTGACACCTCTTTTCGATTGCCGGTAATGACCCTTCCGGTTGAGAGGCGGCATAAATTCTTTAAAAAAAAAAAAAAAAAAAAAAAATCAATTATTGAGAATGATCACCTGTGTGTTAACTATTATTCAAATAACCATGCTCATAACTCAGCTTGTTGGCAACGCACTTCGCAGTAGTTATCATAATATGGTTGTATAAATCCAGAGCTTTCGAACGAATGGTCAACGAATTTTGAGGGATGAAAAATTACGAAGTTCCATTTCCCTAGCAACGCCTCGGTTGTAAACGGAAATCATCATAAACTGATGACCGTCACGTGACGGTCGGAAAAACGGAAATGTCCTATTAATCATTATTAAATGATAAAATGTCTTTAGCACCCCTCAAAATTCGAAGTTTACGATTTAAATATTATGAACAGAATCACAGAGGTTCATTATTGAAAACAATGGACCAATAATGCACGAAGATTGGATAATATTAATCTCAATATCATTACTTACTTTGAAATAGATTTAAGAAAAATAGGCTGGGCTCCAACCGTCATATTCGCTATAAGGACTTCCCTCTGAAGCTAGGTAATATTAGCAAGGCTTCGCATATTATAGGAGGGACGCCCTATTGAAATTGATGACCATGCCGTGAAATCGGAAAATGGAAATGTCCTGCTAATCATTATTAATGCTAACCTGCTAATATCTATTATATTAATCTCAATATCATTACTTACTTTGAAATAAATTCGCTTTAAGGTAGTCCCTCTGAAGCTAGGTAATACAGGGTGCGGCAGAGAGGACGGAAGGTTTTAAAAAAAATCATAAAATAGTTATTTTTACTCAAAAACAAATTTATTGATGCAATCAGGTTCGCAAGGAAATAGCATTTGAGACAGTCAAGTGTGAAAAAATCACACCAGGCATGTGGTGGCCGAAATTGTTGATGCAGTGCCGGAGGCGTTCTTGGGCGTTCTCTCCAACATAGCTCTCTCAACTACTTCCACGCGAATTGCGTCCTTCAATTCTTCCTGAGTTTGGGGCTTGTTCTCGTATACTCTAGCCTTGAGGTGTAATTGATAAATCTGGGGACCGATGAGGCCAATGAACATCGGAAAACCTGGAAATAAGGCGACCAGGGAAGAGAGGGTGAATAACGTCCATTGATGCTCTGGCTGTGTGGGCGGTCGCCCCATCCTGCTGGAACCACACACGTCGGGGTGGAACACGTCACCGTCGTAATTCAGGGAAAAAGAAGTTGGTGATCATTTCAAAGTAGCGCTATGTTGGAGAGAGTCTACGCGAACTTCCAAGAACACCTCCAGCTAATGCATTATTAAATTCGGCTAACAAATTCGCTTTAAGGTAGTCCCTCTGAAGCTAGGTAATATTAGCAAGGCTTCGCATATGATAGGAGGGACGAATATTGAAACTGATGAACGTGACGTGATGGTCGGAAAATGGAAATGCCCTATTAATCATTATTAAATTATGAAACTTCCTACAATGAGTTTGTTCATCCTTTCTTTTGGAAAGCTTGATTTTTTGGAGCAAGATCGGAATTTTCATCTCAATCCTAAGGAGAGTTATCGTCTGGAATGGCATATACAGGATGTCTCATAAAGGTTCATCACATTTCAAAAATCTGTATTTTCCATTTAACTGTATATTACAGAAGTGTTTGACATCTTAAAATGTTTGTTACATAATAAAGTTTTATTTATAAATGTTTAATATGCCCATCCTCTAATGCACGATACACATCAAGCCAGTATTCAAATTCTTCCCATACCTACCAGCTAAATCATACCAGGTGTCACTTCCCGACATACTTTTTCATACACAAACCACCCAAATCTCTAAAATTTGATGCCATCGTTTTATCGATTGTTTTTTGTAGGGTTGGTACCGAATTCACGCCTGAAATTCCGCTGCACTTGTATCAGAGTCTTCTCATAGCGAAGTACACATAACGCTTTGTGTTGTGCGTTCGCCATCTTGGCAATAACTACCCATACACTTTCCAGCAGCACCCGAGGACCCGAGAGACCTCTTCCAGCATTGAAAAAATACTTGATCCCATCTTTCGAATAGTACTTCAGGAATCGTTTCAGAATGCCTAAAAACGGATTTCCTTGAAGAAACTTTTCACAAATTTTCATTTAAAAAATTTTTGAGCCATTGCAATACCTTTATTTTTTACGAAAACTCGGTGACAAAAAGCGAAAGACAATTGAATTCTAAGCATGATTGGCCATTGAGACTGACAAAATTGTGACCTATGAACGTGCTAGGGAAAAACTTTTAGTTGCGCTCTTGATTTATGGTAGAATTCATTGGATGGCGCCTTCGAGTATTAGAACCCGCAACACTGCCATGCATTGCGTTAAAGATCGCGACCATCGCGTTTTTTACAGGAACATTCACATGACAAACAAATTAATTCATGAAGGGTTTTGATGAAATACACATATATATATATATTTTTTTTTTTTTTTTTTCAAATTTTGATTCAATGATGGAAGAGGGAAATGGAGGGAGTAAATATGGAAAAACGTGTTTTTTTTTTTCGACAAATTTTGGTGACGCCACCCAGGCTATAATTCTTAACCGATTTTCGTGATTCTTATTTGGTTTGATTCCTATTTTAGTCTAGTTGTGCAACAAGCCTTGGGAATTTCGGATTACCTGTCGTGGGGGGGGGGGGGGGTCGGAGGGTATTATTACTGATTCTTTCAAGCGTTGCCGAAGCTACAAATCTCGAATGATTTTGTTTATTCGTATTTTGTTCCATTACGAATTCGTTATAGTTTTGGAACTTATGTCAGGAGTTCCAAATTTCATCATGGGAAGGGGGTAAATGGAGGGGGTAATTCTGATAAATCATGGTGTTTTAACAATTCTCGTCCAATTTTCGTGTTTTTTTTTTTAATTAATTAATTAATTTTTTTTTTTTTTTTTTTTTTTTTTTTTTTAACAATGAGTTTTGGATTGTATACTAGGAGTTTAAAATTTCATCATGGAATGAGTGAATGGAGGGGTTTGTACTGATAAATCATGTTGTTTTAACTTATCTTGTCAGATTGTCTTGGCTTTTTTTGGTTCAACTAACCTACCTATGAATTCGGTCTAGTTTTGGAACATTTGTAAGAGTTTCAAATTTCATTACGGAAGGGGGTGAAAAGAGGGGGTAACTGTAATAAATCATCATTTTCAAGTTTTTTTAATATGAATTTCGTCTAGTTTTGGAAAATATGTACGGAGTTTCAAATTTCTTGGAAGAATTTTTATGATGGAAATTTACTGTTGGCGGAGGAGGATAATGGGAGGGGGGAGGGGGTAATTCCAATAAGTTATGGTATTTAGTTTTTTCTCTTATTTTAACCCTCATCAAAATTCAATTAAATCCATTCATAGGGACGTCCCTGTAATGCATGCATTACTTACCACCAATATGTTTTGACCCTTACATGGTGTTTTAGGAAGGCACTTCACCGAAAAAAACTTGCTAAGACTCTCGGTTTTCCTCAGGTCTAATCAAAATATTTTTAAAAATTGAATTTTGTGGAGAAAATCTCGTTTGAATGCGAGAACACCTGTGATTTTACGGCAAAATCGAGGTTTGGCTATGGAATACGACTTTTCAGTGACTTGGGGAAATTGGTGCAGTTCGGCATAACTTTTCAGGCTGACTCAAGTAGTAACACTCCTGAGCCTCCCCGAATGTTTGAAACGGATTTCTCAATGTGTCCGTCTCGTAGGGCTTTCAGGCCGATTTTGAACATTCGTCAGGGATCCTCGGTAGTTCATAATAACCATCAACTGGCGTGAATAGTACCTACCAATGGAACTAAGCAAATTATTGCAACTACTTTTCTGGGGAAAAATTTTTACATCGTAAAATTATGATTGGGATGTACAAAGGTTTTCATTTTTGCAAGGTACAAGGGTTAGCCATTTCATTTAGTAATTTTTTCCCCCCAGAAAAGTAGGTGCAATAGTTTGCTTGTCTCCATTGGCAGGTACTACTCACGCCAATTCTATTTATGAACTCCCGAAAATCTCGACAAATCTTCAAAATCGGCCAGCCAGCCCAGCGAGAATGACACATTGAACGACCCGTTTTTAAAAATTCGGGGAGGCTCAGAAGTGTTACCACTCCATTCAGTGTGAAAAGTTAGGCGGCCACTAATATCAAACTGCACTAATTTCCCCAAATCATGGAAAAGTCGTACTTTATGCGCAAACCTCGATTTCGCTGTAAATTGAGATTTCACAGGTTTCTGCGGATTTTTGTAGAAAATGAAGCTAGGTATGGTAATGGCTCCAAAAAATTTGAAATTAAAATTTTCAACAATTTTCTTTATCAAAATCTGTTTTGGAGCATTCTGAAATGAATCCTAGAGTTTAATGCTTTTTCAAACATAATATATACATGTAACATGTGTTCGTGAAAACACGAAAAAGCGTCTGCCAAGTTAGGTGTGGCACATAGCTTCTTTGTTTACCTATCATGAATGTGTTTAAATCAAGAAGTAGCGTGAAATGTCATAATTGGTCAATTAAGAAACGAAAAAATTATACTCAGTAATTTACGTTTATGTGAGTGCAGAATGAACTGATGAGTTGAAAATAATGAAATAGGTACGGGACCATCTACAACCTAAACCGTGCATTCGCTGACAATTTCATTAAAATTGGATAAAAACTGTAGAAATTATGGTCATTACTAGTATTTTACATTGCACGGTGGTCCTCGATCGTATTTGACCTCAAAGTGCTTGCCCTTCAAATTTTCTTTCGAAATATGATTTGGGAATATGTTAGGATTATAATTCAGCAAAAACTGAAATCAAGCATTGAGCCGTTTTTTTTTAATTCAGTTTTTAACTTTTTAATTGATACATTAATCATGAAAACACGTTATAATCGCCAAAATTCGGAAAAAAATACTATTTATTATTTATGTGTCATTATACAATAGAATCTTCATCTAGTTTCATAGTGCTGACCTATTTTGTGATCAAATATAATTAGAAAAACAAAAATAACAACATTTTATTGAACAAAATAATGATTATATTTGCATGAAGCTCTTAATAAATGCCTGTGAGTATGCGGGTAGTATGTGCGTGTGTGTCTATGTGTACACTTGTGTGCGAGTTTATAATGGTTCATTATATAAATTTCAACATAAAATATATATCTAAATTGAATAGAAAATAAAAATAATGGCATTTCAACAGTTTACATATGCAGAGAATTATATTCGCATAAAGTTCTTAATAAACTTTATCCATATTCAGGATTGATTCGCCATACTTTATATTTGGCCCACGTCGCAGAAAAATCATGATGAACGACCTCCATAGCCTGTTCACTGTAAAAGCAGAGGCCATTTCCGTTTTGGTACAAAATTCTTCCACATGAAAGAAAACTGTGTGAACTTTTGGAGTGACTGGAATATCCAAAGATAAATATGATGCTTTGAATTCATTGATGTATTCAATGAATTTTGGATCCAGCCTGACTGAGAAAGATGCTTTGACAACTTCATTGAACTTCTGGAAAGCATCATCGTATTTTAAACAACCTATGCTACAGTTTGAACAACGCAACAAATCAAGTTTCTGTAGCAAAATGCGGCAACTATTTCCTTTGAACGAAGGGCTCCAATGGGTCATTTCACGCTGAACGCTACAGCGCTCTGCCCAAAGAAGAGCTTCGGCTTCAAATTCTTTGTACATGTGAGGGAACAAGGTGTTACACATGATTGGCGCATACACAGGCCACCATGATTGGCCACCGTGATTGGCGCATACACAGTAGCTATCAATGATACAATTATGTTGAAATTGATATGGGATGACTATCAACTATCAACCAAATTTGAGCGAGATCGGACGACTAGGGTGTGAAGAAATGGAGCATAATGGAATTTATGTTTGCGCATGCGCAGAGTGAAGTGATGATTTGGCAACAATCAAACTGACAGGGGACCGTCACCATTCGCTAAAAATTTCATCCAGATTGGATGAAAACTGTGGAAAATAACCATGTTACAAGAATTTCATTATGACGAATGCGCAGAAGCTATTAATGATGCAATCGTGTTGAAATTGATGGAAGATGATCAAATTGTCATCCCCCAACTATCATACAAATTTGAGCGAGATCGGACGACTAGGGCGTGAGAAAATGATGCTTGGTAGAATTTAGGTTTGCACATGCGCAGAGTGAGGTATTGAGTCAAGAACGATAAAACTGATAGGGAACCGTCTAGCCCCTAGTCCACACATCCCCTGAAAATTTCATTCAAATCGGATGAAAACTGTGGAAAATAAGCTTGTTACAAGGATTTGCGGACACACGACAGACAGATACGGAACCAAAGTTGTTCATAATGGTCTAAAATGTAAAATGCGAGTGAAAATTTTGATTTTGGTTTTTCTCCCGAAATTGAAAACAATGCTTCCGCTACCTTTAGGTAGACTCGGAAGTATATCTCAACAATGAAAATACACTGCCAAGGTGATGGCACATGAGCTTCCTCGTGACCTTCACAGTACGTCACCATTAAATTCCAGAAAACTAGAAACAACCGGTTCTGGCATCAGGGAATTAATAAGGTGGGAAATTGGAAGCTGAACGGTACATATAATAAATGAAATTAATAAGGAAAATTTTGATTTTAATATGGGACCATCCAGGATGTAGTCCGCATGTTCCCTGAAAATTTCGTCTAAATCGGCTACCGTTGATTCGATCATGACGGAACTGATAGGGGACATGTAGAGCTATACCCGCACGATCCCTAAAAATTCGAAGAAAATCGCATCAAAATTGTGGAAATTACGGCTATTGCATGGACCGTAACAAGAATATTTCGTTCACGCATGCGCAGAGCGTACCACTATTGCAATTATTATGATTGTTTTATGGGGCCTCAAGGGATCTTACCCACATCATCCCTGAAAATCTGACCGAAATCCGTTCAACATTGACCGAGTTATGACCTTCACAAGGAATTCACATTAGCGCCTGCGCAGAAGCTACCGTTGATTCGATCATGATGAAGTTGATAGGGGACCATCTAGAGCTTAACCCGCACGATCCCTGAAAATTTGGTTAAAATCGGATCAAAATTGTGGAAGTTATGGCTGTTACAAGGAAGTGTGGACGGACAGACAGACAGACACGGAACCAAATTTGTTCAGGAGGCTCTGAAACGCAAAATGCGAGTGGAAATTTTGATTTTGGAGCAAAAAAAAAATTTTCATTTCGAAAGTGAAAACAAAGCTTCCGCTGCCTTGCAGTCTCGGAAGCAAAACTCTGATTTTTCACCCTCCACGGCTATTGCAGCGGTTTCTACGTTCCCCTTGTATTTTGCCTTCTTGCTAGCAAAGAAACGTCTGCGTGTATTTGCTGTCTGAGAGCCGTAATTACCAACTGAGAGGAGCCCATCCAACAAACATTGCAACCATCGTCGTGCGTGTCAGATTTTGGAATGGCCATTCCTAAAGCTGCTTGGGTTGTTTGGCCAGAGACAACTTCGGCGGGATGCAGGTTTCACCTTTCGCAGGCATGGTAAGCCTACCCATATGAAATAATAATTATAATAATATTAATAAATAATTTTAGGTGGAGGAAAATTCAGAAGTTGGGTTTAGAAGATTTTTAGTGGTTAAAAATAATAATAAATAATTATTGTAGGTGGAGGAAAATTCAGAAGCTGAGTTTGGCTTGCACAGTCAAGGATGAGGACAGTGAAGCTGGAAGATAGCTGCGTTGGGTTTTCGGGCTACTTTTCTGTAATCGGGTCGAAGATGGAGACGTATGTTGTTCATGGGTGTTGGATAACCCAGATTCGCCCGGAGCTCAGGAGTTCTTGGAATATATACACGACTATTATGTAGCTGACAATGCTCAATTCCCACCATCTCTGTGGGCATTCAATTCCAGTGCGGTCACCGAACAATCAACTGTGGTGTGTCCTTCCATTCGTCGTTTAATAAGGACTTCAACTCTACCCATCCGGACATTCGACGGGCTTCTTCAAATTCAAGCGGACATCTACCCGTAATTGAACGTTCTGGACGAGACCCACCTGCCACGACCTAAAGTCCAGAAAGGACAGCGTTGGGTAGAGAAGAAATTGGCTACAGAGACAAGAGAGGAATCAGGACGAAATCTCCATGTATAAATTGGTAAACATTTTATCGTTCGTTACGACCGCACTTTTAAACAAACAGTACTGACTAACCGAACCACCATGACGATTGACTAATAACAAATGACGACCTGACTAGCATCTTCATCTGATGAGAAACCACACACCTGCCTACATGTCCAGTCAGTCCCAAGTCTGTAAGTGGGAAGGAAATTTTGTGGTTTTGTCGTTCGCTTACGTAAATTTCGTTGGGGTGCGTATCGATGTGCCGGGTGCGTAAGGTGGTTTTTCTTCGGGTGCGTATTGGAGTTTTTTCGGGCCAGGGTGCGTAACGTCGAACTCCCAGTACTTTACCGATTTGCTCTTTAGTTACCTATAAATAAGGGGGGGGGGGGGGGGGGGGGATATTTGTTACAGACGGTTATGTGATGAATAAAAAGCTTAAAACAACGAGAAGTAATCAAGTTTTTTCCGTAAACAGGAAGTTACATTAGGTACCTACTCTGCGGATTGGTTGTAGGGTTAGACGGGGTAATTGTGGAAAAGTTATCTCAGTACCCAATTAAGAACTGCAAATGATGTACACGCAAAATAAGAGAACTTTCCGTGTTCCCAGAACGTTTCCTCCCATTTCTTCCTTTCTCTTCGTTGTAAAAACTCATAATAGATGAGGTCATAACAAAAATTGTGATTTCAATTTTTTTTTTTTTTTTTTTTTTTTTTTTTTTTTTTTTTTTTTTAATCTTTGGTTTTTCTGCACTTAATTCCCGTCATTTTGAAAGGTAAGTGGTTTTGTTCTCGTCGATATAGAAGATAAACTTTTTTCATATTGAAGAAAACATGGACCGTTCTTCACCCTTTCACCCTGAACCCTTTCAGTACAACCTTTTTCACATTTAATTCATCTTTGGTAATTTTGACCGATTCGCGAGTCAGTAAGTTATATGTATAAATATACGAATAATATACGAATGGTATAAATTTACCATTTCATGGTGCAGCGTACCATGAAATGTACATTCAAGGGTCGAGTCCACTCATTTCTAAAATACACGAGCATCGTCCTCCACCAAGACACATGAGACGCCTCAAAAGACACCATTCCAACAATGCTGTTGGCTTCAATTGAAATCATGTAGGTACAATATTTATGCACCTCTAAATCTGTGGTAACGAAATTACCGTCTCTATCACCATACTTCGTTATATTGTCATCATTACTTCGTTTATACCATATTGTCGTCATTATCCATATTATGTTAATATTTTGTTAACAATTATAGGAATCTACAGAACCATGCTCGGTTCTCAGCACCTGCACCTAGGATAAGTGAGTGCGCCAAGTCCTAGCTAACGTATACATGTGAATCATGTCTCTAAGCATGATATACAACTATTTTTGCATACATTACAGTGCCAAACAAAATTGTTTCAAACCAATTTTTGAAAAACTCAATTTTCAAAACAAAGTTGAACTAAATGTAATAAAGGTTTTACTGGAATAAGAAAAAGTTGTATTCAATGTTGAAAAGGTTGACATTGCCATGTCCAGAAAAAAAGCATTTCGCTCCAGTGTAAGACGTGGCGTATCAATAAAACTGAAATTTCGAAATATTTTGAATGAGTACATATAATTCAACTGTGATAACATCACGCTTACGAAAACTTATCAAGGGAAGTAAAAAATTATCATTTATAAGATGTTTAATCAAACACATACTGCAGTGAATAATTTTTTCAATGATTTTTGAGTTTTGTCTATTGGATCTGGAGATCATCTATAAGGAGTAGAGTCTTGCGATTTCCATCATGGGAGGAGTACGAAATTCAGTTCAATTCATTCAAATTTGGTAATACCATGGTTAGCAAATTTTTGTACTTACATTCGAAAATTACCATTTTTGAGGAGGCTTGGCTCCACCAAGCTTTGAGAATTAACATTAAACCAGGTAGAACGTGAAAAGTTTTGAGGACAAAATTTGTTCTAATATGGATTACATATGTACTTGAATTAATTTTATTCCAATAATCTAAAATACACTATACACTACAGTTTTTAAAAGGAGAAAACAAGTTGAGACAAATTATTACAGAATTAGGTATGCACTATAATAAGAATTTGATTCTCGCCGATCAATTCTTTTCATTAATAAATAAATAAATATATTAAGAGATAACTTATTTTATGGAGCTAATGTTTTTTTCGCACCAATCTCCACTACTTACTAAAAATTAATGCATGAAATAAGAATCATGATATTTATGAAGAGAGGGAGTTATTGTAATATTCCAACAAGTTTAGGAACGTTGATTTGGGTTACTCCATCAATTTTTTCCTTTCTTCTGCGTATTTTGTCTTGTATATCCCTTCGGGGTCGTAAATTTCTTCCAGGAGCTTCATGTCTTCTGGCCTGTACTTGAAGAGAAACCTGATGACTTGGTGCGTACCTCTTCTCTGAGGATCCGTGCACAGGCTGCAGTTGTTTCGGAGTCCGTCGGGAAGTGCTTCTGAAAATAGGAAATCAGCATTTCAATTGATTATGTAATAATATTAATAATAATAAAAGTCGGGTGCGGAAAATAGTTTCCTCGTAACCGTAGCAAAATTGTATGAATCATTTAGATTTGTTATTTACTGCTATAGCAATTGCCGTTTGCACATGCGAAGAGGGTTCTTTTAATCCTGGAACAATTAAATTTATAAAGGTTTATCTAGACCCCAACCCATACAATCGCTGAGAACTTCATCAAAATTTATAAAAACTATAAAATGAATGCATGTTATAAGAATTTTACGTTTTCACATGAGTAAAAGCTACTATCGATTCAGCAGCGGTGAAATACACAGAAAACCTCGTAGAGCCAATTACGCACAATCCCTGAGAATCTCATAAAAATGTTACGCATGTTACAAGGTTTTACGATCATGCATCAGCGAAAGCTACAATTGGTTCAGAAGCGACAAAACTGTAGCGCAATATCACAACCGTTGAAAATTCAATTAAGATATGACAGCAATCTAACATAGTTTGCAAACAAAAACAAAACCAAAATTGTTCAGGAAGATCTAAAACGTAAAATATGAATTGAAATTCTGATGTTTTAGATTGGTATCGGTATTCGATCGCCTTCGATACTCTTGGGCGTTTTATCACAAAAAGTGGTTGTATCAACTATTTTTGAATTGTCCGCTACCTAGGTTGATTTGGGAGCAAAATCACCCGACGAAAAACTAAAAAACCAAGTCATAAATTCACCCAGGGGTGATAATAGATAACAAAAAAATGCAATAAAAATCGTAATATAAATTGAATAAATCCAATTTATTTAATTTTAATAAGTAACTAAAGCATTACTAGTTTATAAGACTAATTAGACTAATAAATAACTATTAACTACTAACTAAAAATGTTGGTCTTTTTAAACAGAAACCTTAAGTAGAACAGAAGAATATTTTTATGAAAGTCACATGAGTTAAGAGGAATTTTTGCTTTAGAGGAATCTATCGAGAAGTTTTTTTAGGTATCGGTATCGGGAATCGATAAATTTTGGTATCGACTATACCATTTTACTCGTTAACCAAACTCTGAAGGTTTCTAAATTATGTTACCAACATTGTTTTTAAGGAAGTAAAATGAACGTTCTGAAAATAGCGTGGTGCCTCACTCCAGACGTTATGTTTTTTGTTCAAAATATTTGCAACCACGAATCAATGTATACTTCAAAATTAAATGGGTTAAGAGTGAATACGAGAATTATTCAAACAAATTAGGGCATTGGACACTAAAGTCAGGTAGGTAGGCGTTTATAATAAGTTTGTAGCAATAATTAAACCGTGATGTTACGTGATAGGAAGCACGGGGGTATTCACCAGCTTTCTATTTTGCATAGGTACCTACAAAATAACTTTCGTATTACACATTTATTCAGTTTTATACTTGGTTGGAGAAGCGACTTGTTCAACTGAGACTAGAAGAGTTAGCTAATGCTCGCGGCCACGTAACTATTAGGGAACGGATGGCAACAGTTATGGGCAGCTTGAGTAATTTAATTTCCTATCGTTTGTCTGAGAGACAATCGTGAATCAGAGTCGCAAAAGAAAGAAAAATATCCAAAGTTATTTGCGCGTTCACGCTATCAATGTGAAAGTGAGTATAGAATGAAATTACTTTCTATTCTCTCTGTGTGGACTATGTCTTTCATTTACTAGTTCTCATGAACAGCAGAACTATAAGATTAATTATGATTTAAGAAGCGTAAATTTAAAATGTAAACATAAAACCTGCATAAGCCTCACCCGACCATCACATAAATGTTCTTAATGTTGGTACAAACAATCATCATGTAAAAAATCACGATAAAAATGGTTTATCGTGGTTTCATGAAAAAATATGATACAGTCAACTTAAAAATATTCCTTCAACTATCGTAAATTGT
This sequence comes from Adelphocoris suturalis, assembly GCA_030762985.1. Taxonomy (NCBI): domain Eukaryota; kingdom Metazoa; phylum Arthropoda; class Insecta; order Hemiptera; family Miridae; genus Adelphocoris; species Adelphocoris suturalis. The sequence goes on from CM061051.1 coordinate 36,958,425, forward strand.
ATGTGTAATTAAGATTCAGCGAATTTTGATATCTGGGATACTTGGCAACAGCTTCAAAATAGTTCTCAGATTTCTCTAACGAAGTCTGAAATGATCAAGCAGCCTACGTAACGTTTAATTTGTATGATAGTGTGATATAACTCGGACGATAACTCTCCTTAGGGTTGAGATAAAAATTACTTTCTCGTACCAAAAAATCAAACTTTCCAGATTGAAGGATGAGTTCGTTGGCCAGCATTTTTTGAGCCAATAAAATTTGCCAAATTTCAAAAAATGTGGTCAAAAATCACTAAAAATGACTAAAAACGGCTAAAAGTCGTTAGATTTATATTTTTAGTAGAATTTTTGAGATAGAAAGGAATAACACTAAGTGTCTCTTTAGCTGGTTTATTTCATGATGAATAACATCACTTAGGTAGGAACTATTTATACTTGGTCTAAGGACCATTACAGCCGATAGGAAGCTTCGTTATTGTGACCAATAGGAAAACAGCCCTTGGAGTGCTAAACTACCCCTACTGAACATATGCTAGCTATATCACCATTCTCCCTTCAAATCAAGTTATTTCATACAAGTGTATTTCATACTAGTCTATAATCACAACTTGTAACAAAAATTATCACATATAAAAAGGAAGTGCAGTTTACTGAATAAATCCATGTTCCGTTTTACAATCGTAATAGGTAATGCAAAATTAATATTAATTATATAAAAGAATACAAAATTTATCAAATATAACAAGGAAGTGCAATTTATTTAATAAATCGATGTTCCGTTTCACAGTTGTACTAGTTGTAGTTGTACTAAACCTTACTTTTATTCCTAAAATAGATTTTCTCTCTCTCTCTCTCTCTCTCTCTCTCTCTCTCTCTCTCTCTCTCTCTCTCTCTCTCTCTCTCTCTCTCTCTCTCTCTTTTTTTTTTACTATATAGACTTAGGTATATCTGTATGCACAATCATAGAACAACATTAACAGGAATAAAACATTACTTATTTACGATACTGATAACATATATTTACAAAAACTGATAGACTTGCTCAGACTAGCAGTGGCTTCCTTAACACTTTTGCCCGTTTAGCAGGTTTTTGATGAGGATATGAAAGTCTTCCTACCCCAAAATCAGCAGTCCTAGGCTATAAGTTCCTAAGCATCTTCTGCCCCACAATGTGTTTAATAGGTGATAATGCGTTTCTAGGGTGGAAGGACAATAACACTAGCATTGGCGCCCGACCTGTTGTCACCAAGGTCTGTACCTCTATAAGTATCCAAAGCATCCTGCAAAGCCATTTGGGGGGTCCAAGAGGGGTGATCTAAGAAAACCTTTCGTAAGGAAGCTTTAAGTGTGTATACGAATCTTTCTGCTTGTCCATTGGACCGGGGGTGTATGGTGGCGAGAATTTTTAAGATTTAGAATATTTTTTACAAAAAGAGTGGAAATCCGAACTTGGAAATGGTGGCCCATTGTCACAAACTAGGGTTGTGGGGGTACCAAAACGTGAGAAAATCTCTAGTAAAAATGTTGAAATTCGCGCAAAATTGGGAGAGGATGCTTGGGCTGCTTCAGGCCAGTTTGAAAAACTATCTAATAGTACGTAAATGTTGCCTCTTGAATAAAACAAATCCATATGAACCCCCCCCTATCAAACGGATAACGAGCAGGAAGCCACGGAGAATGAGTACGAGGCTCGGGGCTCTTTGGGGCATACGTACTCGTTACATGGTTCGCACGATTTTACGTTATTAACAATATCCTGGTCGATACCAGGCCACCAAACATATGAACTAACGGTTCTCTATTCTGCCCACGCCGAGGATGACCATGGTGTAAAATTGACAAAATTTGGGGTTGTAACGCTGCTGGGGCTACGACACAATCATTATAAAATAGATAATTTTTTTATCATAAAACAGTTCCAGGTGAATATCAAAGTGCGGTTTCAATACCAAATCCGGGACTTGAAATGGCCATCAGGTCTGGACATAATTATATACTTGGGAAAGTACTGGGTCACGTGGAACTTCTGCAGCTATCTCACTAAAGAGAACCGGAGGGGATAAAGTGTGTAAGAAATAACATTCGCCCACCCCCACCGCGTCGGCATGGGGAGTAGATGTCCCACTTTTATGAACTATAGTGTAGGAATAAGCAGACACAATTTCAGCACAAAGAATCATTCCAGATGAAACAATAGTAGGTAAATTTCTAGATTCTGAGAAGATAGATTTTAAAGGGAGGTGGTCAGTCTCAATGTCAAAGTGCCTGCCATATAAAAATATTGTGGAATCTGGTTAGCCCAAAAATGCTTCCTTGTGTAATTGGGGGTAATTTCTCTGGGCTTGGTTTTGGGTAGCCGATTCGAAAGCAATCGGGAGTAGATCATCGCCCGATTTACGACAGAGAACCGCCCCCACCCCAACAGAAGTTGAATCGCCTGACAGAACAACAGGCAATGATGGATCAAACAGAACTAACCTAGTTTTTTCGGATAGTAAATTTTTGGCTGCCTCAAAGGATTGCTGGTGTATTGAGGACCATTCCCGTGATACGTTTTTTTCTCAGTAAATCGTGAAAGGGTTCTAAATATTGGCCGGGCAATGCAAAAAATGGTGATGGAAAAAAATTAGTAACCCTACAAATGCGCGAAGCTGTGAAATAATTGTTAGTGCTGGCATGTCCTGAATAGCTTTTACTTTAGAAGGGGATGGTACTCTACTCTTTTCCGAAATTATAAACCCAAGGAATTCCAAGGACGTGACACAAAACTCAGATTTTTCTGCATTGATTTTGACGTTAAATTTTTCGAGGATAGACTAAACATGGAACAGCCTGGATTCAAAAATTTTACGAGATGGTCCACCAATCAAAATATCGTCTATTAAAACCGTCACTCCTTCTAGACTCCCTAAAATGTTGTCCGTAAATTCTGGGGGGGGAGGGGAAGGAAGACTGAAAACCAGGCGGCGATATCCATATAATCCGAAGGGCGTGTTTATGGTGAGATGGGGTTGGCTATCTGGATGTACAGAGAGTTGTAAGTAAGCATTTGATAAATCTAAACGGACAAAACTTACATCGTACAAATTTGTGAATAATTTCATATGGCCTGGGTAATGGATATATTTCTGTAAGAATTTGTACATTAACCGAACGTTTTGGATCTACACATAGCCTGATCGCTCCCGACTTTTTAGGGACACAAACCAAGGGAGATCCCCCCCCCCCCCCCCCCCAAACCCTACGCAATACTGGATATATAATACCTAATTTTGCTAATCTATTTAATCCATTTTTAACTGTATTCCTTAAGGCGAAAGGCAGTGAATAAGGTTTTTGAAAAATAGGTTTTGCATCGGATTACAAATGAATGTGAACCTCGTAATCGAGAATGGGGCTATCATTATCTTTAAGATTGAAGGCACGCAGAAATTTCTCGAAAAATGCATGAGGTACCTACCCCAGAAATGGCCTAAGTTGCGTGATTTTGGAGTAAGGTATTTGGCCAATTAGGATTCATAATAGATAAGACATCTCTGCCCAAAATAGCAGAAGGATATATATAACGATTTGGGAACAAAAATTCGAACCGAAATCCCAGCTTTCAAAAAATCCCCGTTTTGTAAATTTACATTGAAAGACCCTAAAATGAAAAGAGACGTGGAAGCTGCAGTGTATACCAACATTTTATTCTCCTGAAGAGGGGCATTCGGAAAAAGTGATTTAAATAATTTTACGTCTGTTACAGTGATTGAACTTCCCGTATCCGCCATAAAATGTACTGGGGGCGAAGAATTTATCGAAAATTTTACCATTAAGGCAGCCTCGGAGCTATCTGATTTAATAGGAGTGCCCATCTTTCCTACTGTCAGGGGCTTGGGATTTACTTCAATAACTGAACACACGAAATGTTCTTTTACAGGGGTCAGTTAATCGTAAACCAGTATATTCAATTTAAGAATTGAGAAAACTACTGCCGCGTTACCAACAAGCGTTTTCCCTAAGCTTTTTGAACATCCCTGAGGGCATGCTCGTCCACCAACTCAGTGTCATTTCGTAAATAATTATTTCTATCGCCTGAAGGGCACACAAAATTTGACCACTCACATCGTAGGGCTTCAGTTTGCTGGCCATAGTTCATCTGAGAACAGTAACTCTGAATGTGACCTCTCCGTCCGCACTGGTTACACACCCATGACGCCACAGGGCAGTTAGAAGGCTCGTGATGGACCATTCACCCATTGCACGTTCTTCTGATGCTGGAGCCTGGACGGGAGCCAACTGGAAAGCGGTTGACAGAGCTCCTGTTGAAACCTCGCTGTCCTTGAAGTGAAGGTCTAGGACGACCAGGATGGTAGGCCCCTCGTTGAGAGCCAAAGCCTCTGCTGGATCCAAAGCCACTGCTGCCGCTGCTTCCACCACGTGTTGTCCTCAGCTGCAGGGTAGAAACCGCCTCAGTAAGCGTAGACTTCACAAACTTCTCAGCTGCCACCTTCATAGATTTTGCCTTCATCGCTGACTCAACCCATTTGTCGAAATACATCTCCTTCCCCAAGGCGAGTAATGCAGTGACGATCTGATGATCCCCGATGCCGGAGATAAGTCTATCACACAGCATCTGCTCCACCGTAGTCCTCTCATAGTCGCAGGTGTCGGGTCAGCTGTAAGGAGACCGGCCTCAGCAGTGACCCCACCTCGAAAACGCCGACCGACCGAGGAGTTAAAAGACCCACGAGCGCCGAAATCCGCATCTATCGTCACTGGACTGCACTTGGTAACAATTGGCTTCTGTTATCCTTGTACCATGCGTTGGATCCGGGACTGCTAGCTACCGTCTCGCCAACGGCAGTGCCCTTCACCGAAGCCCTCTTCTCAGTGCCGCTCTGTACAAGAAGACGACCTTCTAGACCTTCTAGAGTTCCAAGCTTCGACCAAGGTACAACGAGGAGAGACAATAGGGAGAGCTAGGGTTTAAATATTGTACAATTAATAAAGGGGGAAGATTTATTACTCTTTCTTTGTTTAATATCAACTCTTCCCTAGATTCCTAAATTGGTGTTAAATTGGGTACTGACACAGGCAGCCGCTTTGCGCCTGAGTGCATCTACGAAATCACTGACGGACTGACCAGGGCCCTTCACCATGCGGGAAAATTCAAGTCTTGAAACAGTACAGGTGTCCACTGGAGCGTCAAGCTTGATAAGCGCTGCCCTCATATCCCTATCTTTAGTCTTGATCACATCATCGGAGAGGAACCCCTATAGCCTCTCGAAGACAGCAGGTGGAAGGGAGGGAGGATGCTAGCTTCCCAACCATACGATTTTCGTCGCTGATAGGTTCTCCCAAGAGGAATAACTCCCAGAAGACGTCATGGTAGTGACGGGAGACGAATGGCCCAAGAAGGGTAAGACAGATGACATAGCAGCGCAGGTAGACGGGTCACAGGTATCCTCGTCACCGGTAAGGTAGAAAGGAATAACTCAAGTGTCTCTTTAGCTGGTTTATTTCAGAATGAATAACAAGACTTAGGCAGGTAGGTACTACATATTTATACTTGGTCTAAGGACCTTTACAGCCAATAGGAAGCCTCGTTATCGACCAATAGAAAAACAGCCCTTGCTAAATCAATTTTATGTTGTTTTTTTATTTGTATATTTTTTGGTAGAAATCTATGCAGAAATTTATCCTGAGAAATGTACTTAAATTTCATTAATATTTGCCAAAAAATATATAAAAACTGCAAAAAAGCTGAAAATACGAAATTTCTTTTGAATTGCCGAATATTATTTAGATCGAGTTTTTTGCCATAAAATTTGTACTTAGTTACAAATTCTTTTTTACTTAAAGAGCTGCATTTTCAAAACATATCATAATATAGTACGATAATTTACGAAAATTCGTTCATACGATCATGCTGCATGACTCGAACTATTTTAATAAGGTAGAGTCCAAAGCTCAATATTTGCCGAAAATAAATTCACCTGGAAACGTTAAGATGGAAATATGTTATAAATTGAAAGTTGTTTAGATCAAATATGTAATTCCCAACATATTAGAGGAATTCCCTATTTTAGTACGAAGAAGAACATTTTATTTATTTTCATTTTTTAATTTTTAACCTATTTATTTATTAATCCTTTTTTTCTGGACGGTAAAGTGTTACAATTTTGGTCATAATTCATTCAAACTCAAACAAAACACGTCGAAATCAATTGTTATTGTTCCAACTGGAATTTTGTACCTTCAGCACATTTTCAAATTCGAGAAAGTGGGGTAAATCATGTAAGTATGCTGTTTGAATCACCATTCCGTTTTTAAATGTATGATAAAATATTTAGCAGTCAATACAACTTTTCATGTAAAAGAGGCGACAGGCTCGTTTAAAATTCTGGCGCACAATAGGTGGCGTACAGGGTGTCCCGCATAAGGTAGTTAGGTAGTACTTCAAGGCGTGATTCTAGAGCTCATTTCTGATCGAAAGTTCCTCATAGGGATATTTTTTTAACGCTTAGTTTTCGAGTAATTCAATTTTTGAGATTTTTTTCGTGTTTTATACTCAGTTGACCTTAAGTCACTATAACAGCAATAACTACAATAATTAAAAGAGTAAGTTTGAATTTGAGGATACCGTTGGAAACAACGTTAAGATTCATTCCTATCTGATGCAAAATCAAAATTTTTTGGTAGGTTTCATTGGGAGAAAAAACTGCCTGAACATGAAATTTCGACGAGTATGAGAAATTCCAATTTTTTAAACCAGCTGTGAGTGTCCCATTTCTGTACTGTTTTTCGCGTACCTCATCTGTAAAAACTGGCCCAAGATCTCCGCTTTCTAGAGGTATAATCAGTTTTTATTTTACATTACTAACTAGAGGAGAAAAGTATGTTTGTATGTTGAAAAACGTTGTTTTTTCTATGAAATCGATGGTTTTTGTGAAAAATTACCCTCTAAAAAATTCGAGTTTGGGGCCGGTTTCTACGCACTTTTTCGCGCTGAATCGAATGGTAACACTTGCAGATCTTCTTAACTCTGTTATACCAGAGTTTTACAGTTCAACTCACGAATTTGTAGTTCATTTGTTATGCTCAATTTTTGTGTTTTTAAGGGTAAAACTAGTTATTTAAAGTGTAAAACTCTGTTACAACGGAGTTGGGGAGATTTGCGAGTGTTACCATTCGATTCAGCGTGGAAAAATACGTAGAAACCGGCCAAATTTTGATTTGGCATTAGATAGGAAGAAAATTTAACGCTCTTTCCAATGGTATCCTCAAATTTGAACTTACTATTTTAATTATTGTGGTTATTGTTGTTTTAGTGAATTAAGCTCGAAAACAAGAAAATAAAATATCAAAAATTTAATTACTCGGAAACTAAGCGTTTAAAAAAATCTCTAGGAGGAACTTTCGATCCGAAATGAGCTGTAGAACGGGACTATCTAATAGTTAATTACGGCCCAAATAGTGCATCTCAAATTTAAAAGTCTACCAATTTTGAATCATGATTGATTTTCTCCCAAATGTTAAAGCATCAGCATTTGAACTCAAAAACCAAAAGACAATCCAGACCATGGGCCATGGTCCATTCCATGGTTCTGTAGTTGATGACACGAAATGCAAGTATACATATAAAGTAAACACAGCAACGCCTATTAGATACTTCTGTACTTTCATGTCTGAAACCTTGGCAGTCTTACACAAAAGTGAGGACTATTCAATAGCGTAACTTTGCACAGATCCATCCCTTGCAAAGTTCTTCCAGGTTATTTAAAGATAATTACTGCAATTCATTTACATAGGAATAACAAAAAAAGAAAAAGTTCCAGTCATGCAGCATGATCGTATGAGCGAATTTCCGTGAATTATCATAGTGTATAATGTTGAAATGTTTTGAAATTTGAGCTTTTCGAGTGCAAAGATATTGTTAACTGTTAATTTTATGGCCAAAAACGTATTCTAAATAACAATCTGCCATTCATAAAAAGATTTTGGATTTTTAGCTTTTTTTGCAATTTTTATCCATTTCTTAGCAAATTTTGATGAAATTTGAGTTCATTTTTCAGCATAGTTTTGTACATAAATTTTTGAGTGTCCTATTTTATAGTTGATAAACTTCATTTGAGCTATATTCAACTAAAAAATATCAATTTGACAATTTTTAGCCGTTATTAGACTTTTTTTTTTTTTTTTTTTTTTTTTTTTTTTTTTTTTTCCCAGATCAGTTTTTTGAATTTTGACCATTTTAACGTGCTCCAAAAATGCTGGCCAACGAACTCATCTTTTCATTTGGAAAGCTTGATTTTTTGGCGCAAGAACGGAAATTTTATCTCATTCCTAAGGAGAGTTATCATTTGGAATGACACACACACACACACACACACACATATAGACATGTATATATATATATATATATATATATATATATATATATATATATATATATATATATATATATATATATATATATATATATAAGCTTTAAACTCTAGGATTCGTTCGTTTCAGAATGCCTCAAAACGGATTTCAATGAAGAAAATTTTCGAAAATTTAGATTTAAAAAATTTTGGGGCCATTGTAATGGCTTCATTTTCTAAAAAAAAATCGCTAAAAGAAGAAAGAAGATTTTCGGGTTTTTCTCAATTGAAAAATAAAATTGAAGAATAAGGATTGAATATCTTACCTTTCAGCATGTTTCCTTCTCTAGTGCAAGGTCCACGATCCGCTAAGCAGTTGAAGTAGGCCTTGTAGAGTCTGTCATTCTTCAGAGCATCCTCTACATTGACATTGTCGTATTTCGAAGTATACGTTTCCTGGCATGCAACAAACACCGCGCACAAACTGAATACATAAAACGGCAACATACTGTCCTCAAAAATGTGCACCACTTCCTAACTAGCTTCAACAAGTTCTCAAACTAGTTCCAACTCGGCTCCAATTGTTTTTCAGAAATCGATACGTGATTGCAACAACACTAACGTGAGGTCCTTCACTATGATCGCTTAATCCTTCCCTGTGGGGAAAAAATCATCTGAATCGGGCATTCACGGCTGTACGTTGTTCGTCTTGTCCGAACTCGGAAGGGACTTCCTGAAATATCAGAACCCACTTCCTGTCAAGCCTCGTATAAATACAGTTGGGCTTGAAACGATTTTCCTGCCCCACTTTTCTTTGTGGACGAAGGTATAAATTAATCCGCGTCCTCAGGTGACATTCAGGCTTGGGGATCTTGACACACAAGTTCACGCGTGAATAATAACCTCTAAACGACTGGTTACCAGGGATTTCCCACTGCTTTTGTTTCTTTCCTTGGAGTCCTCTGCAATTTGCGTGTATTATTGCAATGAATCCGGGGGTGACCTGAATGTGACGTTGATACATTTCCAGCGGAAGTGCGATTCTTCAGGTGGAAACAACTTCAATGTTCCCAATGTGCTCATTTTCCAAGGGCTGTTGAATTTTTTTTGTTTATTAATTTTTATTCATTATTATTATTTTTTTTATTCATCAATTTTTTTCAAGGAAACATAATTTATTGGCCAATTTTTGTAGAAAATGAAGCTATTGCAATGGCTCCAAACATTTTAACTGAAAAACTTCTTCGTGGAAATCCGTTTTTAGGCATTCTGAAACGATTCCTTGATTTTGAAGTTTTTTTTAACCCTGTAATGCCCCGTGGGGTTTGTCAAACCCCAATCGCGATTTAAAGTCAGTTTATCATGATGAATCCCGCACGTCTGGCTCTTCTCGCACTTTTCTATATCACCCCCCACTTCTTCCCTAAAGGCTTCAGCCTTTTTCCAGTTTAGTACGTTCAAGACATCTGTGTAGTGTAGTACTTTCTTTACCTGGGGTTTGACAAACCCCACCGGGGAGTTAACCGCTAGTGATTTCCTCTATAGCAAGTGTTATTTTTGTGGGCGTTCCACAGTTTTGTTATTGGCTCATCGTTAGCAATGGCTGAAAAACGCAAGTTTTCGGATCCTGAAGTCATTAGATCCATGTTGGAACAGTTGGAAGAAGAAGATGTATATTTTGGCGGAGAAAATTCAAACACGGATGATAATGTCGAGTTACAAGAAGTTGCCTCCGATGAAGAGGCGTCAAAAGTGACAGTTTTGGAGAAACTAGTTCGATGTTCCTTCTGTGAACATCATAGATCTTCAAAGTGTTGAGAATGTTGATCCTATTACTTGGTGCCAATTTTATGTTACCTTTTCATTCTAGTTCTTGGGTTTTGTAAATGGTATCAAACTAATCTCAGAAAATTGTTTTGTAGATTTTATTTATTTATTTTTGTTTTTAAATGAAAATGTGCTAATTTTATATTGAAATTTTTTTACAATGAGGTAACTTTCTGCTATTATTTTTTTCTTCAGAGCGTGAGGTTTGCCTTACTATTACTTTTTTCGTCACGAGTTTAGGTACCTACTTCATGTTTCTTTACACTCTTGATAACAGAATAAAAATAAAATTTGATTCAAGTGTAAGTTAATTTTGAATTTTCTAACATTTTTCAAAGTTGGGGTTTGACACACCCCATCGGGGAGTTAAATGTTGGAAATTTAGCCGGGACATTCCAGGGTTAAATGCATACAGGGTGTTTAAAGTTTAATGGGCCAGCCATTCATTTGTATATAATTTTTTTTATTTTTGAAGATACTTATCAAATAACTTTATAAGTCAACTCTCCTTTATCTTTCAAAAACTATTCAATGGTGAATTTGATGTCGATTTGATGTGGAGCCACAACTTCTAACGTGCTTTTTCTAATAGAAACCCCCAATTTTTATTACAGATTCGGAATCTACATAAAATGTCACGGAAAGAAGTTCCAAAGCTACATGATCGTATGAGCGAATTTTCGTAACCTATCGCATTACCCAATGTTAAATTGTTTGGAAATTTGAGCTTTTCGAGTGTGAAGAAATTGTTTACTATTTATTTTATGGCGAAAAAACGTATTCTAAATAATAATCTGTGTTGTGTATTATTATAACCACAACAGTATTCCAACCACAACAACCAATTACTATTCTCAGAAAGAATATTAAGCATTTAAAAAGTAAGATCCGTTTTTCTATGCATGCAATTTTGTTCGCAAATATAAAATAATCTACTATTCAAAAAGAGATTTTGGATTTTTAGCTTTTGTGCAGTTTTTATCACTTTGTTGGCAATTTTTAATTTTGGTACATATATGCCTTTTCGGCATAATTTAGTACATTAATTTTTTAATGTTCAATTTTATTGTTAATGAACTTTATTTGAGCAATATTCCGCTATAAAATATAAATGTAACCATTTTTAGCAGTTTTTAGCTATTTTTAGTGATTTTTTAAGCACATTTTTTGAATTGTTGCCAATTTGAAATTGGCAACAGATTTGAAGTTGAACTGTTGAAATTTTATGAAAAATTTTGTTCAGGGAGCACATCCCGTTTTGTTTGGGGAGCTTGATTTTTGGCGAAAGAAAGGAATTTTTTTCTCAATCCTAAGAGTTACCGTCTAGAATGACACATACATAGGTATATGAAAAACTTATGAAAAAGCGTTAAAATCTAGGATTCGTTTCATAATGCGTCAAAACGAACTTCAATTAAGAACATTTTCGAAAATTTTAAAATTTTGGAGCCATTGCAATAGCTTCCTTTTCTACGAAAATTCGCCAAAAGAACCCATCACTCGGAAAAGTGTGCTGATTGTGAAATAGGTATCGAATATTTGAAGAGATTCAGTTGCCAAATGTGGTACATGGTTCTGGGGTATTTTTTCAAGCTGAAACACGTAGTGGTGTTCATTTGTTTACATTCGCAATGAAAAAAAAAAAACCAAAATACGAAATTTAAGTACTGTGAGGAAATGTGCAATTCTTGGCGTTTTTTCCAAGTTGGTAGTGGGAATACTGAGTTTTTGTTCTTCCTGTGATTTTCTACCCGTGTACGCAAAAAGACTGAAATACCAACTGCGCATGCGCGAATTTACGCATATACGGGAAAAAGGCCCACCTACACGTAGGCGGGAAAAATGGTTTCGTTGGAATCCCGTCCTACGTGTAGTCGTCATAAGGTGACCACAGTTTTAAGAATAGGAATAGGTTAGGTATTCGTTCTCCCTCTGGCTGTCGTCTAATAACGATAGTCGATATAGTAAGTAATAGTAATTGTCGATATAGTAATAGTCGAAAAAAGTAAGAACTTGTGATAAATATAATTGTATTATTACATCAAATTCCGTTGATTATGTGAACAAAGTACCTACCTACTTCGTCCGACAGCCAGATATCCTGTTCACCTACTTGGGAGTAAATGCAGTCGTTGATAATCTTCGTAAGCATTCGCAAGTACATTTCGTACTACAAAGTTGTATCTGCCAACATAAAGATTCAGACAACGAGCAGGTTTGTGTTTAAATAATAAGTTTGTATTCAAAAGCTGTTGTCAGTTCAATAATAAATTGAGTAGGTTGGTAGTAAAATTTGTGCTAGGTACCATCTCAGATCCTGGAAATTAAAATTTGATAAAGCAGGGAAGGCACTCAAAACGAACTATTCCACGAGGCCTGATTACGTAAACTTGATGTAGCTAGATAAAAAATTGAATAATTAGACAAAAAATAAAAAAGATGCCGTAATCGCGGCGCTCCCGGACGGTCACCCATCCAAGTACTAACCAAGCAAGCCCAATGTTGCTTAACTTTGGTGATCTGACGAGAACCGATGTATTCATCGAAATATGCGTTTGCGAATACTATTTTTTCTTGGGTCGAACCTAGTTATTCGATGCCTACGAAGATAGCTGGTAAAGCAGAGTGTAAAATGATTTCAAACTTCTTCAACTCGATCTCGAATTCAAAAGAATCGTTGACTTCGAAATACTGGAGACGTTAGCGTGACGATAGCGTTTGGTTAGTCGTGTACATACGTGTAAAAAAAACGTGCAGTAATACGCGAAGATGCTTGCTCTAGACGCTGCTCTACGCGTTAATGTGGGAAAATCGTACGGAAAGAACAAAACTCTCTAATATCTCTGTATTTTCAGCCTGGAAAAATACCCCAAAACCATGTACCATATGTGGCAATTGAATACCATCATTAACTCGATATTTCGCAATCAACGCATCATTATGCGTAATTGCGCCCTTATTCGCGCACACCAAAATTCGAATAATGGGCCTTATTTTCTTCTATTCATGAACATTTATGAATATTTTGATTCTGTAATAAAAAAAAAGTCCAGTCATGCAGCATGACCCCATGAGCGAATTTTCGAAGAAATCTTCGACATTTCAGTCGCTATTGATCGTGTTGAGAAATTTTAGTTTATGATTTTGATAGACAAACATGGAATCAAATTATTAACACATGCACAGAGTAAACTCATCAGTTGTGATTACATTTTTTTTTTTTTTTTTTAAAGCACCTACTACCTACGTTTTAAACTACTACTAGGATTGGTTATACAGGGATACTTCCATAAGAGTAGTTCAATCTGAATTTGGACAATGTTTCATGCAAATATTATCGATTTTCACAACTAGCGAACGGCATTATTTCGATTTTTGACTGATTTTTCAACTTTAAAATTTTTGAAAACTTGATACATATTCTTATAGGAAATTTTACGCTGATTCCGAATATACTATATGTTAGTATGCTGAAAAAATTATTTCACACAACAAATAGCAAAAAACGGGCTATTTTGAAATTTTTGACTACATTTTTGAAAATTTCAACCCGAAGATGTAATCCGATCATGCTGGCCAACGAACTTGAACTTTCGTTTTGTGTCCTTAACATTTTAAAATTTGTTTGAAGTTTCTAACACAATTGTACGGACAGTTATCGTCTGGAATGACACATACATACATATATACATACATACATACATACATTAAAAAATGCGTTAAACTTCAGAATATGATTCAGAATAGCCTGAAACGGATTTCTGCATAAATTTTTTTCAAAAATTCACATTCTACAAATTTTGAGGCGAGAGCAATAGCTTAATTTTCTTCAAAAATTCGCTAAAATGTTGGTTCTCTTCTGGTTTAGAAAATATTATTATTCTCCTTATCAATAGATGTAGACAATCACTTTTGTATCAAACTGCCAGACTTGTTCCAAACAACATCCATTTGATAAATATTGCTGCATGACTGGTAGTTTTTCGTTGTCCACTCCAGGTTGCGATAATTTACGCAATAAGGTTAGAGTGGCTGTGGTATGTAGGTAGGTACCTGGTGTAAATATATACACTCATCGAGAGAAACCCCATTAATTCTTCTCGATTCAACGATGCTTGAAGGTTGAGGGTTTTATCATGTGTGAATCTATTCAGAAAAAAACTGAAAATTACTGTTCTTGGAATGTTGATTGTTTAAATTCATAGAATTTAAGTCTTTGTAGCACAAGTTTATATTGAAACGGTTAAGTTTTAGCGAACTGTTGTAGAAAATGAAGCTATCGCAATGGCACCAAAAATTTTAAAATCAAAATGTTCGAAAAATTCCTCCAATGAAATCCGTTTTTAGGCATTCTGAAACGATTCCTGAAATTTACGCTTTTTCATACATGCCACACTTAGAGCGTTTTTGGGGTGCCTGATACTAAGTTCTACGCAAATAAAAATTAAGAAAAATTCAAAAGCTTTTTGACTACCCAAAGAGGGGAGTATCGGGTACTTCGTAAAATATTTTTCCATTTTATGCCGAGTAACATCTCATTTTAAAGATTTTTTTAGTTAGAACACGCTTTTCAATTTTTTAGTTAGAACACGCATTTTTATTTTTGGAACCTCTGCAATACCTTCATTTTCTACGGAAATCCGCTAAAAGAAGCTACAACATTTTTAGAATCAACAACATTTCTTCTCTGCAGAAATCCGGCTGTTTCTTCCGGCTGTTATGGTAAGATCGCTGGAAGCCAAAGAAGATTTGGATATTGGAGGCATCAAATTTTGCGACCTCTTCCGCACAAAGCTTCTCTTATGGTAGATAGGAAAGCAAAACGAGGCGAAGTAGCTGTATGAGAAGCAGAACTCGTTGTTGCTTCGATATGTTTAAGGTGGTGGAGGTGTAGAGGTTGGGAGTTGAGTGGGGCACGTCACGGTGGTAAACTAAGAACCAGAACCTTGGCAGGAGAGTCTCGCCACAGCAAGAAGCGAGGCCAAACTATCACCAGTGTTAGAGCCTTTGAGACTAGCGTGACGCTTTTTGGCCGTCATTTCTACGTGGCCTGGTTTTCCTCGATGTAATAATAATAACAACAATTTTTTTAATGCATTTATAGCACCAAGTAACGCAACTTATAAACCACATTTCTTTGACAATAAAATTAACATAATTCTCTAAGTAATAAATTAAGTAAATAAATAAAGTCTCTGGACGGACATACTAAAGAATCGTCCCCATGATGATCTTAATAGTTGTTGAGCCTGATGAAGCTCTATGATTCACAGGTGTAGAGTTTTAGCACAGCATTCACTAAAAAAATCTTTCACGACTTACACTTGCTAATGTCAGTGGTCATGAGGTTTCCATCTTTTCAGACGCCTCAGCAGATCATTAATTTCGAGTAACTAGGACGACGTCTTCGTTGATAAGACCTTGGAACCTTTGTCGACGGGCTATTGTTGATTCTTGATGGCTTCATTAATTGTGGGAATCCGGGTGTCCCTATGAATAATTTATGAGAACAGAAGTGACCACCCATTTCAGAGGAAATTGGTAAGGACCATAATATCCAACAATAATATCCTATATTTATAAAGCAAACCTAAGGGTAAGCTCATGCTCTCAATGTTTTCACATACAGTGAGGAATATAAGGAAATTATTAGAGAAAGAAGTTAAGTGAGTTCATACTCTTTCTTAATAATTTAATTATTGATTTAAGTACTTATATATTGATATATTTTCAATAATTTCGTTGCGTTTGGACACCAACATATTGTATGTCCATGTTATTCTTTCCATTTTTGCAAGAATACACGTAAAGGAATTAGCATCACGCGTTCACGTGAAAATAAGGTTGCAAATGTCGTGAAATTAGTCCGCTGTAGTACCTATCACGTGAGGATGGTGAAGAAGTGCACGCAGGTATATATCAACAGGTAGCGGTAGTGTAGTTGCCTCGCTCCTTGCTGCGGCGAGACTCTCCTAACCTTGGGAGCCCAGCGTGCTTTTGATTTGACAGTCGGCGAGAGACTCTGGCCCGGTGCGCGGCTCGCTATTCCCCTCATCAACGTTCGCTTCGCGTAACCGGTATCCCGCGTTTTTTCCCGTCTCCCTAGCAAGTCCCCATTGAATACAACGACAATCGCCCTCGACACCAGGTAAAAATCAACGTTTATTAATTCATTACTTGATAACTGTAATCAGCCCAGCGTGTAGTTATGCAGCACAGATTATAGTCAGTTTTTAATTTCAATAAACCGAAAACATTAGGTAAATACCTACGGTTATTGAGGAACAAAATCATGTACTACCTAGAAAAAGAAAATACAAATTCAGGATAGTCCACCTTTTTATTCATAATTTCTTACCTGAACTTGTTCGAACTTGACGTGTACTTAACTTATGCTTTTGGCTCAGAAGTAATTAGGAAATTACACTAGGTATATGATACTTGAGACACTATACCTTATACATGATGGGAAAAAATAATACATACGAAGTCCGTCATCCCGGTGTAGTTGAGCAGATTCAATCTTTCATTTATAATTTATCTTTTATTTATAATTCTAATAATACTTTGAAATGTTCCAGTCATACAGCATGATCGTATTTCCGTAAATTATCTTATTGTGTAATGTTAAATTAATTTTTATGAAGTTTCAGCTTTTTGAGAGCAAAGAAATTGTTAACTATTAAGTAATTTTATGACTAAAAACGTATTCTAAAAATAATTTGCTATTCAAAAAGAGATTTTTGATATTTTTAGCTTTTTTCAGATTTTAGCGAATTATCTTAAAAAATGAAGCTATTGCAATGGCTCGGAAAATTTTAAAAACAAAAATTTTTGAATACTTTCTTCTTTGAAATCCGTTTTGGAAACGATTCTTAGTTTGCGCTTTTTCAAATGTATGTATGAAATATACACATATGTATATATTTATATATGAAAAAAAAGTATTTATATATATATATATATATATAATCATATGTGTATATATAAGAATGTATAGGTATATTCTTTCTTTTCTGAATGAAAGTATAAGTTCGTTGGCCAGCACTTTTTGAGCTCATTAAATTGGTCACATTTCAAAAAATGTGCTAAAAAATCGCTAAAACGGCTGAAAACTTTAAAACTTGAACAGAATTTTAGTCAAAAGTGGTTTATAAACAATGGACTAAAACATTTTTTTTATTGTACGACATTCTGCTGAAAATTTACTATAATTTCATTAATTTTTGTTGGAAAATCGATAAAATCTACACAAAAAGAGCTTAGAAAAATACAGCTTTTTTTTACTCGCAGAATATTAGTTAGATAAACTACTTGGCTTATTGCAATAAAATTGGTAATATTTTCTTTGCTCTAAAAATGCTTAAATTTCAAAACAATGTAACATATTATGATGCAACAATTTAAGAAAAATCGCTCATACGATCATGCTGCATGACTGGAACTTTTTTCAATGCGTAAAGTGAAGTAGGTACTGATTTTGGATCAATGAAATTTATAGGAGTCCATTTACACCGCAACCCGCACATTCCCAGAAACGTTCTATTTCATCAAAATCGGATGAAACCTGTGGAAATAAACCTTGTTATAAGGATTAGCGAACACCCGGCAGACAGACAGACACATACACACACATTCCGACATACAGACACGGAACGAAAGTTGTTCAAAATAGTCTAAAACGTAAAATTTTGATTTAGGTGACAAAATAATTTTCTTTTCATGTAGACTCGTAAGCAAAAGGTAAGTTACCAGATGAATGGTAACGGTAACCAAATGAATGGAAAGAACAATATATATATATATATATATATATATATATATATATATATTACATGAAAATTGAGAGAATATTTCGCTGTCAGCGTCGTCAGCTCTAGCGAAGAAGTAGTCACTAATTCTCTCAATTTTTGTAAGTTTATTTAAGTATGTCCTTTATGCGCGTACCACAAAAAAAATTTATGAACCGAATTTGATGCTTATTATTTGTATGTCCTTTATGCGCGACCACAATTTTATGAACCGAATTTGATGCTGTTTTTTACAGTTTGCCCTTTGAGCACCGGAGAGGAAGATAGACCATATAGAAGTTTCGAAACTCACCCCTATCAGCCTTAACATCACTATTTTATTGAAAAACCGCGTTCGCTTCTTGCCTCGTTCTAAATGCTTCGTTTCAACAGTAACTGATTCACTTCGACAATTTCATTAGACCGAAGCATCAATCACTTTTTAAAAATGAACAATATAGGATATCATCTTGGTGGGTTTCAGGCGTAAAGGACTTTCGATAACAAATTGAACGATACCAAAACGATTTTGGTGGGTTGAGCCGAGCATTTTGTATTCGTAAAGATAGATCATCAAAAATTATATTAACGCCTTATTAACTGCAGCAATCTTGGTCGGGAAGAGTTTTCACGTAGCTAACGTTACATGGAGGTTCAAGAAACGGGGACGCTGTTACCAGTACCAATTGCAAGGGAAAATACACTGCCAAGGAAATGGCACATGAGCTTCCTCGTGACCTTCACAGTACGTCACCATTAAATTCTAGAAAACTAGAAACGACCGGTTCTGGCATCAGGGGATTAATAAGGCGGGACATTGGAAGCTGAATGGTCCATATAATAAATGAAATTAATAAGGAAAATTTCGATTTTTATATGGGACCATCCAGGTCCGTTCACAATTGCCTGAGTTATGACCGAAACAAGAAAATTTTGTTTGCGCCTGCGCAGAGGCTACCGTTGATTCGATCATGACGGAACTGATAGGGGACCATGTAGGGCTATACCCGCACGATTCCTAAAAATGTGAAGAAAATCGCATCAAAATTGTGGAAATTACGGCTGTTGCAAGGACCGTAACAAGAATATTTCGTTCACGCATGCGCAGAGCGTACCGCTAATGCAATTATGATGATTGTCTTATAGGACCTCAAGGGACCTTACCCACATCATCCCTGAAAATCTGACCGAAATCCGTTCAACATTGACCGAGTTATGACCGTCACAAGGAGTTCACGTTAGCGCCTGCGCAGAAGCTACCGTTGATTCTATCGATGAAGTTGATAGGGGACCATTTAGAGCTTAACCCGCACGATCCCTGAAAATTTGGTTAAAATCGGATCAAAATTGTGGAAGTTATGGCTGTTACTAGGAAATGTGGACGGACAGACAGACACGGAACCAAATTTGTTCAGGAGGCTCTGAAACGCAAAATGCGAGTGGAAATTTCGATTTTGGAGCAAAAATTTTTTTTTCATTTCGAAAGTGAAAACAAAGCTTCCGCTGCCTTGCAGTCTCGGAAGCAAAATGTCATTATAAGACGAGTTTAATGATGGGTTCTAACCAGATCAGCTAACCTAGGTAGCTAAATTCTATCCTATTTACCCTAGGAATTTGAAATTTGATAGGGAGCCTCTCTGGGACATCGAAAAACAAATAAAATGGTGGGCTCTTTCCTGTTCAACTGAGAGAGCTAAATTCTCTCCTTTTCACCCTAAGTATGTGATATTTGACAGGGAGTCTCTCGAGAGCATTAAGAGACGAATGCCATGACGGGTTCCAACCATATCAGCTGACTTAGCTCAATTCTCTCTTATTAACCCTGGGAATTTGAAATTTGATACGGAGCCTCTCTGGGACATCGAGAAACGAATAAAAGGATGGGATTTTTCCCGATCAGCTGAGTGAGCTAAATTTATTCATTGTCACCCTAGGTATGTGAGATTTGACAGGGAGCCTCTCTAGAGCATCAAGAGACTAATGCAATGACGGGTTCCAACCAGAACAGCTGACTTAGCTCAATTCTTCCCTATTCATCTCGGGAATTTGAAATTGGATAGGAAGCCTCTCATGGACATCGAGAAACGAATAAAATGAAGGTCTCTTTCCATGAAACATCACTTATAGCGTCCGACATATCATTCAACGTCTCCGAAAGGTTGGACAATAAGCTAATGGAAACTAAATCAAATACGCCTCCTATAAGTGACATAATAGCGTCTATTAAAAGTTCTAGTCATGCAGCATGATCGTATGAGCGAATTTTCGTAAATTATCGTACTATATTATGTTACTTTGTATTGAAAATTAAGGTCTTTGAGGAAAATAAATTAACTACCAATTGGTTAACTAATTATTTTATGGCTAAGAACTCGTTCTAAATAATAATTTACGATTCAAGAAGAGATTTTGGAGCTTTATTTTTTTTGGAGTTCGTGTAGGTTTTTAGCACATTTTAATGAAATTGAAGTACGTTTTTAGCATAATTTTGCACGTAAATTTTTTAATGTTCTATTTTGTAGTTAATAAACTTTATTGGAGCAATATTCTGCTAAAAAATATAAATTTAACGATTTTAACCGTTTTTTGCTGTTTTTATTGATTTTTGTACGGACTTTTTCTGACATTTGACCATTTTAACGTGCTCAAAAAATGCTGGGCAACGAACTCGTCATTTCGTTTGGAATGCTTTTTGGCTCAAAAACGGAATTTTTATGCCAATCCTAAGGAGAGTTATCGTCTGGAAGGACACACACACACACATATACAAATGAAAAAAATGTTAAACTTAAGGATTCGTTTCAGAATGTCTCAAAACTGATTTCAATGAAGGATATTTTCAACAAATTTTATTTTAAAATGTTTGGAGCCATTGCAATAGCTTTATTTTCTACGAAAATTCGCTAAAACGGAATTGGAAGAAACTGAAAAGCAAGAGGAACAACTTAGGATTAAGAGACATCGTTTACAAAATGAATTGCACCATCATGAATTTAAATTATAATCCCTTACACACCCGTATTCACCCTTTATACGTACTGTTTATACGTACCCTTTAAACGTACCGTTTATACGCACCCTTTATAATGTTTTAGACGGGACAAAGTCCGCCGGGTCAGCTGGTTCAACATAAAATTCAGTTGAAATTACATCTACTTTTGGCATGTCACGTGCGCCTAGATTAACGATTAACAGGTTTGGTGCAGCTGACATATCAACCATCAGAGCAGCTGAAAAAGAAATCGGAACCAGAGATCACACCAATGATTCTTTAGCTTTGTTCCGCGAAAATCGAACATGTTCACTTCATGAACGGTTCTTCGTGAAAGGTGCAATGTCAGTTCAGTTCAAGTTCTGTAGTCGAGAGTAACGGCGCGATGCAAGCTGCATTGGCTCCTTCGGTAGTGTAGTAAGCTCATGATCTGGACACTTAATGATCCCCTTTTTGCTTGCACGAACACAAAAAAAGCCTGTCGCAGGTCTCGGTGTTTTGCCTGTCATCAATTTTAGTTTTGAGCACGCGCAGTAGATATTACTCATCCAATCGCGATATAATCCATAGGACGCATTCCTGGAACTTATAGGTACCCATCTTACCCCCAGTTTGAATTAGATAGGACCGATAGATGATGAGAAATCGACGTAAGAAATTCACGTTTGCCCATGAATACAGACTACTATCAATCCAACGCCAATGAAATCTATAGAACATCATAGGCAATAAATAACCTGTTCAATCTCCGAAAATTTCATAAAAATCTGCCCATTAGACTCGGAGTTTTGTCGGTGTCAATAATTTTTTTCGCGCATGCGCAGTTGCTGTTTCTAAAAAATGTATACGGTATATTTCTGGAACATATACACAACTACACCTCAAGTTTGTACGAAATCGGACTCATAGAAGATGAGACATCGCGTACAGGCTACTGAAGATCGGACGATGAATGAAAGTTATAGGGAAACAGTCTAGGAGCTAATTCGCACATCCCTGAAAATTTAATCTAAATCGGACTAAAACTTAGTACAATTTAGGGCGTGACAATGATTTACCACAGACAGACACGGAACGGAAATTGATCAGCAAGTTCTGAAACGCAGAAAGGTAGTGGAAATTTAAATTTTGGATACAACTATTTTTTCGACTTCTCGCAAGAACACAAAGCGTCTCTGCCTTCGGTAGTGAGGAAGTGAAAAAAGTTCCAGTCATGCAGCGTGATCGTATATTATCCTACTATATGTATAAAATTGTATCGAAAATTCAGGACTTCAAGTTAAAAGGAATTAATTACCAATTTTATGGTCAAAAATCTTGTTATAAATAATATTTGGCGATTAAAAAAACATATTGAATTTTTAGGGGGTTTTTGCAGTTTTTATAGATTTTTCAGCAAATATTAATGAAATCTAGGTACAATTTTCTGCATAATTTTGTATACAATTTTTTATGTCCTAGTTAATCTTTGATATACGGACATTTCAAATATGGATTCTACGCACCTTGATACGTATAGTGATATAGTATGAGGGGGGGTTATAAATATTTTTTACTATACGAAACATAGGCTTACTAAAAATAAACCAAAATTGTAATTTAACGATTTTTGGCCGTTTTTAGCCATTTTTAGTGATTTGTTTCGTACGTTTTATGAAATTTGGCCGATAAAATGAGCTAATCCTTTCGTTTAGAAAGCTTGATTTTTTGGCGTGAGAACGGGATTTTTATCTCAATCTTCAGGAATGACACACACACACACACACACACACATCTATATAGGAATCGTTTCAGAATGCCTCAAAACGGATTTCAATGGAGAAATTTTTCAAAAATTTTGAATTTAAAAAATTTTTCAATTTTCGAGCCGTTGCAAAAGCGTCGTTGCTACGAAAATTCGCTAAAATGAAATAAGCTTAGTTCGAAGGACAGCAGTTTTTCAATATACCACACTATACAACGCTTTTCTTCCCTTGGTAGTAGGGAAGTCAACATTTAGGAGCGCTTTCAATTTGTTAAGTGGTATTATTGCTAAAGATACTAATTTTATTACAACACGATTACAAAATTACTCTTGACGAAAGTCGCGTTGACGGTCGAGTAGCGACCCCTTGTTAAGCCTCGAAGCGCTATCTATGATGTGAAAGACACACTAGAGGTCCATCCCCTTACACAATGCGGTATACATCACGCAAAGCACCAGACAAGAAAGGTGGGAAGGATATCACTGTGGGTTTCAACTTAAATGTGTACCACTGAGGTCGCACAGAACGAAATTTCACAATTTAGGAAGTGATTTTCAATGTAGAGTGTAGAGTCAAGAGAGACCATAACAGCTCAGGATCATTTCCCTTCGAATTTTCTCCACGTTCCCGAGTAGTTTGCGCCACCCATTTCAATCGGGCTGGCACAGCAATTCTTAGAACGTCAATCTTTTTTTTTGCAGATTGCAGCACCAAGTGAACCAGTTTATCCAGTATATTTTTGAAAGGTATCACTCCATCGTGAGTGATATCTAATAATCGTAATAATTGCATGGATTATAATATAGATAAATGTATAGAGATCTTGATAGTCAGTAAACTCTCATTTCATTGCATGCCCGGTGTCACAAATTTGACACTAATACCGAGAAATTACTACCAAGACTGACTATATATTATGCAATTAAGAAGAGCTTTAAACGTATGGATTTTATCTATTCGATTTTCTTGAAACGTAAGCCAACAAAATTTGAGGGGGTTATAAATTTCTTTCTTGGTCGATTACTCAAAACGCTTCAAATTATTACACAAATGTTTATTATTTCTGTGTTAGATAGCCCTTTTACGCAGATCATTGGTCTCTAATGATTAAACCCTGTCTGTAATATATGATCAGAACATGGCGCATCGTCCCTCCCACAAGGGTTAACACCTTTACAGTTCCAAGACCCCTCAATTTCACAGTAAATGTTTAAAAAAGGGGCGATAGAAAAGGGAGGCCCCTCAGCTAATCATTGCGCCTCCATACTTGTTTCCAAGGAGCTCCATCTAAATAACAGCACCGTGAGTCGAAATTAGCCTCAGAGGTTCCGAAGCTGATCTTAGTCCCTCCATACTTTGTAATTGTATTCCAGATCTCCAAAAAGGAGCTACATTTCAGGTTTTAGTATCATAAGTCATTAAAAAAACAAACTGGGCGCAGAGGCCTGTGCACTGATATTGAATTCTTGATATTACAAAGGAGGACCATTTCAAATGGCTGTTCCGAAGGTTGGCACAATATGTCTGCAGAGGAGAAATTAATGCAATTACTTAAAACATCTACATTTTACTAGTCTCCAGATCTCACTATAACGATATTTAAGTAAGTAGGTACCTACCAACTGGAAACAACATGAATGTTAGATCATTGAAATTATTTAATAATCATTAAAAATCCATAGTGGAATATAAATTGTGCTGCCTCCCCCGGGATATGAACTGTCGCGCCAATTTTTGAATATGTTAGCCCTTAATTACTACCCTTAGGGGTTGATCAAAACTGATGCCGATGTTACTGGAACATCCCCGGCCGATTTTCGAGCCAAATTTCATAAACTTTGGTCCAGTAGTTTTGCAAAAAACGCTCTGGACGGCAGACAGACGCTTTTTTTTTTCTTTTTTTTTTTTTTTAATTCGATTTTTTTATTCTACTCATCTTGAAACGTAAACCAACAAATTTTGAGTTTTGAGCTGATGAAATGATATACCATCTGAAGAATTGGGATTTCAGTTTACTTCCCCCACGACCCGAATAGCTAAAGAAAAAAACTAAGTGGCCTGAAAATGAAACGTTTTTTGACTGTCCAATACATGGAGCTATTTGTCACAGGTAGATACCATCCCGATCTCTGAAAGTGGGGAAAAAACTCCTGCTTCAGGTTGGGTTCCAATATTCATGAGTGAAGCACTACCGAATAATTAGCTCTTGGGGTTCATAGTTTAGGCGTCGATTTTTTTCTACTTTTCTCACAAACGACAGCAAAAAATGTCTGTTTATTACATAGGTAGGTAAGTCACTTTCTATGAAGGCATAGAAGATAATGAATGATATCCTACCTCATCAAATTCTGAACGACTCTGGTCATGTCATTAGAAGCATCAGTTTTCTTGTATTTTACGCAGTGGACCACAAAGAGTGAGTATTCAAATTCAATAAATGTCGGGGAAGCCGTGTGAAATCTCGGAGTACCTACGTATTATTGTGAGCTGGGACTAACGATTTTTTATAGTACGAATGGCTTGCTACTTAACTGAATTTCGGAAGAAGCTTGAACTGATGACGAATGTGTACGCTTGAGCTTGGATAAGAGAACTGAGAGTGTAGCTGTGTATCTTACGACGGTAACAGGATGGTGGATTTAGAATGCACTGCTGAGCTTAGCAGATGATTAGAGAATTTAGTTTAATATCCTCCAACCAGCGAGGCTCTAGTGAGAAAACTGGAAGATTGTATGTGGAAATCACTCAAACTCTATTTTAACTACTTGTACTGCACGATTCAGAAATTCTGAACTTATCATCCAACCATACGGGACTTGTGTCGTGATGTGTGACATAATCTAAACGAGACGAAGATAAAAGAAATTCCCCCTTTATTACTGGAATATGAGATGCGAAGCTGAATAAATGATTGTGGTTCCGAACCAGATTCAAGGTTAGAGCTTTAGGGCGTGGTGGAATGCGTGACATTGGGCGATATTTGAAACAGTGAAAATAGCTAATTTAAAATGTTCCAGTCATGCAGCATGATCGTATGAGCGAATTTTCATAAACCATCTATCGTATTATAATACGTTAAATTTTATTGAAATTTGAGCACTTTCAGTAGAAAGAAATTATTAATCACCAATTTTATGGTTAAAAAAACTCATACTAAATAAAATTCGGCAATTCAATAGAGATTTTGGATTTTCAGGTTTTTTGCAGTTTTTTTAGATTTTTTTATCAAATATTAATGAAATGTGAGTACGTTTTTCTCCATATTTTTTAGCACAATTTTTTAAATGTTCTAGTTGATCGTTGAGAATTTAGCTTTGACTAAAATTCTGCTAAAAAAAAATATAAATTTAATGATTTTTGGCAGTTTTTTGCCATTTTTAATGATTTTTGTTGTATATTTTTCGAAATTTGATCAGTTTAATGTGCTCAAAAATTGTTGGCCAACAAACTCATCCTTTCGTTTGGAATGCTGGATTGTTTCGTATCTCAACCCTAAGGAGAGTTATCGTCTGAAATGATACACACACACACACACACACACACACACACATATATATATATATTTATATATATATATTTATATATATATAAATATATATATATTTATATATATATATATATATATATACGCATATGAAAAAGCGCAAACTTCAGGAATCGTTTCAGAATGCCTCAAACCGGACTTCAATGAAGAAATTTTTCAAAAATTTTCATTTTAAAAATTGCCGAGCCATTGCAATAGCTTCATTTTCTACGAAAATTCCCTAATTACTCGGCAATGAGAGAGCTAAATGGTATCCAAAGGTACAAAACTAATTTTTTGAGTACTTGAATGAACATGGAGGTAAGCATTGAGCGCAAAATTTAGTGTCACCAAAAATAGTAGGCGTTCAAGGTAGACTTAATTTTCCCTGCTTTGGTATCTGAAGAAAGGAGAGCACTTCAGGGAGTGTCTTCAGGGGGATTGTTGAAGCTGTGGGGCAGGCCTCACCCACTTCTTCATTTTTAACACTTGCTGCACTGCACTTCTTTCAAACAGGTCGTCGAGTGTTGGGAGATGAATTGTGACGAATAGTGGTAGGTTATGGGCAAGTTACCCTTGCATCTAATCTAATTGCTGCCTTGTGTACCACCCGAATTTTTCTAAGTAGGAGGTGAAGGCACTGCCCCATATTGGCAGGCTATAGATTGAAATTGAATGATTGAAACAGGGCACAGTGAACCTGCCCTGAGAAGTGGTGGTGGTGGGACAATCCGCCTGAGTGCCGATAACGCATAAATCTCGAACACTTCCTGAGACGAGCATTTAACAATTGCATCTGCCTGTTCCACTTCATTAGTCTGTCAATCGTTATGCCCAGGTATTCGGCATGTGGCCCTGAGATTGTTCTGAGGTTTAAATAATAAGTTTACTAGGAATCAATTTGATAGCAAAATTGTCCTAATATTCTGCTATTTAAACAAAAAATTTGGATTATCGGTAATTTTGATCGATTACATTTTTCAGTATTATTTTTGCATACATTTTTGAATGTAGTTATTAGTTGATGAACATTTTTCCGTAATATCAAACTAAAAATATATAAATTCAATGATAAATGCAATGCTGGGCACACAAAGTGCTCAAAATCCAAAAATAGTGCGCATATATGCAGGATGTCCCCCCGAAAACGTTATTATTTTTTCGTGCTGAACCTCGTAATGATGTTCATTTATTGATATTTGCTACACCAACTTGGGAAAACACCGAAAAATCGACCAAAATTGCACTTTTATCTCATTTCCACAAAGCGTACTAAAATGTAATTTTTTTCGGTGTGCTTTTTTGTGGCAATTGAACATCTTTAAAAACTCGGTATTTAACCATTTTTGCACTTGTAGAGCGGAATTGCGCATTTTTACAACGGAATTGCGCCCGTTTGTGCGCACAAAAAATCAATTGATGGGTCATTTCTTCATGAAATTTTACGTATAATTCAAATCTGCAATGAAAAATGGGGGATCCCGTAAATAAAAACGAAGTTGATGTCAATTACGCTCGTTTGCGGATATACGCAATGCAGAATTAGCCATTTTTGAGATCGTTATTAAAAAACATTAAGATTGGAAAAAAACTAATTTTATTGAACCATGCATAAAGGTTTTAGAGCGGGGGGGGGGGGGGGGGGTATGTGTTTGGAGACACCCTGTGTAATACGAAACAAATTACGCAAAGTTGCTCATATGGTCATATTGCATGGCTGAGACTTTTCTGCTTTCCAACTCAGGAAAGGGGACAAAGTGCCCCAGGTGCATCCAATATGCACTATGTGCGTAATAATATTGTTAACATGGCCTTTGGTGGGCGTTTCTGCACACCAACCTAACTCCACGGTAGCTACCATCTAACTACCAAATTTCTCTCTTTTCATGAAAACGCTACTCACCTGTGTTATCCCTGGAAGTACTGTTTAACGAAATGAATAAAATATTCCTATTTGTGAAATTTCGGAACTACTGAGGGAATACCTAGTGATTTCATTATTCTGTAACTATATTCAGCACTGTTTATGTATCTTTACTTAGCTGACAGATTGTTGAACAAGGTATGTTGAATCAGAAATTTTCCTTGCGCTAAATTTGAGTTTCAGTTGAAAGTAGGAGTTCTCTATTTCCACAATTACGTTGTATTGTTCTGTTGTTGTATTCTGTTATTGCCGTGCAATGTACATAGCAATATACTGTGCGCTCATCGCTCGTCACAGCTGAAGCAAAGCCGTTCACCGAACGGGAGGCCCAAAAGGATCCGAAAAGAGCATTTGCAAACAATGAGCGGTAGTTTGAACCTCATTGGGGAACACACTCTGTGAACCTGCACGATGACGGACACATTCAAGACTCCAATGTCAAAGTAGTCTTGACGCAACAGCCATGAATGTCGTGGGTTTTCACGAAATCACGAGGCCCGCGTGAAGTTTCATTCTGCCTGCCAAATCAATTAGTGGTTCATCCGTGATTTGAATAAAATAAAACGTGTTCTATCGGCGTAAGAATTGTTTTCCTTCGTTAAAATGAGGGGAAATATTTTAACAAATTAATTGACGACTACTAATGAAGGTTTATTATACCGCAGCTACTCAAGTAGCTCCTGCCTCATCCAATCAGTTAAATTACCGAGTATAACAGGTAATTAGGAAGGTAGATAACAATTGATGGAAGTCAGGGATATTCGTCTCTGCATATGATGGGGGAGTGAGGGAAAGCGTGTTCACCTCCACGTTACTCAACACAAAATATTGATATACTCGTATGCTTTTGGATACTGATATTGTTTCGTTCTTATAATGACCACGCAAACTTACATATTGGTGTTGTGTTGAATCCCTTTCCAACCCTGCAATATGACGAATCCAAGAATGTCTCCAATAATTACACAGGCCTGCGACCAAAAATCTTTTGCACCATTCCACCTAAACCTCATGTCAAAAATAACACCCATACCTTGACACAATTTTCTACAAAACACTTTCCGTATTTAGCCCTTAAAATACCTTTTCTCTCAACATTTCTCAACTATGGATCACACCCAACAACGTTTCCAGAAAACAAATGTTTTCTGGTACCACAAAAACCTTTCCAGTGTCAATCAAAATCGATTAAGTGAGAAAAATAATCGATTGAAGACGATAGTGTGGTCATGACAACCTGTCTGCACCACTTTTTTCTTGTGGAACCCACTAATCCCTATTCAGAGGTAGACATTTGCTATGAAATGGTGAGTGATGGAGAAAAACGGGTGTCACTGTTGGACTCAGCACCCCGAAAAAACACAAGTCAGGGGTAATGGTACAAAAAGTTTTCAAAGAATAAATTTCGCAGGCCTGTGATATGGTTGGCAGTCTTGAGGCAAACCAAGCCAACGAAATGACAACGTCTCCTGTCGATACCTACTCAGGAAACAATGATGATTATACAGTCTACGGTTGATGAGGGGCCACTGAGTAAACGGTAATATTTATTATGGGGATCATTCATTTGCAGTGACCCTCCGATCGAAAAACAGCACTGCATGATCTTTCTCACAGTAGGATGATGATCGTCATATTCGCACTACATGATGATGCTTACAGCTGATAAACAGCTACCCTTACCAATCAATTGAGTGAAATCTACTTTCCAAAGAACCGGACCATTAGTATCAGTACCTCACCATTTAAAAAGAGGGTAAAATTCACTTTCCGAGCAATTTTGATGACCACAATACAAATGTATTTCCTTACCACAAGAACAAGAGGATATCATTATTTTACAAAAAACCCAATTATTGGGGTAGTTGCCATTCCACTTTGAGGAGATAGTGTTGAAAATGTTTTTCGGCCCAATAATGACATTGCAGTTCAACTGGTCATCAAGGTATGAAATCACATCAACGTCTTATATATTCCAAATAAGTTTTGGGGTATTTCGGTTGGTCCTCAGTTTTAGTTTATTATTTTCAATAATGAAATATAAAAAAATACGAATTTTAACCCCGTTGAAAATTTCTGGTTTATATTTCAAGATATGCAAATTCCTAACTCTAAATAACAATAAAATCTGTTAGGTGCATTTTCCTCAAACTACTAATACAAAGTTTTCAAAACGTAGGTAGTTTAAAACGTAGGTAGTAGTTGCTTTAAAAAAAATGTAATAACAACTGATGAGTTTACTCTCCTAATTATTTTTAATAATTTGATTCCATTTTTGTCTATCAAAATCATAAACTAAAATTTCTCTACACGATCAATAGCGACTGAAATGTCGAAGATTTCTTCAAAAATTCGCTCATGGGGTCATGCTGCATGACTGGACTTTTTTGACATAATGCTGGTAGTTAACAATTTCTCTGCTCTCAATGAGCTTAAATTTCAAAACAATGTAACATATTATGCTGCATGACTGGAGCTTTTTTTAGTCTGAAGCAGAAATAATAAACCTTTCTGTTATGAATTGCAACGTTTTGAGCTGTTCTTATATGGGAGAAGCTGGGAACATCCATTTCACGGTAGAGTTAGTAATTATTTATGTGAAATAGTGGAACTATAAGTACATCTCGTCACCACTAGTGCCTGACTCCTGCAATCTAAAGATTAAAATTGGCGGAACCGCTTTGGACCGAGGGAGTTTTACCTTGCAAAACGGGCGGTTCCTTTGTCAGGCCTTCACGTAACCAGATAATACGAGGAACCGGATCAGGTGAGGTTGCCAATCCTATCCAAGCGATAAGATCTCCTCTCCTCTCATCTCCACACCTCCCCTCCACATCCTTAATTTCATTCTGTAACGCAAGTCACACTAATCCTCAGTCAAATCGTCTTTCTTAGGCCCTCCAACAGTTCATATATCACCTTCAAGAACTCATCCCCGTATTATACGAATAGATAGTTCCCGATTCGTCCACATACGCTGGTTCGGCTCTATAGAGTAGTAGTGAATGTTGCACTGCCGAAACCAAAGTTGAATGTTACAACATACGAATTGCCTACTCATTCGAATTCACACCAAAAATGTTTTCCATGGAACACCTAGATGTTTGAGATGTGATGAGCACCAAGAAACATCTATGCGCATCCTCGACCCTAATACTCCATCCATCTGTGTAAATTGCTAGAGCCACACTGCTTTTAATAGTACCTAACTCGAGTTCAAGATATTACAAACAAGCCAACCACCGAAAACATTCATGAATACCTTAAATTTCGCCCTAACAGCTTCCAAAACTATAATCATCCATCCCAACAATATCATACTAACGTAATTTTACTAGTATGCCAACTGATGCTGAAGCAGCTACTAGCAAAAATACCCTGCTTAGTAAACTCCCAGATAAAATCAATGATACAAATAAAATCAATTAATACAATAATAAAAATTAAATCAATGATACAATCCTAATCCAAATCCTACCCATGTTATTCCCCAACTAAAATTGACAACTCTACTCGTACTTTATCAAGCAAGTTAGGTCTTGTTAGCTCTCACCCTTTTCCATTAAAGCACAACCTGAAACGACGATTCTGCGAATTTTATTCGTATTCCAACACAAAATTTATATGAGTTATAAGCTTGAGTGAATGGGGAAAGGTCTAAGCTAAAAGTTGCTCCTTATTAACTTTGGAGAGTATGTTAAAGAAAGTGCTTGGGCAGACTTAGATCAGACCAATATAAGGTCGCTTAGGTATTTTGAAGGGCGAAATTTTAGACGGGAAAAAGACAGGACTCGCCTAAAATTAGGCTGATTTTCAATTGTTTTAATTCACATGTTTTAGGAGAAAATGCATAGTTTTGTGTTGAATCGCCTTGTTTGTTTATGTTCTTCAACTCTGCTCCTTACACAATTTTGTGTAGAAATTATCGGATAAAAAACCCATTAAAATGTTCAGTTTTAGCCATAAGATAACCATTTCAAACCTTCTCTTGAAATTAGTACGTTTTTTTTGGTCTCGGCCCCTGGGCTGTTAACCCTCATCAAGATATACCATCTTATGTTTGGTTAGTTTTGGTGGGTTTTGCGGTTTCTAGCTTTTTGCTAAATGATTGGTTAGGGATGTTTTCTTCTGTACCTGTTAGTAGTTGTTTATTGCATTATTAAGGTTGGAGGTATTAGTTCTGCAGTAGCCTGCTTTCCAGTGTTCCATGTTGGATTTGATGAAGGGAGAATTCGTTGATTTTTTTTCCTCATTTAGGGTGGGACGTGTGCTTCTACATTTTCAAAAGTGCTAAATGATTTAAAGAACCCAGTGATACTCACTGGAGAAAAATCCTCAAAAAACTAAATACGTGGCCGGAAAAATGGTTAGCATCCCAAAAGTTAGCTTTGAGGTACCTATAGTAATTAATGCTAGTCATCAAAAGCATCTCCATTATTCCTTCCAACTGAGTAATCCAGAATGATCTAAATATCCTCAATTTGACATAATACTGTAATTTTAATAGATCTAGAGAACGGTAGAACCAGATCTCTTTACAATAGGTTTCTTGAGAAATGATGTAATTTTGCGTGTCTAAAAATATGTTACTAACTTTATAAACAAATAAATAATGATCTAACTAAAATACATTAGTCCCTTGAGGTTCGTGTTTCGTTGTCATCAAACGATTCACTTAGCAATTTCAGGGGAAAAAAGTCGAGAAACTTGTAGACGTCGATAACGCGATAGAAGGACTTGTGACGTCGCACGGGATCCATATCAGTCACGTCATCTCCTCCAGATGGCTTTGGAGAGGCGCGACGTCACATCTTACAACCCGAGGGAGTCATCTGGCGACCACGTGGATGAAACTAAACATTTCCCGAGGCTCGACTTAACGGTATCTCGTCTGTCCACTTGAGCCCAACTTGACGCGTCACGATATCGCTTTATAAATATATACCGCTATATAGTGTCACATTGTTAGCTGATCGGCACACTCCGGAGGTAGCTGGCTCAACGCGTTGGATATCACGAGCCCCCAGGCCAGAAGGGGACGTACGTTAGACGCACGAGATATTTTTAAGCTGATTTTGTAGCTAAAATTGTTGAAGGTAATTTATGACCGGATTAAAAACTAATCGGTCCGCTGATGTTAAAAAAAAGGAATCTATTCGCAGTGGACGCGAAACGTGTAGACAATAAGAGCGCCATGTGTCATTGCCAAAAAAGAACCAATTGGTAAGTAATGAATGCCTTTCAGGGATGTCCCTATGTATGGGTAGTGAATGATTTGAATTTTATATTAAACAGAAAAAGAATCGCAAAAATCTATACAGCACTATAGCATAGGCAGCGCTTGCTGGAATCGGTAGTTTCCCCTCCACCCCCACTCCATCAGCAAATCCTTCTTTTCCCTAGGTTCGTTGCACAACTAGTCTAAAATTAGGATTGAAAAAATAAGAACCACGAAAATAAGTTGAGAATTGTAGCCTGGATAGCGTCAATAACATTTGTTTAAAACAAACACGTTTCTTCTTCTTTACACCCTCTGTTTTCGTCATCCACCTTGAAACTCTAAATTTCCGAGATTAGTTGCACAATAGACTAAAATTGGCATCGACCAAAAGAAAGAATCTCGAAAATCCGTTAAGAATTGTGGCCTCTCCAGCGTCAACGGAATTTGTCACACAAGCACACACAATTTTTTTTTTTTTTTTTCTTCAAAACTTCCCGGCTACACACCACCAAATCAAAAATGAAAAACGAATAAAAAAGTGGAGCCCAGGCTTACCTGTAGCCGGCCTTAGGGATGAAGGAAGTTGCAGAAGGAGTTGGAGGAGGAGGCAGAGAGGGATGAAAGGAAGTGTTCCTTCAAAAGGACCACTAGTTGAGGGAAATTCCCCTGAGGACGCGGGTGGTGATACCCAGGAGCACTCCTGCCGAGATGCCCAACTCAAGTAACCCCGTGACACTTTTTTTGCACCAAACCGACACCATGACGCGTCATTTCTACCATAGTTACTTATCTTAGCCCACCAGGTCTACTCCATAACCACGCTACCACTGACAACCAGAACATCCATAATTAGGCAGACCCATCGGGCTTGATTGCCACAGTATTTCAACTGTTTGGTGGCAGGGCACCTGCTACCTACTTGGCATCTTAGCTTGGTCCGCGACAACAGGGGAGCAGTATTGAGACTCTCCTGCGACCTGCGTAGTGTAACTCCAGACACTCCTGCTTAATTGCGCATAAAAAAAGGGCTATCAGACCAACTCGTCCTTTTTTGGTGGAATGTATGATTTTTTTGGCGAAAGAATGGATTTTTTATTTCAATTCTGAGGTGAGTTATCTTTTGTAATGACTCATATATAATATAAAATTTTTCTTTTTCCGTTTTCCAAAATGATTTCCTCGAAGAACATTTTAGAAATTTTTACTTTCACCATTATTCGAGCCAATAGCTTCATTTTCTTCGCGGATTCTCGCTAGAAATCAGCGAACTCGGGCGATTCTATTCGCTTAGGACGTGCGAAGGGGTCAAAGGACCTGGGGATGACGAACCATAAACTATAATGTATTCACAGCAGGTGAGCTCGCTCCAGTTGCAAAGCCGTGTCACGTGCCTGTAAATGTGCCTACAGAGCTCTTAAAGAAATTTTAATCCGTTAAACGGCAGTTGGGTGACGGACAATTCTTACTAATCCGAGTTTATCGTGAAATGCTTGACAATTGTTTTCACGTATCTTCATCATCTACTGGACATTAATGATTATGGTGAACATCTTGCATAGTAACGATCGACTAGGTTGTTCAATTTATTTTACAAGTAAGTTTCGATGTCCAACCTCAAGATTCCATTTATTGAATTACACAGTAGAATTCTCTCAATGGAAACGTCTTGAGACCCTGATTCTGTGCCTCTATTTGCAGATTGTTGCATTTAAGCGATTGCGTAAGATGTGTTGTGTAGAAACGTAAGGATAAGAAAAGTTGAGAATGGATCTCATTTACTATGTTAGCTGCATAGAATTCGATAACCAATAAATATACATCATACAACACAACAGCCGTCCAACAGCATTCCGTCACAACACCTGAACTCTTTGGTCTGTAACTCCAGTTTCAGGTTTGGGCATGCACATTGAGAACTAAAATCAGACGCAATGAAACTCATGCGATACTATCCCGAGACGAACATCCAACTAATCCCCTATTTTGAACAAAATCGGACCAATAGATCATGAGAAATCGGCGTTATAAGAAATTCACGTTTGTGCATGTTCACAGGCTACTATTTATACGACGGCAATGACATTTATAGAGGACCAAGTAGGAACTCGCCCTCACATTTCCTGAAAATATCATCAAAACCGAACTAAAACTTAATGTATTATTGGGCATGATAATAAAATACCGCAGAATCAAAATTGGTATAAGCAATCTCTGAAATGAAAATATTAAGTGGAAATTTTGATTTTAGAGGGTAGGTATACAAATTTTTTCGACTTCTTCCGTGAACACAAAGCTGTCCTATCTTCGGTAGTGAGAATGCAAAAAACATTTGCTTACTTTGAAACCCTATACATCTAATTCTTCAAACGTTTACACGCCCCAGCATGGAAAAAGAGTTGATGAATGCGGATTTACCCCAACCAATAAGATTAACCGAGTAGACCTATTGTAGATTGAGTGTGCGGCTAAAAATTAGATGTGAAGCTCAGTACAAATTTGCATAGTTATATATTAATTTGAAAATTTTTCTCTTATAATAATGGAGAGAACCTTGATACGAGTATGAATTTAGATATTTATGTCCATAAACATTTCATGTTCCAGGTTGCACATTGTCGCCGCCGGCTCCATTTCAAAGACAGGTACAAAAAATCACTCCCCCATCGCCTCTTGTAGTTATAATAATGTGACGTAATTTGACCGCTTGGAGGCGTTTAAGGAGTAGATCCGTCAAATCTGTTCCCAGAGGCCTTGTCCCCGTTCGTTAGTCCTTAGTCACTGAGCTACCATAATAACTGTGGGCGCAGTCATTTTCTTCTGCTGCGGTCACGAAGTCGGTAGGGTGCTGATGGGAGCCCATAGAAAAGTGCGCTAATCACTGTTATTACTATCTTTGCTTGCAGTGCTCTATACGTCGTTCGCAACTGAGGATTGCTATCTAACGTTGATAGGAGCCCTAGTGGCGTTGGCAATACTTCCACCACCGGTCCACAGGAACTTACAGGTACATATGATGGTGTTACAAAGGATTTCTCCTTTCCCAATATAGACTCTCTTCCTTCAGTGAACAAAAACATAAAAACACATCCTGCAGTAAACTTCTACCACTGCAATTATAGCGTTGCTACCTGCCTGCTGGCTGTCCATAAAAAATCAATTAGTAGGTAAATCTTTCTCCATTCACTTGAAAACTAAAATCTCAAACATAATCGATGGTTGTACGCTTTCACCACATTTCTATTAGCTGTGCTGACTCACATAAAACTACCCATCTTAAGTTGATTACCCTGCCAGGTAATTGTGAGTAAGCGTTATTTGAGTTTTTATAACGCTAAAACGATTAGGTACATGTATAGTGTTCTGCAGATGTGAAATCAAGCCATTCTCGGACCATCTGCAAAATTTCTCCTAACTCACAACTTTAGGGGTTCAAAATTTCACACTTGTAACGTTAA
The DNA here is from genome assembly GCA_030762985.1 of Adelphocoris suturalis. Lineage (NCBI taxonomy): Eukaryota > Metazoa > Arthropoda > Insecta > Hemiptera > Miridae > Adelphocoris > Adelphocoris suturalis. The sequence goes on from CM061051.1 coordinate 36,995,250, forward strand.
ATACGGATTCATCACCCATGAAAACACATGCTATCCACTTTTTCAGCTCAAAATACTGACTAGTTGCAACAGCTGTACCGAAAGTGAACCACGGGCCTTGGTAGATGTTGAATGAAATAAGAATGCATTGTAATCCAACCGTGTCCAGTGTGCACGCTCTTCCATGAGAATTGTTATTTTCAACAGTATTCCGGTGCACCTTCAGAGTTCGATGATGAGGCTGGAGAATATCAGCAGTAATTTAGACTTTCATCTTGAGTGAATCGTGTAACTTTCATTAAAAAGAAAGTGGGATAAATATAGAGAAAGTTATTTATGCTGCATGACCGTTTGAGCGAATTTTCATAAGTTCTGAAATTTGAGCTCTACGAGTGCAAAGAAATTGTTAACTACCTATCAGTTTCAAGACAAAAAAGTTCCAGGCATGCAGCATGATCTTATGAGCAAATTTTCGTAAATTATCGTATTATACTATGTTAAATTGTTCAGAAACTTCAGCACTTTATGTAAAAAGGAATTTTTAACTACCAATTGTATGGCAAAAAACCCGTTCTAAATAATATTTGGCAATTTAAAAAAGACTGGATTTTCAGATTTTGTTGTTGCAATTTTTATCGATTTATTGGCTAAATTAATGAAATTTAATTACATTTTTCAGCATAAATTCTGGTAAAAAATATAAATTTAACAATTTTAGCAGTTTTTAGCCATTTTTAGTGATTGAGCACATTTGTTGAAATTTGACCAATTTAATGTGCTCAAAAAGTGCTGGCCAACAAACTCATCCTTTCGTTTGGAAAGCTTGATTTTTTGGCGCAAGAACGGAATTTTTATCTCAATCCTAAGGAGAGTTTTCGTCTGAAATGACATATATATATATATATTTTTTTTTTTTTTTTCAAAGTGTTAAAATCTAGAAATCGTCACACACATCACAAAACGGATTTCAATAGAGAAATTTTTCGAAAAATTTAATTTTAAATTTTTCCGGGCCATAGCAATAGTTCACTTTCTACGAAAATTCGCTAAAATACTAGTTCAAAATAATATTTTGAGAGGAAAAAATAGATTTTGGATTTGTAGCTATTTTTTGTAGTTTTTACTGATTTTTCAGCAAAAATTAATTAATTTAACCACATTTGTCAGCATAATTTAGTGCTCGAAATTGCAATGTTCTAGTTAATTTATCAATTTATCAATTTTTAGCCGTTTTAGCCATTTTTAGAGATTTTTTAAGCACATTTTTTTAAATTTGATCTATTTGCTTTGCTCAAAACAGTTGGCCAACGAACTAATCCTTTCATTTGAAAAGCTTGATTTTTTAATGCAAGAACGAATTTTTATCTCAATCCTAAGGAGAATTATCGTCTGGAATGACACATATTATATATAGGTACAGATGAAAAAGTGTTAAACCCTAGGATTTGTTTCAGAATTCCTCAAAATGGATTTCAATGAAGAAATCGTTCGAATATGTTTATTTTTAAATTTTTGGACCCATTGAAATTGCTTAATTTTCTACGAAAATTCGCTAAAAACCGTGTTTTATCATCTATTATGAAGTTTTCATTTCTTAATTATGAATCTTTTGATCTGGTTTTCGTTGGGCCTTAATTTTGGGTACGGACACCAACCAACCCCAAAACAGAACATTCTTTATATCGTTCAAGTGATACTGACCGACTGACACAAATTCCCACACACATTTCTCTTATCCGTAAAGATAACGTTTCCAGAATGATTCTTGAGGCCTATTACATAACTCTATATACTTAGTTCTGTCGGGCGTTGGGAAAGTAAAAATATTAGTCAGCTCTTTTTCATTTGCAACATCATTCTAGATAACATACGTTTACTAAATTATAGAGGTGTTTTATATACCTAAATTAATTTCTATTAATAACTTGCGGTCGCACCTCAGTAGCAACTACCTCGCAGATTACGACATTGGTTTTGACGACAGTTACAAATTTTTTCGTAGATGCACACATCATCGTACAAGGATTTTCATTATAGTACTCTCGAGTTATAAGAAACCTTTCGTAAGCTTTGCTAATTTGAAAAATCAACAAACCAGTCATGACTGGAATCTGGCATTGCTTCTGAATCTACCTCGTACCTAGGAATCGAAAGCATTGTGGTCACTTTAGGAGGTAAACTATTTAATCAATTAATAAAAAATACCCCAAACCAAAATTTCCAGTCGCAATTTTATGTTTAATAGCGTCTTGATTCCTTTATGAATTTCTTGTAGCTGCACATCCGCAACCAACTCTCCTTCTGCGCAAACTATTCTTGTACCAATCGTTTTGACCGTTTTCGTCGGATTTCGAGAGACTTTCAGGGGTTGTGCATGTTGGAGCCATAAATGTACCTATGCATCGCAATGGTGCCGGATCAATGGTGGCATCTGCGCACGTGCAAACGGAAATTCCTTGTACATATAATTTCTATTAGATTTCATATGATTTCGATGAACTGTTCAAGTTGGGGTCATTCATTAATGAATTTAATTTTTCCCAGACCAGAGAGTTAGCCTCCGCGCATGCGCAACCGTGAAATCATCTATACACTTAGCTATTACTTTCAAAATAATTTCTTATAAATCTTCTTTTCTATGTCACCAAGTTATGCTCTTGCATCCAAATATAGGTTTACATTCAGTTTTAATCTGAAAATCCGAGCTCCAACAGATTCCAATGATAAACAACCCTGTTACGAATACGAGGATAGGGATACGTGCCTTTGAATTTTTTTCAACGTGATTCTGATATTAAATAAACTGAAGTTTGTATACTAAATTATATTTTTATTAAAATAACTTTCTTATTCTAATTTTGGTTATTGGAAGTTCATAATATGTTGAAGATCCCACTCCCTTGAACAAACAAATACGTTTAGTTTCCGATATTTTTGGAATGCTGAATCGAATGGATTAACCCGTCAAAACTCAATCGATCATCCTTAACCCAAAGGAACGGTCTGTAATTTTTTCTTGTTAGCTAATATCACACGTGAGCTTATCCTCCACACGTTTCGCGTCCTATGCAAACTTAGGTATTCTATACTTGAAATATTATTTGTTGATACCTACAGAATCGGACGAGTAAAGTAGATTCAACTTTTTTCAAACATATAAGAACCTGGTCAGCGCAACCACTTGTATCATTTCTGCTGTGTAAATTATGTTGAAATAACCAAGAATGTCTCAGAGGGTGAGGAAGCAGTACTGCTAACCTAAATTGGCAGAATCCCTCTGCCTTCTAATCTGCTCTCTACCAAACAAATCAAAATTTCAGGGTACCTACTATATTACATGCATCAGAGATAATTTAAAAATTGAAAAGGTGTTTAGTCCAAAAATTCCAATGTTAATAATCACATTAATCACAGGCGTCAAGGTGTAATGGATACACTTTCTAGATTGACCAAAGGACAAGTGGAATCCAATTACGACCTTTTACCGAATTTTAAGATACAAATTTTCGAAAATGTTCATCATTGAAATCCGAATTGTGACATTTTGAAACGATCCCTAGATTTTATCACATGATGATTTTATGTATATATACCCGACCCCAATAATTTTTTTAAAATGTCCACTTTTTTTGTGTAACGTTTTTTGTCCCGAGATGGGAAGCGAGAGGTCGTGGGATTCGAATCCCACGATGAAAAAAAAAATTGATATAAAAAAATTTGGGTTCGAAGCCTGGCTGGGATTCGAACCCACGAACTCGCGCTTCGCGTCACGGACGATAGCAACGGCCAGTACTGAAATTTTTCTTTAATTTCGTCCCGTGAGACGTTACATAAAAAATTATCGGGGTCTGCCTAAGAATTGCATAGCAGAAAAGATCCGGCGAGGCGCGAAGCGCCGAGTATAGAGTAGGGGGGTCCATGGGGGCGAAGCCCCCTGGCTGGGTCAAGGGGCGGAATATATATATATACATAGCAAAGCCCCTCCTCTTATAGCAAAGCCTTGCCTACATGACCTGGCTTCAGAGAGACTTCCTAAAAAGTCAGTCTAGTGACAGTTTGGAGGTATTTTACCACAATAATTCTCTTCTGTTGAGTTCCTCTTTGTATTTAATACGGCATGAATCTTATAGACTAGTGTGCTGAATTAGTAATCCAATGACACCGATATCTGATTTTACCTTTTTCCTACCCCTGATGAGAAATTACGTAGTTCTTGGTGTAGTACCGATACTATAAATAATTATGTGAGAATATGAGTACTAGCACCTACTGTAGTAGAATCCAATGCTTCCTACAACTGTAGTATCAACTACAGTAGTCAAAACTACTAGTAAAAACGGTATTACTAAAAAGTCCCCATTCCGTCATACCTAATATTGTTTCATCAAAACTTTCAAAGAGGTTCGTATAAGAAAATAGTATGTATATTCATGGTTAACAAAACTACAAATTGATGAAATTGAAAATTTAATAGAAAACATTCATGTTTAAAATATATTGCTTTTTCTAATTTTATTACCATTATTTTGATTATTATTCTTGGTTAAATTCCGATGAATATACATATACTAATGTGAAACATGTGAACAGTGTGTTATTAGCGGCAGTTTAGTATGTTTGAGGTGACATCTCTTGTCAGCATCACGGGGTCTAAGCTATCAGATGGCAATATGCTTGTACACTAGGGGTATTTTGAGAAAGGTGGAATTTTGCCGACCTCCACCCGAAATTTGGTTTAAAATGTCAAAAAATGACCCCTTAATTTTTTCAGATTTTTTGCATAACAAACACCTACGCCGGTAGCTCGATTTTGGTTTTTGAAATTCGCTTTTTTTGCCAATATCAGACTTTTGAATATAACTTTTACAAACTTCTTTGTAAAATTGTGAAACTTCGTATAGGTACTTACGTTTTTGGGGTTGCTGAACTCAAATATGCAGTCAAAACAAGTTGATATCAACTTTTGACCGTTAGGAATCACAAAATCGCCAAAATCATGTCAAAAAATGACAATTTTTCAAAATTCATTGTAAACTTATGAAAATTCGTATTTTTACGTATTTCTGTTAGAATTTTCATTAAATTCAACAGAAAAAACAAATTTTTAATATTTAATTTTTTGTTTTTATTTCATTGGTATTTAGAAACGGAAGTTAGTGAAAAACGTTGTCTATTTCCACGAAAAATAAAGAGTTACACTGTTAAATCGATTTCGACGGTTAGGCCATCATCAGTAACAAACAATAACAAACAAGTTATTGTTTGTTACTGATGATGGCCTAACCGTCGAAATCGATTTAACAGTGTAACTCTTTATTTTCGTGGAAATAGACAACGTTTTTCACTAACTTCCGTTTTTAAATGGGTTTCCACAACTTCGTCGCGAGTGATTTAGTTCGTTTTTAGTTTTAGTTCGTATTGGTATTTAGGTCGCTAAACTCAAATTTTATGTTGAAAATTCATTATGAACAAAAAAACAAAAAATTAAATATTAAAAATTGGCTTTTTCCGTTGAATTTAAAGAAAATTCTAACAGAAATACGTAAAAATACGAATTTTCATATAATTTTACAATAAATTTAGAAAAATTGTCATTTTTTGACCTGATTTTGACGATTTTGAGATTCCAAACTATCAAAAGTTGTCGAAAAAGCTGTCGACCTGTTTCGAACGCATATACGAGTTCAGGGACCCCAAAAACGTAAGTATACGAAGTTTCACAATTGTACAAAAAGTTTGTGAATGTTATATTCAAATATCTGATATTGGCAAAAAAAAGCGTATTTCAAAAACCAAAATCGAGCTACCGGCGTGGGTTTTTGTTATGCAAAAAATCTGAAAAAAATTAGGGGTCTTTTTTTGTCATTTTAAACCAAATTTCTGGTGGAGGTCGTCAAAATTCCACCTTTCTCAAAATACCCCTAGTGTACAAGCATATTGCCATCTGATAGCTTAGACCCCGTGATGCTGACAAGAGATGTCACCTCAAACATACTAAACTGCCGCTAATAACACACTGTTCACATGTTTCACATTAGTAGATGTATATTCATCGGAATTTAACAAAGAATAATAATCAAAATAATGGTAATAAAATTAGAAAAAGCAATATATTTTAAACATGAATGTTTTCTATTAAATTTTCAATTTCATCAATTTGTAGTTTTGTTAACCATGAATATACATACCATTTTCTTATACGAACCTCTTTGAAAGTTTTGATGAAAAAATATTAGGTAGGTATGACGTAATGGGGACTTTTTAGTAATACCGTTTTTACTAGTAGTTTTGACTAGTTGATACTACAGTTGAAGGAAGCATTGGATTCTACCACAGTAGGTGCTAGTACTCATATTCTCACATAATTATTTATAGTATCGGTACTACACCGAGAACTACGTAATTTCTCATCAGGGGTAGGAAAAAGGTAAAACCCTATTGTACACCAGGCCATTGTACCGTCTATTTACCAATATTCAACATTAAATTCTATGCTTTTCAAGGTAATATATTCTCGTAGGTGCCGTCGATGGTGTATCAGGCGGGAAACTCGATCTTTACCTCGTACGATTCCACTTCTCTCTATACCTTCCCCACTAAAACTCCAGCTTGCCGCCTCAGCCGCTAGAGCACGCTACGTAAGAGTTTCTTGTTTAGAGGGTCAAGGCTCCGGTGAAATCATAAGTCGTTCAGTTCACGCTGGTTGATAAAGACTGCGATCCCTCAGACCTTGAAGGTTTCAGTTTTTTTAGAATGCTCGTTCAGTTGTGAAACGTCTTGACTTTCTTATTCCTCTGAACCTGATCAAAGCCTCATCAACCAGCAAAATGAATCCTCCATGTAAGTACTTGCTTTCACCGTAATATCTCCGATTGTTTTGAGGGGGATGCGAGATTCGAACGTGGTAGCGGTCTCTTGAAGGCTCCGCAATCCCCCTGCTACCTGTCAACTTCTTGAAATTCCTGTCGTAGGCACATATCCCTAGCTTATATAACACATAAGTATCCAGTTGAAAACACAATGTATACCCTATCGACTGCTTCTAAATCATAGGAACGAACAAATATGAGCATATTAATACCTACAAAAAAGTTACAGTCATGCAGCATGATCGTATTGGCGAATTTTCTTAAATTACCTATTTATTACGATATGTTAAATAGTATTGAAATTTGAGCAATCTCAGTAGAACAAAATTGTTAAAACGCAATTTTATGGCAAAAAAATCGTAGGTAATATATAAAATTCGGTGATTCAAATAAAATTTTTAGGTTTGCAGTTGCAGTAGATTGTAGTTTGCAGTTGTCGTAGATTTTTCAGCAAATAATAATTAAATTTAAGTATCTTTTTCAGCATAATTTTGTGCAGAAATTTTTTGAATTTCTAACGTTCTATTTTATAGTTAATAAACTTTATTTGAGCAATATTCTGCTTTAAAAAAATACATACCGATTTTCAGCCGTTTTTCAGCCATTTTTAGTGATTTTTTCAGCACATGTAATGAAATTTGACCGATTTAGTGTGCGCAAAAAGTGCTGGCCTTTATCGCAATCCTAAGGAGAGTTATCGTCTGGAATGCACATGTACATCTATACAAATAAATACAAACACACACACACGCGCATACACACACATCTATACATACATACATATGAAAAAGCGTTACGCTCTAGGATTCGTTTTAGAATGCCTCAAAACGGATTTCAATGGCGAAATTTCGATTTTAAAATTTTCCGACCCATTGCAATAGCTTCATTTTCAACGAATATATATATTTTTTTATATGTATACATGAAACAAAATTGTATTTATCAAAATTTATTAAAATGGATAGGTACGTTTTTTTCTATTTGAATTTTTTGTGCGTTTTTTCTAAAAATAACAAATTAAGTTATAATGCATTGTACATAAACGTTATCCTAAATAAATACATAATCCACTAAATGTTTTAGCGAATTTAGACAAGTTTTAATGTAACCGAGCTTATTTTCAAGCCTAAATATTTGTAACGTCTAATTTATGGTACATACGCTATCTCTATAAAAATATTTATAACAATATATAAATACGTAATTTTTATTTATTTATATTCCGCTATAAAAGTTGTGCTGTACAATTTTTATTTTTGACTTTTTAAATAAATTTTCAACTTTATTTCTAAAATTGAGTTGAATTGAGTTTGTGCAAAAAATGTGTTGAACTATTCCTTTCATATTTGAGGTTCTTGCTTTTTTGGTGAACAAAGAACGGTTGCCGGGAATGACACACACCAACACGTATAAATTTAGTAGTATGTGGACTATGTGATTAAGAATTGTATTAGAGGGTTACACAGCGGGGTTCCCTTTAAACACCTTCCCAGATATCCATTTCATAACATTTCTGAGCCATTCAAGTAGTTCGGTGTTTGCAAAATTCGGTAAAATTTAAAGCAGCCAAATTGTTATTTTAAGCAGCCAAGTTGTTGGTTTATGTTTCAAGATGAGTAGATTTCGCCGTATGCCATAAGGAGCTTTTCTCTCAATCTTCATATTAGACGTAAATGTATGAAACTTAGGAGAAAAATTACATATGTGCCCTTGTTGAATTTGAGTCGCCCATCATCACTTTCGATCAATCCCAAGGGGTCAAATTTTGAGGTTGAAATATTCAAATATCAATATCTCGAAAACGTTTGTAATAAAAGGGTTGTTCGATTTAGAAATAAGTTCATGCTCAAAAGTAAATTCCATCAAGCATAACTTTCTCAGGCCCTAATCTCGCTCAAATTTAGAGATAGGTGCGAGAAAGCGTTTGATCATCCCATATCAATTTCAAAATGACCTATCATATTATTTGTAGCCACTGCGCATTCGTAAATGTGAAATCCTTCTAACAAGATTAATTTCCAGTTTTAATCTGATTTTGATGTAATTTCCAGATATTCTGCAGGTTAGGTTGTAGATGTTACCTTATCAGTTTCATTGCTCTTAAATCAATAATTCACTCTGCGCATGCATAAACGTAATCAAGAATAATTTGGATAATTTGGAGGATAGTTGGGAGAAGACGATATGTGTATGATCAACCCATATCAACTTATACATGATTTTATCATTAGTAGGTGCTGCGCATGCGCGCATCTGTAATCTTTGTAACGAGTTTAATTTCCACAATTTTCATTTGATTTTGATGACATTTTCAGTGGATGTGTGTGTTGGGCTGTAGATGGTCCCCTTCCAATTTCATTTTTCTCAAATCATTACTTCATTCTGCTCATGCGCAGATTTAATTTACTTTAAGCATCATTACCTACTTGTTTCGTAATATACCGATTTTTACGGTACCTGTTTATGTTGTCCGCTGTGGGTTTTTTTCCAAGATCATTGAAAACATTGGTATCATTGGTTTACAAATTCATGCTACGGATATGAGGAAGCTATGTGTACCCAACTTGGCAGTTTTGTTTTTTATTACGATTCAATGGTGAAACTGAATTATGATTATCACGTGCCACAGTGACGCTACGACTCCAATCTCGCGTTTTTCCAATGGCAAACCTCATTTTTTTATTGCACATTAATAATCTACCAATTCCACGGAAATATGGGCCATCAGCCACAATTTTGAGTGCCCAAATTTTATTTTGAAATATCTAGCTTTTGAAGATGATCAGTTGCCATAATGTGGTAGGGTTTTGGATAGTTTTCCACGCTGAATCCCATAGTGTTTTCATTCATTGATATTCGCTACACCAACTTGGAATAGCACTGAGCTACCTGTGCCTTACAGTAAGGCCCTTACTTCATATCCCAGCTGTAAATGTGAGGAGAATCTCTGATAATAAATTATAGGTAATAAAACAAAATTTCAAGACCTATATGCAGCAAAGATGAGGTGAATGTCGGCATAGGAATCAATAAGGGCAATCGGCTTTGAGAATTGCTCTACTCCATTTAACGACCGAAGACAAATCGGTGCCACTCTCGCACTTTGTGATTGATGGGATCGGTGGAATAATGCCTGACATACATCCCGAATTCTTCCTAATTCTTAGCAATTTTTTTTTTCTCAGTATAATCAATTTTTTTATTTATAGAAAGGTGGTAAGAAAATTCTTGTAGAAAGAGTGAAACTTGAGCCTCCGTAGACGTTCTATGTAGTGTTCGGTATTGATTCCGAGACTGCAAGGCAGCGGAAGCTTTGTTTTCACTTTCGAAATGAAAAAAAAATGGTTTGCTCCAAAATCAAAATTTCCACTCGCATTTTGCGTTTCAGAGCCTCCTGAACAAATTTGGTTCCGTGTCTGTCTGTCTGTCCGTCCACATTTCCTTGTAACAGCCATAACTTCCACAATTTTGATCCGATTTTAACCAAATTTTCAGGGATCGTGCGGGTTAAGCTCTAGATGGTCCCCTATCAACTTCATCATGATCGAATCAACGGTAGCTTCTGCGCAGGCGCTAACGTGAATTCCTTGTGACAGTCATAACTCGGTCAATGTTGAACGGATTTCGGTCAGATTTTCAGGGATGATGTGGGTAAGGTCCCTTGAGGTCCCATATGACAATCATCATAATTGCATTAGCGGTACGCTCTGCGCATGCGTGAACGAAATATTCTTGTTACAGTCCTTGCAACAGCCGTAATTTCCACAATTTTGATGTGATTTTCTTCAAATTTTTAGGGATCGTGCGGGTATAGCTCTACATGGTCCCCTATCAGTTCCGTCATGATCGAATCAACGGTAGCCCCTGCGCAGGCGCAAACAAAATTTTCTTGTTTCGGTCATAACTCAGGCAATTGTGAACGGATTTCGGTCAGATTTTCAGGGATGATGCGGGCAAGGTTCCTTGAGGTCCCGTATCACATTCTTTGCGATCATCAGCAGCGGTACGCTAGGCGCATGCGCGAAAGTGATGTATTTGTTACGGTTACAGCTTACTTAATTTTATCGGATTTTGTTCAAATTTTCAGAGATGATCCCGGTAGCGTCCCTTTAGGTGCCATACGAATCGTACGGTGCTACTAGTGATTACCATTCAGCTTCCAATTTCCCACCTTATTAATTCCCTGATGCCAGAAACAGTCGTTTCTAGTTTTCTGGAATTTAATGGTGACGTACTGTGAAGGTCACGGGGAAGCTCATGTGCCATTTCATTGGCAGTGTATTTTTTATTGTAGTCGCGTTGCTGTGCCATCGTAGAATCCTATTAGTTCTTCACAACTTCGCCAGCGTTTTCGGGCTCCATACACGTACATGCTTGATGCAAGCAAAGTCGCAAAATCCAATCTCGCGCGAACCCATCCATGCACTACACTTTGCGGTTGCCCCCACCGATCACTCAGTCGCTCAGCCAACACTTTCAGAAAACTCACCATCTGCGGTGCAAAATGGGCATCAACCGAACAGACCAGGGGGGGTGATTGAAGATCGTCTACCTTCACAAGCCGCCATGTATTTTCTTTTCTTCTCTTCTTCTGCAGCAGTAAAAATGGATGCTACGGGACGGGAAACGTAAGAGGGAGCGTCTGTGTCTGTGACACGTACGTCAAATAACGCCTCCCTCTGTGGTTCCCACACCCCTCTGCATACCAAATCCCCTTTGAGGCCTGGTGATTGCTCAGTGGCCTCTATGATGATCGGCTCCTTTACACAGTTGCCCCATGCTTCTGTCATAAGCTCTCCTAAGAGATCCCTTACTTCATTATGTCGCCGAGTGATTAGGCCTCCCGTTTCACAGCCTAATGCGTGTTCCAAGCTGAAAAATCGTGAACCACATCCATTACAAGAACATATTGGCTGGTGTCCATTTGTACCTCACTGCCACTGCATCTCTGAATTCTGAAGGAGAGAGATTTTAGTAAACAATTGTTTCCTTTAAATTACTGGATCATGAAGCGCGGTGTATTATCACACAAGAGCCGGATCATTGGCTTTACACAATTTCAATTACCTTATCACTTTCTGGCCCTTAAAGCTATTGATCCCCATCATCCTCATTGTTTAAGTTTAAAATTTTTAATCAGTTAAAATGTTTTAAAATGCTGCAAATTGTTCCACATAGGTTTATTATTACTGTATTTACATAGCCCTTCTGAGCAGATCAATGGTTTATTCATATTGCCTTTTGTCTTCAGAAATTTAATGGAGTGCAACAATTTTCAAAGCTCTGCGGACGAATATATTTAAAGTCAATTGCCCTTGTTTGCTTCAACATCGCTATTCACCTCTTCTTAGAGTACATATCTTTCATTACTAGTTATTTAATATCAGATATTCTCCACATATTAAAGCTGGGGTATAAAATAAAGCGAACGGCGGGTGCTCTAAGGAAACTGCCAGAGACCTCTGCCGTGCGGAGTGCACTACCTTCTGGAATGGTGAACTTTCATGTATTTGGAATTTTACGCTTTTGACCTCAGATTCGGATTTAGCGCACTTGAAAACCCTCTAGTTCCAATTTTTAGCTCAAAAGACCGTTTAGTTTGGCTAATGAACGGGTTGTTAGATCACGCGTGACGTAGTAGCGCAAGGGAGCTGAGGGTTCACCCAGGCGAGAGGGGGCCGTGACGTCATCGTGCAAATAAATATCTAAAGCCGTATTACTGGTCAGATACCCATCATATAGCACCTTTTTGGAAAGTTCTCATCAAGATCTTTTTATTGAGCAAATAAAAAATAACCATGAAAATTCCCCATTCCACTTATAAGCCAGGAAGGAGGTGGCCTTGAGGGGACGAATCGTCACATGTCATTCTCTTTACCGAGTTTGCCACAAGATACAAGATTATTCTCAATGTATTGCATTATGGTCCAATCAAAATGGTCCACATTCATATTGTCTACAAGTTGCATACACTTTTGATGAAACGTGCATAGATTACGCAGGTCAGGCCCAAGATGATTTCTAACGAATTTCATCCAGGTCGGATCAATAATACCCACCGCGTATGCTCCAATCTGAAATGCATTCCGTACGCATGTCTACATTTTTCAATCAACTTTTGATAAATGAATAAGGATTACCGGTTCAGGCCCTTGATGTTCCTTCATGTATTTCATTTTAATCCGATCAGTAATAGCCACTGCGTTTTGCACTAATCTGAAATTCATTCCACACGTATATTATGTCGACAAGTTTCCTTCTACTTTTCATAAAATGTGCGGAGATTACGTGGGTCAGGCTCATCCTCTATGTAAGCCATTATAGTCAGATCTATAGTGGCCACTGCACATGCGCTAGTTGGAAATTCATTCCACATGCAAAATGACTACGAGTTATATCCAACTTTTGATAAATATGCAGTGATTACGCATCACCACAATAGAATTGGCCTTCAGATTTTCCGTAGCGAGTGGAAAACTCCCTTCTTTGGATTTTCCTTGAGCTGCTTTTAACGTCATTTCGCCTCATGGAAAATCCCTCATCTATTTTCGGCATCCGTTCATCAACTAATTACTGCTATTGCTCTTGAGGCCTGGCTTAGAGTTGCAGCCTACCATAAAAATTCACCTTCGTACCGAAATACTTGTGCTAATGTCCTCTCGAAACAACGATTTTGAATAACGTTTTAAACTGCTTATATTTTTTCAGACTTCGAAAGAGATTAGATAGAAGAGAGATTTAAAATATTGGCCGTCGAACTCAAAATCGTGTAAACGTCATGAGCAAATTTTGATAATATTTTCGGAAGATCATCTATAAAATGACCTCATGGGGTACTTACATTAAAATAGTGTACCTACATCAAAATTGCACCATTTCACACACATAGACATACACACACACACAAACCTTTAAAAAATCGTTTTCCTAGAGTTTAACGCTCTTTCATATATGTATATGAGCATTTATCTATATATCCGTATGTCATTCCAAACATTAAATCTTCTAAGGGTTGAGATAACAACTCCGTTCCTTCGCCAAAAACTCAAGCATTCTAAATAAAAGGATGAGTTTGTTGGCCAAGCACTTTATGAGCAAATTAAATTTGTCAAATTCCAAAAAAATTTGCCCAATAAATCACTAAAAATGGCTGAAAACGCCAAAAATTGTAAAATTCATATTTTTAAGAGAATTTTAGTCAAAAAATTTATCGACAATGATCTAGGGCTTAAAAAATTTTGTGCCAAATTTCTGCGAACAAAATATATTTTTTGGATTTTTAGCCATTTGTTGTTGTTTTCACGAATTTTTCAGCAAAAATCAATGAAATTCAAGTAGGTAAGTACATTTTCTACATACTTTTTTTATGCAGAAGTTTTTTACGCAATTTGTTATGCCCTAGTCCATTGTTGATAAACTTTATTGAATAAAATTCTGTTAAAAATATAAATTTCACAATTTTTAGCGTTTTCAGCCATTTTTAGTGATTTTTTGATCAATGTTTGGGAGTTTTACTAATTTAATGTGCTCATAAATTGCCGGCCAGCAAAACCAACATTTTATTTGGAAAGCTTTATTTTTCGTTGAAGGAACGGAGTTTTTATCTCAATTCTAAGAAGTGTTATCGTCTGCAAAGACCCACATATATATAAATAAATGCACATATACACATATGAAAAAGTGTTAAACTCTGGGATTCGTTTCGGAATGCCTCAAAATGGATTTCAATGAAGACGTTTTTCGAAAACTTTGATTTAAACATTTCTGGAACCATTACAATAGCTTCATTTTCTACAAAAACTCGCTAAAAACGAGTTTTTCGTGGTATAATGGTTCATTCTTTTGACTGCTCTGCCCAAATGACTGGCTATCCCAGAATTTCCTTTTGGGTGCATGTTCTACACTAATGTAGCTACGATTTGAGGCAAAAATAAATGTTTTTTTTTTTAATTTCGAAATTTGGGAAATTAGTTTTTATAATTTTTAAACGCTTTTTTTTTTTTTTTTTTTTTTTTTTTTTTTTTTTTTTTTTTTTTTTTTTTTTTTTTTTTTTTTTTTTTTTCTGAGTGAACAAAATTTTTTGTCAAAAAACTGAATACTCCACTGGAAGCAGTAAGAATTTTTCTATCAAGAACACTAGAAACATGATTTTTTTGGTTGCAAAGTAAGGAAGATAAAATCCACTGAAGTAAACCCTCACTTTAAATTCTGTAAAGTTCGGCTGCCTGTGGAAGGGCCAAAAAAATTTTAAAGACCTGAAATTCGGGGGGAACTATTTTCTTACATATATGTACAAGTTGTGAGAAAATGGTCCATTTTGGAGAGAATTTATTTTTGGAGCTTGTTTGACAACAAACAATAACTAGGTTTTTATATATACTCGTATTTAAGTCCTCTTCCACAATACGTCCATCCACTTTTCGGGATTTTAGAAAATTTCTCCAAAACGGATTTGAATCATCTTTCAAAAACTACGCAGTCAGTTTAATAATGTACCGAGCTATTATTTCATGGGACCTTCAATATTGGCAAAAATATCAAATAACCGTAAACTATCGGAAGTAAACAAAAATGCCTGACGCTTCGTACCTATCATATCTTTATTTTTATGTTCACTTTAGTTTTTTTTGCACTTCTAAAAGCAAATCACCCACGCAATGAGTGTTACTGTGACCTCCAGTTCCGATCACCTCATGGTCACTGTTTCTACGTTATCAACTTCAAATAGAACTCGAACGGTTCGTTATCTTTTTCCAAATGCTATTTTCGCTGCCCGTACCTTCCACTCGGTAGTCTTTGGACCGATTGAAGCCGACTGGTAGTAGGTACATAATATCTAAGTACCAGAAATTGTGTGTTATGTTATTGTATTGAAGATTACAAGCGTCTTACGCTTTTTACGATAAGCTCCGCCTGTTACGCGAGTTTGATCTTCCGTAGTTTCTGGCAAGTGTCTATAATTAAGGGAGAAGAAAGAAAAAAAAAACCTGCCCAACAAGGTGAATTGATACTTGTTCACGAATTTTTATGTGTTCCGACTTGTGATCCGGTTCTGGGTCGTCCCTCGTTAGGAAGCAATTATTAATCTCGTGATCCGTTCGCATATAATTAAATAAAACGCCCGTTACTGCAACAAATAAGTTCCACATTCTTGGGATGATTTTAGCAAATTTTCGAAATATTCGGACATGTTCTTCATGGAAATCCATTTTGAAGACTTTCCGAAACGATTCCTGGAGTTCAACAATTTTGCATGCACGACATGCATACATCAAATTAAATCTTTTCATTGTAGTAATCTTCATAGATTGTTACAATGGAGTGCGGGGTATAGTAATTATGTAATAGGTATTTATACAAAATCATTGACAGCGTGTCATATGAGATCGATAAATAACAGTAGGTATTGAACGTTGATATAAAATAAAAACGTCTGCCAAGTTGGGTGGGCAGTATAGCTTCCTCACACATTGTAACATGGATCTATAGAATTAGTTGAATGACAAAGTACAAGTCGAAATGGTTGGTAAGTCGACGTTATAAGAAAATAACGTTTGCGCATGCGCACAGATTACTATTAATCCAACGGCAATGAAATTTATAGGGGAACCTCTAGGAGCTAATCCGCACAATCCTTGAAAATTTCATAAAAATTGGTACATTAGTCTCGGAGTTTTGTCTGTTTCAATCAATTTTAGTTAGGGGGTTCAATCATAGGGAGTTTTCCTAGAATATATATCTATCCACTCCCCTAGTTTTAGCGAAATCGGACTAATATATGATAAGAAATTGACGTAATGATACATTAACGTTTGCGCATGCGCAAAGACCACTATTTATGTGACGGAAATGAAAGTTAAGGGGGACCGTCTAGAAGCTATCCCACACAATCCGTGAAAATTTCATCGGAATCGGACTGAAATTTGGTAGGTATAGTGAAACTGTGCTTGGTATAGAAACTGTGGTAAGGATTTACCACAGACAGACACGGAACCAAAGTTGATCAGCAAGCTCTGAAATGCAAAAAGCAAGTGGAAATTTTGACTTTGGAGGACAAAACTTTTCTTTTTACTTCAATCACGAACACAAAGCTTTCGGTAGTGAGGAAGCAAAAAATATAGTAACCGGTATTTTAATTATCATTGAGTTTATAATCATTTCATTGCGAGCAAAGTTCCAAAGTTGTTACAAGCAAAGTTCCAAAGTTATTGCTGTAAAGCGTTGTTTATTTTTCTTTGAAATCTTTTTGGTCCCCGTCCTTCCTTTCTTGGGTGCGTCGAGTTCCCTGTTAGTATTGGGGCTCTCAGAAACGAAGGGCTGTTGGTCTGCTTTTTTGGTTTATTATTTTCAATAATTAAACAACATGGAAAAAGAAAATTTTCACTCCCCCCCCCCTATTTTGATGGTTTACGTTTCAAGATGCTTAGAATCCAAAAATCCGTTCGTTCTCCATACGCCGTCCAGAGCTTTTCTCCGAAACTACTGGACTAAAGTTTATGAAATTTGGGTAAAAAATCATTCATCGGCCGGGGATGTGCCAGTAACATCGGCATCAAATTTGATCAACCCTAAAGGGTAGTAATTATGGGCTGAAATACTAAAAAATCGAGATCTAAGAAAATTTCAAGGTAACAATAATGTTTTTGGGTCTCATTTATAGACATTGGTAACCTACATTCTCCTGGGGTACGTAGTATCAACGAATTTCTCAACAGTGAAAAAGCATTAAACCATTGAAGTAAGCACTCTCAATGACAGCCAATTAAAAATAATAATAATAAAAAAACTGTTGAAAGCTTTCTTCGTGAAAACTCATTGTGGAACATTCTACCACCTTAAAATTAATTCTAGAAGTTTCAATTCCTGAATCGTAACATACTTATATGGGTATATAAATTTGTATGTATTTGTTCGCTGATTTCAGTAAATTATCGTAATATTATTTAGAGACAGTTCGTATACGATAAATTAGGTGTACTAAAAACAGTGCTTAACAAAAAAGTTCAGAAGAACCCCTTCAGTCAACCACGGTAAAATTTAAGGGTTGAAATTTTGAAAACCATCTCATAAATATGTCCAAGAAATTCACCGAAATATGATGAAAATTGTAGACGTTATGATTGTTACAAAACGTTAATATTTGCCCAAACGCAAAGATGTAGTTCATAAAGGGCTATCTAGACCCCAATCAGCACGATGTCAGAGAGAATCATTGGAATTGAATTGGAACCGATAATGTGTGAAGGATTCTACGTTTCCTCAGGAGCAAATATTACCGTTGATCAGCCAGCGATAAAATTCACAGGATACCATCTACAGTCTAACCCGCTATGTCTGTGGTCGTTTCGTCGAAATCTGATGAAAACTGTAACTTTGATTTTCATCAAAATCGGACTGCAATTTAGCATAGTTTTGCCTGTTCGAGGATTAGCATTCAAGACCTTCAGAAATCCAATATTGTTCAGAACATCTTTGTTTTGGAGTTTTTACTTTTTAATTTACGCTTGGAAGCAATATGTATGTATGTAAGTACGTATTTCGGGTAAAAGATTAGCACCCCTGTGGTACAACATCTGCGTACCAATTTGTCTTGAAGAACCTTGCGTAGGGGCGGTAAAAATTAAAAAGGTACAAAGTTGAGAAAAACATGGTTTTGCCCTTGTTTCCTTAAATTATTTTCAGTGTGGAGTATCGTTTCACAAAATTGCCCTGGCATTCGGCCTGAAACGCGTCTTGGAAATTTCGCTATCTGAAATCTGAAAATTATGGGTACTATCGTGTTCAAATGCTGCTTGTAAAGTTTGGTTCAGAGATCGAAGTTTTTAAAACTTCGACATCACCGTCCATGACAGGGCAGTAGGTTGTGTGCGAATTCGGGATAATCATGATGTTTGGGCATTCTTTGCATGTCATCATCTGACGGCATTTGACCTTGAGAAATCCCGTAAGAGATAAGAAAATGGTTCTCCACTCGTTAGGGCAATCGAGTGTTCAAACAACGATAAATAACAATTTCATTAATGCGACACTCAAGTTAGCGATGCTGTGATTAAGAAACATCGATTCAGTTTTTGCGCATTACCCATCTCTGCTTCAGTGCAATGAGATAATTATACGGCCGCCCGACCCGTTTGGATAATACATGGGTCACCTAATAAGCACGTACCCGCCTGCCAACAAGCGCGGGCAAGATTAAAAACCTAATTATTATTCTCAAAGTACCGGATTTAAGGGAGAAATACTGTTTTAGTTCTAACGTTATTTGACAAAGATATCGTTTCTTTCGAAAGGGAAATAACAGGTGCTGTGCTTCAAACTTCCTTCCTAACACACATTTCTGATATGAATACTACAGATCTATCTGTAGGTATTAAATTTCCGAAATTATATTGATTTTTGATTACTGCATACCTATGTATAATTACAATGTTCAATTGTGCAGAATGATTATAAGAGCGAATTTTTGTAAATTGTTTCGCATAATTGCTTCTTTTTTAGCACTTTGTGTGCACAGTTATCACCCTCATTTTGCGGGCAAATGCCTCCTTGATATCGTCTAAATCAACGTTTATACTTTAAATCGATGTTTTATGGAAACGCTGTAAATCGATGTTTACTGATAACAGAGTAACCATTGATTACATTGGTGAAACCCTTTTGTTTTCAATCAACGTTCAAAACTCTGGTTTGTAACATCGAGAGGTGATGGAAAGAGAGTAGTTACTCCCTCAAAGGATAGAGGCGATTAACCTGCTTGCTACATCCAGAGGATATCCTGTGAGCTAAGAGCCCAGGAAATATCCCCTTACATGTAACATTTGTAAGAATCGAGAAGGAGGAACTGCTCCTATCCGTCACAGGTTCCGTAAAACAATGATCTACCTAAACCATGGTTAGGGATTGTTGTGGTGAACCCGGCCCTTATTCTTTCTCGGTATATTCACCCAAAAAAACGATTTTCGGACCTCGAAAATCAGAAGTCTACATGAAAACGCTGCAAATTATTTCACAAAGGTTTATAATTTTTTTAATTTGTATGATCGTAGTTTTAGTTGGCTTGCGTACTTCATAAAGCCCGTCCAGACTCCTCGGCGTGTCCAATTTCGAGTTGCCACAACCTATACTTCTATAATTGTATACGCATGTTTATATTTCTCGATTTGAGCTCCTATCTATTCAAATAATTACTGCCTTAATAATATCAATATCTAAGTACCACGTACGTCTAAGTACGTAATTTCATGTCTAATTTGACATGTTCCAGATTCAGATAATTTAATTTCAATGCGGCGTACTGAAAATATGTGAATATTCATCTGTCTATTCATACTTTGCTGCGGGCGATAGTTTGTATTCATGTTTTTTTTTTTTTCTAATATGGAATCAAGAATAGTTCTACAAAAGTTTGATAAATCAAAAGATTGATTTACTTGATTTCGTCATTCCAACTACATTTCCAATGAGAAACGCCCCAAAAAGAGAAATTTAGTAGGTACCTAATTGCAAACGTTGTGCAAACGGTGCCCCTGGCGCCGTTCTGCTACGCCCCTGGTGACGTGCCGCTATGCCCTATTTTTGGCTCATAGCACCCATGGGTGTGGAGCGATCGAGCTGGCGAGAAGTTAGGACCAACTAGACCCCAAGTGGAGTCTATGTGCGAAAGAACGGATTTTTTAAGTCAATTCTAAGGCCTTTTATGGCCCGGACGGCGGACGGACATTGCAAATTTGGATTCTACGCACTTTGAAACGTAAAATGACAAAGTTTGAGAGAGAGAGAGGGGGGGGGGGGGGGGGGGATTCTACGCACTTTTATAAACATTTTTCGCTATACGATCACATAAGCTTATTATTGAAAATAATAAACCAAAACGGGCTTCGGATTCAGCACCCTCGAAAACCCCCAGGACCAGTTCCAGATTCGCGGGGGCACGAGTTTTATTTGTTTTGTTGGGCAGTGAATCCAGTGCCTCCCAATGACAATGAGGTACATCTTCCAGTGCCTCCCAATGACAATGAGGTACGTCTTCCAGTGCCTCCCAATGACAATGATGCTTCCCAATGATCTTCCAGTGCCTTGGGACCAACTAATGGCCCTCGGGCGCATCGGCCCTCAACCAGAGAGGCCCTCCATGTCAAGGAATGAAAGGAACGACAGGCTTAGAGCTCTTCACAGAAGATCTATAATCGAAGAATATTTTAGACATTTGCAGTAGGTTAGGGACATTTCAAAAATAATTTACTACAATACATTTAATTTCAATACATATAATTTCAATACATTTGAATTTTATTTTAAATTACTAATTTTTTATCTTCGTCTTCTCTAATTTTTTTCTTCAACTCAAACTTCAACAATTTTATTTCAATTTCTGTTTTTATTGTTCAATTCTTGCCCCAATCTTAGAAGGTTTTTTTTTTTTTTTTTTTTTTTTTTAAGCTTTTGTTGCACCGAGTAATCTCATTAACAATACAAATCTGACTTACATTACTACAATACACTATTCAGGACCTAAGATGCATAACTTTGTCCCTTGTCTCTCGAACATATCACATTCACTTCCTACACAAGCTCATGCGGTTTCAAACGCTTAAGTTAGATCTTGCACATCCAGGAGCTTTACAGCTTCCTCATTCACATGAACTTTTAGTCTGGCAAAATGAGCCGTTGCTCGCTTTTTGATCACCTTCAATTCTTGCCCAAATCTTGAGGTTTTTGTAAGTAAATTTTTTTCTTGGAGGAGTTCCTCGCACAGGGAAAGTTGTAGCGCCCGTCTTTTTTTAACCCTCACTGCATTAGCTTCCTCTGCCGTTTTTGAGCTGGCTGCACGTTTCAGTTCTGGGTTTTTTGGGTATGCAGAATTATTGGGACTACGTCCCGCCATTTGTGCGAGTTTCCAAGAACCTCCTGGAAAAACATAGACAGAAGGTATCTAATTACCAATTCAAAGAGTATGATTATTGCATTACTGCATTCATGTTTGCTCATGCGCATTACGTACCATCAATCCAACAATATTCAACGTCAAAAGTAAATTGTTGTTTCTTCAGAGCCCTACTTCAAGCTACCGTATCTCTCTCTATATATATCTATATATATATATATCTCTCTCTCTCTATATATATATATATATCTATATATATATATATATATATATATATATATATATATATATATATATACCCGATACGTACCGCGGTCACTTTATGACCCAATTACTAGTCATACAAAAGAATCGCATCGCTCCATAAGCTATAGAATGTTGGATGATTTATAGCTGTCACATCTGAGCCATTGTCCCTCGAATGACTGGATCGATATCTTCCTAGACGTATTGTAGTGGGAAAATGTTAGATGGTACCTGCTCCCTCTGCCTGTGGTACCAGCTCAGCCTCATACAGGTGGGCTTTCATTATTACAGCACCGTTATGTTCCGTGTTAGCCACCCAAATCACAGTTTTCATATAGGTATATTCACCAAATATTATGTTGATTACACCCAATTAGCGAATTCAAATGATCTGATGAATTACTTCATGTATCCATTTTTGGTTTATTATTTCCAATAATAAGCGTATGTGGATCGTATAGCAAAAAAGTTTTATAACCCCCCCTCAAACTTTGTCACTTTACGTTTCAAGGTGCGTAGAATCCAAATTTGAAATGTCCGTCCGCCGTTCGCCGTCCGGGCCATAAAAGGCCTAAGAATTTACTTAAAAAACCCGTTCTTTCGCACATAGACTCCATTTGGGGTCTAGTTGGTCCTAACGTTTAACCATCCCGATCGCTTTACTCGCATAGATGCAATGGGCCAAAAACGGGCAAAAAAGTGTATTTTTCGGGACTTTGAGTGTTAGACGTGTTAAATGCACGCCTGGCACGCTTGGTAGGGGGTCACGGTGGGCGGTGAGGGGGGTGGCGTGAGAGGAGGCGCGGCGGCACCTTGTGGTGGGTACAGCGTTCCTTCGAGGCATAATATATGTTTTTTTGTTCTAGGTCATATTTGTGTGTTAATACCAATGCTTTTCCTATGCATATTTAATAATTCATATCCTCTCGATTTTTCGTACGTACTTAGATAATGATATTATTAAGGCAATAACTATTATAGATAGGAGCTCAATTCGAGAAGTAAAAACATGCGTATATAATTATAGAAGTATAGGTTGTGAGATTCAACTCGAAATAGGACACGCCGTGAGGAGTCTGGACGGGCCTTATGACGTACACAAGCCAATTAAAAATTGCGATCAAACTCAATTGAAAATAAACAATAAACCTTTGTGTAATAATTTGCAGCGTTTTCATAAATATTTCAATCTCTCAGTACATCTTCGAATCATTTCAGGCAGGGCTTGTTAACATTGATACAATTCCTCGTAAAACAATAATTGTCCTCCAGGAAAAGTTGGGTTCATTTTCATGGGCTGAATTAATTCAATTAAATAGGAGTATTTGAAACAGAAAAACCCGCTGCAAATTATTACACAAAGGTTTGCTATTTCATTACCGAATCGCTTCTCGAAGCAGATCACTGCTCTTTACAAAATGTTGCTTCACTCGGCATATTACATGTGATGGTGGTTTTCTCTTGGCTACCGTTGTTAGGCACATACGCAAACGTAGGTGCAGTTTAAACAAGAAAACCAAATACGATCGATCCGAATCAGCTGGAGTTCAGCCTACTCCAGCGTCCAAAAGTCGGTTTGCTATTCACAGTTTTAGCGAATTATCATAGAAAATGAAGCTATTGCAATGTGTCAAAAATTTTCAAATTAAATTATTCAACATTTTCTCCGAACGATTCCTCAAGTTTGCGCTTTTAGAGCTTTATCATAGAAAAGTTCCAGTCATGCAGCATTATCGTAAGAGCGAATAAGCGCACACAAACACACACACACACACACACACACACACGTATATATATATATAAGTATATATATATATATATATATATATATATATATATATATATATATATATATATATATATTCATCATCGATATATATATATATATGAAAAAGTGTTAAACTCTAGGATTCGTTTCAGAATGCCCCATAAAGGATTTAAATGGATATTAGGTATAGTCAGGATACGGCTCATAGGAAGAAAATAAATACAAAAACCTTGTAATTATAAATAATATAATTAACTTCACGGCTGACATAATACTATCTACGATTTCTACAAGTTAGCTAAAAGCGTCAAACTCCAAGATTCACTTAGTTTCTCAAAACGGATTTCAACGAAGAAAATTTTCGAAAATTTTCATTTTGAAATTGTTGGAGCCATTCCAATAACTTTATTTTCTACGAAAATTCGCTAAAATAAGATATTATATATTTTTTAGAAATTTCAAATGAATGAGGACCTACATAATTCATCTAAATTAACAAATGTATTTGGCTAAGAATATGTTTTATGTGCAGTTTTTAACCTCCAAAAATCCTCAATAATTCGAATTATTTCCATATGAAGACCCTAATTTGAAATCTCTGTAATTACAATGCCCTGCTAATTAAAATTTTTCGCTGGCCCCTTGAAAATTTGAATCAGTGGGATCCCACTCAATGTGATCACATTTAAATCTATGAAGAGATAGAATTTTAATTTATGGATGGTAAATTTGCATTGGTTGGCTTTTCTGAGATGATTAGGCGTAACAGGCATTTCATAGACATCTTCAACTTTCATTTTTCATTAGTACAGACGGTAGACGGTAGATCCACTTGAGGTAAAATAGCTTAATAACGTCAGATATTAACCTTTTTTCAGAACTGAAATCATTATGGGCAACCTCCAGAGACAAATGACAGAAGCGTGTGTTGAAGACATGTGTATCTGTCTTTAAACTAATATTTGTAATAATTCCACCAAATATATAATATATATATGAAAAAGCGCAAGCTTCAGGAATCGTTTCAGAATGCCTCAGAACGGATTTCAATGAAGGAATTTTTCGGAAATGTTAATTTTTAAGATTTTCCAAGTCATTGCAATAGCTACATTTTCTACTAAAATGCGCTGAAACGTGCTAAAAATCTCTAAAATGGCTAAAAACGGATAAAAGTCTTTCAAATTTTTATTTTTAAGCAGAATTTTTGTCAATAGAAGTTTAGCATGTGGGGAAATACACGTCATATCAATGAGGGATTTGAGCGGAAAAGAAAGTTGTTGAGATCGAGCAGGAGTGAGTCATGCCGAGGCCATTTCAGGGCTTTGGGGAGTAGAACTGTGCCAAGCCTGATCGTATTTCCTTGCCTGCAGCTCGAGGCCACTGGAATTAGGTTCCTGAAAGTTTCAGATATTCATAAATTACCTTCTCGAAACTGTAATGTCTCTAGTTCCCCACACATTAGTCTCCTTTCTAGGGAACTTGGCATTAGGCTCGCATTGGGACGTTCTATCAACTTAGCTTCATAAAACGCACCTTAATAATCTATTGTTTTTGCTTTCGTTACTTGACCAAAAACGGGTCAAGGTAGTGGCGTAGCTAAGTCATTTCTTATGGAGGGGCAAGAGTCAAGGACAACATTTTATTTTATAGTTTTAGTATTCATTTCTACAAACTGTCAAACGTTCAGATTTAAGTAGATATTCATTGGTTTTTCGGAATGATTTGAAATCACGTTCGCTTTCATGCTTACAAACCTACCTATGGATTATTAAAGCATATCTAATACTATTTCGAAAATATATTATCCAATAAACTAATAAACGGAATGTTGAAAACTGCGATAAATACGAATACCTGCGGATGAACTGAGGACCACTAGATTTATATAATATTATACTATACTTATACGAGAACAACGAACAACAAAATGTAAACAAAACAAACTCAAACCAGCATTATGCTAGGTTAGAATAGAAATACCTACTGCTACAATAGATTGTTCTAATCTTTTCTAATGAACTAATTCAATCACCAAAGAAAACTTTGATTCTTTTTCTTTACGAGTATTTTAACTGTGATTTAATTCGTAAATGGTATAATACAAACGATATACCAACAATAGAAAATTAATAAAAGAATACGGAAAACAACCAAGCTAGATCAAGTAGGCAGTGAAAAGTAGGGGAAGTTCGTAGGAGAATTTGGTGAATACTGAACAATGGATATTTTACTAGGGGAAAATCGCATGTGGGCTGGCCCCAGAAGGTAGTGGGGGACGACTTGATTTCAGTTTGTAGTATCCATATTTCCGTTTCATTGACTAGGTGATTTTACTACGCTCCGTGGGGCTGAATAATATCCACGCAATTTCGCCCTTAGACAAACGAACCTAATAAAAATTTCTGTATTTCTAAGAGCTTCTCTAGTCGCTAGGCAACCAGAAGCGTATAATAATAATATTAGTTCTGTTTTACTAATTACATTCTTTAATTGAAGGTGTTAGATACTGAATTATTAATTTGATTGTATCCACATACCTCAAACTTCTGCGTCCTCTGTAATTAATGGAGGGGCTTTGCCCACCCTGCCCCTCCTCAAACTACGCCACTGGGTCAAGGCAAATGAAGTAGGTACTTATTGCAATCGGCCTACAAAACTTATGTTGAAAGTTTTCCAATCTGGGTGGGAAGTACAGGTTCTTCACTTATTGTAACATGGACTTGTAGAATTAGATATCTGACAGGCATAATCCCTGACCATTCCATCGAAATCGGTCTAATAGTCTGGGTGTTTCGTCAGCAACTACCAATGTCTGGTTTGCGTATGCACAATAGTTAGTTCAACGAATCGTAACGAAATTCATAGGATACCATCCCGTAACATGTACCCTATCTAAGTACCCCAGCTTTAAACAAAATCAGACCGATGGTAGATTGGAAAAACAATCAATGTTTTGGTTAATTTACGTTTGCGCATGCTCACACGGCACTGGTCATCCGCCGGCAATGGAATTGATAGCGTATTGTATAGGAGTTTACCCGCACAATGCCTGAAAATTTCATCAAAATCGCACTATTAGTTTCGGAGTTTCGCGTGTATCAACCAATTCCAGTTTTTCGCATGCACAATAGTTGGTACTCAACCAATCGGGAACTTTCGTCTGTTAGAATTTCACGCATTTGAGCTCAGATTCGGATTCAGCGCCCTTGAAAACTCCCGCGTTGCAATTTTCAGCTCAAATGACCGTTTAATTTGGCTAATAGATGGGTAGGGAGATCACGCGGAATGTAGTAGGGCAATGTAGCAGAAGATTCCCATCAGGCGGGCGGGGGCCGTGACGCCATCTTGCAAATGAATCCCAGAGCCGTTTTAGTGGCTCCATTACCATTACTTTACTGGTTTTCTATATAGCACCTTTTTGGAAAGCTCAAGCTCAGATCTTTCTATTGAGCCAACGAAAAATAACCATGAAAATTCCCCATTGTTAATTAAGTTCATCGCGCACCAACCTAAAACCTAAACCCATCGAGTTTGAACGACATCGAACCGATAAATCGTGAGAAATCAGCATTATAAGAGAGAGTTCAATTGCCTTGTGTGCCTCTCGGATGACGTTGACCTGATTGGGGTTAGTGAGGCGGTTTTAGGCAACGTGCAAAAACGCTTTTAGCGCGTTTTTGTACAAAATGAAGTATTGCATTGACTCCAAAATTTTTAAAATAAACATTGAATTTTATCAACCAAGTACTAAAACATTAAAAAAGTCGTGCAGGATGATCGTGTAAGCGAATTTTCGTAGCTTATCGTATTATATTATATTACATAGCTATTCTTGGTGGTAGCCATCATGTCTCGAAGGAGGAGTACTGATATGAGGGTGGAAGTTGGGCGGCTTCTTCCTTCATATATTTTGCTTCCGAGACTGCAAGGCAGCGGAAGCTTTGTTTTCACTTTCGAAATGAAAAAAAATTGTTTGCTCCAAAATCAATATTTCCACTCGCATTTTACGTTTCAGAGCCTCCAGAACAAATTTGGTTCCGTGTCTGTCTGTCCGTCCACATTTCCTTGTAACAGTCATAACTTCCACAATTTTGATCCGATTTTAACCAAATTTTCAGGGATCGTGCGGGTTAAGCTCTAGATGGTCTCCTATCAACTTCATCATGATCGAATCAACGGTAGCTTCTGCGCAGGCGCTAACGTGAATTCCTTGTGACGGTCATAACTCGGTCAATGTTGTACGGATTTCGGTCAAATTTTCAGGGATGATGTGGGTAAGGTCCCTTGAGGTCCCATAAGACAATCATCATAATTGCATTAGCGTTACGCTCTGCGCATGCGTGAACGAAATATTCTTGTTACGGTCCTTGCAACAGCCGTACTTTCCACAATTTTGATGCGATTTTCTTCAAATTTTTAGGGATCGTGCGGGTATAGCTCTACATGGTACCCTATCAGTTCCGTCGTGATCGAATCAACGGTAGCCTCTGCGCAGGCGCAAACAAAATTTTCTTGTTTCGGTCATAACTCAGGCAATTGTACACGGATTTCGGTCAGATTTTCAGGGATGATGCGGGCAAGGTTTCTTGAGGTCCCGTATCACATTCTTCGCGATCATCATCAGCGGTACGCTAGGCGCATGCGCGAAAGTGATGTTTTTGTTACGGTCACAGCTTAGTTATGAGGAACATGCGGACTACATCCTGGATGGATGTAGATTAAAATGATTTTGATTAAAATCAAAATTTTCCTTATTAATTTCATATATTATATGTACCATTCAGCTTCCAATTTCCCACCTTATTAATTCCCTGATGCTAGAACCGGTCGTTTCTAGTTTTCTGGAATTTAATGGTGACGGACTGTGAAGGTCACGAGGAAGCTCATGTGCCATTTCCTTGGCAGTGTATTTTATTCTCTCTTCACAACTAGTTTCGCCTATACAAAGGCCTCTTCAGGTGCTAAAAAGGTTGAAGAGTATGTTTTTTATGGTAGATTTACAGAGGGATCTTCATATTATACTAATTTATTATAACTAGATGGGAGAAGAGTACTTACAATTAGAGTAGAGTCATTATCCATACAATGTTGTAGGTATTTCGTTAAATTGTCAATATTTCGTCAAATCTTGTGCAAAAAATACGTATGTAAAAGCGTTAAACTGTAGAATTCGTCTTTGAATGTCTCATAACGGATTTCTATTATGACGATTTTCGAAAATTTGGATTTTAAAATTTTTAGAGCCATTGCAATAGCTTCATTAGCTTTATTTTCTAAGGAAATTCGATAACAATTTACTTGATAACATTTCGACAATACTCTGAAAATCCCTTCTAAACTCCGGGAATACTCGACCGACCGACTTTGTCGCTAACGAACCTTTTGGGCCGCTACCTGCTATCCCAGTGAAGAGTCTTGACGTCACACGAGCCCTAGCACGGTTACTTTACTAGACGGTACCTGTCAACGCCGGGGGCTCCTGGCCTATGACGTAGGTGGTCCCTTTACCATTGCGGGAGCCTCTCGAATACGCACGGAATCAGTGCAAAACAAACGTTTTAAGTAACTCTACTGATGATTTCATCAACTATTCTTCGATAGATTGTTATTGAAAGCTATTTTCTGTATTATACCTAGTTTAAAATTTGGTTTTTTAGAAATTAGATGGAGAAAAAAACAGAAAGATCATCTTTTCCTCATTTATCTACGGAGAAAAGAACAGATATTATGTTACTTTGAGGCAAACGAGTTTGCAAGGTAGGTATCTAGGATAAAAAAGAGAATATTCAAGAATAATGAATGAAATGAAAATATTTAATTACAGATAGGTAATTACATTAATTCTACGTAAGTTATTTACTTTGATTATTTTTAAAAAATTAGAAGTAAAACATAACAATTCCTTGGTAAACTTTGATTGTAGGTACATAATAGGTAGGTAATAATAATAACAACACAAAAATACAAATTTATCCAACTAGTTTCTTCATTTTCTTGAATTTTTTTCTGTCTTCACTGGCACTCCGTTTTCTTGATTTCAAAAGTTTTTCTTCCGTAACATATTTACTTATATTCTTCATTCTGATAAATATCCTTGCGAATGGATCGTTTTTCCGATCGATTTTTGCGATCATCATTAGGAAAAGCTGTCGATATGGTTTTTGTCGCAGGAGATTTACCCAAAAGCAGGTGTGGTACTGCGCCCGGTTTCAAATCAAATTTCGGAGGAATTTTTGAATTTCATTCATCGCTGAAGCTGATATCAAATAGCTCCAATTTGCCGGAAGGTTACTGCTGCGTACACTGGCAAAATTGGACGCGGTGATCTGGGTCATCCTCGTTTATTTGTATATATTCACTGTATTGTATTCCTTGGTACCACTTGTATTATTTCATGGTGGAAGACCATTTTTTAGGGAAAAAGTAGTATTTTCTCAAAACCCTGGAAAATACCCCCTCTTTAGGAGGACCTATATCCGCACTAGCCTGGCAAACTGAGAGTGTGGGGTTGTTACGAAAAGTGTCAAGAATTAGCCTCATCTTCGTCATTTATTGATGGTCAGCCACATTTTTTCTTGTTGACCGTGTTTCCTGTTTCCATGAACTTGCCCATTATATCTCTTACGTACCTTGGTGTTCAGAGTGCAACTCGTGAATTAGCCTGTGCGCAGACCGTAACACAACATCCTCTTTCTCTTGCACTGTGCGAGACCTATTAGCGTTACGCCTTTATAAAAATGAGCAAACTTCCAGAGGAAGTTAAACAAGAGCAATGAGTGATTTTCTTTGTAGGTATACGCTCCAAACCCAGGACCGCAGGCTAGCTTAATGATGGATAGTGTGTTGGTTTGATTTAGCATCGATCGCCCTCTGCTCAGGAAGGGATCGCCCTTCACTCGTTACTACTCGGGTTCGGACGATACAGAACTGTCTTTTGTACCGCATAGTGAAGTCTACATTCAGAAATGGTTTTTCGAAGCTCAATGTTCAATATTTAAAATCACTTCATCACACAGACACCACTGTCTTCAGAAAAAACTTCTTCATGGTTCATCAGCGCCACTCTGAGAACGGAATGAGGTATCGCTTTTCTGGTTTCACCATCGTGTTCAGATCTGAAAAATGTTTAAAATTACCCCCCCCCCCCCCCTATTTCCACTGACTTGAGAGGAGAGGTAGCAATGAAACCCTTTATTCGATATATATTTATCCTATTCAAAAGTCGAATCCTAATCAAATCCTGTTTTTCCCATCTGTACCACATATTAAAATCTTCAGTTATTTTCTTTTGTGTATGAAACCTGCGATTTTCGTTCAAATTCCTGCAATTTACCTTAGCGTTTCCCACAAAAATCCGAATCCTTAGCAAAATGCAAAACTTCTATAGTTTTCATTCGATCTAGATGAAATTCCCAGAGAATGTGTGGATTAGGCTATAGATAGTTCTCTAGCAGTTACCAGGTACTAACTGCGCATGCTCAAACGTAAAATCCACCAAGCATCATTGTCTCACGACGAAATCGTCCGATCTTTCGGGGGTATAGTCATGAAAAGAAGAATTAATCATCCCACATCAATTTCATCACGATCGTAGGTATCATTATCGTAGCTGCTGCGCATGCGTCATTGTGAAATCCTTGCAACAAGCATAACTTCTACATTTTCCATTCCATTTTTAGTAATTGTGTGGGTTAGGCTGAGGATAGTCTATTATATATTCCACTCGGCATGCGCAAACGTAGAATCCATCAAGCTTCATTTTCTCATTGTATATTTAACCAATATCGTATTCGAAGGATAGTTGGGAAATTATGATCTGAGTATTTCATATGAGTCTCATCAGAATCATATCAGTAATAAGTGCTGCGCTTGTGGATAAGAGAAATTTTGGATAATACGTATTATATGTAGCTGTGAGTGATTATCGATCTGGTTTGGAAGCTTGGATGCTGTGTTCAAAACATGTTGCATTATGCTAACATGTTTCTATACCAGTAGAGCGTCTCTTCCTTACTTGAAACGAAAGGTACCTAGTTTATTCTTTATTCGATTTAGATAGAACTCAGTTGAATGAAGCAAATTAGACTACCTGGAGCATTGTACGACCAACCGTTCGCGCATTAGAAGGGTTTTCAAGTGTTGGAAGGGGAAAAAATCTTCAACACGAATATGAATCGAAAAAAGACATGCAGCAGTTATGAAAAGGAGGAGCATAAAAAAAAACTTGCAGAAGTAGGCTGAACTTCTACTAATTATTCGGTTCGATCTAATTCGGTTTTCTAGTAAGTTAAAACTGTATATACACGTGTGATACCTGATTTATATTATAGACCAGTAATCTGCGCAGAATAGGTATCTAATGCAGAAATACTAAACTTTTGTTTAATATTTGAAAGGTGTCAACACTCAACGGAGAGACAAAATACCTTAATACAAATACGTTGCAAACCATACCTTTGCGAACTGCAAGACGCCCGAAATGCTTAGTTTATTTTGCTTCCTCACTACCTAAGGTAGGACAGCTCTGTGTTCATGCTAGAGGTCGGAAAAAATTTTTCGTTCGAAAATGTTCACTTGGTTTTTGCGTTTATAGCTTGTTGATCAAATTCGGCTCGATGGCTGTCTGTCTATCTGATGTACTTTCTCTCTATGTTAGTTCCTTGTCTTTGTCCGGTTTTCCTGAAATTTTCAGAGATTGTGCGGGTTAGGTCTAGATGTTCCTCTATGAAATTCATAGTCGTCAGATCAATAATGGTGGGTGCGCATGCGCACACGTGAATTTCTTAAAATGTCGACTTATCTCGATTTATCTTTCCGAATCTGTTCAAACTTGGAGGATAGTTTGTACTTAATAGGTTTCAGGGAGGTGTCTTTTGATTTTATTGTGATTGGTTGATTAATAACTATTACGCGTACGCAAATCTGAAGTCCGTTTCACTCGTGAAACTCCGATACTAATGGATTGATCTTGATGAAATGTTCAATGATTATACGGGTTAGCTCCTTGATGGTTGACTATTATTTTTTTCGCTGGAAAATCATTAATGCGCAAACGTGGATTTTTTATAACGTCGAATTATCACGATCTTTCCGATTTTGTTCAAACTCGATGGGTAGTTGGATATAGATATTCCTGTAGTTTAACATTTATTCATATCTTTATGCGTAAATCTAAACGATAACTCTCCCTGGGATTGAAATAAAAATTCCGCTCTTGCGCCAAAATATCAAGCTTTCCAAATGAAAGGATGAGTTTGTTGGCCAGCACTTTTTGAATAAAATAATTTGCTCAAATTTCAAAAAATTGTACAAAAGATCACTAAAAATGGAAGAATTCGGAGGGTAGTTGGGTATAGATCTTAAGAACGTGCCTAATGAATTTTATTGCGATTGTTCAAATTAATATCTATTGCACATGCAGGAAATTTGTTAATATTCGTGAAACTTCAAGGCTAAAAGACCGATTCTTATTATATTTTCAAGCATTGTGTGGGTTAGCTCCTTGATTTATTTATTTATTTATTAACGGGCAAGCCCAATTCACAACAGCATAATATAGGTTACATATATAAGTATAAGTTACATAATTTACACATCTAAGAAACACAACAAGAAAAAAAAACAGTTTTACCAGAAACAACAATAAAACAAAACGAAGAAGAGTCACAACAAAGCGGGAGAAGAGAGCACTATAGATTTTAGAGATGAAAGGGGACTATTGAAGAAATTTAAATCTGGATTTAAATTTAAGAAGAGGTTTGCAGAACGGGGGATGCGGTGAAGTGGATGATTCAAAAGATAGTTAGTCGGAGAGAAAGGAACGTGGAAAATTTCAGGCTGACGGCTTGAGATTCGAGGGATGGAGAGACGAATTTCGGCCAGCAACGGAGGACAGTCGATACCGCCGTTAACAAGCTTGTGGAGAAATGACAGGTCAGCCATGCCACGCCGCACCTCCAGGGACTGGAGTCTGCAGGTCCTGAGGAGTGATGGATAGTCCACGTTATCCGAAGATATTCCAATCTTAAATGCAATATACCGCAGGAATTTATTTTTGGACACGCTCAATTTGGTATTTGTGGACGGCATAATAAGGAGACCATATCGCTGAGGCGAACTCCAGCTTAGGAAGGACAAGCGCCTTATAAAGCATAACGATGGCATGATGGCCTCTTATCAATGTCATTACCGTCGGATCAATAGTAGCGTGTTTCTACTACAAATTTCTGATAACTTCGATTTGGTCGTAATTGGTTCTTTCAACTTGACAGACGTTGAGCTTCCTCACTACCGAAGGTAGGGCAGCTTTGTGTTCGTGATAGAAGTCGAAAAAAAATATATCACTTGCTTTTTGCGTTTCAGAGCTTGCTGAACAATTTTGGTTCCGTGTCTGTCTGATGTTTGTCTGTCTGTCTGTGGTAAATCCTTGTCACGCCCAAAACTATGCCAAGTTTCAGTCCGATTCCGATGGAATTTTCAGAGATTGTGCTCCTGGACGGTCCCCTATATTTTTCAATGCAGTCGAATCAATATTAGCCTGCGCGCATGCGCAAACGTGAAATTATAACGACGGTATCTCATCATCTGTTGATCCGATTTCGTTCAAACTCGGTAGGTGATTGGACAAGAAAAATATAATCGCGATTGGTAGAGTAATAAACTGCGCATGCGCGAAACTAATAAACAAGTTTCATTGCGGTCACGTAAATAGTAGTCCGTGGGCATGCGCAAATATTAATTTCTTATAACGTTAACTTATCAATCATTTCAACTTGTGATTTGTTCTTAAACTAATTCTATACGTCCATGTTATAATATGTGAAGAAGCTATACTGCCCACCCAACTTGGCAGACGGTTTTTCCTTCGGTAGATGGAGGCTATAGTACCATCTCTTTCCGATCTTTACTGCATAAAACACTTTTTGTTTTCCATATCGAATCGTAATTTATTTAAATTCTTCAAATAGGGATGTACGAATGACCATAGTACACCCAGGTATGCCATCATTCATATGACTATAGTTTTAAATGTCGGTCACCAACTTCCATTCAGATTTGTATTATGTAGTGGTGGATAATGAGAAACTTGTGATTGAAGAAATTCACGTTCTCATGTCGCTCAAGTCGCTATTGTTCTGACGGCAATCAAATGAATAAAGGGGCTCTTGGGGCTAACCTTCACAAAACTTGTAAATCAATCAAACCGGTTCTTTAGCACCAGAGTTTCGCTGAGACAACAAATTTGAAGTTTGCTCATTTATAATTGCTATTGATGAGTAAATATTGAATTCAATGGATGCCGCCAATTGTAAGATCAATTTAATCGAGATTTGTTCAGTAAGCTTTTCCTGCCTCCTTCTGCCTGTAATGAGTATCGTCCGATCGCACTACTAGGGCAGCTCATCATCCTCCATTATCACCGCTCTACAGGGTGTTAACCCTAGGTACCTGCCACAGGCCAGGGATCAATTTTTCAACTTATTTGCAACAAAAAGTGCCTCTAGACTTTTTTCTTTAGAGACCTCGTTTCCGATAATTTCACTTTTAAGATTTTTTTCGTGATTTCGACCTTAACTCACTAAAACGGCCATAAGTCCCTTATTTACCTGAGAAAAGGGAAAACACTTCCTTCCTTGGGGGCGGGGGGGGGGGGGGGGGGGCTCCTTCCTTGTATGATGAAGAAGTTTACTGTCGTACTTAATCGTAAACACCGTGAGTAAAATCGTTGCTGATCATTCAAAAATTTGAATAAATGAAAAGACATAATCCTAACAGAAATTACGTTACCATCACGACACAGTCGAGTCCTCTCTTTCGAACACTTAGGAATCGACCTACTCTTTTACCTTGGTGGATGCGATTTTAAATAGATACACTTACTACCAGCGTGAAGGTTCTTCTTCTTCTTACTTGTTCCCATGAAGGAATCCCACGGCTAAGTGTCATGGCCTTCAACAAAATAAAAACTCCTCTTTGCACTATAGGGGCTCTCCTGATACGATTGAAAATAAGGCTTATCAGTCACTTAATCTTATCTCCTGCATTGTAGGATTCTGTTTATATATACTGCAAATTGACAAACCGAAACACAATCTGCGTTTAACGCGCAACTTCATAAACTAGCACATTTGAGCGATTCGTCCATCGTAACTTTGGCTCTGAACTGAAACGAGATTCCCATGCGAACTGCGCGTAACTTATTTTTTTTAAATCGTTCCATTAGACTGGTGCCAACCAATCATAGTTTTGCACATGCGCAATGGATATCAGTGGGTCTACCGACCACAGCGGTTCCTTGGGAAGTTTGAAAAAAGTAGAATATCCTTTTTACATCATATTATTACCAGTAGGTATCCAGTAGTAGGAAATTTATTGTATCATTACATGTAGGATAATTATAGTAGATTAACGTTTGCGCATGCGCACGCGCTACTGTTGATCCGACGGCAAAGAAATGCATAGGGGACCTTTTAGGAGCTAGCTCGCACAATCCCTGAAAATGTCATCTAAATCGGACTAAAACGCAATGTAGGTAGTTTTATGGTTAGGTTGCTTCCATATCTTCGTCTTGGAGTAGTGGAGGTTAGGAGAAAAGTGGCATTTCCTCTTTATTTTAGTGCTTTATTTCATTCAGTCCAGCGCGTTTCGCTATATGGCCTCATCAGGACTCTTGGTTGGTGTTGCATGTTTGGTGTAAACTGGAGGAGCACAGAGATGGTTTTCGCGAATTTTCGAAAAAATGGAGCTATTGCAATGGCTCGGAAAATTTGAAAACCAAAATTTGTCGAAAATTTTTTCATTGAAATCCGTTTTGAGGCATTCTGAAACAAATCCTAGAGTTTAACGTTTATATATAATATACGAGTATATGTGTGTGTGTGTGTGTGTGTGTGTGTGTGTGTGTGTGTGTGTGTGTGTGTGTGTGTGTGTGTGTGTGTGTCTGAGCTAAAAGGAGTGGCACCTAATAACATCAAGGTCATGGCCGCGACCGTGTCATGGCGCGGGGTGTGGTGCGGGAAAAGCGCCACGGAGTTACTCGAGTTGGGTATCTCGGCGGGAGTACTCCGTGGCAACACCACCCGCGTCCTGAGGGGTTCTTACTTGAACTGGTGGTCATTTTATAGGGGCACTTCCTTTCATCCCATTCTTCCTCCTCGTCCTGCAACTTCCCTTATCCCTAGAGCCGGCGTCGGGTAAACCTGGGCGTCCTCCCCACTTTTTAATTTTATTTGTTTATTTTACAATTTAATGGTGTGCCCCCTCCGCCTTTGAGGAGAGGTTTGTAAAAAAAAAAAAAAAAAATTGTGTGTGTGTGTGTGTGTGTGTGTGTGTGTGTCATTCCAGACGATAACTCCTCCTCAGGATTGAGATAAAAATTCCGTTCTTGCGCCAAAAAATCAAGCTTTCCAAACGAAAGGATGAGTTCGTTAGCCAACAAGTGTTGAGCACATTAAATGGGTCAAGTTTCAAAAAATGTACTCGCAAAATAACGAAAAATGGCTAAAAACGGCCCAAAATCGTTAAATGTATAATTTTTGGGAGACTTTTAGTCAAAACAAAATTATCAACGATCAACTAGGACATTTGTTGCACAGAATTATGTTGAAAAACGTACTTAAATTTCATTAGTATTTGCTAAAAATCCGTAAAACTGCAACAAAAAAACCTAAAAATCCAAAATCTGTTTTTAATCAACAAATTTTATTTAGTACCTATTTGTTTTTTGCCATAAAATTGGTTTTCAACAATTTCTTTATACTGAAATTGGTAAAATTTCAATACAATTTAACATATTATAATACGATCGATAATTTAAGAAAATTCGCTCATACGATCATGCTGCATGACTGGAAATTTTTGGAATCCAACATACATGTTTTCATGTCATCAACGGGGAGATCCAGGAAAGTCATAGCTATAATAATTTCTAAAACTTGCACATTTTGTTGTTAGATGAACATTCTCAAAGGTTCTTAATCTGACCACGCCCATTTGCTTATAAGTAATAAAAGTAAATATATGTGTTTTGGAAATATGGACAAATCGTCAAAGTTCATTCGAGTTCGTAGCTATTGGAACCTGTTCAAGCTGTAACTATTTGATTTTAGCACTGATTCGATTATCACTGGGATAACGCTCTATTGACCGTCCTAATCAATGGCGAGGTAGGACAATATTCGGCGCTGTGAATGGGATAGCCGCGCAGTTCGCTTTAACTTTGCCTATTTTACTAAAGGCGAACGAGCGCTTTGGATAGCGCGGGTGCCATCTGCTGCCAATCCTCACGAGCAGCTGATCGTCACAAATGCTCAAGCAGTGTGAACAGAGGGCTCGTTTGTGTTCGTGCTCGTTGAAAACTGTCAAGCAGCGATCACGAATGCTCAATGCTCGACGCTCGGGGATGTTCAGGCAGTGTTAGCGGGGCTTAACATGAAGCTCCTGCGATAAATCCCAGATAAAATGAAATGTTCAACAATTGTTTGAAGATTTCGAGTAACACCTGGTGTGAAGATTTCGGGTAAGTATATTATGTGAATGATACGTGCACTATCTCAAACACGACCCAGGGACCCACCTACTTATGAGGAGGAAGACGCTATCATATAGAGGTCACGTAACCCGGTCGAATTCGTGTTTTCACATTGATAATCACTTTCATGTTTCTGATTTATGTAGATTGTATAGATAATTCAAGTTTTGTTCCCAAAGTATTAGTTTTACCGATTTTTCCAGGTAAATTGACATTTGTTGCAATGGCTCTATATCCATGGGT
The DNA here is from genome assembly GCA_030762985.1 of Adelphocoris suturalis. NCBI lineage: Eukaryota > Metazoa > Arthropoda > Insecta > Hemiptera > Miridae > Adelphocoris > Adelphocoris suturalis. The sequence goes on from CM061051.1 coordinate 37,033,769, forward strand.
AATTTAAAAAAACGAAAATTCGTCTTATTTCGTGTGTTTCAAAATCAAAAAGCTGCTAAAACATATTGGTAGGTAACGCATGCATTTCAGGAACGTCCCTATGAATGGATTTCATAAGACTTTGATGATAGTTGAAATAAGAGAAGAGTTCCAGTCAAGCAGCATGGTCGTATGACCGAAGTTTCGTAACTTATCGTATTTATATTATGTTATATTGTTTTGAAATTTGAGCACTGCGAGTGAAACGAAATTGTTAAAGATCAGTTTTATAGCAAAAAACACAATCTAAATAATATTCTGCGATCCCAGAAAGATTTTGACGAGAATAGTTAAGACATCATGATTTATTACTATTTCCCCCCTTCATCCACCCCCTTCAATGATGAAATTTGAAATTCCTGACATACCTCCCAAAACTATAGGTTTCTAATTCGTAATGGAACAAAATAAGAATCACGAAAATGCTTGGGCAGCGCTTGAAAGAATCAATAATTATCCCCTCTACCCTTACCTATACAGCAAATCCGAAATTCCCCAGGTTTGTTGCACTACTAGACAAAAATCGGAACCGAGCCAAATAAAAATCATGAAAATCGGTTGAGAATTGTAGCCTGGGTGGCGTCGACAAAATTTGTCGAAAAACCCACTTTTTTCGGCTTTATCCCCTCCATTTTCCCTCTTCCTTCATGGGATTCAAAGTATTCGGGGTTCCTTGCATAGCAAGACTAAAATTGGAACCGAATAAAAAACGCTGCAAATTATTTCACAAAGGTTTATTATTTTTTCAATTGAGTATGATCGTAGTTTTAGTTGGCTTGCGTACGTCATAAGGCCCGTCCAGACTCCTCGGCGTGTCCTATTTCGAGTTGCCACAACCTACACTTCTATAATTATATACTCAGTTTATATTTCTCGATTTGAGCTCCTATCTATTCAAATAATTATTGCCTTAATAATATCATTATCTAAGTACGTACGAAAAGTCGAGAGGATATGTTATTAAATATGCGTAGGAAAAGCATTGGTATTAACACACAAATATGACCTAGAAAAAAAACATATATTCATGCCTCGAAGGAACGCTGTACCCACCTCATGGTGCCGCGGCGCCTCCTCTCACTCCACCCCCCGCTCACCCCCCTCACCACCAACCGCGTGCCAGGCGTGCATCTAATACGTCTAAAGCCTAGTACGCACTGGGATTCATTGTTCGGACTCTTTGTTGCAGACGCTCGGATTCATGTCTCAGATTCTTTGCCCCGCGACATTGTCGCTCTGCAAATCGTGTACGCATCTAGTTTGAACCTGAGCCATGTCGAACGAGGTCGCGCTTTCGGGGATTGCAGTAGCACTTTACATAGCTCTACGGAGTAAAAAAAAATGCTACATGATGTTTTATTATATCTGCATTAGATAGCCCATCTGCGCCAACCACTAAGAAGGGTGTAATGATGCTTCATGGGTAAATTCTAGAGCTCATTTCTGATCGAAAGTACTTGTTAGAGATTTATTTTAATGCTTTGTTTTCTGAGTAATTTCATTTTTAAGATATGTTTCCACCTTCAAACGACCATAACTCCACTTGAGATCACTGCAAAATCAAAAATATGACCACCGTTGGAAACAGCGTTAATTGGATAATCCAGCTATTTGATGTCAAATCGGTTTTATAAGACGACTTAATAAGTTAGTAAAAAGTTCCAGTCATGCAGCATAATCGTATGAGCGGATTTTCGTAAATTATCTTAGTATATAGGTATTGTTAAATTGTTTTGAAAATTTAGGATTTTAACTAGGAAGAAATGTTCACTACCGATTTTGTGGCAAATAAACTTGACCTAAATAATTTTCAGAAATTCAAAAAATGTTTTAGCGAATTTTTTGAAGAAAAAATGAAGCTTTTTTTTTAATTTTTTTTATTTTTATTTTATTTTTTTTTTTTTTTTTTTATCCATTTTTGACAAATGTTAATGAAATTTAAGTTCCTACTTTTTTCAGCACAAATTTCTTGTTCTTCTAGTTTATTGTTACCGAATAAAGTTCTTTTGACTAAAATTCTGCTAAAAAAAAATTAAAAATTTTTACCCGTTTTTAGCTACAAGCATAACAACGATAACTACAAAGCGATAACAACGAAGACACACCGGTGAGAGGCCCACTTTGTTCGATATTCACGTACGCACTGACTCAATGTTGCGCGACATTGTTCAAAGAATCCCATTCCGTATGGGACTCAAAAAATACTAAAACGCAACTCACACGAAATGCAAGACTCAATGTCGCGGAGCGTCCCGGATGCAAGAAAATGAGTCCGAGACGCAGCTCCGCGACAAAGAGTCCGAACAAAGAATCCCAGTGCGTACTAGGCTTTAACACTCAAAGCCTCAAAAAGACACTTTTTGACCGTTTTTGGCCCATAGCATCTATGCGAGTAAAGCAATCGGGATGGTTGAACGTTAGGACCAACTAGACCCCAAATGGACTCTATGTGCGAAAGAACGGGTTTTTTAAGTAAATTATTAGGCCTTTTATGGCCCGGACGGCGAACGAGGAACGGCGGACGAACATTTCAAATTTGGATTCTACGCACCTTGAAACGTAAAGTGACAAAGTTTAAGGGGGGGTTATAAAAATTTTTTGCTATACGATCACATAGGCTTATTATTGGAAATAATAGGTAAACCAAAAGAATCTCGAAAATCGGTTGAGAATTGTGGCCTAGGCAGCGTCGACAAAATTTGTCACATACACCTATATTTTTTTCAAGGATTCGGTCTTAGAATGGTCTGAAACGGATTCGTGTGAGGCTATTTCTTTTTTCTCATGCTTGGGTTGCTCTCCACCCCACTGGATCAATTCCAATAGGCGTCCCCATTGTTAACGAAGCCTTGCCCATTAGACAAAGCTTCAGAGAGACGTCCTAAAAACGGATTGAAAAAAGAGATATTCCGAATTTTTTTCAAAAGTTGCACTTTAGCCTCATTTCTTACGCCATGGATCTGCTTGGAAAAAAAATTGGTTCATTGGTTCCTGAAAATCGCTAAAAATGGCTAAAATCCATTAAAATTATATTTTTAGCAGATCTTTAGTCAAAAAAAGCTTATCAACAATGAACTAGAACCTCAAAATATCCATTTACATAATTTTTCTGAAAAATGTACTTACTTAAATTTCATCAATATTTGCTGAAAAATCTGTAAAAACTGCAGAATATAATTTAGTACCTACGAGTTTTTTGCCTTAAAATTGGTAGTTAACAATTCATTTGCACTTAAATTGCATGCATTTCAAAACAATGTAACATAACATATATTACAATGATTTACTTAAATTCACTCGTACGATCATGCTGCATGAACCTTCACATAATTTTAGCAAAAATTACCTAATAAGCGCAAAAAAAAAAAAAAAAAAAAAAAAAATGTAAGGCTTCGGCCGTTTCGATGGCCGAGCCTGCAAATCCGGTAATTCGCACGCCTGCAGCTCTCCGCTCCCCTTCTCAGAAATGATTAGCTTCACCTAAAAACCTTTAAAGGACAATGCAGGGGCGCCGTGAGAAACCGAAGATTTTGTATGGTTTACTTCCTGCCCACCGTTAGAACTCATGCTATTTGTTTCTCTCGCATGGGTACCATCATCTTCCGGCATTGTACGTTTAACCAATCATTTAGCAATAAATTTAATTAGGTATTCATCTCGCTATTTCGCTCAATGATTCATTTAGTGATACATTTTAAAGAGTTCCACGTCACTTCACATGTGTAGGTATGGTGTATCGCAGAAACCCCACTACCCGTGGAAATTGTTATCCTCCTGCTTCAAGGAACCCCAGGTGATTAAAACGGATACGATCCACAAAAAGTGGCTAGAGGACCAACAAATAAACCTCAAAATTATACTAGTTGTGATTTTTTTCCTTTAGATGTTTCCACTATCATTAATACTGAAGAAAGATAGGCACACCTTTCCAAGCGTTCCATGTTATTGTATGTATTTATCAAAAGTATTCCTAGTTGTATTGTTCAAAAAAACTAAAAAATCGTCTTTACGGTTAATCTTAAAAATTATATTAAATTAATTTAGCAATATTTTCTGTGTTCCAGATGACGTTGAAAGCAGCCTCTCGCTGATCAGAAAATCCTTACGGAATCAGAACATGATGAACGACGGAACGCAGTTCGAAGGCAACGCTTTCCATTCGTTCGTTATTTTGGGGGCTTCGGTAAGTCAAGATTAGATTATTTATTAACCTTTGTGAATTATTAAACAAATTATCATAACTCAAAGGTTTATTTACGAACGAAGTGAGTCTCTACTTTGACTTGGCTGGCATTTGTCGGCGTGCGTGCGTGCGTGAGTGCGTGTGTGCGTGAGTGCGTGTGTGCGTGTGTGTGTGTGTGTGTGTGTGTGTGTGTGTGTGTGTGTGTGTGTGTGTGTGTGTGTGTGTGTGTGTGTGTGTGTGTGTGTGTGTGTGTGTTCAGCGCTACAGGCCGCAACTTTAGCTTTAGCTATTAACTCGAAATTTGGTAGGTTGACTCTTTAGACATCCAGAATTAGCTGTATAGTTTGTGGTGACAATCTGACAACAGGAACTTGTCGTCGGCCACGACGATCGTCGTTAAATCAACGGAAATCAAGTTTAATATCGTTTTCAATAGTTTCCGTCTCATAGAATTGTGAATAAGAAGCGAAGTCGTGAACATTATAGTAGTCAACCAGTTCTTCAAACTTCGTGTGGAATCTGGTCCGCGGACCAACTACTTATTTCCGAATGTGTGAAAGAGTAATGAACCAATTAAAAACAGAAGAAGCGTGTGTACCAGACGAAATCCGGAACGAGTTCATGAAAAACCTTCCTGAAGAAGGAATAATATATTTATTAAGGATTCCGAACGGGGTTTTTTTTTAAATCGTGACCAGAAATCTCCCGGTCAGACTATAGGCTATGTTTCATTCATTTTCCCCCACTCTTTCGACCTTAAAATTCCGTTTTTTACCTAAATTTTGACGTTTGCCGGGCGCTTTCCCCCGTTCTTTTCGACTTCCCCGCTTCCCCTACACCTCTGAACGGCCGTGGAAAATTCAAGAACCGTTTTTGTAGGTTTTTGTACGAGCAAGACGACGGCGCGATCGGATTGCGAAAAAAGTATCGGGAAATGCGTCAAAAAAATGAAAGAGTACAGACTCGTTTTCTCGAAAATTCCGACGAAAAACTTCGTTTTTTCTCATTAAAATTGACCCCATAAAGAGAGGTTTTTCGGGACGGTGTTTTCGGGCGAAATACAGTTTTGATTCCGCCGAATAAAATAATGACCTACCTCTAGAAAAATGGAAAACAAATACGTACGAACATGCAACATCTGACTTTTCTGTTAGTACTGAAATGTTCTTAAAACTATACTTTTCGTAGTTCCTCATAAAGTGCCGCGTTTAATAGTCATTTCCAACAGAAAAAAACGTCTGTCAAGTAGGGTGGGCAGTATAACTTCCTCACATGTACAGCCAAACATATTAGCCATATATTAGCCATAATCCGTATTGTATTTCCAACCTCTTGAAAAGGATAGCCCTTCTACGCAGATAAAATAATCACCTACCCATTAAAAAAAAAAAAAAAAAAAAAAAAAAAAAAGACGGGGGAAAAAATACGTACAAACATTTAACATCCGACAGTTCTGTTAGTACTGAAATGTTCTTAAAACTATACTTCTCGTGGTTCCACATAAGGTGCCGCGTTTATAAGAAAGGAGAACCCACTGACCCTGATAATTGTAGAGGCATTTTTCTTCTCAATGCAGCTTTCAAAGTCCTAACAAAACTTATCTCAGCTCGGTTGAAAAAATAGGCTAAATTAAATTATATGATTCCCAATAACCAGAATTGATTTCGGCCAGGTTGAGGATGTGGTGATGGGATTTTTACTCTAATGAGCATGGTAAATATTCAACTTATTGATCCTCGTTAAGGTCTTTCAAAAGGTCACTACCACTGTATCGTGTCCTAGCCTGAAGTGAGGGCTTGATCCAATATCTTCTTTCTCTTTTTTTTTGTTGAAAATATCACAGTAGCTGCGGCTACAGCAGCGGCTGCTGCAAGAACTACCTTCTTCTTCGGCATCTGGCTACGAACTGAACAGCTGTATACTGTATAGCTCTGCTACACGGAATTAGCATCAAAAATTTACTTATAGCACAGCTACATCTAGCAGAGCTATAATATGTAGCTGAAGGAGCTATTTAGCTTAATTTTTTTATATAGCTACGCTATAATATAGCGTTATCTATTATTATTATATTATAATAGAGCTATATAGCTCTCCAGCTATATAGTGTAAACCTTATGCTAGGACGTAAGCTTTATGTGGCATTCATCGATTTCAAAAAATGTTTCGATATGATCAACCCGGAACTTCTACTGAAAGAGCTGGCGAGCATGGGAGTGAGTTTCAAGATTCTAAGGATCCTCAGAAACATTTTTCAGGGTGCAAGAGCCAGAGCCCGTATAAATGGTAACACCACGGCGTGCATTGATATAACGAAGGGTGTTGCAGGGATACCCAGCTAGCCCCGGTCTCTTTACCCTGTTTACTCGTGACTTGGAACGTTATTTAATAGACAGAGGAGTTTACGGAGTTTCAGTTAATCACAAAGTGGAAATATCGTGTTTCATGTTTGCGGACGATCTGGCGATTTTGGCATACAATAAATCAGACTTTCAAAAGAAATTTAATAGTTTTCAGGCGTATTGCACAACAAAGGAGCTTTTCGTCAACAGTCAAAAAAATAAAATAATTACATTCAGAAAAGGAGGGGAACGCAAACAATACTGTGGGCCGGCTTATTGAAGCTTCGTCAAAAATGATCCAACCGTGGTCAAATTTTGAGAGGATACTCTTGAATATGTGCTATATTGCTATATTGAAATAACCACGTTCGAAGTTTTCAAATTGGGTTTTAGGCCATAAACGACAAAAGAAAAAACATATAAAATGGAATTATTATTGGATAATATATCAAAGTTCCAGTCTGCCTCTTCATCACTCAAATCGTTGGTAACAACTTCTCGCAACACTTCGTCCTTATAAACTCGTTTATTCCGTTTATATTTTTTAAAGTAAACACGCAATAAATCAGAATAAACATGCACAAAATCAAGCACGCAGGTCCCAATCTTCACTCTCAATTTCAAAGGCAAAAAAGAAAAAAAAATCCCAACTAATCAACTACTGAAATATTTGTTTACTACACTCTATGAAACCTCTGGTGATGTAACCGGTTATATTTTATGAATGGAAAATGTCATCGTGTTGAAGAATGTTTCCAATTTCTTGATTACTGCGGATCCTCCAATGGCCACGGTCGTTAAGAGGGTGCCGTTATTTTCCAACGCTCGAAGCTACGATACGAGTTTTCATATCTTTATTCGTTGGAGTCCAGGCCTCAGATCCTTAGCAGACGACGGCTATTCCTCGTATTAGCCTGTTTGAATTTGCATTTAATCATTTTGAACTGTACTTTGTACTTCTACTAATTTTAAAGTCCATATTACTGTAAGTGAGGAATCTATTCTGCCAAATCCACTTGGCAGACATTTCCTCCCGTACGTTCGCTCGTTAATGTGTGAAAAATAACAAGCGTTAGGAAAATCCCCTAATAAACTATGACGATCGAGCCAGCTGACATAATTACAATGGAATTTCCTTTTCAAGAAATAGGAGTTTATTATGTAACTTTTTTAACCTATAGACGGACTGGTCAAGCCTGGGAACGCCTTTTGTTTTATATTATTTCGTAATTTTCTTTCTGTAGTTCTTTATATCTAGGTACATAAACTTGGATAATGATTCATCACAGGCTCCATTGTTTATTTATTTACAAACCTGTTGTCCAAGGCACATTTATACTCGTAATTATATCGTGCTATATGCTGTTATATGCTGCCGAGTTATATGCTGTTTTTCCTGGGAACAATTCCAGTGCTGTCGACTTGGGAAATTTACCCCCCCCCCCCCCCCCCTCACAGTGGAGGATTTTTCAGAGCTGTAGGGGATAGGGTCTGAAAAGGGGATTTTTTGGGGATTGTTGGGCTTTGCTGCCAACATTTGATTTTTCTTCTATACATCTAGTCAGCGCTCTACGTAACAGCAAAGTTTCATTATTGTCAGGCAAGTGAAATTCAAAATAGAGGTTTTCCGAACAAATTTTGTTTTTTTAAGAAGTATTTTCTCATTTTGGTTTATTATTTCCAACAATAAGCCTATGTGATCGTATAGCAAAAAAATTTTATAACCCCCCCTCAAACTTTGTCACTTTACGTTTCAAGGTGCGTAGAATCCAAATTTGAAATGTCCGTCCGCCGTTCACCGTTCGCCGTCCGGGCCATAAAAGGCCTTAGAATTGACTTAAAAAATCTGTTCTTTCGCACATAGACTCCACTTGGGGTCTAGTTGGTCCTAACTTCTCGCCAGCTCGATCGCTCCACTCTCATGGGTGCTATGAGCCAAAAATAGGTGAAAAAGTGTCTTTTTTTTATATTTCAAGTTGTATAGAAATTGGAGATTTATGAGTGAAAAGAAAATGTTAGCTATTAATTTTATGGAAAAAAAAAAGTATTCTAAATGATACTCTTCTATTCAAAAAGAGATTTTGGATTTTAGGCTATTTTTTGCAATTTTATAGATTTTTTAAAACAAAATTTAATGAAGTTCAAGTTTTTAGCATAATTTCGTACATAAATTTTTGAATGTTCTATTTCATAGTTGATAAACTTTATTTGACCAATCTTATGCTAAAAAATATCAATTTAACAATTCTTACCCATTTTCAGTGATTTTGTCAGCACATTTTTTGAAATTTGACCAATTACTTAGATGATATCAATATACAGTATAGGTAACACTTTTATGTGTTGGAAAGATGACTTGGTAATAAATTGTTTTGTTTATCAACTATATTAAAAAGCGTAAAATTGTGAGATTCCGCTGCTGTAATGGATTGAACCCATTTGTGAGATCCGAAGCTCCGAATTCCGATACTAATATACTATAAGCGGCGTTTAATAATTATGGACCAGAGATCTACGTAGAAGGGCTGACTAATACATAAATAATAAACCTTTGTGTAATAATTTGCAGCGTTTTTCTTTTTGTTTTCAATTATATTTTGAATAATATTGATTTTCTGTTTGTGCCTTACAGTAATTAGTAATGGCTTAACAGTAATCTCAGTAACAGTAATCCTTGTAAGCTCACCTTCAATTCTAACTAGCTGTACCCTTCCACACTTCGCTGTGGCACAATATGGGTGCATTGGTTGCGTCGCTAGTCCAAATATTTACAGAGCTCAGTCAGTTGAATACATGGTCCATGATTTGTAATTATACTGTAGTTATCACGACCAGAGCGGCCCCGTTCAAAAGCTCAGCATCTTGAGATGAACAGGAACAAAATTAGTTACAGAACTCCCACCGCTGGTTATAGTGGTTTACTGTTTATAGTGGCTTGTGGTGGTAGTAACCAGTGAATTGTCCCCTTACCTGATGTTTGTTCCCTTACAGGTAGTTATTCCCGTCAGTCAGGAACCATTTAAATGTAAATACTGGTGGTAGGTGCAGTTATGTTTCCGCTGCTTTTATTGATCCCGCGTTAACACGAACGCGAAGTTTACCCCATTACTCATGGTTTGACCCGTTCCCGTCATTTACGCTTACGTACCTACAAAGTTCTAGAGTCTACCAGTTTACCTACTTTCAATGTATAGGTTTCAATTTCAATTAATTTTCAGAAGTAGCTTCACTCGTTTACGTGGCAGTAACCCCGTTACTAGCTGATTTCCTTTGATTTCCATGAGTTGTTAGAAAAAGATCGTTTCAGCGCGATTTCGAAGTTGTGGAGGGAGAAACTAGCTTTTTCAGCCGGAATGAAAAAAAAGTAACCTAAAACCACATGAGTATAGAACTTAATGATAATTTCCCAAAAACCCATTTTGAAATCGGTCCAGCCGTTCTCGACTTATGGAGCGACCAAGGGAAATAGGGATTTATATGTATATAAAATAGGGATTTATATGTACATATATTATACAGCTAAATTATATAGATAGGTACCTACATAAAATGATTTGCTAGATACTGGAACTAGTGTAATTTACTGAGACCGTTGCCTATATCTTGGCATGAGTTATTTGAGGCTGAGTTACCATATGCTTCAAAAATAACGGAAATTTGTTTTAAAGTGTTTTTATTCATGTTATAGGTCCTTTGAAATTTAGGTCATCATCAATTCTTACAGCATTACAAATTAATTGAGAATTGAAAGCTGGGTGGTGTCGACAAAATTCGTCGAAAAAATCCACGTTTTTCCGGCTTTACCCCCTCCATTTCCCTCTTCCTTCACGGAATTCAAAATTTCCGAGGTTTGTTGCACAGCTAGACTAAAATTGGTATCGAGCAAAGAAAGAATCTCAAAAATCGGTTGAGAATTGTGGCCTGGGCAGCCACATTTATATCGAATTTTTAGCACATTTTAAACTAATTTAAGTATATTTTCCAACACATGAAAGTGCACAAATTTCTAAATGTTTTAGTTTATTGTTGATAAATTTTTGTAAGTAATAACATGCTAACAATTTAAATTAAATGTATTGTTCTCATAAAGAGCTGCCAAGGAACATATTATCATTGATTTTTTGAATGCTTGTTTTTCGGCGGAAGAACGGAATTTTTTTAATGTCGACTCTAGGAGCGAAATGTTCGCAAATGACAAACATGCACATTCATATATAAAAAAAGGTCTATTTATGAAAAAGCGTTAAACTCAAGAAATCATTTCAAAATGCTTCATATCGGATAAACATGAGGAAATTTTTGACAAAAAAAACCATTTTAAATTTTGAGTTTCATTCCCCGAAAATGTTAGTTTTCAGCTCCTGAAACGGTGAGTTCCAATGTCTCCTCCACAAGGCATGTCTTCGAATTACGAACTACACACCTCAAAAGAATTGACAAATCGACAAAGTTCATACTATATCTCATGATTAGGTACCTAATGGAGATGGGAAGAACCCTATTATTTTTGTTTTTTCTCAAACACAGAGAAAGACCAGAGATATCAAGCTCCGACCTGAGTCGAAACAGAATGGAATCTGAGAATTTTTCTCAAGAGAAGATGCACACAAGAGAGGAGGTTTTTCATAAATTTGAGTTCATTTGGTATGATAAATTTTATGTGTTTTTAGGGGTGATACTAGTTACTAAAGTGTAAAACTCGGTTGTACCGGAGTTTGGGGATCTGCAAGTGTTATTAACATTCGATTCGGCGTAAAAAAAAACAAAAAAAAAAAAAAAAATGTAGTAACCGACCCGAAACTTGTATTTTCAAAAAGGTCTTTTTTCAGGGAAACCCTCGATTGCTTTGAAAAAACAATGTTTTTCAACATCAAGACATAGACATAGTTTTCTCCCCAGATTAACAAATTAAAAATAAAACTGAGTACACCGTTGGAGGGCTGGGATTGTGATGCAACTTTTAGGCTTACTGCGTGAAAATTTCGATCCAGGATGTTTCGAGAGACAAACTTTGGAAAAGTGAACATTTTCGAAATTTTACAAAGTTATCTTTTACGGTTTACTTTTCACCAGTTCATTCTATTTAAATTTTTTTGACAAGTCATCAGAAAGATAGGAAATCTAACGATCTTTTTAACGGTATAATTAGATTTGAGTGGAAATTAAGGGCGTTATGACAGAAATAATAGCAAATTTTGCCACCAGTGCTAATAATGCATTCTGGCTCCTGAACGTCAACGTGTCTGGGAGACAACGATCAATTTTTTAAAGGGTAGATATAGATTAGCAAAACCTAAACAACAAACCAACAAAATTAAAAAAGTAATTGACTAAAGAGCGCCCAAGTGGCGTTGCACTATACCAGGCAAATCAGACAAAATGTTGCAAAGTGTTAATGAGATGGTAAGTTCAGTACCTATATATAGGAAGGTATATAGATACCTATATAAATAACTTTTTCGAATGAATAAGCTCACCTAGTCAACAAAAACTATTTTTACAATGTAGAACGGTACCTAGGTTCGTGCTGTTTAATAGCTAACTATGTAAATAGGCAAGTTTAACAAAGTAAGTAGGTATTAACGTACTTTTATGAAGGCTGGAATTGAAATTATAAATTCACCAAATTTAACGACATGTTTTGTCAATGGAAAAAGATGGTGACTACGGAAAAATCTCCTTTAAAGTAAATCTAACCAGTAAAAAGGTATGGTCCACCATCGTTGGACAGGAACCCAACACCGAAACTAAATTATCAGTCTAGCTATGCTTAAATTGTGTAATTATGTACCAGATTTAAAAGAAGTAGGTAGACGTACATTTATGACATCACCCAGGGAGACTGAAGCAAAAATATTGACTGGGAAACCTGAGAGTAGAACCAAAATTATACTCGTAGAATAAAGCATTGAAAGGCAAACAACAAGGGGATTTTGAAAGATAATTCTCATTAATTTAATCATTATTTGAAAACATATTCAAATAACACTAAATAAAAGTAATAAACTATTATACATATAAATATATAAAATGAAGAAGCAATAGTAAGTAAACTAATACTCTTAGCATTCAGTACCTAGTAAAAAAAGGTTGGTACTTCAAGAACCAACGTGACTTGAAAATTCGAAAAAAATGAAAAATTCCGAGTCTACCTAAAGGTGGCGTAAGCATTGTTGTTTCACTTTCAGGAGAAAAACAATTGTTGGTCTCGAAAACCAAAATTTCCACTTGCATTTTACTTTTCAGACCATTCTGAACAACTTTGGTTCCGTGTCTGTCTTGTGTCCGCAAATCCTTGTAACAACCTTATTTTCCACAGTTTTCATCCAATTTGGTATGAAATTTTAAGGAAATGTGTGGGCGTAGACAGGGTGTGTGTAGGTGACCCCCTATCAGTTTCACCATTCTTGACTCTTTACTTTGCGCATGCGCAAATGTAAATTCTACCAAGCACCATTTTCTCACGCCCTAGTCGTTTGATCTCGCTCAAATTTGGATCATAGTTGGGAGACAACGATTTGATCATCCCATATAAATTTCAACATTATGGTATCATTAATAGCTACTGCGCATGTGCCAATCCAAAATCCTTGTAACGACTCTAATTTCCACAGTTTTCATCATCTTATTTTGATGAAATTGTCTGGCAGTGCGCGGTGCGGGTTAGGTTGTAGATGGTCCCCTATCAGTTTCATTGTTGCCAAACCATTTTTCATTAGTTTCCTGCTTTTGGCCCTCCTATCCCTTTCATTCAAGTCACATAAAAGCTTTATGTCCTTTTTCTGTTGCTGGTACCTTGAATGTTCTTTCAGCTAATCTTCCTCCCTCAGTTCGGGTTCATTTCTTCGCCTCTCTCTTCTCTCGCGTTCTGCATATCTTTCTCTCTCTCTCTTTTTTTTAAGTACCTCTTCACGCGAAATTCCTGAATTCTTTCTACCTCGAGCCATGTTTTTCCTGTGGAAAAAATGTCGAATTTATTTTTTTATAGTCAATAGGAAATTACCAACAAGCAAATTGCCACAGGTGGAAAGAACCCTTCCATCTGATGGCGAATTAGTATTAAAATGCTTCCCCAAGTTAATGGTCATGAAAAATGTTTTGTTTTACATTTTCCCCTCAGGCATATGCACTTGATGGTGTGGATAAAAATACTAAAAGGTATAAATATTGCTAGAAAGGTTTGAAAATGTAGTAGAATTATATTACCATGTAGCTAATGCAATTACCGTGGATTTTATTAAACCCATGGTAATAGCTCAATTTCAGACATGGTAATTGAAAATCGTTGTTTGAGATCGATTTTCAACCCAATAAATAACTTCAGTAACAAAAACTTGTACGTATTTTGAAAGAGGAGAACGAAAGGAAGAGGATGGAGGGAAAAAAAATATGCTAAACATGTTCCCTAGTCATCAATTGGACACACATGGTTATAGCAAATGAAAAGGTACGCTCCTGACTGCACTCCTTTCGACGTGGCGGTCCACCAGCAACAGCGTTGGGTGAGGGGAAAGGGTCCTATCCCTACCCTAACATATCCCAAGCTTCCCAACAGAATGAGATTCAAACCAAAATTTCGGTTGGTTGGGGTCGGAATTGAAGTTTTCAGTTCCAACCATGGTAATATCCCAAAACATTGGGACACTTTTTGGCGATATATTGAAGGGATCGAAAAGATGATTAGCACATTCTTTCAATCAATTTCATGATGCTCTACAACCCAACTTTGGAAAACGAAGACCTTTTTGCCACACATAAATCAATATTGTGGGTAAAAGTAACATTGTAGAGCAAAAAATTAATTTGGGGACACCCACAGTAATTGCATTTTTGGCCTTTTATGCGCAGAAATATTTGTATAGATGTGCAGGTATGGCACTTGAATTACTTTTTTCCAACACACTGGCCTGCAAGGAATCCCTGGGAAAAAAAATTTTCTGGGAAAAAGTTACTGTACGTGAGCAAGGCCTGTGGGACTCAATAGTTGCCCCTAGTTATAGGTGGATCCCCAGCCTATCTAATTATAATACCAATACTTATCGTCTCGTCTCGTAATTAGTCGAATTGGGTGATTCGTCTATTTATTTACTCCAAAACTAGGAATTGGAAAGTTGTAGCATGTTTAGAGTCATATTGTCTGGAACTCTGGCGCAAACCACTCGGGAACGTGGAGTAAAATTTGCGAAATTGACTCTTCTTTTTTGACTCTGTAATCTACCTTGAATATCACGTTCTTAATTGTGAAATTTCCTTCTGTTCGACATCAGTGGGACTCGCACAAACACCCACGGTGACCTGCTTTCTACTTTCCAGTCTGGTTCTATGCGTGATGCATTCCGCGTTATGCAGGGGGACGGACGGACGTCTAGTGTGACTTCCAAATCAGAGATAGCGCTACAAGGTTCTTCTCAATAGGGGACCTACCTACGTATTTTTTTACGCTGTATTCAATTCAATTTTAAACATGCTTTATTTGTGGATAAATGTAGGAATAACATAAGTAAAAAACCAACATAATTATTTTACCACAAACCCACAAAAGAACCCTTGTGCGTGGGCATTTCTATTGACTTAGGTAATTATAAGCTCATTGTCTATATTTCGTATTTATATTATAAATTCAAACATAATAAATCTTTAAAACATATCAACAATTTTTACAAAGTACCTATGCATGATAAATAAACGGAATTTGAATTTAAATCTCCTCCATTATCCATGTTTTTAACTCAAGTTTCTTTTTTGTTGTGAAAGGTAAGTTAATTAAGTGGGATGGTATACTATTCATTAAAATTGGTCCACGATATGGTGCTTGTAGTAGACAAAGGGTATTACTTTTCTGCGGTATCATAAATAAATTTGGAGTTCTCGTACAGTATGTAGAAGCGTTTTTCTCAAGTAAAGATTGTCTTTTAATGAAAAATTTTAGAGTTTGGAAACTAATTATCTGTGAAATCGTTAACATTTCAGATTCTCTGTACAATAAAGCTGATGAGTACATGCGGTTCTTTTTATAAATTATTTTCAGGATAAATTTTTGTGATATTTCAAGCGGTTTCAAGTGTGACTTATATGTGCCTCCCCAAGCGAAGTCAGCATAAGTGATACTTGAGTGGATTATTGCAAAATACAACATTTCCAGGATTTTAAGAGATACAATATTTCTAGTTCTGTAAAATACATAACAACATTGTTTTATTTTATTGGACAATTTACCAATATGCTGTGTGAATCGTAATTGTATCTAGAGTAGATATAGGTGGAACCCCAGCCTGATTATTGACCTTCTAACAGGATGACAGGAGTATCTGATACGTATCAATACCGATACTTATCTTCTCGTCTCGTAATTAGACGAATTGGGTGATTCGTATAATTTTTACACGGTAAGTAGGAATTAGAAAGTTTTAACATGTCTAGAGCCTTACGGTCTTGGACATTGATACTAGAAAGTATGGCACTAGACGTGCAATTAATAATATTCATCCAAGCCACCCGGGTTGTAAAGCGTGGCGCAAACCACTCGGGAACGTGGAGTAAAATTCGCGAAATTGACTCTGCTCCATTATGATCTTCTTTGACTCTGTAATCTACCTTGAATATCACGTCCTTAATTGTGAAATTTCCTTCTGTACGACATCAGTGGGACTCGCACAAACACCCAGGGTGACCTGCTTTCTACTTTCCAGTCTGGTTCTATGCGTGATGCATACCGCGTTATGCAGGGGGACGGACGGACGTCTAGTGTGACTTCTAAATCAGAGATAGCGCTACAAGGTTTTTCTCAATAGTATACCTACTTATTTTTTTACGCTGTATCAAATAACACTTGCAGATCTCCCGAACCCCGTTACAACCGAGTTTTACACTTTAGCCTAACTAGTTTCACCCCGTAAAAACATAAAATTTATCGTCCCTAATGAACTCAAATTCGTGAATTAAGGTGTAAAACTTGGTTATTACGGGGTTGGGGAGATATGCAAGTGTTAGCATTCCGTTCAGCGTAAAAACCGACCCTTACCTTGTATTTTCATAAAAAGGTCATTTTTCAGGAAAACCCTCGATTTCTTTGAAAAAATGGTGTTTTTCAACCCTGATTAGCAAAGTAAAAATAAAATTGAGTACACCGTTGGAGGGCTGCGAGTGTGATGCAACTTTTAGGCTTACTGCGTGAAAATTTCGCTCCAGGATGTTTCGAGAGACAAACTTTGGAAAATTGAACATTCTCGAAATTTTACAAAGTTTTCTTTTACGGTTTATTTTTCACCAGTTCATTCCATTTAAATTTTTTTGAAAAGTCATCAGAAAGATAGGAAATCTAACGCTCTTGTTAACGGTATAATTATATTTGAGAGGAAATTAAGGGCGTTATGACAGAAATAATAGCAAATTTTTCCACCAGTGCTAATAATGCATCCTGGCCCCTGCCCCTGCCCGTCAACGTGTCTGGGAGACAACGATCAATTTTTTAAAGGGTAGATATAGGTGGATCCCCAGCCTGATTATTGACCTCCAAACAGGATGACAGGAGTATCTGATACGTATCAATACAGATACTTGTCTTCTCGTCTCGTAATTAGACGAATTGGGTGATTCGTCCATTTATTTACACGAAAACTAGGGATTGGAAAGTTGCAGCATGTCTAGAGCCATACTACCTATCTTGAACTGGGTTTTTTTTTTTTTTTTTTTTTTTTTTTTTTTTTGCAATAGTGCATGGGGGTGTCACAGTCGAAGTATTTTTTGAGACCACTTCCAGATCTCTAAGATTCATTATAAGTGAGAAAAATCGATTTTTATGTAAAAAATGACCATAATTGACCAAATTTTCGAGTTCGGCAGCGTATCCTAAAATTGTCTTTGCTATCTCGCCACACGGCAGTCCTCTCAGTTTTATTGAGGACATGGGTGGCCTCAATGACCAGAATTTAGGTGCCTAATTTAATGTCATCCACAAATTTTCATTGAATTCGCTCCATTAGTCATGCTGCATGACAGCAGTACTTTTTCACATAAAGCTGTCTGAAAGTGGAAACCTTGATAATTTCAAATGATTTATTAGATTTTCTTCGTGGTAGGTAGGTGGTGGTGACATAATTTTCATAACATATCATTCCGCACATGTATGTATTATAAGCATATAGGTAATAGGTATCCCCGCAAGCCTATTATCCTACACCTACTTAGCTAAATTTTCAATTTTTTAACCGAATATTCCATGATTTTCAACAGGACACTCAACATTTTGAGCCGGTGCATAACTTGAGGAAAAAAACGGAAAAAGGCATAGCCTGTACTCTGGGCTAAGAACTAGCTTTTCGTTTTAACCATCTCTTCCGTTTTCGTCAAGTTATGGACCTTGTCACAAGCTATGTAAATTATGCTCCTAAATAGAGTTTTAAATTAAAGTTACGACGTTAAAACTTACTATACTTACATAAAGGTTGGTATAACGAGTGATCATGATCTCTACATACAGGTAACTATATTTTGCATTATTGTTTCAGGGAGATTTGGCTAAAAAGAAGACGTATCCAACTGTCTGGTGGCTGTTTAGAGATGGCTTGCTTCCAAATAATATTGTGTTTGTGGGGTACGCCCGAAGTAACTTGACTGTGGACGAATTGAAAGAAAGGGTTCGTCCTTACATGAAGGTTCGTACGTACAACCAAATTTCGATTTACCTACTTGGGTTCCTAATACAAATTAGTATATATTCATGTTTGTACCAATTTAGGGGTAGGAGGTACCTGAGTGTACCCCATGTGTTTATTATACTATTTTTTGGGGCGTCCCTCTGGAACTAGGCTTCGTTTTCGATTCGTTCTTTGTTTGAGTTTAATTTTAGTCTAGTTGTGCAACAAAGCTCGGAAATTTCGGATTTACTGTCTGGTGGAGGGGATGATTACCGATTTTTTCAAGCGCTGCCGAATCTACAAAGCTCTACCGATTTTCGTGATTCTTATTTTGTTCCATTATGAATTCCATATAGTTTTGGAAAGTATGTCAGGATTTTCAAATTTCATCAAGAGAGGGGTGAATGGAAGGGGAAATAACGATGAATCGGGATATTTTTATTATATTCATCAGGCTTTTCGTGACTGTTTCTATTGTTTATTCGATCCAGATTTTAGTCCAGTTATGCAACCTTGGAAGTTTCAAATTTACTGTCGTGAAAGGGTTGAACGGGGGGTGGAGTGGGGGGATTTACGAAAAATCATGATACTTTGTATCTCTCCCTCTGTTATTTTGATGCTCACCAAAATTATATACAATCCATTCATAGGGACGTCCCTGTAATGCGTGCATTACTTACCAGTATGTTTGTTGAATGTTAACAATTGTTATCTCCAGGTACAACCAGAAGAGGAACAAACATACGACGAGTTCTGGCGGTTGAATCATTACATCTGTGGAACGTACACTGGGCGAACTGACTTTGAGATGTTGGATCAAAAATTAACGTCTCTTGAGCCTGTGGCAGGTGCTAACAGAATTTATTACCTTGCATTGCCTCCCACTGTTTTTGAAAACGTAACCACAAACTTGCGTAACACGTGCATGTCATTGAAGTAAGTGTGTACAGAAATCTAACAAAGCATGGTGATTAGTTATATAATTAATGGGCGATCCATGAAAAAATAGTCAATATCAATTCTCATTCTATAGGTTCATTTATTTCATTTACATAGGATTTCATATAAATGTGACTACAAACAGCCTCTTCCTAGTTATTTATTGAGGAAAGCTCACATAGTAGCAAAGTCTCTAAGTGCCTACCTAAAAGAGCTTCAATACATAGAGAAAAATACAGATGATACCAATCACAATTCAACGCTTTCTACATACCTATCCATCCTTATGCACGTAATGCTAAGATATATTTATATAAATTTAAGAAAAAAATTTGTTCTTCTCATTGTCAGTGACTGGGCAATGCAAAAAGGCATGAGATACTATCGTTCGATGGAGAGGAGCCCACTTCTTCATATTAAGTGAAGTAGGTACTATGTGGACACGATTTTAGATCAACAGCCTTGTGTGATTTTAGTTGTAACACCTAACTGTGCGTCCATTATTTATTGATGTTTCTAATATTTCTGTAAATTTAACTACATTGAAAGTAATGCGTTATTGTGAGCTGATTAGAAATTAGAGCTAGCGGATCCGATCCTGAAAAGTTGCTACTTACCCTCATACCTTGAAATAATGAAAGTTAATATTTGTGGTTTACCTTCTCATGTGTGCTGGGTATTTGTTTGGGTGGTTAACCTGAATTTAGAATCGAGTTATACCTACTTGTTTTAGTTTTAAGATGCATACGTTTAATGGCTGGCACTTTTCGAAAAAATGTACCTGTTGATTTTTCGTTTCAATGGGCAACTTTTGAGTTTATAAATTTCATTTTATACCTACGAATCGGATTCAATGCCCTTGAAAACCCCTACAGTTCAAAACTCAGAATGGTTTGGACTAAAACCGGTAGAAATAATATAAATTTACGTCATAATTGGATGGCGATAAAATATATGCACAAAATTATGCTGAAAAAAGTACGAGTCATGCAGTATTAACCGTATGAGCGAATTTTTAAATGATCGAATAGTACCTATTACTACAGTGTTTTGAAATGTGATCACTTTGAATACAAATAAACTGTTAACAAATACCGATTTTATGGCCAAGAAGAATCGTTCTAAACAATATTGTGCAATTCAAAAATATTTTGGATTTTTAGGTTTTTTGCAGTTTATATCGATTTCTCAGCAAATGTTAATGAAATTAAAGTACATTTTTCAGCATATTGTTGAGCATAGATATTAGAATGTTGTAGATCATCGTTGATAAACTCCTTTTGGCTATAATTCTGCGATTTTCAGCTTAATTCTATCATAATTTTTTAAGCACTTTTTTTTTAATTTGAGCCGTTTAATGTGCTCAAAAAGTGCTGGCTAATAAACGCGTACTTTAATTCGGATTTTATTTATTTATTTATTTATTTTTTTTTTTTTTACAGAATTTGTATCTTAATCCTAAGGAGAGTTATCGTCTGAATTGACACACATATACAAATATACATATTCACATATGAAAATGCGTTGAACTCTAGGATTCGATTCAGAATGCCTCAAACGGATTTCAGTGAAGAGATTTTTCGAAAATGTTGATTTTAATATTTTAGACACATTGCAATGGTCTATTTTTCTACGAAAATTCGCTAATAGTGCAAAAAAAAAAGCTTTAAATCCAAAATCTTTGAGCAACAGATTATTTTTTAGAACAAGTTTTTTTTGCCATTGTATTGATTTTCAACCATTTTTTATCACTCGAGTGCTCAAATTTCAAAAGCATTAAACACGTATAGTAGGTGCTATAATATTGACGAAAATTCGCTCATACAACATGCTGCATGACTGGAACTTTTCAAAACTCTCGTCGAGATCTTCCAGCTGATGGAATAAAATAAAACTGGTGAATTTTCCCTTATGCAGGCCTCATTTGCTCCACCAGGTTCAACTTTCAACATATCAGATTTGCTAATATGTTCGGGTACCATTGGGCTGTACCTATGTCGTATAGCTGGTTTATTATTTTCAATGATAACATTTAAAAAATATATATACATAAATGAATCCGGCCAACTGTCGCTTTTATCTTAAATTCCGACAAAACATTGATGGTCTCTAGGATATCACCCAAGTTTCAGCATCAATTTCAATCAACATGAAGGAGTGAAAGTCATGGTCCTAATTTTAAATATCATTTGGCCATTTTCAAATATCAGTAGGAATCCATCTCGAAAACCCCAAAACGTAATTTTTGTTTGATTTTCATTGATATAATTTCGATGGGTCGAATGAGTCTCTCAGGTTGCTGCAGCCATATATTGGTGCCCCAGGAAGGTTTCAAGGTTGAAATAATGAAAAAAGATGTATACACGATTGTGAGTAGCATACATACTCCCACTATTGAGTTCATTACTGAATTGCTTGCCAAAAAGTATGGTTTGTTTCAAAGGTACCTACCTACCTACTGGAGCTTCTGCTTTTCTTTGGCGATCTTGTTATTCATATAGATTGTTAAATCGTTGTATTGTAATTGTTGTGCCATTGATCTAGCATGAATTTTATTACATATTTAAACTGAGAGGTCTTAATGTATATAGGTATTTAGTTAGATCAAAAGGGTAGTTACCATCTATTGCAAACCTAATATATATAATGTTGTGTACCTACTAATTCGCAGCGTTGTTTATCGTACTTTGGGAAGTGTTCCGTTTGTGTGGATTCTTTTGAGTTTTGTTATTCCCGTAACCTACCAGTTATGCATTTGTTTTCAGAGGCTGGACGAGAATTATCGTAGAAAAACCATTTGGACGGGACTCCGACTCGTCCCAGAGGCTTTCGGACCACCTGGCAAGTCTTTTTAAAGAAGAGCAGTTATATCGTATTGACCATTACCTGGGGAAAGAAATGGTACAGAACCTAATGATCCTCAGGTGAGTACTTAGGTTTACTTGGCACATAGTAGTATATTCCAGCTTGAGATTAGTCTTTATGTATTGCAAAAGTTACATATTGAGCATCTTAGTGAATAGGTACCTACAAGTTTATATGAAACAACAATGTAATTGGTACCTAATAATTATTCATCCAATTTTTCAATCCTATTAGAATATTTATGCACCAATCTACGATTTAAACACTTTTCTGCAGATGATATTTTTTAAATGTCAGAGGTCAAATTCTGAAGGGGTTTCACCAGAGTTTTGTGTGTGCAATGGAGAGGATCTTAGTTTGTTAACCACCATAGTTGAACCAGTGAATGATATTCCTGGAATATATTTTAGAGCTGAGCCATAGGATGTTTTGGAGATATGGCAAATCTTGTACTTTTTCTATTATGTCCTCAACAGGAAACCTGTTTAGAAGAATATCGAGCAATAAATTTCCCAAACTTAAATTTCGAACAATTAGGTTTCCGGAATTTTTAAATTTTACAGGAGGGTGGATCTCAAAACTTTCGTTATAAACTGATCGAAATTTAATATTTTCATTTCTGTAGTCATAATTGAAATATAGCCAAAACTGTCAGGCGTTAGAAATATTTCGTTTGCATTTATGATTTCTTGAAAATGTAACATGTAGGAATAGTTCTTTGATTAGGTATCTACCTACCTGAGTATTACACACTTGGCAATCGATATATTTTCGTGTAAACATCATCAATCAACATGGATCACTCCAAACTTTGGTTTAAGTAGATGAAAAGTGGATGATGCATATGTGATGGCTCAAGTGCTACCTGTATCTCGTGCTATCCTATATTTTTCAATGTATAATCAGCTTAAAGCTCAGGAGGGTTGAAACACCAAGGGATAGCGAGAGTAAATTTTGTATGCGATGTGGTGGAAGAGGATATATGAAATCTTTGAGGTGAGATGCATAAGTACCTTCCTAGAGCCTCACGTTTTGTAATACCTGCATTATTAAACTGAATCCTCTATTTCAAACAATCAGTGTCTATGTTCCTATTTCATCAATGATCTGTACAATCATGCAAGATACACGAGAAAACAGGTGTTATGCTCATGTGTTGCTGCAAAATGGTAAAGTTCGTGCAGTTTGGATTGTATGATATCCATCCATTTTGAGGTCGATTATGAAAATTTTTGACAAGTACCCACTTACTTATCAATGAAATAGCTCCTTCCACTGAACAGACGCTCATTTTATTTGCTTCAGAATGTGTATCTGACCAATCTATACAAGTCATCCTATGCAACGCAGAGCCAACCATCATAAAATACATGTTTATTGCTTATCCATTTACTCTGACTGTTAATAAAAAATGACAGTTTTTAATTCATTCAAACTACGCAAAATCTTGAATGATCTGAATTTCTTTCCAATTGATTTTAATACCTTATGTATCTACCTAGGAATGTTCTTGACTAATAAGCACCAGTAAATTACCTAGGTATATGACAAAATCTTAATTTTGTTTCAGATTCGGCAATGGCATATTTAGTCCAACATGGAATCGTTTGTTCATTGCCTCCATCCAAATTACCTTCAAAGAGCCTTTCGGAACAGAAGGAAGAGGAGGGTATTTTGATGAATTCGGCATCATTCGTGATGTTATGCAGAACCATTTGGTTCAAATCCTTACGTTGGTAGCCATGGAAAAGCCTGCTTCTATACATCCAGATGATATTAGAAATGAGAAGGCAAGGTCATTTATAGAAAATAAAATAACATTGCGTTTGATTTATTTATTTTTATTTTATTTAAGTTTATTTTTTACGAACACAAGATAAAATCAAAACATTCCTTCGAGAAAATTTCAAAATTACAACTATTTTGGCGTAATATATCCTAAAATAGAAGGATCCTATTTATGAAATAATATGATATAATAATAAAAATATATTCTTCTTGCAGGTAAAAGTTCTAAAATGCATCAAGCCTATCGCACTTGATGATGTAGTTTTAGGTCAATATGTGGGTAACCCAGATGGAGAAGGCGAAGCCAAAATTGGTTATTTGGACGACCCAACAGTGCCAAAAGGATCAAACACTCCTACTTTCTGTACTGCCATACTCAAAATTGACAATGAAAGATGGGAAGGAGTCCCATTCATTTTGCGTTGTGGGAAAGGTGAATAATTGTATATACTTAGTATCTACTAAGGTTGATAATACTAGGTACATATATTTTTGAGCTTCATGAAAACAAAGACTAAGTATGCAAGAGTGACATTTTTCTTCATTGGAATCCGTCTTTAGTCATCGGGAATATGATTGTTGTGAGCTTGACTTCCGGTTATGACAGGGAACATTTATGAGTACCTACCTACCTACCTAGAATAACCACAAGGGTCCTTGAGGAGGTGTTCAGGGAAGAGTGGGAAGATGTTGAATCTAAATTGTATTCATTTGAACCATTTGATAGCTTACATTGTCTGTGTGGAGAAGAAGTAACGTTTGAGCACGTCTTTTGTTAGTGCAAGAGAAATGAAGGAAAGACGTTGGTATACATGTAGAATTCACACTTTAAAAACTCGAGAAAGTGCCATTTACCTTACTACACAACGAAATAGAGAAATTACTGTTAACTCATACAAAACATCACAATGGGAAAGAAATAAAGGAAAATCATAGTAAAACTGTAAATACAACTACCATACTAAATCGTTATTATTTATGTAGGTAGGTACCTATTATTTAACAACCGCAAAATAATATGTCATCAGACATATGTAGCACCAGCAGACAAAGAAAAAAATCTATGAAATGCATCCCATGCAATGAAAGTAAATGGAGCAAAATAAAATATGTAATCCCTTTATATAACTTGAAGATACAGTTGTGCTACATAACCTTATAAGCGAATTTTAGTTATTTTTTAACGTCCTATTCATGTTTTATGAGATAATTGAGAACATTGTGAGCACGAAAATTGTAAATATTCAAATTGGTGGCAAATGAATGTTTTCTCAATAATAATAGAATAAATTCAAAGTTTATATTTCTAACCATTATCGATATTTTTAAAGATTTCTTCACATTTTAATTAAATTTAACCCAAGACTACCAGCCTTCGAATCCGATCGCTTATCACCACCTACACGTTAAAACGACGTAGATACCAGGAAAATCATAGTTTCTGCTAAAAATTCGAAGGGAATTCGAATGACCAATAAAGTATTCTTACATCAAAACATCAGAATTTTATTGATATATATATGTTCGGATACACAGGGCCATCGCGTGGGTGGGGTGACCCGGGTGATCGCCCTGGGCGCTGCTTCCAGGGGGCAAAGATGAAAAACTATAAAAATAAATCGAGGCACATAACTTATTTGTTTGAAATTGGGTATAACAGAATTTTGAATACTGTACTACGTTGGATCTATTTATTTATTAAACAAATATTTGCAATTCAGCAACTGGATTTGTTTATGCCTATACTTTTATAATAGCCTAATAGTGTTCACTCTGTGTTTGTGTTTTCCCATTCCCAGATTGCTTAATGCTGGGTGGGAGAGAAATACACAACTATTGCTTTTGTGGTATTTTCGAGTCACCTAACCTCAACAAAAAATAAATAAATAAGTAAAATAACAATGATGAATTCAAAAAATTAAAATCTTCTTTCAAAATGACAATACAAATCTTTGTTCCGAATTTGAAAGGCAAAAGTAAACTCTCTGGAGTTAATTTCATAACAATTTGAGTGCAAAGAAACAGTTTTATGGCAGAAAACTAGTTCTAAATAATATTCTGCGAGAAGGCAGAAAAAATTGGATTTTTAGCTATTTATTGTAAATTTTACCGATTTTTCAGCAAAAATCAATGAAATTTTGACATGACTTATGACATTTTTCAGAATAATTTTGTCCAAGTTCATTGTCGATAAACTTTTTTGACTGAAATTCTGTTGAAAAATGTAAACCACACACACACACACACACACACACACACATACACACATATATATATATATATATATATATATATATATATATATATATATATATATACATATATTTATTTATTTATTTATTTATGAAGAAGTGTTCAACTGTAGGATTCATTTCAGAATGCCTCAAAACGAATTTCAATGAAGGATTTTTTTTATAATTTGTATTTTAACATTTTTGGCGATATATATTCTACAAAAATTCGCTAAATTGTCAGTTCAAAATATAAATTTCATAGTTTTCAGAAATATTTTGAAATGATTGGATTTTATTGTGCTCAAAAAGTGCTTCCCTCATCTTTTCTTTAGTGGTGTTCATAGTGTCGTTCTTGTGATATTAATTATAATTTTCAGATGCTACGCATGCGCGCGCGCAAACACACACACACACACACACACACACACACACACACACATATATATATATATATATATATATATATATATATAAACTGTGTTAATTATTGTTCCAGAATGCCCAAAAACGGAATTCCATCATGACAATTTTAGAAACGTTCATTTTTTTCGATTTAAACAGCTCAATTTTCCTTGAAAATTTGCTTCTGAAACGATTGTCATATAATTTTGATGGGATTTCCAGGCATTAAGCAGGTTTAGACCTAACTGGTATCCTCAAACCCTCATTTCCTTGCACTAATAGTGTGATGGGAATTTAATTTTGGATGATTCTCTACTACTGGAACGACAGTAGAAACTGAGGCTTTGTTACAAATGTACTTTTTTTCTAGCTCTCAATGAACGAAAAGCCGAAATCAGAATCCAATACAATGAAGTACCGGGTGACATATTTGGAGGAAAGTGCAAAAGAAATGAATTGGTCATAAGAGTGCAGCCTGGAGAAGCAGTTTACGTGAAGATGATGACGAAAACTCCAGGCATGTCATTTGATATGGAAGAAACGGAATTAGATCTCACATATGGCAGTCGCTACAAGGTACATAACACCTGCAACTTACATTTTTGCTGTACCTATGTGATTCTTGTGAACAATACTAAATAATTATAAAGGCTGATGCATACAGTTAAGGTATCTTTTTTTAGCATATAAATAACCTGAAAATTCTTTTTCTTTACAGGATGTTAAACTCCCGGACGCATATGAACGTCTTATTCTAGACGTTTTTTGTGGATCACAGATGCATTTTGTAAGATCAGATGAACTTGCTGAGGCTTGGAGAATATTTACTCCCCTCCTCCACCAACTGGATGAAGGGAAAATTCGTCCCATCCCCTACGTGTAAGTAAAACCTGGACACATATTCACTGATACACAAACAGCTAAGCAATAGAATCAAAACTGGTTTTGTAATTTTAATTAAGTACCTACGTACTAAACAATACTACCATTATTTGTAATCTGATCTCACGCTCACTATTATATCACTAGTTTCTTTAGTTTGGTTTTGTGATAGTTTTGAGTAGATTCCACATGAACAACTCACCCCAAGATTAGATGGACCTGAACAGTCTAGTAACGTGGAAACAATGTGGTATTGTTGACACCTATGTAACGGTCCAAAAATATTTGATACCTCAATGGAGTTCAAAATCATGCTTTTAATTTCTTTTAGAGGGAGGAAGCTCTTTAAAAACAGTGCTTTAGCTAACTGCACTACTGAAGCCAATTGTTCAAACCTCTCTGCCTTCGAGCAGATCTCGGCTGATTTGAGGTCGGACAAACAACTAAGTCAAACTGCAGGCCAATGGCTCAGCAGCTGCTTGCTGGAAGTAGCAGTCGAGCGAGGCATTGTCACAGTTTTTTCAACTTGTGAGTGGGGAAGTGAAAGATGCTACGTCTGGGAATGTGATGTTTACAGTCTGGCTCAAAAGGAGTCACTTATTAAAGTCTGGGTCCCACTGCCCTCCGCCAAATGTAACGACCCAAAAAATATTTGATACCTCAACAGAGAACGAACCTGCCTTTAACCATTTTGATGCTACATCCAAATATATTCGGGGTAGAAGTGTCTCACCAGTCATGCTACGTCCGAGAATACTCTAGCTAATGAAAGCTAATATGGTGTGCTCTGCTCGAACATTCTCGGTTGGCATAAGTTTTCCTTTCACAAGCACCCTTACAAGTAGCGAAAATGCTGGGATTCTAAGATGTTCTCAGATGATTGATGCCTTCTTGCCAGATTGTTTCCAGATTTCGATTTGTTTTGGTGTTTTTCTGAAGTCTGCAAATACTGTGAATTCCTGATGTCTCGCTTTTTTCGGTTTTAAGTAATTTTCTTGCGACCTATTGATCATACAGAGATATAGTAGCGCTCAAGTGAAAGTGAATTAAATTTTATACAAACCAATGCCTCTTTTTGGGGGGTCAAAACTCACCCTCGTTAATATAATGGGCTTTTAAACCTGAACAAAAAGTTAAGATTGAATTCTTTGAAAAAATTGGGAGTTTTGAACGGTCCCTATTTGATCTTTTACAGCTGAAGTTGTTAAAAATTTAATAGAAGAATGGTAATGAGGCCAAACAGCCCTAGGAAGCTTAGTTTAGGAGCTATACGCCAAAAACTGGAAAAAGTGGGGGGGAAATAGCGGTTTTTACCGCCCCCTGAGGTGAGTGGCGATAGTTTGCAACTGGAAATTTATTGACACTCCTGGTACCGTAGGACCAACCGAAGAATATGGCGAAGCTAAACTTTTACCTTCACATACCTACTCTAAAGCCCTTTTCTTGTGTAAAATATGAGTGGCTTGGTTAATGGGTAATGTTTCCACTACTCGTAATATTTTTTTAGCATAAGTAAGTAATGTTTTTCATTTCCATACATTCTTTTAAATATGTATAATCCCAATATATACATATGAGTCATTTTTACTTTTGCCCACTTGCCTTTTTACATATTACTTAACGCCACTGATGCATTATAAATAGAAAAATGCATTTTCTCGTACAAAAGTATTTAGCACAGTATGTGTGTGTTTTGTTTTGAGCTCAGTTTTACGTGTACTTCCTTTCATGGAAAAATTGAATGACAAATTTTGAAAAATCATGGTACCTACGTTGACTATTATACGTAAATTATTTTTCCCGTAAAGTAGAAAGCATCTTGAAACTATTCTGGATTAAATAGAGTAATAACACAAGTTTAGTTGGTGTGATCCTTAAAATTCAACTACCAAGTTATGAGAAATAGTAAGAAACTAAACCAAGCGATTTAGAGCAAACACTGAAGTGCATGAAAGTACCAATACATTTTTTGTAAATCGCGTGTTGCATTTTGACTCTGAAACCGAACCTGAATTTTTTATTTAGAAAATTGACCACAGTATTCGCAAAACCAGTTGAGCTGGTAAAAAGTGTGTTATAGAGCCTAATTATGATTGTACCTAATAAGTTCATACCGATTTTGGATTATGATCTAATGTATCCAACAACTTGCATCACATTATTACATACTATCATGGAAACGGGATATGGGAATAGGTGGCTGAAACAACTGCTTATTACAATAACGAATTTAACCGTGGAAGGGGAGTGGGGGAATACATATTCGAAAGTTTGTACACATCATAAGGATTCATACTAAGCACCCAAGTAGGTAATGGAAATCCAAAACTTTGGGAATAACGTAAGATTGTTGAGTAGATAATGTTAAATACGTTAAATATCACTGAACTCGCAAACGTAGTCATATTTAAAGGGGTAACAAGCAATAATAAAATAAGCATGGCTATGGTTAACACAATAGCTTATTGCACTATCAATTGGGAACAAACTCGTTTACATTCTGATCTGGCTTGCTTGCTACCCAAGAAACAATAACATTGCTCCTACCACCCATTCAATTGGCTACTGCAACACTCACCAGTATGGGCACTATGATGACGCCATCACAACTTTGTTGAAACTCTTGATTGTACTTGAATAAGCAACTAATATGTTTTGTTGGTCCGATGAACAGGTATGGATCAAGAGGACCCAACGAAGGGGACGAAATGACGAAGAAGGCCAACTTCAAGTACTACGGATCGTACAAATGGGTTGAACCCTCAAAATAAGAGGACGCGCTACGGCTTACTACTAGAAATAAATCCAGCGCGATATTTGTCGCATATTTTAATACAGCACATTTCTCAATAGGTATCATCATTATTGAAAAATATCCCATTTGAAAAATCATTGAAAATACTGTCAACTTCCCACTCACTATAACTACTACTCTTTTCTTCGAATTTCTTACACCACAGTTATGACTAAAGTGACAAATCGTATGATGTTGTGTTGGGTGGAGTTGGTATCAACTCTTTTATTATATGACTTACTTATTTATTAAGCTCACTAATCGTTGAAGAGACATTGACCATTTTTGATACTTGAATCAACTACTTTTTGATATTGGCAATAATATTTATTGTTACAAAGTGCCTTATAGGACTTCATCGTGATTTCATTATACTCGTTTTTTACAATTTTGATAAACACTTGTTATGATGATGTACTTAAATGTGATGTAATGTTATGCACAACAAATTATGAGTTACCACCCACAATAAAGAGGAAGATATTTTCTCACAGATTATTTTTGCTTACAATAAATTAATTTAAACGAATTATGTGTTTTTCCTTCTGTATCCTACCCATAGTTGTAACTTTGGTTCATAATAAGTTAACAAACAGCTTTAAAATCAATACAAATTATTTACCTGATCACAATGATTAGTGGATCTGATAAATAATTTGTTGAAAAAAAAAGTGTCTAGTAGTGATGTTATCGCACCTAGTGGCATCACAACTAGCCCCAAAGTTACGCAGACAGGGTATCGCACAACTTGACGTTGGGTACACAGCATGTCCCACTGTGCGCGCCCCTACCAAGCTGAATTGTAACTACGTTCCCCCATAGTCTTTTCGTACGAATAGGTTCTGTAGAATGAAATGGCGCCTCAATTTTTATTGTGGTCTGGATGCTCGCATATCAAAAATACATAACATCAAGTGAGGCGAGTAGTTTCAAAACCGGCTCAATCCACATTTTTTCGAAATACACTTTTTTCCAATTTCCTCAAGTTCACTATGCACCTTTGAAGTATTACGGACCAAATCCGGTTCAATCCAATAGAAAAACCCCACTGAAGTGGTGGTTTCGCGTCAAAACTGGCTCAATCCATGCTTCTCAGTTGAGCCGCTAGGAGCGCGCCTGCTTTCGGCGTTGGACGTTTTTGTTCTGGTGTACACAGTTTCACCCATTTTCCCGCTATGAACACTTTATGTTTTTTGCTTTTTACTGTTTAATATTAAATTACTCAATAGTCTTTCATTTTTCGGGGTTTTGTAAAATAAAGAAGTTCTCAAATGTTTCTACAAGCCTGGTTTCTACATAGGCTGTTGCTATGCAGTCGTCTTTTTTGCAACCTACAAGCTTCTTACCATATAAATACCGAAAAAATGTGATTTCCGACATGAATAATAGAATTTTAGAGGATACTCCTAGGAATATGGCAACAGAGCTAAGTCAAACTACCCGAATTTCATCAAAACCGGCTCAATCCAAACTTTGATTTTGAAGAACCCAGACCATTTTCAAAGTCAAAATTTGTGATAGAACACTCCAGGGCCTCCAGTTTAAGCAATGAAATGGAACTAACGTGGTTAAAATGGAGTGCTGTACAGGGAAACATTTTTTGTGTTTCCTGAAAAATTTTCAAGTATGGATTGAGCCGGTTTTGAAACTACTCGCCTCAAGTAGTCAATCCCTTAGTAAAAATTCAGATGCTATCCAGTTATGCCGAGAGACTGGTATTTGATACTCGTTTTTTTCACTAGGCATAGAGGGTGGGTTTATATATAGGATAAGTACCGCAGACCGAGGAGGCTTCACCCCTGATATTTATACTAGTTCAGAACCAATCATAGGGATTGGTCTGAGTAAATGTCACTCGAAACGTTCCAATGAATTAGAGCCGACCGACCTAGGTCCAGCCTCCCTTCCATAACAATCTTGAACTCTGTCAAAGTAAGGCTTACCCTGAACAATACTTATAATCTAACCTCACCCCTGCAGGGTCTTCTTAGCTCTAATTGAATGTATTCAATATATTTCATCATATTAGTCAGAGAAATCTCACTTTATACCTTTCTTGGAGCGTCATTTGAAGAAATTGGAATTAAATTTCCAAATGACTGAATTTCTTAGGTACCTCATACCCTTAACTTCAATAAAATAAGAAATAGAATTGTATCCATGACAATGACTTAGACTGCCTCACTTTAGCTATGCAACTGCTTGTTCTAGGAGAGTCTAGTTGGTAAACACCTAACATAATGGAAAAGCCTCGACTTCAATTTAAAAATATAAAACGAATTCGTGGATAAGGCTCCTTGAACGAATAAGAAACAGCTTGGAATCGAATCCTCGATGAATTAATGTTATTTAAATTGTTATACTTCAGAGGATTGAGTTCGAATTGGGTTTATTAGGTAGGAGAGTTTGATAAAACCAATACATGAACTGAACCAAAACATGACTTCTGCACCAAGCTGTGCAAGGAACTAGGTAGGTACCTAAACTATTAACAAGGTACTGAAACTGAAGGTATCGTTGATGATTTGGAGAATTTTGGGTGCACAGAAGGGTTCAGCTTTCTTCTTTTCTGCACTCACTCCTGAGGCATGACATTAAATTTGTGCAGGATTTTCTTAGTAATAAAGCTACCATTTTCAAAAAGAGTACGTTGGTAGCTTCCTTGTAAAAAATATAATGATCGACTGTAGCTTAGGAGTCGAACGTGTGCAAAGGTTTATTTTTTCCAAAGCAATGTGGATAGATTTCCCAAAAACCTGTTGGTGATCCATGAGGATTGAGAAAAATATTGGTACATATCGTTTATGTGATTGCGAATCTTTGAGAGAGAATACCACTAATTTATGTGGAAAGGTTACCTACCTAGAAAAATAACAAAGCTTTGTATAATAATTAGCAGTGTTCTTTTCACGGATTCATGTGCAGGGCCGATGAAAATTGGGAAGGCAGTATTTTATACACTCTTTTCAAGGCATTAAACTTCCCTCTTAAAAAGCAAATTTAGACAATCTGGCCATGTAGTGCACAACGAATTTCACAAGATAAAAGGCACAACAAAATTATGGCACACACTGTTGTGGATCAAGCCTATCCATGCAACAAGGATGTTTTGGCTTTTGATTATTCATCAAAAGTAATTTTCGTTCCCGACCGTCTATATTCCCGACCCGCGTTTTTCCGCAAATCCTGCAGTGCACTGAGCGCGAAGCCCGCGTTTTCCCAAACTGCTCCTGCATTCTCCTGCGATCTTCCGGAACTTCTTCAAACTATTTTTCAGTTTCTTGGGGACACACTAGATAGCGTTCGACGTGTTTCAGTCCCCCCCATCCCTCTCCCATCCTGAATCCTCTCTCGTCCGCGATAAACCATGTTACCTGTGGAGACCCCTTTTTCTCGTGATCTTTTGTCATTCTATTAATAATACACATAAAAGTGGTGAGGATTCTTCAGAAATATTCTGAGAAAGTCTCTTGCAGTTATTTTTAGCGTCATTCCACTGTACACTTTGTTGATGTTCGGTTCTGTTCTCCTCACTTTGAGGCTTTTTCCAAAACTTTTTTCTACCGTCAGTTTTTTCATACCTTCGTTATTTATCTCGTAATTTCTATTTTTTTCTTATTAGCAGTAGTGTATATAGTCCAGGTTTCAGTTTTTTCTTAGTTTACTTGTATATATAGTAGGTTTAGGAGTGTAAGTGTGAGTGGGTACCTACTACATTGGTGGCACTAAATTTCGATAAATTCTTTTGGCTCTGACCTGGCAATTTCTCTGGACTTCTTGGATAATCGAATTCAATAACAATAAAAAACAATAACAATGGTATAGTACTATAATGAATCAGTAATTATGTTTATGAAAAATGAAGTAATAATGAGACAAATTATGAAAACAATAAACTATTGATGAATTCGAGTTTATGAGAATATAATAATGACAAAAAAGGTACAAACCCTTCAAACACCAAACATTTCTGTCCATAATATATTCCTGAACAACATGCAAAAAGAATTACGTCAAAAATAGAAGAATAGTGGAGAAACAAGAAAAACTAAAAGAGGAGGGCGAGCCACAGTCTCAAATATTTCTCCGCTACAAGGGGAGTTGCAGGTAAGAAAGGCTTCGCGCTCAGGGGACACGCAGTCGGTCAGGGCTCCGCGGCGAATGGGTTAATATAGAAAGGTATAACACGGTCTATTACGGATTTGGTTTCAGGGGGTTTAAAAAATAATTTATAAAGGTATGGTTGTTGATTTACGCAGGTACATGTTGATTTTATGTTAGGGGGTTAGTTTCTCGGGTAAATTCTTTACCTACTACCAACAAGCATGCTTAGAATGCTTCAAGTCGTAATATGCTTCACTGGAATAAGTAATAGGCTCGTAAAACACCATGAATTAATGAAAAGTTGATTTTCCAGAAGGTAGCTGCTGAATTTGCTGCACCTTCCTGGAACTTTTCTTTCTTCTATGGCGATTATGGTGATTCGTTTCGTTTACCTGCTTGTTTTTTATATTTAACGAGTTCTGAATGAAGTGCTTATCCTAGCAACATCAAAAGTATTCTTGTAATTCACCTGGATATTCAAAATATATTAAGTGCAGTTGCCTGACTAGTGGTATAGTTTTTGCGCTTTCATGTTTTTGGTTGAATGCTTATCTGGATACTAGATATATGCAAACAAGAAACTTCCTGGTTGACTAGTTTTTACAATTACAGAGCTCTGAGGGATTGACATATCCTAGCTCCGTCAAGACTAATGGAGACAACTTCCAGTCGTTTCCAGGTTCTCATTGTTTTCGTTTCCCATTTAATTACGTCAGAACAGAAAGACTAATCGGCAGTACTAAAAATAGGTAGGTAGGTAAGAAAATAGAAAAGTAGGTATACTCTTTAAATCCAAGTACATTACATATTTATTCAAAGCAAAGGTGACAAGGACATAGAAAACACATCTCCAGATTGACAAATAGGGAGATGAAGTTAGGGCCTCTCATCAGTTAGTCAACATTTAAACTCTGGTATTGCTAGATATAATAGGAATGGAGAATGTACAGATGGTGTGGGGATGAGAGGAATATTCCACCTTTATGTCATATAATCTCTTGTATTCTGATGGACATTGCATTGGGATATGTACAATAAATACAATATGAAGCTATAACATCAATAAAACAAATCTGAAAACATATATGGTAACTAAAAACTACAAAAGCTTATACAATGTTCTAAATGTCTATAATGTCTTTAATTTCTGAATATTTGGCACGTTCATACAACATTATTAGGTGTTATCATTTATTTGTCTGTCATAAGAATATTTTTCAATACCTAGCTTATCTCAGTAGGTATTCGAGTTTGCTTCAAACAATCATGCGGTAAATCAAACATCGCTTTTCTAGTGGGTAGTTATCAAAACATTCAAACCATCTAATGAAATAAGTTTATGAGTATGACTAAAATCACGAGTAAGTGAAATTGCACAATAAGATATAATTTGAATAAAAACTTTATTTAATTGATAAAACTATACCTATTGCAGGTTTATCCACCATCGAATTCTCGATTATTGTGGCCAACAGTAAAGAATTAATGGGTGAGGAATACAATTTAGTGGAAACTGTTGGCTACATAATTATAGAAATTAAGGCACTTATGGTAACTAGGTAAAAATATAGCTCATGGATATAAAATTAACACTCAGATTTTTACTTGGTTTCATCAGATTCTGTACGTTGAGCAATATTATTTCTTCAATACATAAAGCATTGACGTTTGCATACCAGTGTTGCAGTTTTGTATAAGTGAACCATCAGGAACATTTCTCATTACATACCTATTTAGCTGTTTGATTCAGTTAACCAAATCTTAAACCTATTTTATTTCATTCTAAAATGACTCAGTTATCTAGGGTCACGGCATATCTGGCCCACACCTCTTTATTTTGGAGAGAACACGTTTGGACCAGTGGGGGGGCGAGAGTCCCTGTGAAACGCGACACTACTGGGCACATAGAATGGTCACGATTGGGGAAGCGATAAAAGACATCGTTGTTTGTTTCACTATGTAGTATCTGTTTTTGACCCTCGCCCTCTCGCACCAAGCCGTCTTGATGATCACAAATATCCTTTGTGAGGTGATTACAACCGAAATGGGGAACACGGCTATCATAGTGGTTAACTAACTACGTCGAAGAGGATAGTCATTTCCCACCTTCACTTTGGGCAAAACATCCAGAAATGGGCTGCCCCCGAACGACAAATGGAGTCGAGAGTTTCCTCAGCGATTTCAACAGACAGTTTTATGATACCAAACGTTCACAGTGTACTTGCTATATTGCGGCAAATTCAGGCGGAAACAAATCTCAAATTGTCCAGCATCAAGAAAGGAAGGAAAGGAATCATCAAGAAGAAAACCCAAGATGAACTGACATTTCTCATTACCTGCTGGGAAGATTTCCAAAAGGATCGGAACACTTTGGAGTACTTGAAGAGAGTGGGACCAGCATCAGCTGTGGAGTCGCTTGATTTTGAAAAATGAACTCCTCTCAAACAAAACGAACATAATTTTTTTGTGAGTATTACCCCGTTCTAAATGTTATGTTTCCTGCTAATTTTCCTCTCGACGAGTGCATAATACCTACCTAACGAGTACATAATACTTCGCAGTATACTGACCATATGTACGAAATACATCGTTTCTAATAACAGCCTACTTTTCATTTTTCCCCTTTAAAGGGTGTTCCCAATCGTGACTAATTCACATTGCACCCGTTCCCAACAGAGGTTTTCCAGTTCCCCAATAGTGGTGGCGGACCGTTGCCCAATAGTTACTCATTTGCCCAATCGTGATTCCCCCTTTATTTTGATCTTTTGAGGACGTTAGTTTTCAACGCTGGGGAGGCATAATGGAATCGCATAGATTCATTTGATGGTTGCTATGGTCTAGTTCTGCTGTTTCAAACATGCTGTTTTGCTTATCGTATGTGGTGCTTAGGACTGAAGGTACCCACCTAAGCTAAGACAGCCACAAAACATTGTTCAGAAAAGTTTACAACAAAAAATGAAACAATTTTGATCTTGGTTTTTTTAAAATCTCTCTTGAAATCACTGCCACCTGTAAGCAGACTCGGAACCAATCATTTAAAATACAAAAGTGGAAATGGAAGAATTATAAATCATTTAAACGTATATTTCCACATGCCACGGGCCACACCAACTAGTGCATCTAGGCAATCCAACAACAACCAAACAGGGAAATGATTATAAGTGATAACAAGCCGATCCCTTCGATAACAGAATCCGAAGAAAATATGGTCATCCATCCCCATGTCTCGGTGGAAGTACAATGAGTGCAGAATGTTAAGGGAAAATAAAACATGGGAATGATCCGAATAGAAGAATACCAAAATGGAAAAACAGTGTTATTTTACAAATCTTGTTCCCCCAAGGAAAAAGTTTGCATGAAGTTCGTTTCACAATTATATATATATATATATATATATATATATATATATATATATATATATATATATATATATATATATATATATATATTTATAATTTTTTTTTTCTTATCGGGTTGGGGAAAATGCCTCTTTGAAGAGATGGCTAATCTATCCAACTTGTCAAGACGCATAAAGATATGACAGCAGGGAGTGAGGCTATGATTCTGTGAATACTAATAACAGTCAAAATGCAGTGGTATGGGTAATGAAGCAATGAAATCGATCAGTTCCTCCAAATTAGATGACTGTAATCAGACGTGAATGCCCTAGAGGCTTACATTTTTGTAAGAAGTAGTTCCAGTTAACCGAGTTCATCTTATAATACATTCAACTTGAATTTTATGTACAATAAGTAATAGTCTTCAATCTT
Organism: Adelphocoris suturalis; assembly: GCA_030762985.1. NCBI lineage: Eukaryota > Metazoa > Arthropoda > Insecta > Hemiptera > Miridae > Adelphocoris > Adelphocoris suturalis. The sequence goes on from CM061051.1 coordinate 37,071,747, forward strand.
ATCCATTCATATCAAAATACATATAAGACCAATACCTAGGTATCCTAATAGACTCTCACAAACTTTTCGTCTACAACGCAAATGCTATTTATATCAAAATCGTTATGCCGTTAAAACCTACGTAAAACCAATATTATCAGGGTACATGATTGAAGATTTTCAGAATAAGTACCTACCCAGGAAATGAAAAATCAATATACATTCACACAAAAAAGTCAGATGAGGAGAAAAGAGAATTGGAATCATATGATCCAACTTTCATCACAAACCCGATCTTACTTGAATTTCTGTCGAGGCAATATTGGTACTGGCCGACATACGATTTCTGGTCTATCTATTAGTTTGGCACATATAATCACAGTGTAAAAACATGGTTTGTACTAACGTCAATAAGAAAAATGATAACAACTATATTACAAAACAAGCGTATTTTAACACTTGATTTTTCTTTTCAAAAATTTGCTACAAATCTCAAACAAAATACTTACATATTATACATAAGGATAGATTACTTGCCTTCAATTAATCCATTCCTTAACGGGAGGCGAGGGGGTGGGGGCAAGAAATTCGATTTTGGGGTGAATACATTTTCTAAAACTACATCATTTTCTGAACAAAATGAATATATTTTCAAAATTTTACAAACATGAAAGCGTATCGTAATAACCCACTGAAGTACAGTCTCGCGTACAGCTTACAGTCAGCTTTATCAAAATAAAGCTAATGTAAGATGAGGTTATCTTACTTGTGTTGATCATTTTTATTTGTCCTAGCCTGCGTCAGTGTCAGACAGTGTTTCAATAGTTTCTTGAGAGAGAAGTAGAAGTTTCCACCAAACGAAACGAGCAAGTGCTTTGGCCGGAGTCACGGCACGTTCGTGAGAGCCGACTTTTTTTCAATCGCGTTTTTCTCGAAACGACGTTTTCCGCTCTTCGGGAACATTTTTTGACCGGCCTGTTTGTCGTTTCGGATCGAATTTTTTTTCTAAATTACCGTGAGAAGTGTGGGAATTGAATGACTGAAAAAAATATTGGAAATTTCCTGGGGGCATGCGCTGGTGGATGAAGGAACGACATGATAAAACCTCCAATTTCGCCAACTCATGCAAACCATCATGTAGTATCGTATACAAGAAAATTCTCCAATCAATCGAAAGATGACAACATGAAGAGTGAATTTAAAAAAAAATCAGCTCAATTTAACGAAAAATGAGGGCAGGGCAAGTTCCTGAAGTACCCCCTTTTTTACGTTATATTGCTATCACCCCCACGCCTCCCGTTAAAGTTAGGCAAGTAGGTACCTACAACACAGCCAAACCTACCACATACAGTACCAACCTATTTTAAATTAAATTCAGAATAAAATGAAGAGTTTAGTTTGTTTGGAGATAAAGAATAATTAAATAAAAGGTTGACATCTGATAAACCGTGACTGAAAGAGTGTTACGTATTTGTTTTATAAATTACAATAAATATAGATTCTATTCCAGGAAAATTGACATCATCTGCACTATCCTACGGTGAGTTGTTTTCATTATATGATTTTTTGAAATTTCCTGCAATGATTACATCACACTGGACAGGGGGAGGGGGGGTCCCACTCAGGCGGGATGGGTGCTTTGACGTCACCAGTGTGGAAAACGTTGAAAAATCATAGAAAGAAAACTACACGTCGTGGGAGAGTGAGGCTTATGTCGAACTTCATTAGGAAGGAATCTTCTTCCATTTAGAAATAGTTAAAGTATACATTTTTCACACCCATGGGCAACGCTCATTGAGTTATCAGTGTGGATTTGATAAATAACAATCATTCACTTGTCTCTTGATTTCGAGGGAACTTTAATTATTATTTATACATGGATTTTTGAAGGAAACCAAGGATAAGTAGCAACAACCCTTTCACAAGTATGCAGAACGACGATTTTAGTAGTGCAGATTATTTAATCACAAGCTCGTTCTATTCCATTATGTTAGCCTCTCTCCTCCCAGGCTCTCTAATAGATGTGGTACAATAGAATACTAAGCACTTACAAACAAGATATTTTTAAAGGAACTGTGTTAGGTGCCTACCTAGTCCTAAATTTATTTGTATCAAAGGCAAGTATTGACATACCTCTTGAGTTTCACAATACTTCACATACTGATCTTTGTAACTGTGGAAAACGTTGTTCCTCAGTTCCCATTTGAATAAGTCGTGTCTAGACCCTCAAATTCTTCACCTTTTTAGGCATCTTAATTTTTGATTCAGAATGACTGTAATAAATCTCCGGGTAGTACTCCTTGAACTGAAAAATATACAAATGACAAGGTTAAAACACTTACAAATAGATTCCCAGTCTTATTCAGGTAGGGTGTAAATAACTCAAATTAATGAGCGTTCATTATGATGAACAAGAATACAGGATGCTGATGATTACATAGAATATTGAAAAATCAGAAAGTATAATATCATGGTTGAAGTAAAGACAACACGCGCACACACACAGCACATCATCAAATAAAAAACGAAAAAAACGAAATTATAAAAGTGGTCAAGACACACTTTTTTTTTTCCCAAAACACCCATCTAAGGCCCTCACACCATTAAACTGAAAAATAAACAAATAAATAAAAACGTGGAAAAAAGTGAGGAGGTCTCAGAGAAGACAGATGAGGGATTGCAGAGCACTGAGAACTTCATCTACTGACTCATGCAGTGAAGCAGAAAACTCAGCAGATGAGCTGGGTTTTGGGGCAGTTGGTGTAGCTCGGTCGCACCGTAACAACTGCTGCCTGACAAAGACCAGGTCAGCAATAGATTGGACGACCTCCCAGCTTGAGCAGGTGCTGGCGGTGTAAAGATGAGATGCTGGCTGAAAGAGAGAGAGACAAAACCGAGCCCACCGGCCTCGACCAGTGCGTGAATATAGACACTTGGAACACCAGTTGGAAAGCCTATCCATGAGCGCACAGCAGAGCGAACTTCACAATCTAACTCAAGTAGCCTCCCCGCAGTAAGCCTACCAAAGACTAACCCATATGTTAGCTTTGGCAGTAAGTACCTGCAAAGGAGGCACAGATTCTGCTGTGGCTTCAATGGAGCCTTGGTGACTAACACCTTCACCTGATGCTGACAACTCGCTGGGACCAAGGAGATTGACCCTCACTTATCTGGGTTAATTACCAAACCACACCAGACTAGCTGCTCAGTAAAGGTATTGGGGCGATCTGCCAGCCCTCACGGGTTTCAGTGAGTAGGATGACATCATCGGCAAGTCGCTGAAATGAGGTATTTTTCCCTTTTATCAGAAGTTTTTGTCACTATATCTTTCTACTTTCTCTATCATATCTAAATTTATATATATATATATATATATATATATATATATATATATATATATATATATATATATATATATATATATATATATAAAATAGATTAATAAATTTAGAATAGAAATTTCACAAATAAAAGATGAAAAGTAAGTAAATCTGATATTTCGAATTGTATTATTGATCACAGAAAAGTAGGTAGAGAAAGAAATGATTTAACTTGCGTTCTTCAAGACAATCGTATCCATGGCCGAGATAATAATAATAATTTTGATATATTTTAAATTAATCATTTAAGTTGAGGCCAGGTGGTCGATTAGCCCGAGTACCCATCTATGCGCTCTTTCCGATTGCTGCAGCATTCTGTCATTGGCAGTATCAGGTAGCTTCTTTAAGACTTTCACGCCAAAACACTGGTCAAATGTTGCGTCATGGGATGAAGCGTGAACCTTCAAGTGGCCGATATCAGACGGATTGTTCATTCTTAAATTTAGGTGTCGCTTTACCAACATAGAACGCAGTTGACTCTGTGCACTTTTTACAAACAAGATACACACATTTTGGACTGGCATCGCCACACCTCGACAATGTGTAATTGGTATTGGCAGAGGAGAAGTCTGACCCTTCAATAACCAAATTGGCTTACATCTTGCTCGTTGACATGGATGTAAGCCTTGTTGCTGTGGCTCTAAGGGCTCTCAATTTTGTAAGTTTTATTTAAGTGTTTCCTATCTTTTCCATTCTGTAATACCTCAAAATAATATTACACGTGAGTGTTTTCATCCTTCATCTATATATATATATATATTAATTGCTATAATTCTTAGGCCGAAATAATTTTTTTTGTAACGTCCGTGATTATGATTCACGTACAACCGAGTAGTTGATAGTTGCTATAGATTGTGTCACAATTCCAGTGTTTTTCACGTACAACCCAGCCGTTGTTAGGTGAATGAAACTTCCGCAGTTTTCATCGCACAAAAATCGTTCGCCACTCGTTGGAAAGCGCTTGATTTATGTGATAAATGTTCACATTTCAAGCTACCAATTTCCCTTTCCTTATTACGTACTTGACTACATTCCAAAACTAAGTTGATTCAGGCTAAGAATAAAAATTGTTTTCTACGAGTAGAAAAGAGAAAAGATCCGGCGAAGCGCCGAGTTAGATTAGGGGGGTCCAGGGGGGCGAAGCCCCCCGGCGAGGCGCGAAGCGCCGTGTATATATATATATATATATATATATATATATATATATATATATATATATATATATTATTCGTTTATTAAATTGGATTATTCCTTAGAAGAACTTGATTTACTAATGAGGAAATAGAAAACTTTTAGATCTGCTATTTAGTATTCTTCATACTAACATCACAAGATTAATTTGTTTAGCAGGTGTTAGTACCTACCATTTTAAGATGTTTTTTTCTTTCTTTCTGAGAAAGAGACTTGTTTGTCAAAATTTGATTCAGCAATTCTTCAAGGGCAGACCTTGATGACACAACTTTCTGTTCTTCAAACTTTTGGCCTGTAATCTGTTCACAAAATAAATTTTCCTGTAAAAAAAAAATATAATAATAAATAAATAATAATAACAAAACAAATAAATTTAACGTGGAGAGGATTACTAATTACCGAATTCCTTACAGAGTAAGTATTCACTCTCGATCTTGGAGGGAATTTAGTTCCACGCTGTGCTCTAAAGTAAGTAGGTGACTTCATTTTACCTAACCACAAATTATCAACAGTCAAACATTCTTTTACCTACTTAATAACAAATTGAGTAACTGAGATAATTCTAGAAATAATGGCATGAATGTAGTTACTCCTCGTATAGTCCAGCCCAGTCCACCCATCTTTTCTTACTTCATCTGAGGGAAAAGGTTTGACACACTAGAATCAAGGGCATCCATTCCCTAGACAAGAAAAACCGTTTTTTGACAATCAACCCAAGGGCGTATGAAATTTATAAATTTTGAAAATTCTCGGAAATTACCTTATAAGAGTGACGCCTTATAAGAGGAAATTTGATGTCAATCGTTCATTCTTTATCTTGAACTCAAAACTTACATCGTCAAACAAGATCAGAAGGGGCATTTAAAAAGTAGACAACAAACAATTAGCTTGGATTAGCTCCAAGCCTGACAAATAGTCCAGTCAAGTTGGGTTTGGAGTTTTTTCACACCGGGTCTATATATATGTTTTATGGGGTGCTAAATCTGAACTAAACTTTGCCACCTCGGAAAAGATCAGCTTCACATCAAGAATAATTGCAACAAAACCTCAGAACTTTCGAACTTTTTAAAGATATTTTTTATCATTTCTCAGAAACGATGCATTTTTAGACAATTTTATTAAGCTCCAATACTCTATTAGAGAACACTAAATTTGTGACAATTCAAGTCCAACCGCAGCGAAGTACAATCAAATGATCCTAAGATATGACCAATAAGTTGAGATATCCACCTGAAGGGTAAGAAAAAATAGTACTCTCTCCATAGAGATCGTACGGAATTGTATTTGTTTTAATTCTGTGGCTCCAATGGCATCGTTGTGGGTCACAAAACATAAAATCGGGAAACCCAGGATTTGCAGATTTGGCAAAATTTTATCTATTTTGACCATTTATGAATAATTTACGGTTCAAAATAGCAAGGAATCATGTAGAAACATATTAAGACTAACTTATTGGTTTACATGAGATAAGATATAAGAAAATTCAATTGAAAAAATAATAATAATCCTATGGAGGGCTTTGTTCTTTTTTTTTATTTATTATTATTATTTTAAATTTTATTCATTTATCAATTTTTTTCTTGGCAGGTAAGCACTTTTTCTTAACAATATGTTACATTAATGTGATTTACAATATAGCAATATTCTAATACCAACTGTAGCTTCACGCCTAATAGTAGCAGAAATATGACTCTTCACAGAGGGCCACTTTTATCAAAACCTGATTTTTGAGCAAAAAACACTGCTTTTCTGTCCTTCCACACCCTTTGCCACACTGGATTAAAGATTGCATGGTGATCACCATACAATGTCACGTGGAATTTTGCTCCTACAGCATTAATTCCCTCCTTTGACTTTTCTTGCTACGAGTTTTCAAAAACTTCACCTTCCCCTGGTTGAATAGGGCAGACGAGTAATAGGGCTCGTAGCATTGGAGAACAGGCTCCCAACAGATTGCCCTGAAAAGCTGGCTATAGCTGTTATCGGAGGAGAACTCTTCTCGTTATTACGATTGATCTGGACACATCCAGCACAGTTTACCTCGGGCAGAGGATGGTGACTCTACCAACATCATAACACGTTGGAGACAATTCCATCTCCTTCCAGTTCCAGGAGACAGATGAACAGGAGCCAACTTACTCGACCAGAATACCCTCAATCAGGGCCATTGAGACCGAAGATGAGAAGTAAAATGCAGGAAAAATTGTAACCAGGTAACTAGCAGTGACTTAAATACTCTAAAAGTCTGAACCCAGTTGGTATACTCCCAGTATTAAGGGTAATTTACTTTGTAGATTACTAGCCTTTCATATTCTTCTTTTCAGGACAAATCCTTCTTCAGGAGGCATTTGGCTATATACCCATTTCATGAACTAGGCTTGTAGGTTTGATAATTTTGTTAATCTTTAAGCGAGTTTGGCAAAGGGAATGGGAGAGCCAAGAAAAGCAGTGTGTTTTGCTCAAAATCAGTTTTTGATAAAAGTGGCCACATTTCTGCTACTGTTCAATACCTTCAACCCTAACACCTAACCAAAAATGTACTTCGTGAGATCAATACTATATTTTAAATTCAAAGTTATTCATGCAGTTTTCTCATAACCATTGAAGTAGAAAACATTTAAAACGAAGTTCTTCAAACACATACAGTTTGAATACAAAAATCATTTAATTCTTACAAAATTTGTAGGTAGCAACAAGAGATTTTGTCAAGTTTTAGGTACATAGTACAGACTCATTTTTGAACTGAGAATAATCACGTGGAATCGTTCAAATATTTCCCGTAGCTGCAACTCCAATAAACTGTTGGGCACGAACCCCATCTTTTTCCAAATGACGAAGTCCAAGCTCCCTTTGCTGGAACAAGTCAGCTGTCGAGTTCATCGCACGACTTCACTCAAGGAGTGAAAAGTGAAATGCGCCTCATTGACGTAAGCCTTTTCTAAATGAACAATGTTTTGTTGCTTTGAAGATGATGTCCTAATATCTAGCACCACAAAAGCACTGAGTTCAGCCCGTTCATTACAACTAGGGAGTTGCGGTTTGTCCAGCAGGTCTTCCATATAAATCCATAAATTTTACAGATTTTGACGAGGATTATAATTTTGGAAGAACATTCGAAATCACAAATGAAACCTATTGTTGAAGAAGAAAAACAAACATTGATGGAGGCGAATCCCCTATGCTTCGGGGAAACAAATAAGGAACAAGAGGGTGAAGAGGTAGAAGAGAAACGAAAAATTGACAAGGAGCGTGAAGACCAAAGTGAAGAGGATATAGGACTACAGAGAAAGCAGATATAACAGAGCCTTGCATCTATTACCGGAAGAAGAATGGTAGTACCGGATAGTGTCAGTATTCGTCGAAAATTTAATATTGATAACAACTTGTGAAAGCGCAATGGAAGAAACAAAAAGAATGATGAGAAACTACTTTGATATGAAAGATATGGGAAAACTTCAACATATCTTTGGCATTGAAGTGAAGAAAACTAGATGGATCACTGTCATTGAATCAAACAAAATATACCAAAGAAATATTGAACGAATTTGGAATGGCGGATTGTAAACCAGTTATTACACCATTGGATCCCAACCAAAGTTTAAAAAAAGCCGATTGTCCCCAAAACAAAACAAGAAGCAGAAGAAATGAAGAATGCCCCTTCCAGATGGCTGGTGGGAAAACTAGTGTATTTGTCTCAAGCAATGCTCCCTGACCTCGCTTATGCTGTCTCAAAATTAGGGCAATTTTCGTCAAACCCTGATAAATTTCATGGCCTAACAGCTGAACGAGTTTTGAGGTACTTGAAGAGAACATTGAACCATGAGTTCAAGATAGCACAAACTTCTGGAGGAAAAGTAGTTGATGTGAAAGGGTTTTCTGATGCAGATTGGGCTGGGAGCAGAGATGACAGAAGGTCGACAACTGGTCTTTTCATCGAGATAAATGGCACACCGGTCGTTCGGAAATCTAAGAAACAAAATTCAGAGCTCTCTCTACGATGGAATCGGAATTTGTCACCACGGTATCTTGTAGTGTTGAAATGTTGTGGATTACCCAAATTCTTCATGAAATAGGCTGTAACATGCCCGGTGAACCACTGCTATAATGCAATAACCAGTCGGCCCTTAATTTTGCAAAAGGTAATAGTGTCAGCTCTCACTCGAGACACATTGATATAAAATATCACTCGAGATCTGGTTAAGGATCGGAAATAGATTATGTACCGCAACAAACAACATTTCGGATATTCTTGTCAAAGCCTTGTCCAGAATTAGAAATAGAGAAATTCTGAAGACCATTGGAATTGAAAGAAAAAGAAAGGAGAATCTGTGAATCTGATTAATGAATGGCATCAATAATTTTGGAATTGAGCCACTCGAATAAAGGTTCTTATTCGTCTTATCCTTTTCAAGTGTTTTCTAAAGGAACTACGGTTCCTACTATAACTGAATTGTACTTAGGTCTAAACATAGTCAAGTCCACCAACTGATGCTGTTCTGATTGCACTTCTGTCTTCCAGGATGGTCCGAAATCTGATTTGCAAAAACTTGATACAATTAGTACCAACCTTTGATTTCATTGCAGACATTTCATTTTCGATTTCATGGATGACTTCAGGAGGCAATTCGAAAAAAATATTTTCATAGTTAGTAGCCATAAACTGAATTATTGAAAAAATCCTTTTTTCATCTTGAATCGTCAGTTCTTCTGTGTGTTGGGGCTTTAGAATTACATTTCGCAATTGTGAAACCATCTGAAATTATAAGCATGTTAATAGCATTACCAGATAATAAATTAATGAAAGTTACTTGAATATAGCCTGAACCAAAACTGAAATTGAATGATTCAATTCAATTTTATACTACTACATTCAACTTTTTTGCTATGAGACGCTGCCACAGGCATGTGCCATTGGGGCCGGCACCTTCACGCAGTCCCCATAGCCAAAGCTCTTTTAGTGTCCACATGGGCGTTTGTGGTCCTCCAGGCAGAATGTACAGGGTGCGGCAGTGAGGACGGACGGTTTAAAAAAAAAAAATCGTAAAATAGTTAATTTTTACTCAAAAACAAATTTATTGATGCAATCAGGTTCGCAAGAGACAGTCAAGTGTGAAAAATCACATCAGGCATGTGGTGGCCGAAATCGCTGATGCAGTGGTGGAGGCGTTCTTGGGCGTTCTCTCCAACATAGCTCTCTCAAATTGGGAGACTTCCACGCGAATGGCGTACTTCAATTCGTCCAGATTTCGGGGCTTGTTCTTCTTTACTCTAGCCTTGAGGTGTCCCCATAAGAAAAAATCGCATATGGATAAATCTGGGGACCGAGGAGGCCAATGAAATAAGGTGACCAGGGAAGAGAGGGCGTATAACGTCCATTGATGCTCTGGCTGTGTGGGCGGTCGCCCCATCCTGCTGGAACCCTACACGTCAGGTTGGAACACGTCACCTTCGTAATTCAGGTAAAAAGAAGTTGCTGATCATTTCGACGTAGCACTATGTTGGAGAGAGTCTATGCAAACTTCCAAGAACGCCTCTAGCACTGCATCAACGATTTCAGCCACCACATGCCTGATGTGATTTTTCACACTTGACTGTCTCAAATGCTATTTCCTTGCGAACCTGATTGCATCAATGAAGTTGTTGTTTTTGAGTAAAAATTAACTATTTTATGATTTTTTTAAAACCTTCCGTCCTCACTGCTGCACCCTGAATTATAACGATCTTACAAGAGATGGTTCGAAAATAAGTTTTACACTAGGAATGAAAAAATTGTTGTACATCTATGAATTACTCGGAAGGTTTACGTTTTATAAACATGATTTTGCTTTTCTAATGTACCTATACAATCTGACCATGAAAGCCTGAGACACAGAAGAGAAAGGAGCTGGAAGAACCTGATTCCACTTTCCATCAGCGACTATTGAAACTAATACAAAAATAGATATTAGGAGAAAAATATTCACATTCTACATTCATAATGGGTGTCTTTGAAATTAGATTCTACAAGTAACAACACATGGTGAAAGAATGTAAAAAATTGAGGTAAGAAAAAGGCCCAGACTTCCAGTTCTCTTACACTAAAAGGTGGGCTTTGGCTGCAGGAGGATCAAAAAGTTTATGCAACAACGGGGGCTTCAGAGTTAATAGGTTTACAGAAGAAATATTTTATATCTGTTATTCATAATACATGATTTCAATTTTGGTTTAGACCCATGTACTAGGGAAGTTCTGGAAAACAATTTACAGGCCATAAAGATTTCTTATGTCCGTTAGGGTGTTGAGAAAGTACAACAACCGCATATCCTGCCAACAAATTTACCTGAGTAAATGTAAGCTTGGTCGTTTGGGGAACAACGTGCAGAATTCTCATCAGCAGTTTCAACTGAGCTCTATTATTTGGTGGAATCAATACCAATATTAGTTGAAAGACAGATACACATGTCTTCAACACAGGCTTCTGCCATTCGTCTCTGGAGGTTGCCCATAACGATTTCAGTTCTGAAAAAAGGTTAATATCTGATGTTATTTATCTATTTTTCCTCAAGTAGATCAACCATCTACCGTTTGTACTATTGAAAATGTAAGATGAAGTTATCTATGAAATGCCTGTTATGCCTAACCATCTCAGAAAAGCCAACCACTGCAAATTTACCATACATAAATTAAAATTCTATCTCTTCATAGATTTAAATGTGATCACATTGAGTAGACATAGAGTGAGATCCCACTAATTCAAATTTTCAAGGGACAAGCGAAAAATTTAAATTAGCAGGGCATTGTAATTACTGAAATTTCAAATTAGAGTCCATATGAAAATAACTCGAATTATTGAGGATTTTTGGAGGTCGAAAATGATATCTTCTTTTAGCGAATTTTTGTAGAAAATGAAGCTATTGGAATGGCTCCAAAATATTTTATAAACTGTAGATGTAGAAATCGTAGATAGTATTATGTCAGGTTAATTATATGTCAGGTTAATACACGTGAAGTTAATTATATTATTTATAATTACAAGGTTTTTGTATTTATTTTCTTCCTATGGGCCGAATCCTGACTATACCTAATATCCATTTATATCTGTTATGGGGCATTCTGAAATGAATGAGTTTAACACTTTTTCATATATATATATATATATATATATATATGTGTGTGTGTGTGTGTGTGTGTGTGTGTGTGTGTGTGTTTGTGTGTGTGTGTGTATGTGCGTGGCGTTCCAGACGACAGCTCTCCTTAGGATTGAGATAAAAATCCTGTTCTTGTGCCAAATAATCAAGCTATCCAAATGGAAGGATGATTTCGTTGGCCAACACTTTTTGAACACATTAAATTGGTAACTTTTCAAAAAATGAGCTCCAAAAATCATTAAAAATTGTTGAATATATATTTTTCAGCAGAATTTCAGTAAAAAAAATTTATCATCGTTGAACTAGAACATTAAAAAATTCTGCCCAAAGTTATACTGAAAAATGAACTTAAATTTCGTTAATATTTGCTAAAAAATCGATAAAAACTGCAAAACAGCTAAAAATTCAAATATCTTTGAATCACAGAATTTTATTTAGAACGAGTTTTTTAACCATAAAATTGCTAGTTAAGAATTGCTTTGCACTCTCAGTGCTAAAATTTCAAAACGATATCTATCGGTATATACGATATCGGTATAAATACGATAATTTAAGAAAATTCGCTAATAACATCATGCTGCATGACTTGATCTTTTGAATATCTATGTTAGGATATTATCTAGAAACTATTGTTTGCAATAAATGTGAGTGTTGAATACTATTGTGCACAAAAAGTACTCAAATTCCCAGACAATTGAAATAAAGAAAAAAAAAAAAAAAGATTTATCTAAATTTTTTCATAAGTTTATGCTTTACAACTGAAACCTTTTTGCCTGTCACGTGCAAGGCGTTTTTAAGCAAACAATCGAAATTAAATAAATCAAATGCCATGATTTTTCTAAAGCATTTAGACTTGCTTTCAAATTACTTGTCACGTTTAAAATAATTTACCTACCTAATAATGTGTCTTTGTTTTTAAATGTATCACTACGATTTTACACATTACCAACCTTCAAAATTGATGTTTTCGTACGAATTTGCCTCAAAAATATCTGGGTTGGAGCTCGTTGATGCTGTATAAAATGAACCTGTTGTATCATCAGAAGATAACGATTTCTGGCTCTGGCTCGCTTTGAGGAGTTTGTTAACTGATTCCATGGCATATTTGTAGTCCAATGTGTTGTCACAATTTAATGAATCGTCCAGGGAAGAATTCAGTCCATGATTTACATAAACGTGGATATTATCCAAGTTATCAGTACTTTTGCTTTTCATGTATCTCCCAAACTCAGGGGAAGTTTTGAAACAATGATGGGGGAATGCAGTTTGTTTGAATAGTTCCTTCTTGGAGCTCTTTGGTCCCGAATTAGGAGAGAAGAATGAGAATGCAGCATTATCAATTCCTTCATAAACAGATTTGGTTGAATTCTGGCGGTTCATTTCATTCTCAGTTTCGGATCGTCTAATTGTTTGCAACGGTTTTCTCTCTTTGATTTCAGGTTTGATCCTCAAAGAAGCAACTGGCATTTCACAGTCTTTATAGCTCAGTAATTGACAGGATTTGGCACAGAAACTTGAATTTCTTTTAAGATGTACAATATCGAAGGACCGCTTTGGTACCACTCGCATGACAGGGTCATCTGAAGTAAATGCTGTTTCCAAACAAGAGTTAGACATGTTTATCTTTGATTTAAGAACCCCCGACTTTTTACGTGGGCTGGAAATTGTGTCAAGAAGATTTTCTTGAGAAGCTGTTATTTTCATTGAAGATTTATCAACCACTAGACTATGCAACGAGTCAAAGTACAAGAACACATTCATGATCAGATCAAAGAGGAATGGACAGATCAGTGATGTCCCTAGCGTTGCAAAGTAGTCAGAAATGATCTTAAACAGCTCTGTTTCAAATTCTGGGTACGTGTTCTTCACATCTGGCTTTGTGGCACCTGAAATGAATAAATTAAATTTTAAATACTTTTCTGACAAAATCTTATATTTGCTTATAAAAATAAACTAGTTAGATAGAATGAGTGATCATACAATTGATCAGGTTGTGGATAGCACTCAAAATCCAATGAGGGAGTTCAGTATTCCATTTCAGTTTCACCCAATCTGGACTAGCATTAGTCACAACCCATTTTGCCTCTATCCTTTCAGCTGGGATGAGAGCCGAAACATCAAGGGGATTAAGAATTTCCTTGATTCTGGAAAGAATAAACAGTAACGTGATAATTAAAAGACAGCAAATACGTCAATACACATTCTGAATTAGGAGGAAGAATAATAGAAATTATCATAAAAAGCTGTTATGGATCAAAGTGGGGAAAATTATAATCACAGTGACATATCCCTTGTATCTTACTATCAAATTATGTGAAAAGCTAACTACTATATGGGATAATATGAGATGTCCAGGTACTATGAAGGAGGGAAAATAATTTGAAAATATGTATTGCCAAAGAAAAAAAATGTGTCTGGTTCGTTGTGATATGCCTTCCATGAGGAAAATCAATCAACATATCTTCAGTGGATGAACACACATATGGACTCTTACAATCATGTCCCATCTATATGATAGGTGGCCACTAATTTTACAATAATTAAGATAACATATGTGTTAAGCCTAGTATCGACAGTGCGAGGCAGCTTGCCTCGAATGCCTCGCGATGTCTGCCTCAGGGTGAGGCATACGCAGTTGGTTAAATTTGTAACCACGCATGCTCGATGTGAGCACACGAACCACCCGACTTTAAGGTAGTCGTAGGTTTTCCTAGCGACAGGTTTTTTGCGCAGCAGGAACCGAATTTGCCTGAAAAACGTCGGCAGGAGCGTGAAGTATATCACTCTGCGTAAAAGTGTTTTCCTAGCGGCGTGTTTTATCTGTTCAATTGGCGTTGAATTGTGTCGAAGGTGGCACGTGTTTGTGTGTGTGAAAACATTTACCTACTGCTGAAATGGAGAACATGATGAGAAAGAGAGATGTAATGGCTGCATTGATAATTAAAGAAATGATATATGTTGACGAAGAAGAAGAGTTCACATAAACAAAATATGCCAAAGTAAGGAAACGTGTGAGTGATATATTCTCAAATCGCAGAAATTAAGGAATGTTCAGCGTTTTAGTCATAAATCATCTGCTTGACAATGAAGAAAAATTCCAAAGATGATTCAAACTGACCAGAGAAAGGTTTGGGGTGTCCCAAGAAGGTGTACCGCTTTGGGTCATCTTGAAAACCTCGGAAATCGAAAATTGGAGCAACACAAACACCGGAATTCAAGGGAATCGAGCCAGCGTACTGCGCTGTTGACTCCTCCTCAAGCAGTCAGGCCAGTCGCGCCAACGAAACATGTTCTGCGCTGACGTGATGCGCTCTCTAGGAAAACACCCTAACTAAATTCAAGGGAATCAGTGATCGACGTTGAACGCCCGGCTTATCACGTTGTCAACGGCGCAAAAAAACCTATCGCTAGGAAAATAGGCCTTAACATGGGGGTTGCCTTGTGTGGCCTGAGGCAGATGTGCAAGGTATCGACGCCACGAACGGCTCAGCCCGAGGCACCTATGAGCACCTGCCATTTTACTGACAAGCTCCTTCCTCGCCACGCACGGAGCGGCTCATAGCGAGCAACCCCGGTATCGAGTTCCGAGCATGCGTCCTGAGGCATTCCAGTTGCAAGTGAATATCCTTAGAATGGTAATTATACGCCACGAACAAACCGCTGCTAGGCAGTGCGGTCCGAGGCACCTATGAGCACCTGCCATTTTACTGACAAGCTCCTTCCTCGCCACGCACGGAGCGGCTCATAGCGAGCAACCCCGGTATCGACGTTCCGAGCATGCGTAAATTATATTTATCCTGAGGCATTCCAGGCGAGCAGCCTTGCACTGTGTTTTTGATATACCCGCCTTAATTACCAAAATAAACGCATAGCAAAAAACTGATAAGATTACGTTTTGATCGCGAACCCTCAAACAAAATTAGGTAGGTACCTACCAACTAAACGACTTGATATCAATCGAGTTGTGATGATGATCTACTCAATGATAATTCACCTACTTATGGATCTCTAATTCCATGTATAAAAAAAGTGTGAACTCGCAATTTGTATATGTAGTTTATTTTAAAAGCTATTTCATGCTGAGATTCGTCACAAATGAACTTTAATAGTTATTTAAGAATACCTGTATATTTACCTGTTTAAAATTTGGTGCTTCCATTCACTATCATTATTTACGCTACTACTGCTGTCATCAGGCTCATCAGTCTTGTTGGAACACATTGTCGAACTCAAGTTACGAAGTCGTTTGCTGATACATGTTAATGGCAGATTCCCTTTGAAAGCAATCAACTTATCAGTGAATCTGGAACAAGTGAGTGATTATAATAACGCAAAAACGAAAAAGTCTGCTAAGGATTATTCACCTATTTTCTAAATTCATATTAGCTCCATTGGGAATGGTGTCAGAGGGGCCTATAGCTAAATATTAACTGAGAATTAGATCAAACCTACCCACATAATATTGAGAAATAGAGTCGGTAGGTAGTTAAACTTAACTTTAGCAAAGGTCCATTCAGAAAGTTTAGGAATAAAATTTATTGGTGAGTAATGCATTACATGGACGTCCAATTGTGTGTGGGTTGTATATGTTTTGGTGAGAATGGCGTATAGATCGTGATTTTACCTCCTGTACCTCCTCCAAACATTACATGAATATGCTACAAGCTGCCCTCTGCCCTCACAACCATTATAAAGTATGAACAGCTTTTAATTAGGTGGAAATTAGTGAGAATGGTTTCACAGAGACCAAATCGGTTGAGAGTTGAGAATCGCGAAAATAGTACAGCTCATCCCCCCCCCCCCCCCCCCCCTACCAAAATGAAATCCCCGCTTTTCAGCATATCTAAACCAAAAGATATAAAAAAAAAGAAGAAGAAGAGGAAACTGAAAATATCATGATTTATAGGAATCACCCTACCCCCACTGATAGTAAATTTTAAACTTCTAAGGGTTGTTGCATAACTCGACTGAAATCTGGATCGAACAAAACTATAGTCATGGAAATCTCATGAAAATAGTGAAACATGACCATTTGTCATTATTAATACTCGCGAGATTCCTGACATATGTTTCAAAACTACACCGAATTCTTGATTAAAAAAGACAAATAATCACGAAAATCAGACGTAAATAGTGAAAACATCACGATTTATCAGTATTACTCCCTCTATTCACCCCCATCCATAATGAATTCTGAACCTCCTGACACACGGACCAAAACTAGACCGAATTCTTGATAAATATTTTAAAAAAACGGAAATCGGGAAAACGGTGTTTAAAAGAATAGGGAATTACCCCCTCCATCACTCATCCCGACAGCAAATCCAAAGTTCGCGAAGTTTGTTGCACAATTAGGCTGAAGGTGGAATCGGACGAAATAAGAATCGCTGAAATCGGTTGCGAATTGTAGCCTGGGTAGCGTCGTCAAAAATTTTCACACCACTATGAGCTGTTTTTTCCCACGGATTTGGTGTTAGAATGGTATAAAACGGATTTATATACAGTTTTATTTTTATTTTTTTGTCTCATGCTTGGGTTGTCCCACATTCCCCTGGATCAATCCCAATAGGCCGTCCCTCTTCCACACGAAGCATTTCCTATATGACCTAGCTTCAATGGGACGTCCTAAAAAGATATAACGAAAAAAACGGAATTTAGTGAAAAAAAACGTTGTCTATTTCCACGAAAAATGTTACTGATGATGACCTAATTTTAGGTAGGTTTAACATTGTAGGTAACTCTTTATTTTTCGTGGAAATAGGCAACGTTTTTTCACCAAATTCCGTTTTGAAATTGGTTTCCACAACTTCGTCGCGAGTGATTTAGTTCATAAGAACTAAAAGAGTTGGGTAAACATTGAATTTTTCAACCTAGTTGAGATATTATAAATAAACTTAGTTTATAATGGAACAAGTAGTATAAACTACATTGTATAAAATGAGTTCGAGAAGGTACTTATATGCAAACTCACTCATAAATATGTTTCGAATTATCTCGGAATCTCCCTTCATTACTCAACGTGCAGCCCTTCGCGCGTTGAATGAACCCTGCGTTGAGAAATTGATTTAGAAGCTCTTTCGTTTGTTCCCTGGTGACATTCGGATTGAATAGACCATTTGACTGGAGACATTTGTGGAGGAATTTGACCGCTTCGGATCCAGTGAAAGAGTTTTTGTGTTTATGAAAACGATGCCGATGTTCCGACAGTTGAATGCCATCTCTGAAACTAGTTACGGCTTCATTCCACTAGAAAAGAAAAAACACACACAAAATTAATAGTTGTGAAAGGATGTATAAAAGTATTTGGTACCTACATAGTTTTTACCAACAGTTTTTAGGGCAGGTCGGAAGTTTCCAAGTTTCAACGGCCTAGGATGAAAAAGTTTACCGAAAAAATTAAGTATGTATTCTATAATACAGGAACACCCATTGTTAGAAGGTTTAGAAGCAAATAATTTAAGATGACACAGTAAACAAATCACATTTCATAGGCCCTTGGGAATTTGTCCGATGCGCCATTAAAAGCTGATGTGAGTAAAAAATACAGCTATTGTGGATAGGACCGAAAATTGAGTTAATAGGGCGAATTTTTTGAAAATTGTCTCCCAATATACAAATCAGTTTTAGGGGTTTTGTAAATTTGGTAGCCCATTTTTTCTTCTTTTTAACAAGTTTTTTGCGCCAAGTAATTTGTTTGAGATTTTTTCTTGTTATGATAAGGGCTTGTTATAATTATTTACTATTTTATTATTATTGTTTCTTTCAGTTATATTTTAGTTATTATATTTGAGTTCAACATTGTGAAATGTTGGATAAAAATTGAGGAACAAGCAACATTCTTTTTGATAAATAACTGTGGTTTTTGGTTTATTTTTTCATGAATGAACCTTATATGTATATGGTTATACGTATATTATACGTATATGGGGTCCTCTGTTGTATATATTCTACGCTCATGATTATCCAAGAGAACCTGAAGTGCTCAAGTGCGGTGACGACCAAGCTGTCCTGGTTAGACGAGAAATAACTACAGAAGCCCATTCGATTCTCCAGGAGTACGTTGATCGACTCTCTAGATGGACCAGCCAGTGGAAAATCCAGCTCAACGCCTCCTAAACCAAACTTGTGTGCTTCACGTATAAACGCACCTAATGTTAGAAGGGGAACAGGTGAGGAGAGAAGATACCGTTCGTTATCTGGGTGTCACGCTAGACAGTAAGCTCCATTGGAAACCTCATATCTCCACCCTGCACGGGATGACAAGAAGCAAAATTGAGAGGCTTAAATACTTGCTAACTAGTGAGATTCTACCTCTTCATATCAAGCGTCTCCTTTACCTCTCTCTTTTCCGACCTGTCTGGCAGTTTGCTTGTGGAATCTGGAGTTCTGCATCCAATTCAGAAATCCAAAAAATTCAAACGCTTCAAAATCGCATACTACGGATGGTGCCACGAAACTCCTCATTACACGCCGACCTCGACATACAACTTATGGCGGATGTCATCTCCACAACATACAACAACGCTGCAACCTGCATGTTATTCCATCGCAGCCCGATGATAAATTCGATCATGGCTGAGCAGCGACAGCCAAGAGCCCAACGCAGACTGAAACGCAAATGGCACAGTGACCTACTAACTGACAGACTCGACATAATAACCTAAAATTGCTGTTTCACATTTAAAATTCTTCAATATCCACTCACAAAAAGAAAAAAAATTGTCAAACGTTTAATTTTGTCATATTTATAGTTTATAGTTGTTATTCCTCATTCTACATATTAATCTGTTGGCCAAATCCTTGTTATTATTATCTAGGTACCACTGTTTCCTCTAGGATCAGCCCTTCAAAGGAGGGGAACTAATGCCACAAGTTTCATGTGAATAGTACCTATTTATATTGCATATGTATTGGAACACTTAATAGTGTATTTACACAATAAAGTTTTCTTATTGAAAAAATAAAATAAAATAAATAAATAATAATAATAATGAACCTTTGAAATCAACCAAAAAGAAACTTTTTTAAACTCCCTCAAAATATGTTGGCTCACATTTCAAGATAAGTAGAATCGAAAAATCGTACTTCGACTTCGATATAACCACATAAACATTGCACTGACCATTATTAATAAACTAGAATCTATGAATAGATTTTAGTTGATCTATTTATTTAACAATTATTATTAACTTGTCTCCTGATACCGTCAAACAAATACAGTAAACTCGAAACAGTCAAAACTATTATAGAAATTTGAGAATTGCCATGAAAACTTTTTTCAACTTTCTTTGTATGACGATGTATCTTCTTCAAAACTTTCTAGTAATTTTCGCTAGTAGTTTGGCACTTGAGCCCGAAAAAATTTTTAGTACGGTATCAAATCTTGGCTTATATGTTTTCTTCTTTCAGTTCGGTTTTAGCAAATTTTCATAGGAAACGAAGATATTCGCAATGGCTCTTACAATTTCAACATAATTTTGTTTTCGATATTTATTCATGAAAATATGTTTTATTACATTTTTAAACGATTGTATGTTTGTGTGTGTCATTTTAGACGATAACTCTCCTTATGATTGAGACTAAAAATCCGTTCTTTTGCACACAAAAAAAAAAAAAAAAAAAAAATCAAACATTCTAATAGAAAGGATGAGATCGTTGAGCAACACTTTTTTGAGCACAATAAATTGGTAAAATTCAAAAAACGTGCTAAAAAAAATCACTAAAAATGGTTAAAAAACGGACAAAAATTGTTAAATTTAAATTTTTTTAGCAGAGTTTCAGTAGAAAAATTTATCTCCGATTAAATACGACACTAAAATATTTTTTGCACAAAATCACCAATTACGTCCACATCTGGTGGAATCTGGTGATGCAATTCAGAGCGCTGTTGTTTTTATACTCTGAATTGAAAGTTTGTAGCTGAAGTTTAAAGATATGAGGGAACTGTGGACTAACTCAATATTCAAACCTGTTACATTTTACTATTAATTTTGTTCTCGTTTTGTTAGCCTATTTTTTTAATGATGAATCGATCGAGTAGGGTACCACAATACAACAGGGTGCAACAATACCGCATAGCATATTTGATTAAAACCGAGTAAGTTGGGATGGTGAAAGTTTTTGAAACAAGCGTTAGAAAACATGGGTATTTTAACGATTACCACCAAATTTGAACTTTGGATTATAAACTGCAGCACAATAGAATTTTAATCGATAAATGGTTATTATATCTTGATTCTACTACTAATTTACTATAAGAAACGTCCATTAAATAATTAAAATTCCCACTTTCAGAATACGTTTTTTTTCCACGTTTGTAACACTGTGAGTTGTACGGCTCCGACCCCCCCCCGGATTTTCGAAATCTACGTATCTTAAAACGTAAACCAACAAATATTTTTCTGGGTCGATTACAAAGATTTATCATTGAAAATAATACACCAAAACGTCGTTTTATTGCATATTTTTATTTATTTTATTTTATTATTATTCCTCTGAAATGGTTTGAGGGATTTTCAAGAAATTCAGAGGATTTGTTCCTTACAAAGGTACAATTTCTTCTGTGCTTGGAAATTATACTTTTGATGCACTTATTTGGAGGAAAAAAATGTAAGTATTTTACCATTTTCCGGCTTTTTAGGAAATTGTACAATGCAAGAAGGATTCAATCCTCATTTCAATATAACGCAATCAGTTCAGTAATTTAGCTCTATGCTGACGGGACTTATACAATAAATTAGCAACTGTAAAATATCAAAAGTGAGCCAGTTGTATGACATTTCGCATTACATGTTTACCTAGTCGCTAAAATATAAATATCCACGTTTCAAAGCTTTTTCACCAATTCGACGAAGATGAAGATTTAACTTTACTATTCACCGTCTCGTTGGATTAGAAAGAGCACGGCGGACTTCACTCTCAATGAAATCGATCTTCTGAGGAGGTACTGACTTTCAAAACTACTGTTTTGTCAGTCCTTGAACGAATTGACGGTAGCATCGAATACACAAGTGAAAGGTTAGGATATAGGTACATAGGTACATAGAATGTACAAATATGAACAGTTGTAAAATATTGTATTAAAATAGCCAACGGCTCATTACAATTTGAAATGACACAATGTGCCTTGTTGGTGTCGCGGGCTGTTGTCATTGAAGTGATGGGAGATACAAACATAAAAATAGCTAGTTATGCAACTTGACCATAATCTATTAAGTGGAAATCGTAACCTGTTTCCTGCGCTTTTTGAGTTAAAATAACTTTGGAATCTCGGATTCTGCAGTGGCTACAGTTATAAAATCCATCGAATACCTACTGCTGCTTTTATGGAGACTAACTCCCGAAATTCCCAATGGAGAGGGATCAAAATCGTGTTTGGATGGAGTATTCCAGTGGTTCGAAATTTCGTGTTTTTATTTCAAATTCAAATCCAAAATTCTTGAAAAAAAACCCATCTATTATCATCGATGCACTACTAGTTTCGAAATGATGGGACAGTAAAAGATTACACCGACGAGTTTGTTTAACATTATGCTATCAGAATGGATTAAAAAAATAGAAGCTTAGAAGATTTCAGGTTGGTAACAGCTGTTCTCTCGCGATCTCGTTAACAGCTGATCTCGTTATCACCCTCGTTTTGCGGACAACTGACTCCTTCATATCGTCTAAATCAACGTTTAGTCTCTAAATCGACGTTTCATGGAAACGATGTAAATCGATGTTTGCTGATAACAGTGTAACCATTGATTACATTAGTGAAACCCATTTGTTTTAAATTAATGTTCAAAACTCTGGTTTGTAACAACGAGAGGTGATGGAAAGAGAGTAGTTACTCCCTCAAAGAGGAAAGGCTGCACCCATAGGATATCCTGTAAGCTAAGAGCCCAGGAAATATGCCCTGATGTAACATTTGCAAGAATCGAGAAGGAAGAACTACTCCTATCCATCACATGTTCCGTAAAATCATGATCTACTTTAACGATGGTTAGGGATTGTTGGTGAAACCGGCCCTGAATCTCACAATTAAGGCCTTCATCGTTTTGACTCCAGCCTCTGCATGTCCATTGCTCTGAGGGAAATAGGGTGAAGAAGGTGACATTGTAACCTTCCACTGCTTCAAGAATTGTTTAAAGGCGAACGAGGCAAATGGGGGGCCACCATCGCATCTTACACGGATGGGTATACCTGTGTCAGCAAATATTCTTCTGAGACATGTGATCAGAGTTTGACTGTCTGGATATCGTGATCCAAACTGACACACAACTGGCCACCCAGACAACCGGTCCACATAAACCATGAATTTTTTCCACCCACTGAAAACAGATCCATTGACACGTCAACGAAAGGTCGATCTGGAACGGGATCGTATATCATGGATTCTTTTTGAAGAGATTGTCGATTTTCTTGACATAAACCGCAGGCCTCCACAGTGTTTCTGATATCGCTTGTTATTGCTGGCCAGTAGACTGTTTGACGAGCTCGTCTTTTGGTCTTTTCGATTCCTTGGTGAGACCTATGGAGCTGGTACAAAACATCTTTCCTTGCCGCTTTAGGGATCACAAGTTGGCACCCTTTCAAGATGAGGGAACCACCAATGGTTAATTCATTTTTTACTTTCCAGTAAGGCTGGCATTCATTAGGAAGATCCCTTTTGGAAGATGGAAAGCCTTCTTCTATTATCTTCTTAAGAGCTTGGTACTCACCATCACTTCTTGCCAACTCCTGGATTGTTGAAAGAGATAGGTCTGAGAGTGGAGGATTCAGATTTTCATCCCCTTGGCTCAATAGGTAAATCAGACGTGCTAAAGGGCTGTTATTGGACGTATCCCTTTCCTCTGCCAACATATCACTCTCTTCTGGGTCATCTACTGGTGCCCGTGACAAGCTGTCAGGAATCAAGTGGGATTTCCCTGCTTTCCGTTACGTCTCACAATTCTCAGGGCATGTGTGAAAAGTCGAAGACTCAAAAATTGAATTTATTCCAAATGAGGGCACAAGTATATCACCAGATAGTCCTTGGGTACAATTCAATAGGTTCCTTGCTGCACAAGTCGCGTACGGATGCCTGAGGGACGAATTCCGCGGTCTGTCAACAGGTCTTTTGGTTTCAGATGTAAACATTAAGGGTCCATCTCGAAAATCGAATAGTCAGATATCTAATTCGTTGAAAGTGAAGGTTTCGTGAGGCTCCCTCGTCGAAAATCGAAATGCTAAGCAGCTTCCTTGCGGGAATTAGTGAAAGCCAAAGCAGTGCATGTTACCTCCTAACCAGGTTAGAAATAATAAATGACAAAGTTATTTGTAAAACAATAAACATACACCATATCTATCTATAAACTTGATACTCGAGAATTTGAACAACTTAATTGTCGCGTCAGTAGGTCTAAAACAAGAGGGACCTTTCTTGCTATCCGACCTCCAACCCCTTCAGCGCGGCCTCCAGATTGTGTACGACCGCCAACGTAATCTAAAGCATAGTTATCTTTGTTATCTAGATGTTGTTTGAACTTTATAAAACCAATGAAACTGGAAAACATTATGTATGTAGGGCATTATGATATGTTTGTGGGGAAAAGCCAAAATGAGACACAAGGCCCAGTGGGGGGGACCAATCGATCTCTACTTGGCAGTGATTTGAGTGAGTTTATGTGGAGGCAGAACGCAAGGACCCAACAACGGGACACATTCTACAGAATAAGCAGGGCATGGTTGCGTTTTGGCCACCAGGCAAGTTTTTGTAATTTTTTAATATTTTATTCTAGTGATTCAATGCACCTAGTACAAACGCAAACAGCTGAGCATTATCATGTCCTAAGCATACTGCTGAAATGGGTACCGCCAACCTACAATTATTCGTATTATAATCAGTCGTCACTCATCAGGAAATATTGGTAGCATAAGAAAAGTAACACACACCTGAGAGCTACTCACGTTTTATGGGCGGTAACCCCCTCTCAACGAGCTCCAAGTGCGAAATTCTAAATTTAGCGACAAAACACAAAATCGAAGGTTTCACGAGTCCAACAAACAAACGGCCATACGAATTGATTGGAAATTGTGGTGGCTGACTAAACAAGAGTTTGTCACACACAAACACACCTACACGTAAACATAGTCATAGGTAGACATAGACGGTACATCTCGTTTTAGAGAATTTTCTAGAAGAATAAAGCTGTTGCAATAGCCCCGAAAATTTTAAAAACCAACTTTTCTAAGAATTTCTCTGAGGAAATCCGTATTGAGGCATTTTGAAACGATTCCCGGATTTTAATACATTTTCTTTCATTTATACAGGGTGATCACACTCAAGATATCGAATTTACTACTAGGTATCGAATTTACTACTGATTTCTAACAAAAGTCCCAGCCATACAGCATGATCGTATGGGCAAATTTTCGTAAATTATCGTACTATATTATGTTACATTGTTTAGAAAATTGAAGGCTTCGAGGGAAAAGAAATTGTTAACTACCAATTATATGGCA
Source organism: Adelphocoris suturalis (assembly GCA_030762985.1). Taxonomy (NCBI): domain Eukaryota; kingdom Metazoa; phylum Arthropoda; class Insecta; order Hemiptera; family Miridae; genus Adelphocoris; species Adelphocoris suturalis. Next base: position 37,096,909 of record CM061051.1, read on the forward strand.
AAAAACTCGATCTGAATGATATTTTTGGAATCAAAAAGTGATTTTGAATTTTTAGCTTTTTTGGAGTTTATAGGTATAGATTTTTTTTTTTAGCACATTTTAATGAAATTTAAGTACATTTTTCTGCATAATTTTGCACATATTTTTTTTATGTTCTATTTTATAGTTGATAAACTTTATTTGAGCAATATACAGCTAAAAAATATAAGTTTAACGACTTTAACCGTTTTTTGCTATTTTGAGTGATTTTTTCAGCACTTTTCCTGAAATTTGAACATTTTAATTATTGTGCTCAAAAAATGCTGGCCAACGAACTCGTCCTTTCGTTTGAAAAGCTTGATTTTTTGGCGCAAAAACGGAATTTTTATCTCAATCCTAAGGAGAATTGTCGTCTGGAAGGACACACACACACACACACACACACACACACACACACACACACACACACACACACACACACACACACACACATATATATATATATATACACATATATATATATATATATATATATATATATATATATATATATATATATATATATATATAGTTTTGATGAAAAATGAAAACACTCGCGTGTAATATTATTTTGAGGTATTACAGAAGGTTGGAAAAAGATAGGAAACACTTAAATAAACTTACAAAATTGAGAGAATATTTCGCTGTGTCAGCGTCGTCAGCTCTAGACTGCCATTGCAAAAGCGTCATTTTCAACGAAAATTCGCTAAAATGAAATAAGCTTAATTCGAAGGACAGCAGTTCTTCAAAATACCACACCATACAAAGCTTGTCTTCCCTTGGTAGTAGGGAAGTCAACATTTAGGAGCGCTTTCAATTTGTTAAGTGGAATTATTGCTAAAAATACTCATTTTATTACAACACGATTACAAAATTACTCTTGACGAAAGTCTCGTTGACGGACGAGTAGCGACCACTTGTAAAGCCACGAAGCGCTATCTATGATGTGAAAGACACACTAGAGGTCCATCCCCTTACACAATGCGGTATGCATCACGCAAAGCACCAGACAAGAAAGGTGGGAAGGATGTCACTGTGGGTTTCAACTTAAATGTGTACCACTGAGGTGGTACAGAACGAAATTTCACAATTTAGGACGTGATTTTTAAATGTAGAGTGTAGAGTAAAGAGAGATCATAACAGCTCAGGATCATTTTCCGCGAATTTTCTCCACGTTCCCGAGTAGTTTACGCCACCCATTTGAATCGGGCTGGCACAGTAATTCTTAGCACAGCAATATCATTCAATTCAATTATTTGCAGACTATTTTTGGAAAGATATCACTCCTTCGTGAGTGATATCTAAAATTTGTATTAATTGCATGGACTATATTAGAGATTAATTTATCTTAGAGATCTTGAGAGTTTGCGAACAGTCTCATATCATTGCTTGCCCGGTGTCACAAATTTAACACACACTCATTCATATACATATCTCTATCTATATATATAAAATTCTCGTGTCACAGTTTTCGTTGCCATACTCCTCCGAAACGGCTTGACCGATTTTGATGAAATTTTTTGTGCTTATCCGGTATCTATGAGAATCGGCCAACATCTATTTTTCATCCCCCTAAAGGTTAGGGGTAGTCCACCCCTAAATTTTTATTTTATTTTTTAGACAAAATTTTTAATTTCTATTTTAATTAACGTCTGCCAAGTTGGGTGGGCAGTATAACTTCCTCAAGCGAGCAGCATCCCCCACAGAAGTTAAACCTACCCCTAGAGATCTACCGTTTGCGAGCGAAGCGAGCAACATCCCCTACATGTTTCAATTGTAATACATTCTATGTATACAGCCACACTTTGCGAGCGAAGCGAGCAACATTCCCTACATACTACACTTTGCGAGCAACATTCCCTACATGCCACACTTTGCGAGCGAAGCGAGCAATTTAATGGGGGGTCCGGGGGGCTTGCCCCCCGGCTGGACGTGGAGGCGAGCCGGAGCGGCTAGTATAAATATATATATATATGAAAAAATGTTAAACTCTAGGAATCGTTTTAGAATGTCTCAAAACGGATTTCAATTAAGGAAATTTTGATTTTAAATTTTTTGGAGCCATTGCATTTGCTTAATTTTCTACGAAAATTCGTTAAAAAGTTACTCCACGCAGTTTTTTAAACCCTTCATTTTGGGGTTTTCCCACTTCCAAGTTTTTTCTCGCGTTTTCGACCTAACATCACTAAAATGGCCATATCTCCTCTAATTTACAATGCAAACTTAAAGTTCCAGTCAAGCAGCATGATCGTATGAGCGAATTTTCGTAAGTTATCGTATTTTGAACAGTTAATTGCCATTCAAAACGAGGAGCTTTTCTGCAGTTTTTTCGAGTTTATAGCAAATTTTAATGAAATTTAAGTACATTTTTCAACCTAATAGTGCACATAAATAAATGTTCTATTTTAAATTTTATGAACTTTATTCGAGCATTATTCTGCTAAAAATTATAAATGTAACGATTTTTAGCAGTTTTTAGTGATTTTTTGATCACAATTTTTGAAAGTTGACCAATTTAATGTGCTCAAAAAGTGTTGGCCAACGAACCCATCCTTTCGTTTGGAATGCTTGATTTTTTGGCACCAGAACGGTATTTTTATCTCAATCCTAAGGAGAGTTATCGTCTAGAATGACACACACAAACAAATACACATCATATGAAAAAGCCTAAACTTCAGGAAACATTTCAGAATGCCTCAAAACGGATTTCAATGAAGAAATGTTTCGAAAATTCTGATTTTAAACATTTCCGAGCCATTGCAATAGCTTCATCTTTTACGAAAATTTGCTAAAACAGATATTTGTGCAGTAGATCACGAAGGCAAAAAAATGGACAAAACACGAGAATTTCTCACTTTTTAAAAATTACTGTTTTTTCAAGGTGCTTCAAGTATTGAAAGAAAACAGGAATTCTCAGATTTAGAATAGAATTCCCTAATTCTCAGATTTCCAACGGTGTAATCAATTTTTATTTTACTTTACTAATTAGAGGAGAGAAGTATGTTTGTATGTTGATAATAATGGTTTTTTTCTATGAAATCAAGGGTTTTTGTGACAAATGACCCTCTAAAAAAATTCGAGTTTGGGGCTTGGGGTTTCTACGTATTGAATTGAATGGCAACACTAGCAGATCTCTCCAACTCCGTTCTACACTCTAACAAGTTTTACTCTTAAAAACACAGATTGATCATCACAAATGAATTAAAAAATACGTGAGTTAAAAATCCGTTAAAACGCTGTTATAACGGATTTGGGGAGACCTGCAAGTGATGGGTAGGTACCATTCGATTCAGCGTGAAAAACTACGTAGAAACCGGCCTCAAACACGAATTTTTTTAGAGGGTCATTTTCCACGAAAACCCTCGATTTCATGGAAAAAACCACGTTTTTCAACATACTTTTCTCCTCTAATTAGCAAAGTAAAATAAAAATTGTTTATACCGTTGGAAAGCTGAAATTTTTGGCAAGTTTTTCCTGCAACGCGTACGGTTTTTTACCATTTTCTTGTAATACGTAACGCAGCTTGAAAAAACAGTCATTTTTGAAAAGTGAGAAATTCTCGTGTTTAGTCCATTTTTTCGCCTACGTGACCTACTGCAAAAAGAATTTAAATGCCTCATGGAGATGGGAAATTTAACGCTCCTTCCAACAATATACCTATCTATTTTAATGTTTGCATTGTAAGTTAGAGGAGATATGGCCATTTTAGCGATGTTATGGTCAAAAACACGAAAAAAACTTGAAAGTGAAAAAAAAAAATCCGAAAATCGAGGTTTTAAAAATAATTGCAATGAGGAAATTTTTGTTGGAATTTAGTTGCAGAATCGATACCTAGGAGATTAACAATCTTAAGGGTGACCACCCTGTATAATACATCTGTACGTTTCCAAACTTAATTCGACATTTTCCATAGACAAGTAGGAACGATAGCAGTCGATAGCAAGGCGTTAAATTGCGAAAATTCACAAAACAAATTTACCCTCGCCGGAAATTTAGGTAGGTACCTTACCTTCATTTCGGTTCCGGTAAATTTATGACAAATACGAACAGGAAGGACTAGATAGATAACTGACAAAAAATTGTTCACAAAAATGCCCATTTCTACTTGAATAGTATCATCAACAAACAAAAACTAAAAATCGTTTATAGCTATAGATCTATATTTTTTAGCAGAATGTTACCTGTTTAGGTAACATATATCTACTATAAACTAGAGAACGCTCCGAAATCGTTACAAAAATTGTGCTTACAATGTACCTACTTAAAATTTATTAAAATGTGCCAAAAATCGATAAAAAACTAGATAGGTGGTAGGTACATAAAAAAGGAACAAATTAATGAAAGACTTTGTATAGCAGGATTTTTTTTTTTTTTTTCAAAAAATTCTTAGTTTCTGTACGCACAAAGAGCTCAAATTTCAAAGCAATTTACCTGCTAATATAGAAATAAGATTCGATCATTACGAAATTTCGCCAATTTACGACTATACGATCCAAGTTTAAGTAGGTAACTTATTTTTCTAATATTATTATCTACAATGTCTGGTCGTTGATCGACCGAAAACTGTTCAACTGTTAGTGGGTTGGGTAGGTTGAGGGTAGAGAAATTTTCAGGCTTCTCTGATAATATCATTTATTGAGGTTTGCTGAGTTCCTTCGCCAAAGATTTGGCCTCTTCAGAGCGTATTATTTGATAGATGAGTTGTTAACCGTTTATGTAAATGTTTATGTAAATTTTAAATGTTGGGAGGCCTCCTTGTACATCTTGATCATGACCAGTTGTGGTTGGTGATGTTACTAGGATCAATTTTGAGCTTAAATTGAGAAAAATGGAATTTTTATGTGGAAAGACATACATAGTCTGAAATGATAAACTTTAATAATTAAATATTGAACCCTCAGTTTAGTGTATAGGAACATGCATATATATATTTGATATCGGCGCAAAATTTCCTATAGGAATAGTGCATCAAAAAATTATGATCAGTCAGAATCGTATTTGGGTGTCACTTAACTGTGCGGCATACTGACAAAGTTTGTTAAATTAATATGGATTTGTTATATTTAATTTTAGCGAATTTTTGAAGAAAATGAAGCTATTGCTCTCGCCTCAAAATTTGTAGAATGTGAATTTTTGAAAAAAAAAATTATGCAGGAATCCGTTTCAGGCTATTCTGAATCATATTCTGAAGTTTAACGCATTTTTTTATGTATGTATATATGTATGTATGTATGTATATATGTATGTGTCATTCCAGACGATAACTGTCCGTAGAATTGTGCTAGAAACTTCAAACAAATTTTTAAATGTTAAGGGCACAAAACAAAAGTTCAAGTTCGTTGGCCAGCTTGATCGGATTACATCTTCGGGTTGAAATTTTCAAAAATGTAGTCAAAAATTTCAAAATAGCCTGTTTTTTGCGATTTGTCGTGCGAAATAATTTTTTCAGCATACTAACATGTGGTATATTCGGAATCAGCGTAAAATTTCCTATAAGAATATGTATCAAGTTTTCAAAAATTTCAAAGTTGAAAAATCAGTCAAAAATCGAAATAATGCCGTTCGCTGGTTGTAAAAATCGGTAATATTCTTCAGAAATTCGCTCATGGGGTCATGCTGCATGACTGGACTTTTTTTTTTTTTTTTGCGTATCGTGAGACGCACCTGTAAACCAAGACCATTAAGAGTAGTGTTTATACGCCAACCTAAAAATACAGCAACAATCCTCCGGATGGGTGAGTGCTACATAGGGTAGATGCATCAGTAGTAGGCACTTGTGACTTCAACTCCTTAAAATAAGTTATTGGAACCACTAAAATATTTGAATTTGGCACCGTTTTAAAGGTCAGCATGTGCTGTCTGTCTTCTAGAATCATCTAGATGACCGAGGCAGCCTTGGTTACATTATGTCACCTGTTAAAAAAACAATCTCCATGAGGTTGTCTGCCTTAACAAATCTGTTAAGGAGGTGAGTTTAGTTTTTAGTATTTTAGCCCCAATTTGAGGCAATTTTGGATCTATTGGTAATTGTTTACTATTACTTTGTCACCTCCAATCGTTTTGATACTAACATATATTGTAGTGGAAAGGTTTTGAAATATGAAGAGATAGTATTTGAATGCCGGAAACATGTTTGAGCCTTTGAAAGATAAGCAGAGATATCATACACTTCATTCTGACCTACATGTCCGACTAATCTGTATTTTTACTAAGGGATTGACTACTTGATGTTATGTAATTTTGAGATGCGAGCTTGCGAGCATCCAGACCACCAACCTATACACAGCATTCTGCATTCTTGGTGGTCTGGATGCTCGCAAGCTCGCATCTCAAAATTACATAACATCAAGTAGTCAATCCCTTAGTAAAAATACAGATTAGTCGGACATGTAGGCCTGCTTATCTTTCACGGGCTCAAACATGTTTCCGGCATTCAAATACTATCTCTTTATATTTATATACCTTTCCACTACAATATATGTTAGTATCAAAACGATTGGAGGTGACAAAGTAATAGTAAACAATTACCGATCTATTTTTTGTTTCTTGTTATCTTTTATATACCCTCGAGAAGATGTAGAATGTTCCTGTACCTCTAGAAGTTTTAATTTCGGCTAAAATGAGGTGCCTACTACTGGGTTATAAAAAATACTGAATTTTCCAGTAGTAGGCACTTCTGCCTACTTTTGAAAATACCTTCTTTTTTGTTAGCAACATAGTTTTCATCAGTTATTAATTTGGAATACGACGGTATCTGAGGTTTTCTCAGAAAATGAGTAGTTCCAGTAGTTGGCAGGGGGTGCCTACTTCTGGATCCCGAAGGTGCCTACTACTGGAATAGGTTTTTTATCTCAGAACTCCACATGTTAGGATACTGAACGTTTACTACTGTTTACTACTGATGCTGAAGTACCAATGTGATACTTTGTCGTTTTGTGATGGACTGAAGTTTGTTATTAATCAATACCTAGTAAAACTCCATTTTATATTTTGTATTTTTTTAATTTTTATTTTGTATCGACAATTATGGCCTATGTATAGTATTTTTTTAAAAGAATAATTCAATATGAGGGCTGAGAAATGTGGTAAACTATGATGTTCCAGGCCTTGATGTACTTTCGATACATTTTCGTTGAGAGGACATGTAATTAATAAAATTAGTTCATTGAGATTCAACTGCCTACTTCTGGTTCATTTCCCTGCCTACTACTGGAATTTCAATGCCTACTACTGGTTCATTTCCCTGCCTACTACTGGAGTTTCAATGCCTTCTACTGGTGAAAAAACTTGCATCCGGTTTTTTCAATTTAAAAAATCATAATCGTCTTTTATTTAGACAATTTAAATGTAATTAGCTCTGAGAGGAGTTAGTGTTCAACAAGCATTGGAAATAAAATAGTATGAAAAATGACATCGTGATACACAAAAAACGTGATTTTTTCGTTAAAGTGCCTACTACTGGTGCATCTACCCTAAGTAAATGTTTTATGATGGATTAACTACAATGAAAATACATAGACTATTTTTTGTGTGAAAAACTCTAGAACCCTCAGTTTAGTGAATAGGAACATACGGACTAGGTACATATATATTTGATATCGGCGCAAATTTTCCTACAGGAACAGTGCATCAAAAAATTATCATCAGTCAGAATCGTATTTGGGTCCCACTTAACTGTGCGGCATACTGAAAAAGTTTGTTAAATCATGGATTTGTTATATTTAATTTTGTATTTTGCGTATCATGAAACGCACCTGTAAATCAAAAACAACAAGAGTAGTGTTTATACGCCAACCTACAAACGTACAGCAACAATCCTCCGGATGGGTGATTGCTATATAAATGTTATGTATGTAGTTATGATGGATTATGATGTATATATATGTATGATATGATGTAGGAGGTTCCTAATTTGCCAGTCAAACTTCAAAACCTGCAGTCAGCTAGACATTGATGAGTTCCATTAGCAACAATGGCCTGTTGATGTTGACTAGAAACAGCGATCACCACAGTTGGTAAGCTCTAGTATTATGAATAAATAATGCCGTTCTACGATGATTAAACCGTTTGCACTCGCCCAAGATTAAACTAACTGCCTAAATTAACAGGCAAAGTTAGTGTAGGTCGTCAAGTTCACGTTGTAGAACAGTTTGAGTTACTGTTTATAACCCCGTATGATTATGATTACGTTTATGTTGATGTATGATTATAATGTATATGGATTATGATGTTTATGTATGTATGTTATGTATGTAATTATGATGGATTGATTACAATGAAAATAATAATCCAAAGAGATGCAAACAAACAAACAAACTTACCAGAGCAGTTGCTCTGTACGGGCCGAAGTCATTGCACGACATGATGATCCGTTGAAATAACTTTTTCTGCGGTAGGAATGAGCGAGCGCGAAGAACATTTAACTATCGCCGGTGTTTTAACTGTCGATCTCGTCAATTAAATTCCGCAGTGACGGCAGGCGAATCGGACGGAGACAACAGTAAAGCACGCGACACCTGCTGAGGGCCGAAAACCAGAACAATCGCACACCTGACGGCTCCCTTTCCCAGTCCCGTCCCCCGGCTTACTGTTTGTTGTTTTGAATGGGTCGCTCGCTCGTAACGGTCAAAAAATTCCTCAGCGAGTTCCCACGTGCTCCCGGGAGAGCGCGTCCGTCGCCTACGCGCCGCTGATTGCCCTCCCCACATTCCACAACACTTCACGAGCACAACACAACACAGAACTTGGCAGAGAACACAGCAAGGCAAGACGCAGTGGCGTAGCCAAGTCATTTCTTATGTAGGGGCAACAGTCAAGGAATCCACAGGCGAAGGCAGCTTCCTCCACTGATGACATATGGCGACGCTGGGTGCTGATGGGTTAAAAGAGTCAACAACCTACCTACTTTAGTACCTATCTTTTAATTAGCGCATTTTCGTAGAAAATGAAGTCAATGACTCGAAAAATTTTAAAATCAAATTTAAAAAAAAAATTTTCAATGAAATCCGTTTTGACCAACACCTCAATCGTTGGCCAGCACTTTTTGAGCACATTAAAATGGTCAACTTTTAAAAACTGTGCTTTAAAAAATCATTAAAAACTGCAAAAAATTGTTAAATGTATGATTTCATGCCGAATTTCAGTGAAAACTTAATTATCAACAATTGACCCCCTGTTTTCTCAAAATCATGCTGAAATACGTATTTACTTAAATTTCATTATTATTTGCTGAAAAATCTATAAAAACTGCAAACAAAAATTGTAAAAATCTTAAATCATTTTTGAATCGCCTGATTTGATTTTTTCGGTCGCCGAGTATGAGTTTTATGCCATTAAATTGGTTTTTACCAATTTCTTTGTACTTAAATTGCTGATATTTCAATACAATTTGACATAATATAATACACTAGGTAATTGAAGGAAATTCGCTCATACGATCATGCTGAATGACTGGAACTTATATTAGAGATCAGGAGCGGTGTCCGCTACTGGTTCTTTTACACTATTATCTCAATGTTTTATTGTCCCAGGTTTGCATTTATTATGCAGGGTCAGTGTTGGGCATAATCTTATCGTCGAATACGAAGGCGTCCCGCCTATAAAAGCGAATTCAACGATTGGAGCCCAGCCTATTTGTCTCAAATCTATTTCATTAAGACGCCCCTCTGAAGCTAGGTAATATTAGCAAGGCTTCGCATATTATAGGAGGGACGCCCTATTGAAATTGATGACCGTGACGCATTTTGGTTTATTATTTCCAATAATAAGCCTATGTGATCGTATAGCAAAAAATTTTTATAACCCCCCCTCAAACTTTGTCACTTTACGTTTCAAGGTGCGTAGAATCCAAATTTGAAGTGTCCGTCCGCCGTCCGGGCCAGAAAAGGCCTTAGATTGACTTAAAAAATCTGTTCTTTCGCACATAGACTCCACTTGGGGTCTAGTTGGTCTTAACTTCTCGCCAGCTCGATCGCTCCACTCTCATGGGTGCTATGAGCCAAAAATAGGTGAAAAAGTGTCTTTTTTTGTATGTTTCAAGTTGTATAGAAATTGGAGATTTATGAGTGAAAAGAAAATGTTAGCTATTAATTTTATGGAAAAAAAGTATTCTAAATGATACTCTTCTATTCAAAAAGAGATTTTGGATTTTAGGCTATTTTTTGCAATTTTATAGATTTTTTAAAACAAAATTTAATGGAGTTCAAGTTTTTAGCATAATTTCGTACATACATTTTTGAATGTTCTATTTCATAGTTGATGAACTTTATTTGACCAATCTTATGCTAAAAAATATCAATTTTACAATTCTTGGTCATTTTCAGTGATTTCGTCAGCACATTTTTTGAAATTTGACCAATTAGATGATATCAATATACAGTATAGGTAACACTTTTATGTGTTGGAAAGATGACTTGGTAATAAATTGTTATGTTTATCAACTATATTAAATAGCGTAAAATTGTGAGATTCCGCTGCTGTAATGGATTGAACCCATTTGTGAGGTCCGAAGCTCCGAGTTCCGATACTAAATATACTATAAGCGGCGTTTAATAATTATGGACCAGAGATCGACGTAGAAGGGCTGTCTAATACATAAATAATAAACCTTTGTGTAATAATTTGCTGCGTTTTTATGGGTTGTATTCGTGTAATCGCCGACAGACGAATACGATTACACGAATACGAATATAATCGCAGTTGACTCAGAATCAACGAATAATTATCGCTATTACAATCGTATTCGTACCTATTCGACTAGATTATGCCAAACACTGTGCAGGGTAACCTGCATATGGTAGTCAATACTTGAGGGATCAATTTTAGACTTTAATTCTGATCGAAAGTAGCTCCTAGAGAATTTTTTTAAACGCTTAGTTTTCGAATAATTTAATTTTGAAGATTTTTTCGTGTTTTCGACCTTATGTGACTAAGACAATCATTACATCCTTAATTTGCTGTGTAAATTCAAATTTGAAGATATCGTTGAAAAGAACATATATATTTCCTCTCCGATCGGGCGCTGTAGGTCTCTCTCTTCAGCTCAAAAAGGACTTTTATAGTCTCTTCAAAAAGTGCAACGCGCAGAATGGAAAGGTAAATATTCAGCAGGACGAAAAAGTGGAGCTTCTTTAAGTACATCAACCCAGTGATCAGAAAAAACCCCTGGTTCAGTTGAGTAGAAACAGAAAAGAAGCTAATCCGAACGGTCTGTCGGATATGAAGCAATCAAGCCTTATGCCCACCGGATTCCAGGATTATGTGATTTTTGTGGAGGTGATGGGGATATAGTGCACATTATAATGGTGAGTGAAAATTATGCTATACCAAGATTTTTACGGAAGGATTTACGCAATTGTTTTTGATGTGATAATTATGTTTGTTCCTTTTGACTACAAATGTATTTGTAAAATAAAATTTCAAGTGTATCGAGTGTATAATTTATAGAAGGTAACAATATTAAGTGCTGTCACGTATGATATATGAAGGTACTAATTCATAATGTGTAAAATATAATTTACTAATAGTATTAATTAATTGATTTATTTTATTTATTTAAACATACAGACGGAGTAAAGCCCAATGTCAATAATTAAACGACCAACTACAATGATTAAAAGAATACAATAAATATGAACAAGGAAAGTGGAAGGAAAACAACACGTTTTTTGCGAATGCCTGAGATGTTTTAAGAATTAAGGTTTGAGGTATGGAGAGCAAATTTTACCTAATTTGGGAAACACAGAGTTTTTTTCAATTGGGAATTGAACTATGAGAACCAATGTTTTTTCAAGACACAAGAACGGTAAAAACTGTGCCAAAATCTCAACTTTTCAACGGTTTAGACAATTTTACTTTGCTAATTAGGGGAGAAAACTATGAGTTTGAGGTTGGTTCTACGTATTTTTGTATGCTGAATCACTCCACACACTTGCTGATCACCCTAACCCCGTTATAACCGAGTTTTACAGTTTAGCTTACTAGTTTCACCCTTAAAACACATAAAATTGATCATATCAAATGAAGTTAAAGCGTAAAACTTGTTGTGGGGAGATATTCTAGTGTTACCATTCGATTCCGCGTAAAAAATACGTAGAAACCGACCCCAAACTCGTGTTTTCGTACAAGGTAATTTTTCAGGAAAACCCTCGATTTCATTGAAAAAACAACATAGTTTTCTTCCCTAATTAGCAAAGTAAAAGTAAAATTGAGTAGACCGTTGGAAAGGTGAGATTTTTGCTCAGTTTTTACCGTTCTCGTGTCTTGAAAAAATATTGGTTCACATAGTTTTCGACTAAAAAAACTCGAGGTATCCCAAATTGTGTGAAATTTGCTTTTATGAGGGCTTTTTCATGTATCAAACCTTAATTCATGTAAAAGCTATCGATTAGGAAATTTAATGTTCTTTCCAACGGTATCCCCAAATTTGAATCTTCACAGCAAATTAAGAGAGTAGGTAATGATCGTCTTAGTGACGTAAGGTCGAAAACACGGAAAATACACTGCCAAGGAAATGGCACGTGAGCTTCCTCGTGACCTTCACAGTACGTCACCATTAAATTCCAGAAAACTAGAAACGTAACAAAAACATCACTTTCGCGCATGCGCCTAGCGTACCGCTGCCGATGATCGCGAAGAATGTGATACGGGGACCTCAAGAAACCTTGCTCGCATCATCACAGAAAATCTGACCGAAATCCGTTCCCAATTGCCTGAGTTATAACCGAAACAAGCAAATTTTGTTTGCGCCTGCGCAGAGGCTACCGTTGGTTTGATCATGACGGAACTGATAGGGGATCATGTAGAGCTATACCCGCACAATCCCTACAAATGTGAAGAAAATCGCATCAAAATTGTGGAAATTACGGCTGTTGCAAGGACCGTAACAAGAATATTTCGTTCACGCATGCGCGGAGCGTACCGCTAATGCAATTAAGATGATTGTCTTATGGGACCTCAAGGGACCTTACCCACAACATCCCTGAAAATCTGACCGAAATCCGTTCAACATTGACCGAGTTATGACCGTCACAATGAATTCACGTTAGCGCCTGCGCAGAAGCTACCGTTGATTCGATCATGATGAAGTTGATAGGGGACCATCTACAGCTTAACCCGCACGATCCCTGAAAATTTGGTTAAAATCGGATCAAAATTGTGGAAGTTATGGCTGTTACAAGGAAATGTGGACGGACAGACAGACAGATAGACAGACACGGAACCAAATTTGTTCAGGAGGCTCTGAAACGCAAAATGCGAGTGGAAATTTTGATTTTGGAGCAAAACATTTTTTTTTTCATTACGAAAGTGAAAACAAAGCTTTCGCTGCCTTGCAGTCTCGGAAGCAAAATCTTGAAAATTAAATTATTCGAAAACTAAGCGTTAAAAAAAATTTTCTAGAGGAATTTGTTCTTAGAGTAACTTTCGATCAGAAATAAGCTCTAGAATCTATCCCTGAAGTACTGACTACCTCATGCGGGACACCCTGTATAAATAGTGAAATCAGTCATGTTATTGGGCTCTGGCTACTTAACTAATTAATTTGATGCTAACCTATCCAACTTGCGAGAGGGAGAGGTTCATGCTCTCTATTGGAGGGGAGCGGTACCACTTTGACAGTTCACTCGTCTCTCGTAATAACGCTAGGCAGCGCTAGCGTTTGTTGATAATCAACTGAAACCTCGAGCTCTTGTTATCTTAGTTGAAGGTTAGGAGGTCCGCTGATTGTTTTCGGTGTTCGTTTAATATTTTGAAACTGTATTTTTAATCATTCCGGATTCCGCTGTCGATTGTGATTAGTGCGTGAGTGACAGCTTGATCTCTGGTAAAGTTACTCACTTCAGACATGGGGAATATTTACACCGTTGGACCGAATGAAGCCCTCATAGTTTCAGGTAGCGTACCTACAAGCGTCTCATGTTTGAATCACTTCATTCATTGATTGAAAATGTAATCAATACGTACTTTATGTTACATACCCATTCGTTAAAGTTTATCTGAGGTGTTTCTCAACTTTTAGGCACAGTTATCATTACTGTGGTGTGCCGCTTTTCTCTACAAACACACTGTAATTTCGTTATCAATGCGCAGGTTTGACATGATAAGTACCTACATATCAGATCGTGGTTTTGCATATTTGTCGATTCCATTTTGTAGCGTCTGAGAACTTATTTTCTTATACTACATCCCCGATGCTATAGAGTTTTCACCTTAGTACTTCAGTATCACTACGTATTCTAGTAAATAATTCTTCTAGTCAACCCGGCATTGAACAGTCATGTAATGTTAGCTGGTAGTTGAAATCATTAGCGCATTGATTGATTTATCCAATCAACAAAGACGTTACCGTTAGCAATACATAATTATCAAGGCTCCGTGACGTCGGCAAGATGGAATTCGTAGCGCTGAGTTGCCTTGGACCACCTAATTTGCTCAAGGGGCCCGGCCTTCATTACCACTTGTTTGTGAGTTCAGAGATGCTGTAGACTGTAGTACTGCATCTTTATTCAAGTTGAGGCATACTTCTTAGGTACATATGTATAATAAATATATAAATTTAAAATAATGAAGTTGAATCAAACGAGTACCTAGCACGTAGGTACCCGAAAAATGAGAAAATCCACTACATCTTATACAGCTATATAGGTAATACCATTTGCAACAACATGCGATGTTGGTTGTTTGAAGTTCGGTTGATTCAATGTGTAATGACGATTGTTATGGAATAGTAGGTATACGTTCTACCTACACCTCAAAAAATTGATTTGTGGGTACCCTAATTGAGTTTTTACTATTAATTACATTCCAGGGTGTCAAGGTTATACGGTTAAGGCATAGATTTTTTTTATTTGATGGTTTATGCCGCACCTCAACTAGAAGGGTCATTAGCGGCATTGAAAAAGGTGTCCATAGGGGCACTGCAAGTGTCACGATTTCAAGCCTCTACGATGGACTCTACTGTCAAATCGGAGGAGGATAAAATAAGGGGTACAGTGATGACCACTGTTTAGCCCCTAGGACGGATAAAAAACCTCAAAAATAAAATAATACAACTAAGGCTAGATCAAGAATAGGCTAATAATTAAATATATGTTACTATATATCGCATGGTGAGAACATTAGTGACGGATGTCGATACCCCTGCGAGATCATTAGTGACGTAACTCGAAAATTCGAGTTTTGAGAAAATGGCCTTAAAAGATTTGGTGTAATTTCAAAAGGCGATTACAACCAAAATATACGGTTTAAATGAACCATTTATCTTCCTTCCATCTCTGTTTATTCCATATTTTTCAACAATAACTTACTTTTCTTGAAATATTCGTGTTTTTTCCTTTTTTTTTTTTTTAAACGATTTACGTAGTTATTGCACAACATTTTCACTTCTTTAAACCATTAATAAGGATGATAGTGACGTAAGTGGGGTTGAAAAAAGACTTACAGAGTGAGTTCAAACAATTTTCAATTCAACAATGTAAGAAAAACTGGTCTGAAAGTCCCAAAATGAACTTTGTGAAATTTGGAATAATTATACTCTTTACTAAATTACTGTAAGTACCTAGTTATACGTTCACCATCACAACAAATCACCACTGAGTTTTCAACATAGAAGGTAGACAGCTATGTTCTATCGAACGACTTTTTTCACAGTTATCAATCACAGTGCTTCAAGCTTAATAAGTAGGTAGATTAAAATGTATAGGTACCACAGAAATCTAAACAAAATTTAAGCACTCATTGAGAATCTCTAAATTCTGGTTCACAACTAAAATGATGAATTCTGTTTACATTGGAAAATTTGTTACCCATGAGCAAAATTCGATAATTATTAATAGCACATTATTTTGAATTGGCAAAATTAAAGTACCGAGGCATCTATTACCTAAGTTTTGGGTACAATTTAAACTACGTAGACAAATATTCAGTCTCAGAAGTTAAATTGAGTCCCAATTATCTCGCTATGTGAGGATTGTTAGGTTGCGCTTCAGATGGTGTTTTCACTTTTAAAAAATCCATTAATGACTTAAAATTTTTAATTATGAACAGCATTTTTACCTGATTACGTCGAAAATTAAAAATAGAAAAACATTTCAGTCCACTACATTACCTATGGACAAACCTATAGAAGTAGGGCACTACTGACTTAAAACATTGATACAGCAAAAACGCCAGACCCTAACATTGTTAAGTTGTAGAGCATTATAGGCTTAACCAGTGCTTCAGCCAATATTAACTTGGAATCCTTTTCTTATGGCAAATGTTGTGCAATGCACTACTGACGAAACTTCACTTACGTCTCTATTGCTGTTACTATTTTGTATATTACCTTATCTTTCTAATGACTTGAACTTAGATCCGCCACTATAGCTTCATCAGGTGACGCCCCCTTTCTCCAGACAGTAGTGACGTTTACTGCTCTCTAGTGTTAAATAATGGAACTACAGTTTTGAAACTTGTACAGAACCTTCAAACACCTTTTGAAAATCGAATCACACTCAAAATCAAAAGTGACGTATCTCGACTTCCGTCACTATTGATCTCATAGGTTTTGGGATTACGTCACCAATGTTCTCACCATGCAATATAATCAGCAAAGTGAAATAAAACTATGACTACATTATACAAAAATATATCACAGATTACGTATCACAGTTCGTAGTAGAGCTCAGCGGCTCTCAGGTACGACGACAGGAACTGGACCTTGTCAGGTCCAGACAAAACGTCAACCCACTGAGGGGGCCGATGCTGGACTCGGAGGTCCATAAGGTGTGGGAATTCCTGCAGGAAGTGGCGAATGGTGGCGAGTGGCGAGCTCTGCGCTTGGCAGGTGTCTGTGAGTAAGACGGGTATGGCCAGGATATTGCAACCCGCTTGACCACTATTCGGTCCCTTCGTGGAAGTTGGGTTACGAATCGGTCCACCGGGCACAAGTCCTGGAGGACACCACGCAGACCAGTGACCTCACCCTGCCATTGCTCATGCCAGATGGGATTGGCTTTATGTTGCATGTAGGAGATTTGATCCTCAATGCTTATAAGCAACGTATCGATGGAGTTATCACTAATGACTCTCCTCGTAACGGCATCAGCACACTCGTTGCCATGAATACCCCTATGGCTTTGGCACCCACATGAAAGTTATGGTTGAGCCCGATGTTGAGCTTGGTGCCTGTAGGTTTTGTATTAGAGGATCATCAGAATATGTGTCCATCATCGCCTCTATGGTACTTAGTGAATCGCTGCAGATCACATAATTCCCAACAACTGGCAGTGTCGAATAGCCAGTGTCACTGCCCACAGTTGTGCTGTGAACACGGACGCGACAGGGGGTAGGCGTCTAGTGACTTGGAAGTTGCGGCTGGGTGGGGGGTTGAGATGTAACTTAAAAGTTTATTATTTATTATTCTTGCTCGATGTTAATGACTTTTTAGGTGTGAAACTTGTTTTATACAAACTCGGCGAGATCAGCAAGTATGTAAATGAAGTGTTACTATTTATGTAGAGATCGACCGCAAAGTGACTCTTCATTTGGACAGTTTAATTTTTACGAAAAAAGGCCTTTCTGTTCTTAGATTGGTTTTGCTTCCGAGACTGCAAGGCAGCGGAAGCTTTGTTTTCACTTTCGAAATTAAAAGAAATTTTTTGCTCCAAAATCAAAATTTCCACTTGAATTTTGCGTTTCAGAGCCTCCTGAACAAATTTGGTTCCGTGTCTGTCTGTCTGTCCGTCCACATTTCCTTGTAACAGCCATAACTTCCACAATTTTGATCCGATTTTAACCAAATTTTCAGGGATCGTGCGGGTTGAGCTCTAGATGGTCCCCTATCAACTTCATCATGATCGAATCAACGGTAGCTTCTGCGCAGGCGCTAACGTGAATTCCTTGTGACGGTCATAACTCGGTCAATGTTGAACGGATTTCGGTCAGATTTTCAGGGATGATGTGGGTAAGGTCCCTTGAGGTCCCATAAGACAATCATCATAATTGCATTAGCGGTACGCTCTACGCATGCGTGAACGAAATATTCTTGTTACGGTCCTTGCAACAGCCGTAATTTCCACAATTTTGATGCGATTTTCTTCAAATTTTTAGGGATCGTGCGGGTATAGCTCTACATGGTCCCCTATCAGTTCCGTCATGATCGAATCAACAGTAGCCTCTGCGCAGGCGCAAACAAAATTTTTTTGTTTCGGTCATAACTCAAGCAATCGTGAACGGGTCTCGGTCAGATTTACAGGGAAAATGCGGACAAGGTTTCTTGAGGTCCCGTATCACATTCTTCGCGATCATCAGCAGCGGTACGCTAGGCGCATGCGCGAAAGTGATGTTTTTGTTCCGGTCACAGCTTAGTTAATTTTATCGGATTTTTTTCAAATTTTCAGAGATGATCCCGGTAGAGTCCCTTGAGGTGCCATACGAATCGTACGTTACTACCAGTGATAGTGCCCATCATGCCGGAATGAACAAATCGGGTGGTCCATCATGATCAAAGTTGCCAAAAAATATCCCCAAGGATGTTTTAATCATGAATTTAGATCAAAATATTAATGAAATCCATCCTGTGAATCAATTAAAAACTCCTTCAGTTTTGATCCGATTTTGACAAAATTTTCAGGGAACATGCGGACTACATCCTGGATGGTCCCATATTAAAATCAAAATTTTCCTAACTAATTTCATTTATTATATGTACCATTCAGCTTCCAATTTCCCACCTTATTAATTCCCTGATGCCAGAACCAGTCGTTTCTAGTTTTCTGGAATTTATTGGTGACGTACTGCGAAGGTCACGAGGAAGCTCATGTGCCATTTCCTTGGCTGTGTATTTTTTATTGTTCTCTAACGTTTCTCCCCAGAAACTGGGACTTTTTCAGGGAGATGATAAAATTAAATCTAGAACATCAAATTTAAAATTATCTGTTTATATGAAAACAAATTCAAAATCCATGTAGGTAATACAATATTTATCCGTATGTTCTACCTAGATAGCCAGTAGTGCCATACCGGTAGGCGATTATAGATTTAGAGTCCCTCACTCAAATAAGAGTAAATTTTGCTAAGTTTTGAGTGTCATTTTGGAAGTTAACTGAATTTGAATTGTTTATCCTAACCGTTTCTAAAACATGCCAATTTACAAATTAGATTCTATAAAACTATAAAAATACAATTTAAAGACTGAAAGGCAATTTTCGTAAAGTTTTGTGAAGCACTGACCGCAAACTCATCAGTACATGGAGTAGCGGTCGTTTTTAATGAAAACCATCGATATTTCCTTGGGAAAAAATACTACTTTTGCTAATACAATAAAAAATATTTGTAGGGTAAGGGACAAATGCAGGGTCAATTTTTTTCGAAACTGAGAAATTGATATCATTGAACTTAACTGGAAAACTATTTCGTTTCGATTTGTTGGAAACTGAAGAATGTCCGAATGAAGAATGTCATTGATTACAGTGCCAAAGAAAGTCTTTCCCAATATTGCAAAAAACTGCCTCAGAGTGGCAAACACAGCCATCAAAACATATATTATAGCCAAAACCAGGCATATTATAGGTTGTACCTCCTGCTTACAAATGCTTGTTTTACTGCATAAATTCGTAATTATTTAGTCCGCGACTTTTAAAATTATTCTTTTATTTGAATATTGTTGCATATCATATACACCTACCCAAAAATAGTTTGTTGTGGGTCGCCTCTCGATTCCTCGAGCTAAATATATATAGCAATTACAAATATGCAGGGCCTAATGAGACATTAACGTTCTGAAGCAGCTTTATTTTTCATGCAAAACTGTTTTTCAATGAGACATTGACTCAGTCTGCATATGTCTGTATGTATCTGTCTGCCTGTTCCGCGATACAGGCCACAATTTTGGAGCTGTCGACTTGAAATTCGGTTGGTAACTCGACGTCATCGAACGGAACATTTGTGTGTGGGTCATTCTCATTTCATTTGCCGCTCTGTGGCGTTTGAGAACCTCAGAGACATGGAATATGAAAGTGCTCGAAAATGAGGTTAGATCAGCAAATACTACTCATTGTACATTGCAGATTTGTGTTCCATAGATGAACAGTGAGCTTTTCATTGATGTATTTTATGTTTTTTTTTTTTTTTTTGTATTAAAAAACAGGATATCCAACTCATGAGTGTTACCAGATTTCAAAAATTGATTTCTGTAAAATGGATGATTTGGCAAAATTGTTGTCGGGGCTCAAGTAAGTACAAAAGAATCACGTTCAAACGTAATATTCAGATTTCACGGAATTCATGTTGAAGGCAGTGTAATTGAGCTTAAATCTCAGGAGTGTTACGCTATTAGTGTTACCGTAATATCAGGAGTGTTACCCATCCTTGGTCACACTCCTGAGAGGTAACACTCATGAGAATTTCCGATAAAAATGGCGTCACACAGGATTATGAAGTGACAAAACTCGGGGATGGCTACTGTTTGAAACCTGCCACCTGGATTATTTTGTTTAAGCACCAACAACACTCGTAATTTGTGTAACACTCATGATTGAAAATTAAAATACTCAACATGTTTTTAGGCTTCTTTCGCTGTAAAAACTGCTGCAACTCCAAGCACTCCACTACAGTCTCACATCTTCAACTGGACAATATAACCTTCACATCTGACTGTTTCCCGCCATTTTCCATCAGCTTTCTTGATCGCAAAAATGATAACACTCCTGAGGTCCCATTGAGAAGAGATATGGGGGACTGACTGAAAAACTAGTTTTTCACGGGTTGGGAAAAATCTTAAAAATGTGAATCCTTACTCTAAATAAAGAGGAACCAACTTACTGCAGCTAGTAACCCTGGCAGTTCTAGATTGTCATTGTTTCGTAACAACCTAAGTTCTACTTAGGTGTTAAGTAGGAGGGGACAGTAACACTCATGAGTTTCCAGGATTTCAGGTTTTATTCGTCATCACTGTGTATTGGTTAAAGGGGATTTTGGGCAGTCAAACTATTACTTCGTTGATCTCCCAACTTACACTACCCTTTTTCCCCCAAAACCACTAGTTTTGGTCAAGAATTGTCAGAATTCGTCGTCGGGGACATGAAAGCGGCAAATGAAATGAGAATGACCCGTGTAGTATTTGGATAGCTGAAATCGATTGAGACGGTTTTAGTGCGATTCGACTCGAAGCAACGACGATATTATCATCAACGATACCAGACGGCATGTCTCATAAATACATGGTTTGTTAATGTTGAACCGAATGTAATCCTAATTAGCTTAATATTTCTTCCAAGTCTACCTAAAGGTGATGGAAGCATTGATTTCACTTTCTTGAGATGCAAATTTTTTTTCTCTCCCTGAAATCCAGATTACCAATTGCATCTTACGTTTTAAACCATTCTGAACAACTTTCGTTTCATGTTTTGCTTCCGAGACTGCAAGGCAGCGGAAGCTTTGTTTTCACATTCGAAATGAAAAAAAAATTTTTTTTGCTCCAAAATCAAAATTTCCACTCGCATTTTGCGTTTCAGAGCCTCCTGAACAAATTTGGTTCCGTGTCTGTCTGTCCGTCCACATTTCCTTGTAACAGCCATAACATCCACAATTTTGATCTGACTTTAACCAAATTTTCAGGGATCGTGCGGGTTAAGCTCTAGATGGTCCCCTATCAACTCCATCATGATCGAATCAACGGTAGCTTCTGCGCAGGCGCTAACGTGAATTCCTTGTGACGGTCATAACTCGGTCAATGTTGAACGGATTTCGGTCAGATTTTCAGGGATGATGCCCGGATGCCAGAACCGGTCGTTTCTAGTTTTCTGGAATTTAATGGTGACGTACTGTGAAGGTCACGAGGAAGCTCATGTGCCATTTCCATGGCAGTTTTTTTTTTTTTTTTTTTTTTTTTTTTTTCAAGTTTTCTTTGGCAGAGGAGTATATTTTCTGCCTGCTCCCATTTTGATTACAGGCAGTTGCATACATTATACATCACATTAGAATTAAAGTCTTCGGATTAATTTCATTTTTCATAGTCACACTTCATATCAGTAATTTATACAACACTTAGCACTTGGATAAATAGTATTAGTTGAGTTCACAATCTATTGTAGTCCATTGAATTCAAAAACACGATCAAGTCCTCCAACTGGGATTCTAGTAACGTGGTGTAGGATGGTGGCCATGAAACTCCCTCTAGACTACACTTGCGCTCCAGTCGAACACGCTGTTGGTCAAAAATGCTACAAACAAAAAGAGCCACAGTGTGTATGTGTGTGTGCGTTTGCGTGTGTGCGCGTGTGTGTGTGTGTGTGTGTGTGTTACCTACGCGAAATAAAATACAGGGCATGAAACCGAGTTCAAGAAACATAAAAAATTTTTAAAAACTCAAACCTGCAATATGCTAGGTTAGAATAGAAATTGCTACACTAGATTATTTTAATCTTTTCTATTAAACTATTTCAATCACCACTGCAGGCTTCTATTTATTGTATTCTTGCTTAATTTTAACTGGGATTTTATTCGTAAATTAATGGTATAATACAACGGGAAACTGTTTTGAAACGAACAACCAAGCTTGATCAAGTAGGCAGTGAAAAGTAGGGGAATTGGTGGATGCTGAACAATGGATATTTTTATAGGGAAAAATCGCATATGGGCTCGCCCCAGAAGGTAGTGGGGAACGACTTGATTTCAGTTTGTAGTATCCACATTTCCGTTTCGTTGACTAGGTGATTTTACTATGCTCCGTGGGGCTGTACAATATCCACGCCATTTTGCCCCTACACAAACGAACCTAATAAGAATTTCTTTAGTAAGAGCGTCTGAAGACCGCTTGACAACCAGAATCGTATAATAATAATAGTAGTTGTGTTTTACTAATTACATTCTTTAATTGAAGGTGTTAGGTACTGAAGTTGGAAGCGTAAAATTATTAATTTGGCTATATCGATACAACAAAATTCTGCATCCTCTATAATTTATGGAGGGGTTCTTCACACCCTGCCCCTCCTCAAACTACGCCACTGCTACGAGTGGTATCTCTCGGGATACTGTAACACCCTCTCTTTCTCGAGGATTTAGGCCCCATTGCACCTCTGGGGGCTACCTAAGTCCTTGATAAATGTGGTCTAGTTTTGGAACATGTGTCAGAAGGTTCAAATTTCATGATGAAGGGAAGATTTTGCAGATTTCAAACGTATAATTTTATCAAAAATGTACAAATTTTATGATACATAGTTACATATATTACAATTCCAAAGAGGTAGCTAGTCATGAAAATCATTTATACAGGTATTATATACTGAATCAGTTGCACTGCTCTTAAAATGGTAGGAAAAAGCAATGCAAAAGTCAGTATCCAAGGGTTTTTATTTACACTGTTTGAAGTTAGTTACGAACTAGTATGGCCTAATAGTTATAGTTGGACTTTTTAATATCTAGCCAGTCTTGCTTGATCATGTCCGATCCCTTTTCGGCTATCATGATGACGGGGGCGTTGGTGTTGCCGCTGACGATGGTGGGCATGACGGAGGCGTCGATGACGCGGAGGTTGGCCAGCCCGTAGACGCGGAGTCGGGGGTCGACGACGGCGCCGGGGTCGTCGGGGGGTCCCATCTTGCAGGTGCCGACGGGGTGGTAGATCGTCATCGTGAAGTGGCGGATGGCGCATTCCCAGTATTTGTCTGAGGCGAAGGGGAGCCAGGAGCAGCCCGGCACGGGGATCCTGTGGAGGCGGGAGCGGAACTGACGGAACGCCTTCCCTTCGCTCACCTGTAAACGGAATAAAAACTTGATTTTAGCAGAAATAGAACCTATTGCAATGGGTAAAAAAAAATTGAAATTAACTTTATTTTTAACTGTTTCTTTTAACTTCGATTCTCTTCTTGCTTGAGACAAAATTTCAGATCGATTTTTAACCCACTTCCCGATATCCAATCGATCTGAAATTTTGCACACGAGTTCATGCTGGCGTACATTTTAATCTATCAAATTTTCGCGAAGAAAAAGTTAGTTATACTATAAATTTTCGAAAATTTGAAATTTAATATGGGAGACCTTACAAGCGTTGTGTATTGTAGGGAGGAGGAGGAGGGAGGAGGAGGAGGAGGAGGAGGAGTGAGGGAGGAGGAGGAGTGAGGGAGGAGGAGGAGTGAGTGAGGAGGAGGATGAGGAGGAGGAGGAGGGAGGAGGAGGAGGAGGAGGGAGGAGGAGTGACGGAGGAGGAGGAGGAGTGAGGAGGAGGATGAGGAGGAGGAGGAGGGAGGAGAAGGATACTATTGAACGTCTGCATAAAATGACAACGAATCCAGGGTCAATAAAATATTAAATGATTTTCCTTGTCAATTTAATTTAAGTTATTATCAATGTGATTTTGAAACGATGTGATTTTGTTTCAATTTACTGTTGCCAAGAAGTATTTCGAATTGCCACAACCTATAATTCTATAATTATATACGCATGTTTATATTTCTCGATTTGAGCTCCTATCTATTCAAATAGTTATTGCCTTAATAATATCATTATCTAAGTACATGTCTTATCTTATAACCCACTAAAAATATACTATTGAACGTCTGCATAAAATGACAACGAATCCAGGGTCAATAAAATATTAAATGATTTTCCTTGTCAATTTAATTTAAGTTATTATCAATGTGATTTTGAAACAATTTGATTTTGTTTCAATTTACTGTTGCCAAGAAACTACCAAATATTGAAACAACAATAAAATTAACCGAGAACATGAGAAAAAGAAAGATTTACATTAAAAATTTGTTTTTATGGGTCCCTTTTTTTCAAATATATCTTCATGGAAATCCGTTTTGAGGCATCCTGAAACGGGCCTATTTCATAAAGCAAGTTACAAGTGTACAAGTTAACTAGGTCAGGTACCAGAAAATTGGCTAAAACGTTTCGACCTTGGAAGACTTGGAAGTAATTAACCTTCTGTCGTTGGAATAGAAATAATAATTCATTTAAGAGTAATTCCTAAGTATTTACTAATCAATAATTTAATGAATTAATATAATTGAAGTAGGTAATTCGATTGAATACAGCTATAAATGATTTTTAAGCGACATTTCTTAAAGTTTGGTACAATTCTTTTTGAGAAAAGCTCCGAACGGCAGTTCAAAAGTCAAAAAATGAAGGTTTTTCCTTATCTGGTGAGAAGAGATTCAACGCTTCGTGGACAACCAGGGGCCCATTTCATGAAACAACGTTACAAGTGTACAAGTTGACAAATACAGGTACTTGTAATGCACGGTTAACTAGAACAAGTGTTTTACCAAAACAGAGAGTACAAGTGTGGAAAAATCACATTCGTAGAAGCTAAGTTTACAAGTGTAGCAGAAAATAAAAAGTCCAGTCATGCAGCATGACCCCATGAACGAATTTTTGAAGAATATTACCGATTTTTACAACTAGCGAACGGCATTATTTCGATTTTTGACTGATTTTTCAACTTTGAAATTTTTGAAAACTTGATACATATTCTTATAGGAAATTTTACGCTGATTCCGAATATACCACATGTTAGTTTGCTGAAAAAATTATTTCGCACAACAAATCGCAAAAAACAGGCTATTTTGAAATTTTTGACTACATTTTTGAAAATTTCAACCCGAAGATGTAATCCGATCATGCTGGCCAACGAACTCAAACTTTCGATTTGTGCCCTTAACATTTTAAAATTTGTTTGAACTTTCTAGCACAATTCTACGGACAGTTATCGTCTGGAATGACACATACATATATACATACATATATACATACATACATATATACATACATACATACATACATACATACATACATACATACATTTAAAAAATGCGTTAAACTTCAGAATATGATTCAGAATAGCCTGAAACGGATTTCTGCATAAATTTTTTTCAAAAATTCACATTCTACAAATTTTGAGGCGAGAGCAATAGCTTAATTTTCTTCAAAAATTCGCTAAAATGGCGTGTGGGGACCAGCGAAATGAACAACGTCAAGCGGGATGCCGAAATTGAAGTTTTGTCAGCGAATCATAATATAAAAACGGTGTTCATGACACGATAGGATGTTTATCGTACATGACAAGGTGTAATAATTGGAAGACAGACAAATTATAAACTGAAAAGTGGAGAAAGTATAAACGGAACATAAACGGATTTTTCTTCTTCATTCAGCGGAAATGATCAATCAGTTCATCAAGTCTTAGGAATGTCATCTGTAATCTCGAGATGATCTTCACACTTCATTTTGTTGTTCAATGATGGGGAGATCCTCAATACCCGATCAGAAAAAATTGCACAGGGTCGCGCACCATTTGAATCTTTCAAGGGTCTCGGAAGACATCCTAAATCTCTCGTTAAACTCAAAATACCCACAAAATGAGCGTTTATTCGTGGCCGAAAAAATCTTTGGCGAACCTATTCTACGCTGAATGCTTCTTTCTTTTCTGTACTCTTCAGCAGAAGATGATTCCCACATATTAACACCGAAAAATTGTTAACTCAGAATGCTGGAAGATAACTAGTTTACATGTGAATGGACGTAGGTTAAAAATCGGCCGTTTTTTTACAACTGTAAAACATTGACTTGTTCAAAATGATGGGCAAACACTTGTAACTTGTCCAAATTCGCCTGTACACTTGTTAATTTTCACAGTGCATTACAGGTCTACACTTCTACCTTTATGAAACGCTTGCATACTCATTTTTTACAACTTGTATATAACTTGTTACTTGTCACTTGTTGCTTTATGAAATAGGCCCCTAGAGTTCGCGCTTTTTCTTATGTATTCATACCTGTTATATAGGGAGTTATACACTTTTGGTTCGAAACCTTCTACGGACCGATTCTGCAACCAATTTCCAATAAAATGTTCCACGTAGAGATTTTTTTTAAACGCTTTGTTTTAGAGTAATTTCACTTTCAAGATTTTTTTTCGTGTTTTTTACTTTACGTTATAAAAGTGGTCGTAAATCTCCTTGGGTTCATTATAAAACCAAAAATAGGCTCACCGTTAGCAAGATCGTGAAATTTCCTTTCAGAATATCACCATTTTAATAGGTTGCCTGTAGGTCTCTGCGACACGTTATAACCGAGTTTTACACCATTTCTAACTAGTTTTACCCCAAACAACGCAAACCACAACCTTAGTCAATTTTCACAAAATGTACTGAAAAAATGTCAAAAAATGGACTATAACGACTAGGTACTTATCATTAAATTCATATATATATATTTTTTTAACAAGATATAGCACTACTTAGAAAAAATAATCGACTATAAACTCATTAAACATCCACATTAAACGTTGAAATATTTGTGCATAAAATGTTACTGAACAGTGTAATCAGATTACATTGAAATGTGCTAAAAATTGATAAAACTGTAAATAATTGTAAAGATCCAAGAATTTGTTTTTTATTATTGCAGAATATTGTAGAGAAGGTGTTACAAGTTCCATTGAATTGAAAGTCAACTTCAGAATAATTCAACAGAAATATCCAGCGTGACGATAAATCCGTGGACTTATCCTCACAAACTCAGAACATTTCATAAAAGTCGGATTCTGATTAAGAATATTTTTTATCCCGGGATTGAACAAGCTGAAAAATCAAATGTCACAAATTAAAAGGATATGGGTTGGATGAAAAGCGATTTTTATGCTCAAAAATGTGCTAAAAACAAATTGCTGAAAACAGCAAAAAATAGACTTGCATGGCTTTTACCTTGAGTGCTATCTTCACGCCCTCTACGAGCGTCTGAATGTCTCTGGGATGGCTGAAGTAGTTGGGGTTTACGATGGGATATTGAAAAGGGTTGCTGGAACGCAATCTCACCCAACCTCTGGACCTGGGCCTCAGGAGCAAAGGTATGATCGTCCACGAGTCTTTGTTGTTAATTGGTCTGAACATTTTGTCGTAGACGTAATCAGTTAGTCCCAGAATCTTCCTGACTCTAGCGCCGTTATCGGAGTTGATGGAAGCTGGGGCCATGTGAAACTGCACATCTGGATACTCGCCACTCTCGTTGGCGTAAATGGTGTTAACAAAGCCTAGTCCCTCCACTCCTCCTAGGGTTGTCATTGGTCCTCGCTCTCGTATAATGTACTCCATTGTTACTGGAACTGGCTATAAATCGATCGGTTACGTTTAAACTTCTGATTGTCGTTCTCCATATAGGTACAATTGAAAAATATTGGTAACATGATAATATTATTCTTACTTTTAGTTTATCCTGAACTATTGCAACCGGCTTGTCTATTACGAACGTGAGGCCAGCCATTCCGACATGGTCCTGCAAGTTCTCTCCAACAGGCAGGTCCTTGACGACAGGAATCCCCAAAGAATGGAGATGCTCGCCTGGACCTATGCCAGATAGCATCAAGATTTGTGGAGAATTCACTGCACCTCCGGACACAATGACCTAAATGCAAATATTCTAGTCAGCTCAATTATAAACATACTATTGTGATGTTCTCATCTCAATCGATTCATATCATATTTGTAATGTTTGCAGGATATATTATATTGTGAGAACAACAGTGAACAGTTCAAGACAGCTCAAAAATTTACATTTAGTGTGGGACGTTTATGCAGTATATCAAATATACGGAAATTCGCTACTTCAAAATCGTACCACGTGTGAGTATGCTCCCTCTAAGTGGCACAACATCTGACTGCCAAAAATGGAACATCTTTGCAATAGAGGTGGTAGCAAAAAAATACAGAAACCTCTGAGCAACATGCAACTTTGCGCTATTGTATTCAGGCACTAAACCATCCTTCATGATATGGGATACAGATATGCTGAATAAAGCTTCACTGAAACCTTAAGCATTGCGGAATGGGGCTCCGAACATGATAAGCTCGAGCTAGAGCGCAGCACGGAGGCATGATCCGTATGGATGAGGCATCTTCCGTATGGAGACTGGTTATTCTAGGGAATGTTGAGGAAACGTTTCCTACGTTCAGTTCAGGGGTATGATGAACAAAATGTTTAATTTTAAATTCGTATAAAATGGATTTGTTAACTTAGAGAAGAGTTGATGAAGAGAAATGCTGCCGTCCATGGAAAAAAACAGAATTGAGAAAGGTCAACAACCTAACTAATCTATATGTTGAAAAACAGTCTTTTCCGAGTTCATTCAAGCTCGATTTTTTTTTTTTTTGCATCAATATGACGTTTTTTGTTTAATGTTTAATTTTAAATTTGTATAAAATGGATTGTTAACTTAGAGAAGAGCTGATGAAGAGAAATGCTCCCGTCCATGGAAAAAAAAGCAGAATTAAGAAAGGTCAACAACCTAACTAATCTATATGTTGAAAAACAGTCTTTTCCGAGTTCATTCAAGCTCGATTTTTTTTCTTGCGTCAATACGACGTTTTTTCGCAGTTTCCTCGTGTTGCAGATTGCTGAATTATGATAGAAACAATAATGTTGTTAACCCTAGCGTCAACAACGAGACAAATTCGAGAGAGTTCCCTTGGCAGAAGTGGCTCCAGCACACTCTTGTTTAATGATAAAACCCTTTTCTGGCGGATCGCCGCAGAACACTGCTTTGTCAAGGTGTCATCCCCTGGGAAAACCGTGTCACTACGATTTGAGATAAACATTAATAAACATACAGCTTCAAACTCCTAATAGATTTTGTCTCTACTTTCGTTGTCGGGAACGTCTATGGATGACGAACAGTGATTGATCACTGCAATAAGTACCTACCTATTTTTTTGCAGTTAAAAACATTATTGTTTCTTTTTTAAAATAATTTATTTATTACTAATATATTTCTCATTTTTGACCATTAATGATGAGGATGATGGTGCGAAGAACAAATTGTCGAGCGAAAAGTGTGATGCAAGTTATCAACAACAGTGAAAGACATGCCAACAACCATGTTTCTATAGTACATCGCTCCCTAGCGCTCCTACCGGCGGACAATGTTAGTTCGGAGCCCCATTGTGTTCAGTATGCATAGCCTCTATACCAAAACGTTCTGAATTCCCCACTTCCCTGAATGATTCGCCTACGGGACTTCTAAAATTTAATCATAATCACTTGTGCTGAATCGACTCGTGTCACAAGCACCGGTTAAAATGAATACTAGTGCAGTAGAAGTTGATGATTTACAAATTCTTCTTCTTCAACTTTTTCAATTAATCAAATCATTGATTATTCGTTTACAGAACGGTGTTATCCTAAATTTAAATAAATTCTGTTTTATACGAATTTTTTTTCAGTTTCTGAACTTTCTGTTTCTGCGAGAACATAAGCTGAATCATCCTTTTATAATTTCCTCGCCTGCAGAGGGAGATGATACGAAAGTGTGATAGTAAACCAACATGAGACCATCGTACTCTTCCTAGGACTGTATACATGTAAATAACTAGGTATCCACTTTGTAATTTTAACAGTAGTTTGGATAAGCGAGTGAGCAAACTATGCAGTTGTATTTATATCAAGTTAAATTGGAAAATTTACAGTTTTTTTACTGCCATGCTACCGTCCGCTTCTCTTGAATTCTATCTATTGCTTTTAGAATTTATGGCGATACTAGTGCTGCTAACATAATGAGTAAATAAACAATTGCCGTTAATATGTTAATATAAACGTATATAAATAATCTTTGATTCAGAGGATCCAAAAGCCAACCTCCAAACTCCCAGCTCCTCAAATCACGGGCTATATGCAAGTATTATAAATGCTACACCACATATTTATGCTACATACCAGTGTGTAAAGTATGTACAATGGTACTGCAAGTTGATATCTGATAAAAATATTCTTCACTGTAGTTTCTCTGTAGGAAGTGCTCTTACGTTTTCTGTCCGTGAGTCTCGTACGGTCGGATGTTGATCACAGATAATGCACCGTGTCCGTACGTTTAGGAAACACCGGGATGGTGCCTGTGTATTGATTATTATTACCTCTTTGCGCACCAGAGCAGCTTGCCTGATACCGTCTCTGATGAACTGCACCCCGTATGCCCTCTTGTTCTTGTCTATGAGTATTTTCGTCACATGGGCTCCCATCGCAATGTGCAGATTCTTGCGGTGTTTCACTGGACGGAGAAACGCTTTTGTCGTACTGCACCTACTTCCTCGGCGGATCGTTCCCTGAAATATCGCAATTCGAGACATCCATTGGAGATATTGTCCTTCTGAAAATGTCTTGCCACTCGAAATTAATAATTTAGAATACCGTCGTCAAATGGATACTGCGGATATAGTTCGTTAGGACATACATTCGTCTGATTTCTTCTAGAATAAAGTGTCATATTCTGCAATGGTGAGCACATAATGCAAACGCCAATATACTAATTACCAACTTAACCAGTTCCTCCGTATTTAGTTGCTTCCGACTGACAGCTTAATACCACTTTCGACGAAGTCCTCATAAATCCGCATTTCTACTCGCATTTTGCGTTTCAGAGCATCCTAATCAAAAATAGTTTTTATAATCCATTCAAAAGTAAAAATTCCAGTCATGCAGCATGATCGTATGAGCGAATTTTCGTAAATCATCTTGTTATATTATGCTGAATTGTTATCAAATTTGAGCACTGTGAGTAAAAAGAAATTGTAAACTAAATACCAATGTTATAGAAAAAAACAACTTGTTCTAAATAATTTCCAATGATTTAAAAACATGTTTATGTTTTAAAAAAATGTTACCTTGTAATAAATTCAAAAGATTTTTTCCAATTTTTATTGATTTTTCAGCACATTTTTGGAAATGTAAACAATTTAATGTGCTCAAAAATTGCTGACCATCGAATCTGCTGATCTTTCATTTGGAAAGATTGATTTTTTTTTGGCGCAAGAACGGAATTTGTTTCTCAATCCTAAGGAAAGTTATCGTCTGGAATGACACACACGCACACACAAATACACGATATAAATAATCGTGTATATACATAAATATCTACCTATAAATATACATATTTGTATACGCTTATGAAAAAGCGTTGAACTCTTGGATCCGTTTCAGAATGCCCCAAAACGGATTTCAATAAAAAAAATTTTCAAAAACTTTGATTTTAATATTTTTTGATCCATTGCAATTGCTTCGTTGTTTTTGAAAATTCACTTGAAGAGGAACAGTTTTGTAAATCTACGTGTTCCTCCTAAACGTCGCCGATAGTTTCGAAACATATAATCAATAACACAAATACGTATGTGATTACTCTAATCTTCTTTTTTTTTTAAATTTATTTAGACAACAAAATGATTTAAAAAGATGTTTCAGTCATTCTGAATGACAGTATGAGCGGATTTTTGTGTTTTTTCTCCTAATATATATTTTTATTTTTGTTTAATGAATTTGAGCGTAATTTGAACAGAAATTTGTGTATTAAAACAAATCAGGACATACCAAACAAAGAAACAGGTTAATAAGTCAGGTTTTCCTATTGTTTTTTCAGTTTGCATATTAAAGTTTACCTGTAAACAAGGTTTTTCTAAATAATTGTCTACAATAATGACGACTGTATAGGATTCTGACCATTTTGCTCATTTAATTGGTGTTAAGCGTAATGTTTTTGAAACAGGCTTTGGAATTGCCGAAAAAATCAGTGCTTCTTAAATGGAGTTTCGATTCGTGCACAAATAATATCTTGATTGAGATATTGTTGTGTATTTTATTAAAAATTAAACCACCTACTTGCCTGTTTACTAGGTAACGTAATAAGAGACTTTGGAATCTTTCAAGTTCCTGGTACATTCATCTCTTCCCGTCTATTAATTAATTTGTGAGGACTAGTAGGAAATTATCACGTATTTTCTCACGGATGTGGTTATGACGTGTACACTCTGGTTTCCCGCCAACACGCCCCAAATACCTCATAGGAATTCCCACGTACGCCTCCTTGTTGAAGCATGCGCTGGACTTGATGTGAACCTTAAGGGGGTGCCGGATGGTATATCTGCGGGTTTTTATACTCTTCTCAATAGTGGACCGATTTTGATGATTCTTGTGGCAATCCACTGGTTTTGAAATTACCCATAGGATCGTTCCTTTGAAATTACAAAATTTTCCAATTTAGATACCATTTGACAATTTTACTTTCAAATTTCAGAGGAACGATCCTATGGGGAATTTCAAAACCAGTAGATTACCGCAAGAATCATTGAAATCGGTAAATTATTGGCTGAAAAAAATTGAATGAACCGTGTGGTCGTATTTTGAATTTGGATGGAGCTTTGAGCCGATTTCTGGATCGAGCAGAGTCAACCACTAGGTATCACTACATTCGAGTCACTCACCTTTCTTGCTCTTTTGGTTGGAAAGGCGCTAGTCGGTCTGCTTTCGGAGACTTTACAGCGCCCCCTTAACAACGCGTTCTTGAATTAGAGGTGGCTATGGGATTTATGATACATGATCATTGCTTTAAATAATTTTCGTTCTCTGCCATTAAATGTATTATGCCGCTTCCCATTGATTTTGGACGACAAGGAAGTACAAAAATGAATATAATGAACATCTGCCAAATTGGATTAGATTCCTAACTTGCTTCAACATGGACATACAGAATTATTTGATGACAAAAGAGACCAAATTATTGAAGGCAATTTATATTACTCATTTGCTGTATTTTCTGTCGTAATATTATTGGCCCAACACTGTTTAAACTTTTCGGGGACCATCTTCTAACCCGCTCAATTCCTGAAAATTACATCAACGTTGGGAGAAACGTTTTGGAATTTCGTCGCCACTGTCTACTACAATGCTCAGCGATCGTTGACGATCCAATCGGAGTTCATAATACCTACCTAATTACGGATCGGAGCATTAGATCCTGAGAAACTCGTGTTTCGTGATATTCGAATTCGCGCATGCTCACACGCTCGTATTAACTCGGCGGGAGCGAACCTGATAGGATCTCACTCAATCCCTGAAAATTTCATCAAAACTCTGATCCTGCTCGGGGCAAGAATTCTTCTCATACGAGGATCAAAACAGTTCAAATAGTTGTTATACGCAAAATGCAAGCAGAAATATTGATTTCGGAATATAAGGCTCAGTACTCTGGAAGCAATATAGTTATATATACATTGATATGCTCCGCAATAATATTTTAAAATATAGTAAATAATTAATGAAATACATAATTATTCAATAGTAAAAAAATAAGAATAATAAAATGAATAAATATAAAATAATAGATTAAAACCAAACATGGAGTTACACTGAGGTAATCGAGAAAAGTTTGTAGGAATTATTACTTTTGTATTAGCTTTTATTCATGTTCGTGCTTTAAATAATATTGGTTCGGACCCCTGAGCAACCAGAAACATTATTGGTGGGAACAGGCGTGCTTTTTTGTATTCTTCTTGTCGGTTTGAAAGGAGAGCTTTTCAAAAAGGCGCAATATGATGGGAGATAAATTAATGGTGGTATTTCAAAAGGGATGAAGAAAAATGGCGTTACATCACCAGGGAAATACCTGTCTCGCGATCCCACAATTGGGAACCCAGGTAGAGAAAGATAGTTTCCAGATGGCGTTTTTTTCTTCTCTTTTTTTTCTTCCAAAATATTTGGGTTTTGGATCTAAAATTTTTAAAAATCGGTATCACTATTGGTAGGTTGCCTATTTGATAATAACTCACTGATTATAAATATTATCTCTTTAAAAATATTGTTTAGTGGATTCAAACCCACCAATCAGGGACAGCCTGCACGGAATATTTAGTGTCTGAATGGTATACGAGTAATGTTAAGGTTGTGTTCTGTAATGATACTGTTACAGAATTTGTCGGCATTATCTTTCATTAATTCTCGTAGTAACGATTGCTACCGAGGGACGAGTATTTACTTGGGCTATCATGAATCCTGTTTGATGGCGCCCGTTTATGTCTCTGTTGGGGTATCCAAGTTCTTCACCGGCCTGGACGAACGCGAGGACTAGAGGAGTTCTCCAGGGGGACTCCTGCACCGTGAGGTAGCCTCCCCTCGAATGGTAGGGACCTATCAGGTAGTCGTTCCTGTTGTCTTCAGACTTCTTGAAGTAGTGCAGAACCTGGGAACAGAGCGGGGTAGGGGAAAAAGACGGTTAAATGAAAATAACATAGTTAATGAGCATCTTAATCATGCATTTCAGTTGTTGTTCCATAAGATTATAGGGAATTTCTTGAGAGATAAGGAGGAAGAGATGTGGCAATCGAAACATCAACTGCGCATGCGCGATCAGATCAGACAGTAAGTGGTAAGAACACAAACTCGCCATTCACATGTGATTCTGTCTTAACGCAACCACCATATATTACTAATTCCTTTTGCACTTAGATCTCAGTGGTATTTAAACCCTGATGCTCTGGTCATACTATTGTCATTCGGGTTCAAAAGCCAACAAATGATTACATAACACTTGAATGAAAATTGTCGGAAAACTGATTTTACAAATGAAGAATTTGATGATTAGGTTATATTTTACTTTCTACAACCAAGCTATGCTGCGCCGTGGAACGAATGTTTACTATGTGATATGCTGTTCGGCAGAAAAAGCTCCTCAACCGGAGGTGAATGGGAGATTTCACCTGTTTTATTTCATTCCACCAACTAAATGGTCTTACCGAGAGCATTCCAAGAAGGTGCAATATGTAGGGTATTTGATGATTGGAAGTAGCCGAAACGGCTGTGTAAAGAAAGCAGAAAAACGTCATAGATGAACGACCTCACTCTCGCGTACGGTGAGGGTGAGGGGGGGGGGGTCAGTGCGACCACCTATGACATCAATTCAGTTAGCGCTTATCGTAAGTAGCTTTGAGCCGAAATTTTGCATTCGGGGATCTTCGAGGGCGCAGAATCCGATTCTTAGATCAAAAATAATAAATTCCCACACACGAAAGATGTGATGTTTCGCACTTGATCAAAACTTTTTGGCATGTTATATGGTATCCATTTCTATTTTCAAAAGTTTCTAAACAATATTGACAGAGATATACTCTTTCGAAAAATGTCCATTTATTCTGCCCCACCCTGCTGTAGAATTGGAGTTTTATCTGTACCAACTAGATGTTGTGTGTGTACCGACGGATTTGTTTCACGTGTTTGGGTTCGGGATGGTGGGAAACTGTCAAACGGATTCATGGGGGTTATAATCTCCTTTGGTTGGGTGTTATTTTCGTTTGATCTAAATCTAGAATATTTAGGACATCTCGTACTACTCAGGGACGACCTAGAAAGCAAAGACATCTCGTACTACTTAGGGACGTCCTAGAAAGCAAGGACAACATTCCAGCGTCCTGGATCCAACTGTTACAGTATTATGCGAACCTGTAAAAGTGCGGAATGAAAAAAGTGCGGAAATTGAAAGACTGTTTGGTTTTTGTTTGACGAATTCCATTAGATTCTTGTTATTGCGTTATAGGTGATACTAATGAATGCAGCAAACCGATTCATAATCAAACATAATTTCGAAATACATGTGTTTAATTTTGAAGAAAAAAATATTAGGCTCTCCTCAGAAATCAGACTAGATACTCCCATTCGCTTCTCAGAGTTCTTTCCGGCCTGCTAGTGACGGTAATCAGTGGAATCTGCAAACATAATTTCCATCATACTTTGATAAAGCTTTTTTTTATATATGATCTGGTTTCTATATGGTAACCTATAAATGAGGGATCCCTATCATTAGTTCTCACCCTGAGAATATGGAAAACTTGCTGCTTCTTTGGCTCATGATTACCTAGATTCAATTTTATTTTATTTAAAATATTGTAAAAAGTTTTAATAACCTGCGGCTACACTGATTTCCCGCGCTGTTTTCTGTGGCTTGCAGTTGGTTTTTCCCAACATATTTACCCGTATTTTACATATGTACATATTTATTTTAATATGTACAATATACATATGTACAAACCCATTGATATTTCCATCCCATTCGAACCAATGGCAGCTTTGCTACAGTTGATTCGTAGTTGAGAAGTCAATACCTCACTCATATAACACTCTCAATTTTTAATCAGGCATTCCCCAAAAGAAAGCATGAGTTCGTTGGAAAAAAAAGTTAAATTTATATTATTTAGCAGTATTTAACTATTACTTAGAAAACGTTTATGGGCTGTTAACCTTATACATCATTAAATTGAGCTAAAAAAAAAAAAAAAAAATCTATAAAAACAGCAAAAAAATTGTGAAACCTCAAAAATTTCTTCGAATAGCAAAATACGATTTCAATTTTTTTCAAAATATAAAATGTATAGTAATCAATTTCTGTGCATATATTTTTATTAGTGCTCTAACTTCCAAACAAGTTATCATAATACTAATTTACAAAAATTCGCTCATACGACCATGCTGCATGCCTGGAACTCTTTTTTTGTTCTTTGTGTTGTTTATTTCGAATATTTATTTCTAATGTGACTATTGGTAGTTTTTGTCCAAGACTCTAGCGGGAGCTTTCAAAAAGTGTGTTATATGGCGACTTGTGTTCTATAAGACAGACTTTCATTTTCCGTACTTTGGTGAAAAAGCAGTAGTTCTTAAGCAGTTTATACCGCGCATTTGTAAAAGCGCGTTTGAAAAGCGGTGTATAACAAGTCTGTCATGGATGTACTAATTAGTCCAAAATAAAGTTACATACGTTCCCGTCATCCGTTCGTATCTTGGTTCCTCACATAGTTGACGTCATAGGAAGAGTCGATGTTGCTGAAGAGAATGTATTAGTGGGTTTGCACAAGGAAAAAGTATATCATAGCAATGGTATATACATACGGCATCAAGGTCCTTATTTCTGCAGTACCTATTGTCTTATTTGATACTTACTTGTCTAGTACGTTCTAACATTGTGGTGTTTTTATTGCTTGTCCGCTCATGTCTTGTTAGTTCCTATTTGTGAAGCGGTTGTGTCACATAGTATTTGGCCATATACACAGTGCGAGACTTCATACAAAGTACCCAACATGTATTGAACTCTCATGGGAGCTATTGGTGTTCATCTGTGTATAACCACGAAAATCCCCCCCTTTAACAATTATGATGAGGAGACACATAAACAGTAAACCATGGAAGTTTTATTTTTAAAAAAATTTGGTTGGAACGAAATAAGTAAGTTAACACCTTCTTTAATGTTTGTCTTCCCTCGATTATGCATTTTATGAGCTGATTGTCTGACAGTGTTCCCAGTACTGACACCCATCAGTTAGCTTGTCCTGAGAGGTTAAATGCACATCACCAGTTGTGAACAGACAGAAATACGTACAATATCTCCATTTCGTTGATTCGTTGAAATTATATTTTCAATGTGGTTCAAGATCCATACATCGGAATAATTTTCTGGACGAGCATTACTTCTCCAACTCACCGTTGGAATTAGGGAATTTGAATCTAACATAATACTATTTACTATTTCGATTGGGTTATTACGTAGAACTAAATTTGTGGTGCATATTGAAATAAATTTGTGGTACCTTGATTGCAATTATAAAGTTGTTTATTTATTTGCTTGTCATCTGTGAACTTGACTGTGTCTTTAATGCCGATTTATGGACCCGTCAGTTTTTGTAAACATTATTATTACTCAAAGTTCAAATTTTAAAGCAATGTAACAGTACAATAATTTACGAAAATCCACTCATACGAACATGCTGCATGACTGGAACTTTTAATTCGTATCAAATCTACAGCTGATATTGCCCAGAAAACATGTTACATTATTTACCTAGTTATTTCATTTATTTATTACATATCTCTGACCTGTTAAAATGCCAAAGTTCAACAATAATGACAAGCAATCCTCGATAACTCAATCTCGCTAGAGAGCAAATAAACTGGAAGTGTATAGTGATTCAATTCCCACGATGTCAAATTTTCCGTCTTGTTATCGTCCCTCGCCGCTGGTTACAAGGAGATACGCTTGTTTATGGACCATTATTAGTTGATTTAGTCGTTTCTTGTATAGCTGTCGGACAAACAGTTTTTGGATAACCAAATCGTACCTTAACTGACTTAATCTGTGTGTAATAGTTAGGTACCTCTTCACATCCAGAAAAATGTTACTATTATGACTAATATTAACTTTCGTTTTTATACTCAGCTCATGAACCGACCATTGGCCTTCATCGTTACGTCTCAGTTGATTCACTTAGATCGATTAAGTGATCAGATTTTTTCGTTGTGCCCTAAAAGCAATTTTCAGGTCATTGGGCATTCGCCTTTTCCATTCGAGCCGACCGTTGGTTGTATAGCATTCACGATGGTCTATTCGTGGAACACTTCCAGCCAATTTCAAGTCATTTGCTAGTCAGAACCGACCAGTAAATTTTCTACCTGGTCAGTTCTCCCTACCACTTTCCGTTCGCCAATATGCCATCTCCCAGGAAATAATCATTTTTACGTTACTACAAATCATAAGGTACTCACAAATTGTTTCTAATTCTGTGAAACTGAATCGAAATAAGTACCTACTTGTAGTTTTAATTTGGCTGATTCTTTCGATACCTACGTTTGTGGTAAGTGAAATAAAGGAAATTAGGAAAACGTAAAGTGGTGGGTGTGTGTGGTTTGTTCAGTGAAATAGGATCTTTCGTTTGTGCCCGGTACAACGTTGGCTTGTCTTCCAGCAGTGCCTCTTGTAAATTTACGTCGAAGCAAAACATAGGCGATAGAAGCAAAATTCGAGAAAGTTAGTTCTCAGTTATTATGGAGGAGGCAAGAGCAGGACAGTGTTCATTAGATGAAAGGTGATTTTGTATATTAGTAGGTTGCAATTCGGTTATAGCCAGTTTCCCGTCAATTCACGTTATCAGTAGGTTTGTTTCCACTGTCTCCTGGTTCATGTTCAGGTCATCCCGCGCATGCGCTGTGAGAGGGCAGCAAGAATTTTGCTATTTCCGCTGCCCGCGTTTCATCTTTCAGCCAATTGGATCTTTCCGTTGGTCACAGAACGCCAATCGAACATACAATGGCTGCCACGATTGCCAAGCGCAGCTTTCCTCGCCCATGTGCTTTTATGAACCTCTTATAACATGATATATTATTTCTCAATGTTCTATTTGATCGTTAAAATTATTACTTGATATGATCCTCAAGTTACGCCGTCACCATTTTCTCATGGATGCCATTTACATTTGAAGTATCTGTGTATCTGCGAATGCTTCGAGCATGTCGTCAAGCTTTTGCGCTGTCATCTGCTCCAAACACCCACAGGGCTGTCCCTACTTTGACCACACTCTGAACTGAATCTGTTCAACTCTCGCCACGGAAACTAAACTGTTTAAGTGAGATAAGGTTATAAGCCACTTGCAAGTGGCTTGCGGGTTGTTAGGTCGCTCATACGCACGGGGCCAATTTGTGGATGTCTTGGAAGGGTATTGCAAAGCGCAAGAATATAACGACTCTTAACAAACCTATTTTGGGCATAATGTACTAGCAACGGAAGTGCAGAGGTACTGGCACAATGCCCAGTAACCATATGCAATCAGCCAGTAGTGCGATAGTATCTGTGCTAAAATTATCAATCTCAACTCAATTCTATAACCTTATGCACCATAAATTAATGACGAATTGAAGAAATTAGTTTAAAAACTCTAATGGTTCATTGTTCCGATCTGATTGTTTAAATTGTCTGTGTAATTGTTTGTGTTGATCTGTGTGTTTAATTTGTTATCTAACTTTTGAACACTGGGTTTTTTCTTTGGAGAAAAATGTCCTCCCCCCTCCGATCATTGTTAGATAAAAAAAGAGAAGTTGTTCGATCAGTTTAATGAGTTTAATCTGGTGTAAACTGAGCTTGCAAGTATTGCTAAATTTCTTCGAATTGGTTTTCTCAACAATATTGGGAACTAATGGATCTACAGAATTGTAATATTGATCTAGCATCTTGAATTTTCAGTAGGTATCGTGTCAGATGTTTATTGGAGATTAATCTGCAGTTTTATGGATCCATCGATTCACGGGGATTTTGATGAGAGCTTTCCAAAAAGACGCAGTATGATGAGTGTTGACGACGTACCGAAGAGGACTTCCCCAACATTATGAAATCCGGAAAAAATAGTCTGTTGCTTGAATTACCTTTGAAACCAGTTTATTTACTACACTGTTTTTATAGTCTCTATTGTTACATGTAAAGGAAAGTATAACATCAGTTAAATACACAAGTTTTTACTTAAATCCATCCTTTTACACACATTTTTTTGAAATGTGTGTATGACGCATCCTCATCCTGGCAGAGTGGGAAAAAAATCGTTATTTTTCTGCTATATTGGAGTGTCAGATCCGAAAATATCAATTTCCATACAAATTGCGCGGGATATAAACTCATTATGATATCATCGTACCTTCGGGTTATAAAAGTTAATGCAAGGGTTAGAATTATACGTACGTTGCGGTAACCCCATCCTGGGTTACCCCTGGCTTCCCAACCATCGTAGTCGCGTCGATTCCCCCGCACGTACAGCATGTAGTTGAGGACACTCGAGCCTCCAAGTACTTTTCCTCGGGGCCAGTTGCATCTGCCATTTTTCATCGCAAGGCACGCGCGTCCTAAAATAGAACAGAATAAAATAGTAGGTATTAAATTTATGTTTATACTCGTAGTAGGTAAACAAAACGTCTGCCAAGTTGGGTGGGCAGTATTGCTTCCTCACATATTGTAAAATGGACGTATAGAATTAGTTGAAGGACAAAGTACCAGTCGAAATGATTGATAAGTAGATGTTATAAGAAAATAATGTTTCCGCAAGCGCGCAGACTATTTTAATCCAACAGCAAGCGCGCAGACAATATTTTAGTATCCAGTTCTGTGTGTCGACATGCATATGATCAATAACAAAGGACAATTTATAGGGAATTGTTCTGGGGAATTTGAACGAAATCAAGGAGCTACACAGCACAATCCTTGAAAATTTCATAAAAATCGGTCCAGTAGTCTCGGAGTTCTGTGTCGATAAATTTTATTTGCGCATGCGCGATAGTTATTACTACACCGATCTCGATATAATTTATATTGTTCTGGGACATATACCCATCTACTCCCCGAATTTGAACGAAATCGAACCAATAGATGATAGGAAATCGACGTTATAAGAAGTTAACGTTTGCACATGCGCACACAATACTATTAATGTGACAGCGATGAACGTTAAAGGGGACTTTCTAGAAGCTATTCCGCATAATCCCTGAAAATTTCATCAAAATCGTTCCGTCAGACTCGGAGTTTTGCTTGTGTCATTCGATATTAGTTTCGCGCATGCGCAATGGTTATTACTCTACCAACTGCGATATAATTTATTGGGCATTTTTACCCAATTACATTGACATTATATGCGCACAGGCTACTGTTGATTTGACGGCATTGAAAATTATTGGGTACTGTCTAGAGCTAACCCGCACAGTCCCTGAAAATTTTATCAGATTCGGACTGAAACTGGGTATAGTCTCAATCTTTACAAGGATTTACCACAGACAGACAGACATCAGACAGACATGGAACCAAAATTAATCAGCAAGCTCCAATCACCTATATAATTTTATTCCATCAGCTAATAGATCTAGCCGACAGCTTTCCAAAAAGGTGCGATTTGGAAGGTATTGGACGATTGGAGGTTGCAAAGAAAGCTGAATTTCTTCAGTGGACGACTTCACCCCCGTGTACGCTGGAGGACCTCAGCATCCACCTATGAAGTCAATCAAGTTTCTGACTATCAGCGTTTTGTCCAAACCTATTTGAGTTTTGAGCATTAGGGGGTTGTCAAGGACGCGAATCCGATTCTTGGAATAGTAAGCCTGCAAATTATTACACAACGGTTTTTAAATATTTCTTTGGTGTGATTTCTGCCCCGAGTTTCATAAACTGGCTCAGTAGTTTCGGAAAAAGCTCCGAAAAAAAAAGTGGCGGACAGATGAACTTTTTTTATTTGAATTTTAGATTTGAGTTACGTAAATCTAAACCACCATTTTTTTGTATTACAAAGGTTCATTGTAAAAAATGCTAAACCAAAATAAGAAATTCACGGAAGTGTATGTATGTAAGCGCATAATTTCAGATTCAGAAATTGAGAACGGAGTTACGTATTTCGATGCGATTTCTTCCAAAATGATCAGCGAGTTCCTGGCCAGATTTTTGGCTTTATTCAAATCCTCTATACCTCCCTCAACTTCCTAAATAGGAAAACTCCTCTAACATCGTCTTTCGGGTTAATAACTGTGTAGTTTAGGAATTCAATGTAGGTTGTACAACTTGCTTCATCGAATGATTGCAAATCAGTGTTTGCTGGAGAGGATTTAGCGCCGCGAATCCAACAACAACAACAAAACGTCTTCTACTAACCTGACGAAGCTTGATAACCTGGTGTAAGGTGATATTCATTAACCTTTTTCTTGGCAAGGGGCCATTTTGAGGCCTTAAAATGAAAATCTTCTTTAGGATCTTCTCCATATTAGTAATTTTTGCTTCCTCACTACTGAAGGTTAGCTTTGTGTTCGAGATTGAAGTCGAAAAAATTTGTGTCCACCTAAATCAAAATTTCCATTTGCTTTTTACGTTTCAGAGTTTACTGATCAATTTTGGTTCCGTGTCCGTCTGCCTGTGTGTCTGTGGTAAATCCTTGTCATGCCCGAAACTAAACCAAGTTTCAGTCCAATTTCGATGAAATTTTCAGAGATTATGCGGGTTGGCTCCGAGACGGTCCCCTATTCCGTCGGATCAACTGCAGTTTTTGCGCATGCGCAAACGTTAATTTCTCATAACGTCGATTTAACATCATCTGTTTGGCCGATTTCGTTCAAACTCCGAGGATGATTGGGTATATTACCTAGAAAAATTCCCTATGAATTATATCGCAATTTGTAGAGTAATAACCATTGCGCATGCGCGAAATTAATATCGATTGACACAGGCAAAACTCCGAGTCCAATGGAACGACTTTGTTGAAATTTTCAGGGATTGTGCCGGGTAGTTACTCGACGGACCCCTATAACTTTAATCGCCGTCACAGTAATAGTAATCTGTTCGCTTGCGCAAACGTTAATTTATTATAATGTCGATTTCCTATTATCTATTGGTTCGATTTCGTTCGAATTCGGGGAGTAGATGGGTATTCGCGATCGGTTTAGTAATAACTACTGCGCATGTGCGAAACTAATATCGAGTGACACATGCGTAACTCCGAGTCTAATGGATCGATAGGAATGCAAGGATTGTGCGGTTTAGCTCCTAGACGATCCCCAATAAATTTCAGTGCCGTTGGATTTATAATAACAATAATTTCAAACAATGATTTCTTATAACGTCGACCTATCAATCATTTTGACTCGTAGTTTGATCTTCAACTAATTCTATACGTCCATTTTACAATGTGTGAGGAAGCTACACTGCCCACCCAACTTGGTAGACGTTTTATACTAACATATTTTCAGTTTGAGTGTAAACTTTAATGTAACAAACTTTTATACATTGAATACTTTAATACTTTGAAGTTTTTAAAAACAATTTGGTTCAAACGTTCTGCTACTTGATGTGTTTATTCTATTTTTTTTTAAATTTATTTATTTATCTATTTA
Source organism: Adelphocoris suturalis (assembly GCA_030762985.1). Classification (NCBI taxonomy): domain Eukaryota; kingdom Metazoa; phylum Arthropoda; class Insecta; order Hemiptera; family Miridae; genus Adelphocoris; species Adelphocoris suturalis. Next base: position 37,141,387 of record CM061051.1, read on the forward strand.
TTTATTTATTTACGGGCTAATTAGCCCAATATACAATAATATTATATTAATAATACATGGAAAAAACAGACAACGAATGAAAATAGAAATTTATACAGAGTTAAAAGTGTTAGTAACAAAAATTAAATCAATACACAAAAGATAGTAATAATACCTTTTACTAGGTTGAAAATTCATAACAATAAGAAATGAATGGTCGGAAATACAAAATTCCTAAACAAGAAATTGGCTTAGCTCACTCTTCGAGCCGACAAATTTCTCTCACTCCTTCCTGCTTGTGGTGACGCCTGATTTCGATGGTCAAGAATACGGACGACTAGCTTGAACCTCGAATGGATAGAATCGTTCGATGTGTTGAGCACCTCATCGGAACACCGATGTCAACGGTAAATAAGTTAATAATCCTAAACGGTAAATAAGTTAAAAATCCTAAATCTCTTTTTGAACCGCAGGATATTATTTAGAACTAGTTTTTTACCATGAAATTGGTGGTTAAAATTGTCTTTTCCCTCAAAGTCCTTAATTTTCAAAACAATGTAACATAATATAGTAAGATATCTTACGAAAATTCGCTCATACGATCATGCTGCATGACTGAAACTTTGTACTTAGTACTTGTTGACGCTGAGTTGAATGGCACCTCTATCTTCTTGCCCGACTCTATGTTAGCCTCATATCACACATAAAACCACATAAAATTGAAGAGAAAAAATGTTCCAGTCCTGCAGCATGATCGTATGATCGTACTATATTATGTTAAATCGATTTGAAAATTGAGAACTGAGTGAATATAAATAGTTAATTACTAGTTGTATCACAAAAAAATTCAGTTCCTACTATGTATTATAATCTACTATTCAAAAATTGATTTTGGATTTTTAAATTTTTTTCGCAGTTTTTACAGATTTTATTGCACATGTTAATGAACTTCAAGTACATTTATCAACATAATTTTGTACATCAATTTTCGAATGTTCTATTTGATAGTTAATAAACTTTATTTGAGCCATATTCAGCTAAAAAATATAAATTCAACTATTTTTAGCCGTTTTTTGCTATTTTTAGTGATTTTTTCAGCACTTTTTTAGAAATTTGACCAATTTAATGTGCTCAAAAAATACTGGCCAACCCACTCGTCCTTTCGTTTGGAAAGCTTGGTTTTTTTTCCCAAGAACGGAATTTGTATCTCAATCTTAAGTAGAGCCATCGTCTGGAAGGTCACATATATACGTAAATATATATGTATATATACATATGAAAAAGCGTTAAACTCTAGGTTTCGTTTCAGAGTGCCTCAAAACGGATTTCAATGAAGAAAATTTTCGAAAATTTTGATTTCAAACTTTTTGGAGCCATTGCAATAGCTTCATTTTCCACGAAAATTCGCTAAAACTTGTTAGTTAACGTGTTAAACGCGTTTTTTAATTTTTTATTTTAAACAACTACAGTATTGGTTGATTTGAATCCAATACTATATCATTGCAGTAACACCGACCCGTGAATAAGAAGTCATGGCATTCCGCGACATGACAGTCTTGACTCCGCGTCAGCCAACAACAATAACAACATACACACACGCACACACACACACAACACACACATCTATTCTATTTTCGTTCTATTTTCTTCTCTATTCATATAATATATATTTATTTTTTTGCCTATTGACATTTCTCTCTAAATAAGAACCTACGTTGGGCCACCCTGTTTACAAGTATACTGAAACCTGTTGTTGCTCACATAATTGAAATAACCAGTGTCCCTCTCGTCTGGAAAGCCTCTTAATTCTATTCAGAAATCTGGTCTTTTTGGAGGCAAGCAAGGGAACTATTCAAGTGAAAGTATTGAACTAGGTTTAGATCATCTAAGAGCTAGGTCCAGAGTCATGGAAGTACATCACCGTCTTTACCTGGCAGGACAGGTAGATTCAAAAGGTCGGAAGGATACTTACTGCTTATAAACTTGGACCCCGATCGCGGCTTTAGTAATAGCACTGTCGTGGTGAAAGGGCTCAGATCTCGCTTCCGCCCCCAATTCTACACTTTTTACGTATCAGGCCGTTTTTCCCCCTTTTCTTCGCTCTGTAATATCAAGTGATTGCCCGGTTTTCAATTTCCGGCTAACCTATTCCTCTTGTCACGCAATGGCAAGTCTTCGAGGCCTCTCGTTACCGATAGGTCGCTCCGGTTGTCCGGGTCGTGAACGATCATATCGCTCAGCGAAATGGCACTTAAGATCAATAGACTCAAAAATCACCAAGCCAACTTATCCCGGCTACAAAAATTTTTGATTCTGAAATAATGATTGATTATTTGCTTTGACGAGGATTTGGTACTGTAAACTATGTTCCATAAACAGGTAATACACTTGTAACAGGCTGACTGCCTGCTATGCTAATTTTATACGGGAGTATTCCCCAAGGATGTTCTAATTTTCAATATGAAGGAATAAGGAGGCAAAATAGGTGCACAGATTAAAGGCAGCAGTTTGCTGGTTTATTGAAGAAAGGTAATTATTGCTCCAAAGATTCTACGGGAGTTCTAACTAACCTTGAGACGAATTTACCAAAGATGGTTTTAAGTTTAAATAGAAGCACCGCAAGGAATCTGGAGGAAGGATCAGTCGAGGGATAGCAATATAGGATAATCAATACTTATCTAGAATTACTATATGGAATCGTATATGCGTTGATAGGACTGATTGGTTTTTGCTTACCATCTCGTGTAGTGGAGAAACAAGAGTGAGGAGGTCCCCTTTTTGTTGTGAAAATACTTTTAAAAAGTTACAGATTTTCCAAATGAGAATGTTTTTATTCTTATGGTTGAGTAGTTTAATGGTGGAAAATTTATTCTCCAATACTCCAATACCCCCCCCCCCCCCCCCCCGCCAAAAAATGGATACTAAGTTTTGCTACAAAAATAAAAAATGGTAAACATTTCAAGACGAATTTTTCTTTTTCTAGACTTCCAAAGTCACGTAATACATTTCTGCATATCTATGCTGTTATTTTAGTGGGTCTTGGTGTAAAATGTTCAAGTATCACTTTTTAAGCTTCTGTATGCTTCCATTTGTTGCTTCCAATCATAACACTAATTTTTGGTATTGAACGTAATACGGATTGCTTACCGGTGGGCTCAGTTTTGTATTGCCAGTCGATGTTAGAGAGCTGAAGGTAAGCGGCGAGGGATGGGACGTCGGAAATCTCGTTCTCGTCAGGTCCTGCTTCGATCAGCAGCACCTTCCAAGTCGGGATCTCTGAGAGGCGGCTGGCCACTACTGCTCCAGCAGATCCGCCGCCGATCACGATGAAGTCGTATTCTGAGAGTAGTTGCCGCGTGTTCATCAGTCGAGACTCTGGGTCCACGCTGTCGTAGCGGTAGTAGGCCAAGCCTGCTATAAGCATTGGTATCAGCCATATTCCTGCGAAACAGCGAAAAGTCACGTTTAATACTGGTTTTAGCGAATTTTCTTAAAAAATGAAGCTATTGCAATGGTTTGAAAAAATTTAAAATGAAAATTTTCATCATTGAAATCCGTTTTGAGACACTCTGAAACGTATCCCAGAGTTTAATGCTTCTATATATATATATACACATACACACACACACACACACACACACACACACACACATATATATATATATATATATATATATATATATATATATATATATATATATATATGTGTGTGTGTGTGTGTGTGTGTGTGTGTGTGTGTGTGTGTGTGTGTGTGTTTGTCTCCTTCCAGACGGTAACTCTCCTTAGAATTTAAGTTAAAAACTCCGTTCTGGAGCCAAAAAATCAAGCTTTCAAAACGAAAGCATGAGTTCGTTGGCTATAATTTTTAGGGCACATTAAATTTGCTAAAAACATCACTAAAATGGCAAAAAATCGGTAATTTTATATATTGTTTTCTGCAGAATTTTAGGCAAAAATGTTTATCAACGATGAACTTGAAAATTAAAAAATTTACGTCGAAAAATGTACTTGAACTTGATTGATTAATGAAAGAGCTTAAAATCCGAAATCTTTTTTTAATCCCAGCATATTACTTAGAACTAGTTTTTTGTTCGTAAAATTGGTAGTTACTAATTTCTTTTCACTCAAAGTACTCAATTATCAAAATAACGTAACTTAATATAGTATGATAATTTACGAAAATTTGCTCATACTACTTACTACTTTTTATTGTTCACATTTTCTTAGTTTCTCAACATCAGATTTGGAGAAATTTCCATTTAAAAAAAAGTCTCATGCGTGCTTGCATGACGTTGGGAGCGAGTTTTGTAATTTTTTGCATTTGATTTTATCAATTTTATTTCAAAATTTCTAGTATATATATTTTTTGCGTTCAAATTTACGTTTTTTTTTTTCAAATGAGCATTTTTTCTGTAATATATTCTGCTGTGAAAGTACAAAATCCTGAAATCAAATCAATAACATGGGCATAGTTATGTGTTCGATAATTTTCAACTTCCAGTTTACCTATAAAAATTATCTATGATTTCATGGTGTTGAGATTTAAAGATAAGTTAGTTGTCTTTAGGCAGTTTTGAGGTTTTTGGCAATTTTCACATAAATTGGACGTCATTAAAGAATATTCTTCTCCGAAAATTGATTGGTGAAACTGTTTTATTCTTCCACACGTTAAAAAGCAAATTTCCGAAAAAAAGCATTGATGAAAATCCGTTTTGGAATATTCTACTACTCTTGAATTTAAATATAATTTATCAGATTGTTAGGACGATTTGATATTTGTCATGTTATTTATTGTGTTATGTTATTGTTGTTATTTATTATGCTATTTATTTATTTGTTATGTTGGTTTGTATTTATTGTGCTTGTGTTGCGTCTTTTATTCTTTTTGTTGATTTGGATAGTAAATACAAAGGTTCATTGCTGAAATTGATAAACCAAAATTATTGCTTGGTGGTTCATAGGGGAGTATTCCCGTTATGTAGCTTGTAATAAACATACAATTATAGTTAACTAAGTAACTAATTTTTTAAACAAAAATCCTCTCAGAGGCGTTAGGGGCACGCCAATAAACAGGGAAACTACATAACTAAAAAACTACACAGTATTTTTAAGAATAAACTAAATTAAATATCTGGCGCGAGGCTTCACAATACTTTCCTTACTTGTATTCATTTTACATGGATGCTATCATAATGGATCACATCTTAGAAGAATGGGGTTGTTATTCGATTGTTTGATTTTCAAGTATTGGACTCCATGAAGCAACAAGTGACAAGTTGTAAAAAATGAGTGTGCAAGCGTTTCGTAAAGGTACAAGTGTAGACTTGAAATGCACTGTGAAACAACTGTGAAATGCACTGTGTTAACAAGTGTACAGGCGAATTTGAACAAGTTACTAGTGTTTCCCCATCATTTTGGACAAGTCACTGTTTTACAGTTGTAAAAAATGGCCGATTTTTAACCTACGTCCATTCACCTGTAAACTAGTTATTTTCCAGCATTCTGAGTTGACAATTTTTCCGTGTTAATATGTGGGAATCATCTTCTGCTGAAGAGTACAGACAAGAAAGAAGCATTCAGCTTAAAAGACGCTAAAGATTTTTTCGGCCGCGAAAAAACGCTCCTTTCGTGGGTATTTTGAGTTTAACGAGAGATTTAGGATGTCTTCCGAGACCCTTGAAAGATTCAAATGGTGCGCGACCCTGTGCAATTTTTCCTGATCGGGTATTGAGGATCTCCCCGTCAGTGAAGAACAAAGTGAAATGTGAAGATCATTTCGAAGTTACAGATGACATTCCTAACCCAGCAGCACTAAGACTTGATGAACTGATTAATCTTTTCTGCTGAACGAAGGAGAAAAATCCGATTATCCATCAGAATACCATCAGAATAAATTGAAATCAAATACACACTTTCTCAACTTTTCAGTTTATAATTTGTTCATCTTCCAATCATTACACCTTTTCATGTATGATAAACATCCTATCGTGTTCTTAACACCGTTTTTATGTTATGATTCTCTGACAAAACTTCAATTTCGGCATCCCGCTTGACGTTGTTCATTTCGTTTGTCCCCACACGCCATGTTTCTTTTCTGCTACACTTGTAAACTTAGCTTCTACAAGTGTAACTTTTCCACAGTTGTACTCTCTGTTTTGGTCAAACACTTGTTCTAGTCTAACGTGCATTACAAGTACCTGTACTGACAACAATTTATTGGAACGTAGAGGAATTACTTCTAAGAACTCTTTAGTAGGATAAATTAATTCTCTAGTTCTTTTGATCTCTTCATCCCTCATAAGCCTAACTGAAGGGCTGCTCCGTCTCCAAACCCAAGCTCCGCACTTCTCCATCTTCTTCTTGCGCCTCTAAGACACATGCTGGATGCACGTAATATAGCCATTGTGATGCGGACTCTCAACCATCCTCGAACAACCGTCTGAGGCCGATTCCAAATGTCTGCTAATCGCTCACCCAATACTTTCACAAAGGCATTCATTTGAGGAGCACATAGACCATCGACTGAACACACCAGTGGTGTGAATGAGGCATGCCTCTCTTCACCTGTACTTGTTAACTTGTACACTTGTAACTGGTTGTTTTATGAAATAGGCCCCTGGTTGTCTACGAAGCGTTGAATCGCTTTTCGCCAGATAAGGAAAACCTACATTTTTCGACTTATGAACTGCTAGAGCCTATTTTGCGACCACCGTCCGCCGTACGCCGTCCGAAGCTTTTCTCAAAAATGATTGGACCAAACTTTAAGAAATTTCGCTTAAAAATCATTTATCTGCTGTATTCAATCAAGCTGTATTCAATCGAATTACCTACTTCAATTATATTAATTTATTGATTAGTAAATACTTAGGAATTACTCTTGAATAAATTATTATTTCTATTCCAACAACAGAAGGTTATTTACTTCCGAGTCTTCCAAGGTCGGAACGTTTTTGCCAATTTTTTTAGAAAATGAAGCTATTACAATGAATCCAAAATTTCCTTCATGGAAATTCGTTTTGAACTTCCTTGAACTTATCGCTTTTTGATGTGTATATGTAGAGTTTGATCAAAATCGTTGCTGAAATTTAATGGAGCTTGTTCGGTACACCTCAAAAACAATTGCGAGTTTCGGAGGATCACTGAATAGCTGATGGGATGAAAATCTGAATCTAATTTCTTTCCTTATCGACCTGCCGTTTTACTAAGTTTTTTGACATTTTAAAAAAAAATTTCAACATTCACCTACTATAAACCGTAAAATTGTGGGGTGAGCTGTAAAGGTGTGAACCCTTTTGGGCGGCACGATGCGCCAAGTTTTGATCATTTACTAGATATATATGGGGCTTAATATTAGAATGATTTGCGTAGAAGGGGTATCTAATATCAAAATAATAAACCTTTGTGTAATAATTTGCAGCGTTTTTCAATGTGGTCTCATATGTACAATAGGTTTGAACATGTGATACAAATTTAATGCCGTAATTAGTCGGTTAACACAGAGCAAATAATGTCACGCACCCTTAAATATTTAAACTCCTTTCGTCGACGTGGTAATTGCCTGTCGTGCTGCTCTGGTGCAACACGGGAGTCACCGTAATTGCTCCGGCCGGTACTTTCTTATCTGATTTAAAGATCTAGATAACACGAATTACCTTCCTCTCCTCAATAATTCGATGGATTTATTCGATATACCGACTTTCACGGCGTTATAATAATCTAACCTTGTTGTCCACTCATGACTACCTTGTTATCCATGACTTGATCGATGTGATATTCTCATTCTTTGATTTACTTTTAGGGTTTCCTACTTCATGCGACATCACGATGAGTTCTGAAGCATTCAAACCGAAAGAGTTCGTGAAGACCTCTGCGACGAAATATCTTAACTTGAGTACACATTTTTTAAAATCTGGCTTCAGAATCATTATCAGGACGAGTCGAAAAAAAATTTTGTTGTTGAAATTTTGACTTGAAATTTTGATTGCTAAAGTGTATGTTGGCTGGTAGAGTGTATTTGAGGGGTGCGTGCCTTGGCGACGCCCAGCAACTGACCTCATCCGCGCGCGCGTACGAACTTGAATAGCATTCAAACCTCCCATAGTTTTCATAGGGGTGTCAAGGAATGCTGATTTATTACTCTAAGTTGAAAACTAATATTGTTTTGTAACCATACCTAATGGAATAATCTTGTGAAAAGAAGGCACTACATGGTTGGGAACACTCTTATTAATCTCAGAAGAGTTGGTGAAGACCTCTTGTGATAGGAATTATATTCAAAGAATATGAATATTTCAATCCTCCATAATTTAAATTTAAAAATCTGTCACAAATCAGCCAAATCCAGCCTTGAAACCCGTCTTTTTTTTTCTTAATGTCTGTATTTTCAAAATAAGATGATGAAATTCACCCTAAAGATCCTTGAATTTGAGTGATTATCTGTTTTACAAGATAGATAAATGGACTACATTTCAAAATACATCGAAATTCTGCTTTCAGGTAAAGTATTGCACAATAACAGGTAATTGTAATGAAAATAAAAGTGGAAGAAGCAGTAAGTACAAAAATTTGAGAGACGGCTCGGTAAGCGGGCTCGTACCATGCGGCCACTAATTTTCAGAATCAAAATTTCATGCCTATGCCATTAGATTATCACACATTTATTGCATTAACCAAAAAAACTTGGATAATTCGAACCTTAAGGACAAAGCTTTTCAGCTAAATTTTAGCCATCTTCAGGTATACACAACAAACTAAACACGGGAGATAAGCTACTAACTGGAAACCTCCATATTTATAAACATAACCTTGCATCGGCAGTAGTACCAACCTTGAACAAATATGTTTCCCTACTAATTTTGATGTCTGAAATTAATGAATCTAAGTTACCTACTGATTAATTACAAAATTGCTGTAGTGATACATAAATATGCGTGAAAACAAATTACAGAATTGTGAGGAGAAAAATACATGATTGAAAAATTATTAAAAAAAAAAAAAAAAAAAAAAAAAAAACAGTGAAGTAGAATCAGATAATTTCCCAAGGTTCCAGGTTTCACTCCCATTGCCCTTTGAAGCGGACATTTCTTTCAGAAAATCTTATATTTAGGTTATTTCCTTTCTTCTTTGATAGGTAAATATGTAGGTTTTCCCAGTTATCCATTTTTGTGCCCCTGCCACAATTTACCCTCTGAATCAATTCAAAGTTCCCCATGTATGTGTGCCCCCTCTGAAATTAAATGTGTAGCAAATGCACACATTTTGGTCTACTTCACTGTTTTTTTTTTTTTTTTTTTTTTTTTTTTTTTTTTTTTTTTAATTTTTCAATCATGTATTTTTCTCCTCACAATTCTGTAATTTGTTTTCACGCATATTTATGTATCACTACAGCAATTTTGTAATTAATCAGTAGGTAACTTAGATTCATTAATTTCAGACATCAACATTAGTAGGGAAACATATTTGTTCAAGGTTGGTACTACTGCCGATGCAAGGTTATGTTTATATGGAGGTTTCCAGTTAGTAGCTTTTCTCCCGTGTTTAGTTTGTTGTGTATACCTGAAGATGGCTAAAATTTAGCTGAAAAGCTTTGTGTTTTTGCTTAATGCAATAAATGTGTGATAATCTAAAGGTTTTTCATAACAATTACCTTAAACACTCTTATTGTTTTAAAGACATCTATAAATTCCTTTTCATGTAAAATTAATCATTTTCCAATTTAACTTTGTGGTAGTTTGAACTAGGTGATTGACGAAGCACTTGAAGTTCTATTATCTGTAGCATTGGAAATACCAGCACTTGCACATTGCGCGAAATGATCTCGCAAGTTCTGCGTATAATCGTTCAACTTTTGAATATGTGATTGAATCATTACCTGTGTTATCAAAGTACATATATTCACGCGTTTATTGCTGTTCACAACTTTTAAACACATTTTTTTTTTTTCTAAAACATTCTTCTGCAAAAACATCCACGTTTCACGCAAGCCCAAATCTAAAAGCCTCAACCAAATATGCTTCTAAATTCGAGAAAGTATTTTCTTAATATTATCACATTTTCTTCGTTATGTTTCTGCGTAACAATTTATAGATCGATATATTCTAAATCGACCCGATCAACATATTTCAATAATCTAAACGATTATATTTTGAAACCAGGAAGCTATGTACTACCCCCAACTTTTTCTTTCTTAACTGGAGGCACATAGGTACCATGTTAGAATTTGGATACCAACCTCACTATTCTAGTAATAGGGGGTCGAGAGTGGAAGAGGTAAGGAGCATTCCAGATGTCTAATTTTTATTGATTTATTCTTGATCGATCGTTTTCGCAGATAGGGCTCATCGGGACATCAGAGTAGAAGTTGATCTCCCATTGTCATCTAGGGTAGGTAACTTTACACTATGCACTATTGTAGATCATAATAAACATAATCTTTTACTGTAAAAAATGTGAATTCGGGAAAAGAAACATTTGTCGTTTATGGGGCTAAGAACTCAAAGCAGAATCTAATTAGAGTGCCTAGCCCGTTCTACAAATGTTTCTACTTCCAACTTTACATTTTTACAGAAAAAAATTATATTTATTGTGATCTGCAAAGTGCCAAGTTTAAACAGATATGATAGAAATGACCTGTGGCAAGCGATATGCATGTATGGGATAGAAGGAGTGTTACAAATAACATGAAGGTCATGGCCGCGATTCTGACATAGCGCGGGAAAAGTGCCGCAGAGTTACTCGAGTTGGGAATCGGCAAAAGGGCTTTGTGGTATCACCCCCCCTTATCATTCATGGCTCTTTACTTAACTGGAGGTCATTCTATATGGGCAACTCGTTTCATCACTTCTTTACCTTTCTCAACTTCCTTAATCCGTAGGATTATTTGATAATGTGCCTTTGAGGGGAGTTTTCCATTAAAAAAATTAATGTATGTATCTGACAAAATCTTGTTCATACTGCCCTTAGTTATTTTCGGGGTGAGAAACAGTCCGGTCGTCGATTGCATTACGTTGTCGGAATTTTTACTTTTAGAGACTGAGAGAGGTGTTTACAAGAAAAATCGTGTTGTTTATCTCTTATTTTTGTTCCGGATTCCAGGCTTCAATTTTCAAGTTTTTTTTTTTTTACTCAGGTAAATCAACACTAGGTTGTCTATATTTTTAGGTTGAAGGTTGGTTGAGGAGGTTTAAAAAGACTTTCCCCGTAGTTCTGAGCTTCGTTCTCAGTGCGCGTTCTGACAGTTCTCGAACTCTTCCTGCTATATTTACCACTGGTATCACTGGTTGTTGGTTCACATTTCTCAGAAATGGCTGTCTCCCAGCAACCCAAGAAATGCTACAAGTTATATTCTTTAAAAAAAATAGAACCCTTTTATTCCCCTTATTATTTGCAATTTTCAAAGTGGCAACTTATGTACAATCCCTTCTTTCCTTTTTCTTCTGCTGTAAAACAAAACCGATATCCACATCGACGTGGGATGTTCAGATAAGGTTTTGGCACTCGTATCACATTTGACACCACACCCCTGTGCGGGATTAACTAACTAAAATCTTAGTCGTTCAGCTCAGTTTTTGTACGAATAGAGGTTTTTCTAGCGCAAGCAAACTAGCAGCTAACCACTGAGTCGTACTTTACGAATAGGGAATCGTTGTACACACGTACACTAACGCCTCTACACTACTCCAAAACTTCATAATTAAGCCTGAGTCATAGATTACCTAACGTGTAATGTATTTTTTTTTTTTTTTTTTTTAAATAATGAAACAAGTACCCATTAAATTAGCAACAACTTTATCTACCTATGTGGTTTAATTTTTTCATTAGAAATAGATGTGGTAGAAGAAGGAAGGGAACTTGGAAGGGTAGTAGTTAAGGCAACATCGAAATTCGCCTTGGGTTAGGAGAATCTCTTTCGCGAACTTCAACATGATCAACGATCAAGATGTACCTAACTATATTATAAATATGTACCTACCTGTACCTATTACCTACATAAATATGTACGATATTTTTCACTTTTTCCCCCTTGGACAATTACGTTTTATTATTGAAAATAACGAACTGAAGGTGTGGATACCTGCTAATACGCGACAAAGGGCGAAGACAGCAGTTTTGTCTGTGTCTATCTTCTCTGTTAAGTGGTACAATCCCTACCCATTTCATCAAAATCGATCTATCAGTCGTCTATAACAACCAATTTCAGGATATGACATGTTGCCTATTTCAACAAAATTAGTAGGATGCCATCCTGAAACTTGTACCCAAATACCATCTAACAAAATCGGACTAATGGTATCAGCGTAATTTAAGTGACGATATCCTACAAACCAACCACCTTTTTTGAAAATCACGAATATTACAATGTCCATGTCATGCCACCTTGAAATAGGAGAAAGCAAATTGATTATAGTAATATAGATTATAGGTTATCGTCATGGAAGGTTACATGCGTATTCGGAGCTTTATTCGGCTTCCCTTGAGCTCCAAATAGGATTTTTCTATTCGTACAACGAATGGCCCGCAATCTGTTAGCATTTTGCGCGCATGCGCACACTCAGCCGTTACTCAGTGTTGCAAAAACTCCCTGCTGTTCTTCTTGTACATAATAGTAGATAAATACATTAACACATATATCGTACCCGTTCTAGAATAAAGGTACAACTCAAAAATCACGATTTTTGAGTTAGTTGTGGTTCTGAGAAGTAGAAACGGTCTAGTTTGTCTGTAGAAGGTGGAGATATGTGTAGGGCACTCTAATTCCGCTAGAGAGTGCGTGTGTCTTTCTTCTATGGAGGGAGTAACCAATTCACGTCCTAGGAAGAAAGACACAACTCAGTTGAGTTCACGCAGTCTGTGTCTCGTTTTGAGTTGTTTCCTTTTTGTGTGGACAATTTTAACTTGTGTTTCTTTTCTGAACATTTTGGATCCTTGGATCCACTGGTGAGATTTCAGTGTTTGAGTTGGAACAACTCAAAAATTCTTGAAAAATGAGCAAAACCGTTCCCCCCACTCCCTTCCCACTGGCAAAAAAACTATTTATTCACCATGGGGCGTTAGAGTAATAATTTAGGAAACAAGTTTCGCAAAGATAAATTATGTTCATCGTGTTCCAAAGAACGGGTAGCCAATGGTGTAGAAGGAAAACTTTGAATGCGATTTGCCGAAAATGACAATTTTTGAGTTGTACCCTTATTCTAGGATGGGTGCGATATATTATATTCTCTTACTTATTCTGACAGAAACTCACCTGTGCCTATAATTGCTAGACTGGTCTTTATTGCCGTAGTTACCGCTAGGATTGTAAATAACATTCTTTGTCATATTGAACGTCGCTCTCCTTCATGACACCTGTAACAAAACCAAATCGATTATTAAACTAATAGATTATAAAATAATAACAACACGAACGTGTTATAATACATAAAACTTACAATAGGTACAAAGGCTAAATTTGAAGATGAAAGCAGTTGGTTCGGGTGGACTATTTTATACCAGTAGGTTCATGAATCTGCGGGTTTCTAAATTTATTCAATTCAATCAACAGTGTATAAGACTCATACAAAATAGAAAATTTCTATATTCTGTGATTTGACAATTTTTTGTTTTTATAGTTATATAAGAATCATAATGACGTATTCATGTGATTAATCATATATGTAATCATTACATCCAATATAAGTTGGGAGAATCGGTTTCATTATCTCTGGCATCAATAAACGTAGAATAAATATATTTACGTTTTAAAATGAAGTTATGATCGTCATCTAAGATACCTAAATTTCCACTCATGCAGCATGACCGCAGGAGCGAATTTTCGTAAATTATAGTTGTGTTGAATTGATTTGAAGTTTGAGCACTTTGAGTGTAAAAAATTTTCTTTAACCTTCAAATTTATGGAGTTATGAACATTTAAAAGCTTTCCAAACAAAGTTTTGGATTTTTACCATTTTTTCAGTTTTTATTGATTTAAAAACAGATAGTTTAGTGAAATTCAAGCACAATTTTGATTTTATGCATAATTTTGTGCAAATGTTTTATGATGCTCAAGTTCATGGTTTAAATCCTTTTTGTGAGTACATAATATTCTGCTTATAAAAAAAAAAAATAAAAATAAATAAATAAATTTAACGATTTCCAGCAGTTTTTTGCCAGTTTTAGTGAATTTTCAAGTACATATCTGAAATTTTAGCAATTTAATGTTCTCAAAAATTGCTATCTGGCGATCGAATCCTTCCTTTTAGAATGCTTTTTTGGTGAAAGAACGAATTTTTCATCTCAATCCGAAGGAAGTTATCGTCTTGAATGTAATATACATTTATGAAAAAGCGTTAAACTCCAGGAATCGTTTCAGAATGCTTCAAAACGGATTTACATTAACAAAATTTTTGGAAAATTTCATTTTAATAATTTTGGAGCCATTGCAAAAGCTTCATTTTCTGAGAAATTTCGCTAAAAGTAAACAACTTTGCAAATTGACACTATTCGGAACAAATTTCAGGACTTTGCGATGTGTTGAGACACTCTCCAAACTGCGCTGGGGTCAGATTGCTTCTGGTTAAGCAATAACTTATTTAACCAATAAAATATTCGTTATAAAAAATACAATGTGTGAAGAACGCTATGAACCCAGTTTTGACCCGAACTATGAAGTGAAAGTGAAATGAAGGAAAATTGTGGGAATCCTGAATGAATTATCTGTTGTCAAATGGAATGCCGTTGTTACCTCCGTCTCTTGTTTCGTGCAAATGAGTCTGTAAAGTGGATAATAAACGTAAAAGATGATTTCTCAATTTTTGTATGTCGTTTCGATGTTACATGCATTATTGTAGTGTTTCATGATAGTCGGTATACTCACACTGCGTGTGAGTGTTCTTGGGGAGAAATATGGTTTGAGTTGAAAATTTAGTCCCTAAAATATTGATAGGTACAGGTGCTAATAGAAGTTTCATTAATCCCGAAATTGCCTACAAATATTTTTCTTCAAAAATTCAACCGGACTCAGGACTAGTAAGGACGGCACACAAAAGTTTCAGGTAAAATTGCTCGATACAAACTTTGGAAAGAATTTAATCTTTCCAATCTTTTCTTAACGCCACTAGGTGATTTTGAAGGGCAAAAGTCTAGACGGGGGGAGGAGTCGACTTGGCCAAAATTTGCCCGATTTTCAATTGTTTGTAATTCGCTTATTGACATGGATATGTCTTTGCTCTGGGGGGTCAACCAAAAATTTCCGTGACGCAAAATTGATGTCACAATTTCAGTGTTTTTCACGTACAACCCAGCCGTTGCTAGCGGAATGGAACTTCCGCAGTTTTCATCGCACAAAAATCGTTCGCCAGTCGTTGGAAAGCGCTTGATTTATGTGATAAATGTTCACATCTCAAGCTACCAATTTCCCCCTCCTTACGTACCTGGCTACATTCCTAAACTAAGTTGATTGGACTATAAACAATTTTAATAAGCCGGTTACAATATTCTTAACGTAAAGCAATAGCATCATTTACTCCACTCCATAGGAAACTTTTTCATCCCCTGACAACAGTCGACTGTTAACAACTCATTAGCAACTCATTGCGTCTGTATTGGAGAAATAGCTTTAATTTATAGTATGCTTTTTGTGCCTCCAAGAATGATAAAATAAATTCTTTATCCCACATTTCGTCGCCTGCAGTCCAAAGTTGAAGGATTTGTTTACAACTCTCGAGGACAACTCTCGTTATGAAATCCTGATTCGAAGACATATCCATGTAACATGGTATCTGCTTGTAAAGTAGATAGTGGAACTTTTTATGAGATAATTTAGAGTTTTGGGATCGAATCGTTTTGTCTTTTATGTTTTTTAAACTTTGCTACGTATAAAAATTTCTGTAGGATGTGCGGTTTAGGAATTATTAGATAAAAATTTTAAAATGGGCAAATTAGGCCATCTTTTTGAGGCCGTTAATTTGTATTCCACCAATTTTGAGACAGCAGACAGAGATTTTCTCACTCAGAACGGACTAAATTTTCAAAATCTAATCTCAAACTTTCTCCGCAAATTACTACCTATTTTCGGACCTGCCTCCTGGACTACCCCCGGTGTGTGTGAGAGCGGCCTGAGTGCAGCGTCGTAATACGCCGGCGCCGTAACCTGGCAGGCGCGCACGCGGCCACTGGGGAAGTTCTGCTCGACGGCCCCTGCGAGCCGCCCCTTCACCTTCTTCCGGAATCTGGAAGCATTTCATTTACCTCACTTACATATTAACAACTTCTCCTAATAACGGGGTTCGTTACGAGTTGTGGCTGGGCTGCTGTTTGTAGTGCCGCAGTAGAAAGAATATTCGATATCAGATATCAAATATCAGGAAAAATACTGATCGCTTGGGCCTTGTGCACTTCGTATCTAGCTTGAATCATGAAATTTTTGAATTACTAACAAGTATTTTAAAGAACCTTTCAATACTTGATGAATCAATAAACTGCAATTACTATTGTGGATAAATTCAAATTTTGAATTTAAATATGATACTAATACTTTTCTAACGCTTTAGTAGCTTATGTTTAAGTTTATACAATCATTTCTCTTTAAAATTATATATATATATATATATATATATATATATATATATATATATATATATATTCAAACAATTTTTAAGGAAAAACAATAATTGATAACATTAAACTAATTTTTATATTTCGGCTTATGCCTTTTTCAAACTACGAGAAAAGAAAATTTGATTTTTGTAAATTGTTGAGAAAATCTTGCCATGGAAAAGCGTGGTTGCCCAGTTAACGCCTGTTGTTCAACCCTGGAGGATCATACGCTCCCAAATCATTCGAGTGAGCCCTCTCTGACTGAAGCAGCATTAATTTATTTCCGTGGGTCTCATTTTCTTCAAAAGCTTCATACCATAGCAGTCATCAAATCAAAATCAAGCGAATCATGCGACGAGGCATGGCGGCTTACTGGCATATCTTCTTTTTTCATAACTTCTGATGATCTGTGGTTATTAACACGCAAGTTAAATGCTTTCTCCACTTTTCCTACGTAGAAGGCAGGGCATTCTTTGCACAACAACTGATATACACAGCAGATTGTGTATTACACACATAGGCGCCTGGCAATCTGCTGACCCTTTGCATGCGTATGAGTTGGGGTTATTAGCAGACGTGAAGTGATCCTCCTCTATAGCCAGTGGGCAAACTTCACATCTGCGCTTGCCACAAGGATGCAAACCTCTTGGTAGTGGCGCCGTTCTATCTGATCTTCTATGGGTCAGGATATCTCCGATCGACGATCTTTGTCGATAAGTAAGTGAGTAATA
Organism: Adelphocoris suturalis; assembly: GCA_030762985.1. Lineage (NCBI taxonomy): Eukaryota > Metazoa > Arthropoda > Insecta > Hemiptera > Miridae > Adelphocoris > Adelphocoris suturalis. Next base: position 37,158,669 of record CM061051.1, read on the forward strand.
AATTGTCCTAAGGGGTGTGAATGTGGGAGACGTGGTGGGTCAAACTCAGATGGAACTTTAAATTTATGGAGTGAGGGATGAAGTGTGTCACTTGGTTCACAGGCAGTAGTATTATTCATCGCTGTCACTTCCCAATAATATTTTAGACGTAACTTTCTGCAGAATGCTTGAATGTCTTCATGAAGCTGGATATGATCTAGACTCGTGGTGTGGGAGTAAAATTCAGTCCTCTTGATAGTACTCTGATCTCCGTTCCTGTGAGTGCTCTCGATGATAGATTAGACACCTCATTACTCTCCTCTGTAATTCCATCAGTGCTTGCACCACTTGATTCGACTAATGGCCTAATTTGTGGAGCATCGTGATTATTTGTGATTAGGGGTATCGTCGTTGGGAGATCGGATTGTTGTTGAAAAGGTCGTTGTAAGGGTTCTCCAGCTTGAGGATCGCGAACATTTTTGAGAAGATCTTTGGTGTTAGAATTCGAGCCAGGGTGCTGCAGGAGGTTGCCGTGGTTTATATATATATATATATATATATATATATAACCGAGATTTGACAGAGACAGGCAACGACAGACGCCGACGTGTCTACGGACCTTTGACCCAACCATGTAAAGAAATTGAAATTTTACCCCTTTGGATACTAATGTAACAAATTAATGTGTATTGGAGGGGGATAAATTAATATAAACAAATAATTAAAGATATGCCATATACGAGAGATGATGACATTTCGGTAGCATTGAAGACATGTCAGTTTGCAATGTTAGCGTGAGTGTGGATGAGTAGTTTGACTAATGAGAATAGATGCGACCCTTTCATCCTATTGAAAAAAAGAACAAAAACTTATTTCAATTTTCAGTTCTTAAATCCAAGAATTTTTGCGAGAATTGAGTGAAGAATGATTGTGTCATTCCTATCATCGTTTACGGCATCAAGAGACGGTATTTACTCAAGGATTTGTGTTATTTAGGTCAGTTTTTTTATAAATCCATGAAAACGTCTGCCAATATGATTGGGCTGTTTAGTTTCCTCCTACATTGTAACGTGGACTTCCATGGAATTAGTTGTGCAAATATATACGAAATCAATATAAATACATAGACGAAATTAATAAAAATTAATCTGTGCAGATGCACTCACGCTCCAAACGTCGCAGAGCGGCTAATTTTTCAAAACTAGGTGGAATAAATCCAGGTTTCCAGGATATTTAAAAAAAAGTTAATTTCTCAAATGTTGGTGATAATCTCAAGTTCTCAAACCCAACAACGGTTTTCGCATATTTTGCTCAAATCCCATTTTTGCGTAATGTATCTTACGTAACTCTGGATATCAGGGAAGCAAAACTGTTCCCGTGTTCGGCAAATACATTCAATCATCTTGCAATTTTCACTAGAGATTAGTCATTATATCAGGAAGATGGTGTCGGAATTCCGAAACGGTAGAGTGGATTTGGCGAACTTGAGAATACTATTGGTGCCCCTGAAAACGAGATTTTTATATTCACAAAAGTGACAAAAATGAGACTTTACGTAAAAATGCGCCAAAGCAGTTACTGGTTTTGAAAACTCAAGACTCTCAGGAACCTCGTGGAACCAACAATATTCTGTTGCTGCCAGATAGTCGGTATCCTTAAAATTGACGAAACGAAAAATACAGTAGAAATCACTTGGGGATTTTCCCCCCAGCCGAGTAAATTGTCTTGTCACACATTAATACGATATAGTAGACTTGATTGTCTTCATTACGTCCATTGTGAAAGCTTCACATTAATCTGAACATCAGCAGACTGCTACTTTTGTCGAGGAACGCGACTTCACACCCCTTATAAACAGGTGAGAAGTTGTAAAGGTGAAAAATACTCACGTTTTTTGATCTTCTATAAGGTTTTGATCAATAATTGATATAAAAAATCTTGACGTTTCGACTTGAATTTTTTCTACTTAGAGTGGGAATATTGGCTACTGTGCGAACATGAATGAGAATCGAAGAGAACCTCTTAAATGCTAACGCTATTAATCCACGAAATTTCAGAATATTTGAATTTGAAAGAATAGGTTTTTGCCTCTGGCTTTATTTGCGCCATAACTTTGCTGATATAATTTTGATGAAATTCACAGGCAATCATCTAAAAACTTTCCTCCAATTACTCTCAAATTTGGAGGTAGTTTTGGCAATTATATTGGGAGAAATTGCATTAAATATGAGATGCAACTTGTAGCGTCTTCCCAGATGGTAACCCAAACAATTCCTACAAATTTAATCGAAATATGACCATAGTTTAGTGTAGTTTTCACCCTTAGAACGTATTGGTCGTTACAGACAGACACAGAAATAGGATTGCTTAAAAAGCTGTAAATCTCGAAAACAAATGGAATTTTTCATTTCGGAAGGTTAAAAATGTTGAACTCATTGCTTCCCTAGTTTCGGGACTGAGGAAATAGAACTACCAGCTAAAGTTCAGTAAGTTTGTACATCTTTTCACTGTTGCTCTTTATCAGGACTGACTTTGTGGCACTGGCATGTTTATAAACCAATATCGATCACGGGTCATGACTTAGACGCCGTTCGTAATATTGCATAAACGATAGTGATCTACATTATAACTCAACAATGATAGTTCCATAATAATTTCTCATAGTAGTTACGTACATAACGTCATTCATACGAGTCTCGACTTTGTATTGGCCGCACTTCGTAGAATGCGATTGTAATTTATTTTCGTCGAAGTCAGTTAGTCATATTTCACGCTCGTCAGTTTGTTACAGACCTGGGATACGTAGTTTCTGTTTGAAATTATGAAACATGGCAAGGATTATTCATAACGTTCTCGTTTGTAGTGATTTTGTGATGCAGTTCATTATGTAAAGCATTCGTTAATCACTCTGCTCTGGTGTCTTGATGTACACATCATGCGATCTTGTGTGTGGATGTTTATTTCTAGCGGGAAGTTTAAGGACCAGTTTATCCTTGCGGTCATAGGTATATTGTTATATTGCCGGGTTCACACGCTTCAATAAGTTACAACGATCGAATTGTAACAATTTATCGTAGCATGTAAACAGAGAATCAGCAATTTATTGGTGTTGGATAGGATGGTTGATGCTGACCAACATCTATTTATACTATGTTACCTTTATTAACTTTATACTATCACGTACTTTCTATATTATTAGTTAGTCTCTGCGCGAAATAAAATGGTGACTTTCCGATCGAAATATTCGATTATTATTTGGTTTCTTCAGGTGCTCACGGGGTTGTATTTAATTGGGATGGCCACGATGGCGTGATCTATTGCGTTTCAATGAACGGTACTCGTAGGATTTGAGTTTTCGTCGTCGGAATCAAAGTCGACAACAGTTGATCGGGGTCCTGGTAGATGGAATGGGTTAATTTAAGATTGCTTTATCTTGTCTGGGTTAGGTTTGACGCCTTCTGGAGTAATCGCATGTCCTAAATACGTGACTTCGGTCTTTAGAAATTCTGTCTTGTCCAACTGGATTTTTAAGTTCTGTCCGAACAGCCAAAAGTGGGCGTGGCCAGTAACGAACGGTTCAGAACTACATGTCCAAAAGAACCTACTAACTTCCGTTTCGAAATGGATTTCCACAACTACGTTGCGAGTGATTTAATTCGTTACAGGTCTACTTGCCAAGACCAGTGACATGAAGCAGGTACAAGTGCCATCGACACCGTTAATATAGTTCCTATAGCAAATTGGTCCATGGCACATACACCCTTTTGATGTAACATGCAAACTACATTACAGTATAACCTTGGTCTATAAGTGTTCATCTAATCATAGATTATCAGAGAAAAATATTTGTCTTTAATTCAGTCATTTTCCTTTAATGCTATTCACATCTAAACATTTGAATTGGCCTGCTGAAAAATTTGGCAGAAAGCACTTAGACCCTTTTGCACTTCTACGCTTCGACTTAAAACGTACTTTACTAGGTTTAAGGAAAACAGTTCAGGCTGAGGGCGTGGAAAAGATTTCGGAGTTAAAGGCTTAATATATCTCCCACAACCGGGCAATTAGTGACCGTGAGAGATGTCTAGTGAAAGCTTTCTTCAACAATAAAGGAAGACAACGAGACTTAAGCTCCAGAAAATGAAGCACATATTTCAAAAAGTATCTACTTAGAAAATTAATGTTGAACGTATTGCACCATTTCCTTGACGAAGTGGTTACTATATCTGTAATTATTTGCAATTTAATTTATATTTCATGAAAATATAATGGTTATATAGTGTTGCATTTGCCCTTTAAGCTCGCAATGACGAAGTAAGTCTGTAATTTATATGAAATCGTTGTTCAGCCTCATTGTTTTCTTCATAGTTAACGGTGTATGTTCGGCTGTAGGTAGCGAATATTTTAACGAGGATCACATCTCATATGCTTGAGTGTTTCTGACTTGGATATGTGTATTGGCAGGGCTACGTGAGTGCGAAAATTTCTACTATAAAAATGCAACGGTTTTAGCTTTTTCACTCGGGAATCTTTGTGTTAAGTGGTTGAAGTCGAAAAAATTTGTGTCCTTCAATATCAAATTTTCCACTTGCTTTTTGCGTTTCAGAACGTGCTGATCAATTTTGGTTCCGTGTCTGTCTGATGTCTGTCTGTGATAAATCCCTGTCACGCCCAAAACTATGCTAAGTTTTGGTCCAATTACAATGAAATTCTCAGAGAAGGTGGGAGTTAGCCCCTAGACAGTCCCCTATAATTTTCAAAGCCATCGAATCAACAGTAGCTTGGGCGCATGCGAAAACGTGAATTTCTTCGAACGTCTATTTCTCATCATCTGTTTGTCCGATTCCGTTTAAACTTGGCAGGTAGTTGGGTATACGTTCTAGGAAAATGCCCTAAAAATTATATCCCGATTGTTGGAGTAATAATTACTCTGCATATGCGAAACTAATATCGATTGACTCATGCAAAACTCCGAGTCTAATGGATCGATAGTGATGACACTTTTTGGGATTCAGCGGGTTAAATCTTGACGGTCCCCTATAAATTTCATTTTCCTCGCATGAATAGTGGACTGTGCGCATGCGCGAACGCTAAGTTCTTATAACGTCGATTTCTTATCATCTATTGGACCGATTTTGTTCAAACTCGGGGAGTAGAGAGTATATGTCCCCGAAAAAATACCTGTGAATTATATTGCGATTGGTGGAGCAATAACTATAGCGCATGCGCAAAACTAAAATTGATCTACACGGGCACAACTCCGTGACGGATGGCCCGATTTTTATGAAATTGTCATTGATCGTATGGTTTAGCTCCTAGACGGTCACCTATACATTTCATTGCTGTTGGATTAATAGTAGTCTGCGCGCACGAGCAAACGTTAATTTCTTATAAAGTCAATTTCCTATCATCTGTTGGTCCGATTTTGATTATTGGATCAGCTGAGGGGCTCCTAAAGCTGATGATTTCTATCGTATTTAATCTCTGAAGCTGAAAGTAAGAGACGATTGAAATGATTGGCTCATTCCTACTCAGCTGAGTGAGCTAAATTATCTCCTGTTATCCCTAGGAAGTTGATATGAAGACACTCTGGGACACTAAGAGAGGATTGCATTGATTGGGTCTTTTCTGATCAGCTGACTGAGCTAATTTAATTGAGACATTTTCAACTTGAGACACAAAACACATATTTCACTGGGGGATAAATAAGACATATCCATGTACCAATTTATCTGCTTGTAGTGTAGATACTCAACATCTGTTTACTTTTCGTACTCAAGGGTTTATTATAATAATATAATGTTCGTTGATATTTGATGAAGTTATCATTTACCCATTTTAGGTGGGTCGTTTGGATGGTTGTCAAGGTGTGGTGTCTTGTGAAAACGCTGCAAATTATTACACAAAGGTTTATTATTTCTGTATCATACAGACCTTCTACGTAGAAAACTGACCGTAATTATTTAGCCTTCCAATATTTGGTTCACTTGTTCACTGCAGTACAGCTCCAGGACCCCATAATTTTACGCTTTATCCGTTCCCTCTCCCTTCCACTCCCTTCCCTCACACTCCCTCCGCCTCCCCCACACTCCCTCGCCGTCCCTTCCCTCTCACTCCTCCGCCTCGCCCTCCCTCTCACTCTCTCCCGCCCATCCTCTCCCACCCACCAGGAGTGCGCGAGTGCGTAAATCTAACACTCAAAGCCTCAAAAAAGACACTTTTTCGCCCGTTTTTGGCCCATAGCATCTATGCGAGTAAAGCGATCGGGATGGTTAAACGTTAGGACCAACTAGACCCCAAATGGAGTCTATGTGCGAAAGAACGGGTTTTTAAGTCAATTCTTAGGCCTGTTATGGCCCGGACGGCGGATGGCGAACGGCGGACATTTCAAATTTGGATTCTACGCACCTTGAAACGTAAAGTGACAAAGTTTGAGGGGGGGTTACAAACATTTTTTGCTGCACGATCACATAGGCTTATTATTGGAAATAATAAACCAAAATAAATTGATTGTACTGATGAAAATGAATGCGGTAGTTTTCTTCCTACATAACTTTCTGTTCTATTGAAGTTGTTTCTATTGTTGTTCTTTTTTTTTACGAAATGTGTTCTTGGCTTGAAAACTGGACTTTTCTATTGTGATGGGATTTATGGTGAACTCTTTTCCTGGATATCTATTTACCGAAAAATGTGAATTTGTCTCAGTGGATAGGTATTTTACGATCCGGCCACCATGAATCCGAATCTGAGTTTTTTCTATAGCAGTATATTTACACGAGAGAAACGTGGATGGAATGGATTCACGCGTAAAGATCTTTCGATTATAAATTCAACGATACCAAAACGATTTTAGTGGGTTGAGCCGAGTAGTTTTTATTCGGAAAGATAGATCTTCAAAAATTGATATTAAAAACTTCCTATATTAACTGTAGCAATGTTGCTCGGGGAGAGTTTTAACATAACTAAGGTTATATTGAGTAAGAAACGGGGACAATTAATTAGGTACAAGTTGAGTATTGATTGCTGAAATTTGAATTGGAGACTTTTTTGGGTCTGCTGGGTAAAAATGACAAGGTACGAAGGTACCTTACGTGGGACAAGATGCTTGTAATTACCATTAATTGCCTGTAACGGAGTGCGGGTACATAGTTTGCATAGCATGAATAAAATACTGTAATTACGAAAATTTGCCAATACGATCATGTCGCATGACTGGAACTTTTTTCTATTTAGGTGGGCGGTCACATGCATATTATGTACGCTATTCGAACGGTATGTATTACATACTAGCAAAGAACCGATCCGCGTGATACATAATAGATGTATCTAGATCTCTCTATCTAGATATCTTTGTACATATTACTCTATGATTTTTAGCTATTTTTTTTAAAGGAAATGATGCTGTTGCAGTGGCTTCAAGAATATTCCTAAGTGAAGGAGTCAAGGAGCCAAGGCTGAAAATAGGTAGCAATATAAGGAAAAGGATTTTGATTAGATTTTGAAAATGTGGCCCATTCCTAGTTTAAAAAAAAGTTGTCTGCCACCTCGAAAGTGGTGGAATACAAAATGGCGGCCTCATAAAGAAGAGTCTATATTATATAGTCCTTCCGGACGATAACACTCCTTAAGTTTGGGATAGAAATAACGTTATTGCGCCAAAAAATCAAGCTTTCCAAACGACAGGATGAGTTCGTGTGCCAGACATTTTTGAGCACATTAAATTGGTCGAATTTCAAAAATGTGCTAGGAAAATCAATCAAAGCAACTAAAAGTCGATAAATTTATATTTCAGCAGAATGTTAGCCAAAAGAAGTTCATTAACGATGATCCAGATACCGATTTTTGTAAGACATTTAGCGCCCTGAAGCGCCCTCATCTCTTCAATGCCATTTCTTTTGAACCATTCCGATATCATGTGTCGTTTCCCTGTTACGCAAGTTTTCTCATTGTGGGATTTCTTATTATTTCCGATCATTTAGTTGAATGCAGCTGCGGCCCAACGGCGCTGACTGACCGACCTCCGGTTACACGCTACGGCACACCCGTGTTAGTTCCAGCCGCACGCGCCGCCTCTCAGCTCAGTTATTACTTTTTTGCCTCCTCGTCACAAAGTGCATGAATGACAGTGGGAGAAATCGATCCAAAAGAGGAAGTAAGCTCGTCACCGTTTCGATCACATCGATCTGAAGTTCGGCTGTTGCAGTATCCAGTGGAATGAAACTCAAAAGCAAATTTCATATTGCGTTTTTTAAAGAAAGGTGACACCCTTTAGTGAATTTTCGAAGAAATTGAAGCTATTGCAATAGCCCCAACAATTTTAAAAATGGAACTTGTCCAAAATTGTCTTCCTGAAAATCCGGTTTCTAGGCATTCTGAAACGATTCCTGGATTTTAACTCTTTTTCATATGTATACAAGGTGAACACAAACGTGTTACAATCCTCAGAAGTCGATTTTAGAGCTCATTTCTGATCAAAAGTTCCTCATATATTTTTTTAACGCTTTGTTTCATTAAATCTCTAAGATTTTTGTTTTGAGGTTTGTACCTTATGACACTAAAACAGCTATAATTTCCCTTAGAAGCACTGTAAACTCTAGAATAAGGTCATCATTGAAAGAGCGTTGAATTTCCTATCCCTCTGATGTCAAACCAAAATCTTTTGTGCAGACTTATTTCGTAAGAAAGGAGGCCAAAGTGGGGCGGGTTTCCTCGTATTGTTTCACGCAGAATCGAATACTGATACTTCACGATCCCTCCGAATCTGTTATAATCGATTTTCACAATTTAGCCCAAAAATTTTTAGTTTGTTGTTACGCTCAATTTCATTTGTTTTCTGGGTAAAATTTGTTATTTAGTATGTAAAACTCGGTTGTAGCGGAATTGAGAAGATCCGCAAGTGTTACCATTCAATTCAGCGGGGAAAAATACGTAGAAAACGGCCTCAAACTCGCCTTTTTATGTAGGATAATTTTTTAAGAAAACCCTTGATTTCATTGAAAAAACCACGTTTTTCAACATTGAAGCATAATTTTCTCCCCTAAAAAAGCAAAGTAAAAGTAAAATTAACTATATCTTTGGTAGCTGAGATTCTCAGGAAGTTTTGCCTTAGGAGTGCACCTTTAAATAATGGGACTTTTAATACAGGGGATTTAGAGCAGAAAAACAGATGAAAAAAGTCACATTTTTGAAACATTTTGGTTTGTCATGAGAGATAGGAAATTTTACTTCCTTTCCAAAGAGGTCCTTATTTATTTTAGTTTCAGTGATTCTAAGGGCGGTTATGGCTGTTTCAATTTCATAAGGTACAAAACACAAAAAAATCTTAAAAATTGAATACAAAACATTCCACGAAGGGGTACAAGATCTTTGATCTTGGCCTTTGTGGCCACAGTTGTACACAATTTAATTTATATAAAGAATTTTCATTTATTCGACTTTATATTCATGCCAATAAAGAATCTTCTAATACCTATGATGAGAAATCGACGTTATAGAAAATTCCATTCGCCCATGCGCACAGGCTGATATTGATCTGACCGCAATGAAGTTATTGGGGATCCAAAAATGGTCCATTAGTCTTAGTGTTTTGCAAGTTACAGAAGCGCAATAGTTGTTATTCAACCAATCGCGATATAATCGATAGGGATTGATTGTGGAACACATACCCATCTACCGCTTGAGGTTGAACGAAATTGGACCAATAGGTAATGAGAAATAGTCGTTATAAGAGATTCATGTTTGCACATGCACATAGGCTTCTATTGATCCGACGAGACGATAATGAAAGCAATTGAGAACCGTCTAGGAGCTAACCCGCACAATCTGGGAAAATGTCATCAAAGAGGGATTAAAACTTGGTATAGTTTATGGCGTGATGAGGATTTACCGCGGACTCACAGACAGACAGACATCAGACAAACACGGCACCAAAATTGATCAGCAAGCCCGAATCGCAAAAAGCAAGTGGAAATTTTGATTCTGGAAGACAACATGTTTTTCGACTTTCCGCTCGAACACAAAGCTTTTCTACCTTCGGTAGTGAGAAAGCGAAAATATAGAGGCCCGAAAGTCGCTACAAGGAATTTCTGATAGTTGCGTCGATAAATGCACCACCCTGCAGGATCCAGAAGAGGGATGGAAATGTTCTACATTGGAAAAACCTGCCAAAACAATCCATATTTACAATTTATTGTTCAATATTTTCCGATGCCATACAATTGCTATATGATTGAGATGAAACAAGTCTGACCACTTTGGTCGTGCAGGGTTTTCTGTTTCTAAACCAACCAAAAAGGATATGGAAAAGTTACGGGGAAAGCCTGAAATACAATTTCGGATCTCCCTACAATTATTGAAATCACTCTCAACACGCATGTGGTTACACAACCATGTCTTAGCACATGCCCCTCTATATCATAGAAATTGTGATAGTTAGTTGGTCAAAGTGATATAGAAAAGTTTTGTCGATTTGATGTATATACTGGACATAATATGCTGATTTAAAAAAAGCAATAATGATGAAACCCTATTAATGCATGGTGGCTGCTTTTCATGGTTTTATTGATCAAGTTGCTGATTTCAATCTGTGTACGTAGTCCATACTTTAATGATTTGCTGTCCTAGATGACATTATGTAGTATTACTAGTCACTAGGTATTTTTAGTTTTTAGTCTTGCATTATGACATTTCTGACGTGGTAGAAGGGAGTGAGTGGAGTTCCCTACTATAGCTTGCAGGGCTGAAGATCGTATTCCTTCGTGAGCCGACGGCGCGCGTTAATGTCAAATCCGTGTCAAGGAACCTGCACTTCCAGTTTAGGAAGGCTGTGGTAGAACAGTGACCTGATATTTTTTTTATCTTCTTTTTACATAATGTCCAAGTGGAGCCTCTGGCGGTTTTAAGCCTTCTGCAGCATTGGCGGTGTCTTCGGCCTTTTTCGTTGGATTCCAAACACGATTGGAAACTTGGAATTGCCAAACATAACCGCTTGCCGCATATCGGCAGAGTTGCGCAAGGTTGTTTCAGCCCATTCTCTGCGGTCGGGGTCCAAAACAGAATTCCTGGTGTTCCCGGGCTGTTGTGAATCATAACGCCAGTTTACTTTCAATAACACATATGCGTATAGATTCACAACAGTTTTTTATTTTACGATAATGTATTTATTTTATGCTGTTTTTCCCCAATGAATGGTGCTGAAATGTGCTGATTGATTTTCTTCCGACAATACTATTTTCAAGATGAAAACTGCAGTTTTAGCGAATTTTCGTAAAAAATGAAGCTATTGCAATGGCTCCAAAAATTTTAAAATCAAAATTTTCGAAACTTTCCTTCATTGAAATCCATTTTGGGACATTCTGAAACGAATCCTCGAGTTCAACATTTGTTTTTATGTGTATATATATATGTGTGTGTGTGTTTGTGTATGTGTGTCCTTCCAGACGATAACTCTCCCTAGGATTGAGATAAAAATTCCGTTCTTGCTCCTAAAAATCAAGCTTTCCAATCGATAAAGACGAGTTCGTTGGCCAGCATTTTTCGGGCACGTAAAATTGGTCAAATTTCAAAAAAGTGCTGAAAAAATCACTTAGAATAGCTAATCAAATGGCTAAAAATAGTTAAACTAATCTTTTTTAACAGAATATTGCTCAAACAATGTTTATTACTATAAAATAGAACATTGAAAAATTTTTGTGCAAAATTATGCTGAAAAACGTAAATAAATTTCATTAAAATGTGATAAAAAATCGATAAAAACTGCAAAACAGTTAAAAATCTCTTTTTGGATCGCTAAATATTATTTAGAACGATTTTTTTTCCCATAAAATTTGTAGTTAACAATTTCTTTTCCCTCAAAGTCCTTAATTTTCCAAACAATGTATCATAATAGTAAGATAATTTACGAAAATTCGCTCATACGATCATGCTGCATGACTTGAACTTTGTTAGTTATTTTCAGTGACCTTTGTAATCCCCTCAAAATTCAACCCCCCCCCCCCCTCAAAATTTGTTGGTTTACGTTTCAGTATAGGTACGTTGATTCCAAATATCGAAAAAAAAATCCGACCGTCCGCCGTCTGAAGCTTTTTTCCTAAACTACTGGACCGAACGTTATGAAATTTGGCTCAAAAATCGTACATCAGCCGGGGATGTGCTAGTAATATTGGCACAACTCTCGGTTTTTAAACTACTATTACCCTAAAGGGTAGTATTTAAGCATTCAAATATTAGTTATTCGATATCGAAAACTTTCGAAATAAAAGGGTATTTTTTGTTTGATTTATGGACATGAGGTTCAATTAATCGAATGAGACCATCTGGGTTGCTGTACGTTCATCCGTTCGTTTCCCATAATAAGAGAATATATTGAGTCCAGGCGAATATGTATACCTCAGAGGGAGCTAATCTATCATAGTTCACCCTTAGCTCCATGGTAGAGGTCTGAAATGTCACGCAGACGGCTGGGGTCAAATAGTGTTCCACTGCTTCACAGTAGTTTCAATTTTCATAGTTTTATTACATATATATTTTTTTAAATTAATTTAATTTTTAGTTTATCCATTTATTTTCTTTCGCTAGGTGAGGCAGCATAGCTAGTGGAATAACCGCTTGCTTTCAATTTTTTCTGTTCCGAGCTGAGTCAAGTAAAGTGCTAAATCATCCAAAAAGAAGCGAAGTTATCAAATTTCTCTTTTCAGTAACAGTATGATGGCATGTAGATCATCTGGATCCCTCAGGTCCCACTATAGACGCATTTTTGTTTAAATGCGAAAAACCTATCTATAAATTGAGAACGAAAACGTGAAAATATTTCAAGGCTCACCGAAACCATACTCTGGCCTGTCTGTTGCGTTCTCGTATTTCAAACCTAGTTAAATCAACTGCATTTAGGGAAGTACATGATATTACGTATGTTGAAGTCTGCATCCAAGAATCAACCACCGAGAAGATTCTCATCGGGACTTCACGGGTCCTAAGTTGAATCATCAAAGGGGAACAAGTTGCTAGAAAGCAGGAATATTAGATGCATTTAGGCTGCAACCCTCCGTCGCCGCTTTTCCCATAACATTTTGTCATTTGTATAAGCGCGCCGTTTTTATGTGCGCTTATCGAATCGTAATTCTCATTACGATTTCTTCCAAGAATATCGGTGTAGCTAAACTAAATCACTCATGACGAAGCTATATCAGCCCGTTCCAATGAAGAAAACGAAAGATAATGAAAAATTTGTCAATTTCTACTACAATTGTCTATTTGCGGTTACGTCGTCATCGGTCGCAAAAAATTACTGAATATTCTTCAGAAAGGACAGAGCATACACAGTCAAACATGTTTGAAAAGTCGTTTGTTCCTTGAATATTTATGTATTTTCGATTTTCGGTGTATTCCCTTTCTCAGTTCACAGGTGTACATCATACTTTGGGTCAGCTGTTATTGTTTTATTATTTTCAATAATGAACCTTTGCATACAACGAAGAAAAAATAGTTGTAAACTCGCCTCCTTATCCTCTCACCCTTCCACAAAATTTTTTGATTTACGTTTCAAAATGCGAGAAAAAAAAAATATATATAAAAAAATCCGCCCGTCCATCGTCCTGAGCATCTGTAAAAAAACTACTGAACCAAAGTTTATGAAACTTGTGTAAAAAATCACTTATGGCGTCTAGTTGTGACTGAGTTCACAGCATCACTTTTGGTGAGCCCTAATGAGTAGAAATGGAGGTTGAATTATTTAAAAATCGAGTTCTCAAAAACTTGCGAATTAAGAATAGTGTTGTTCTGTTTGTTTTGGAAGAATCACTTCAATGGAAGCCCACCAGGATTGCTCATCCGTTCGCTCTCCCAAGAGGAACAAAAAAAAGAAAGAAAAAAAGTCAACATGGGTATGAATGTAACCCCCATAAAAACATTGTAAAAAAGTCTGTCAAGTTGGGTGGGCAGTATAGCTTCTTCACATATTGTAACATGGAAATATAGAGTTATTTGAAGAACAAAGTTCGAGTCGAAATGATTGATAAGTCGACGCTATAAGAAATTAATGTTTGCGCATGCGCACAGACGGCAATGAGATTTATAGGGAAACGTCTAGGAGCTAAACCACTCAATCCTTGAAAGCTTTATAATAATCGGTCCATTATTCGAGGAGTTTTGTCTGTTTCGATCAATTTTAGTTTTGCGCTGTAGTTATTACTCCACCAATCACGATATAATTCATAGGTAATTTTCCTGGATCATATACCCATCTACTCCCCGAATTCGAACGAAATCGGACCAATAGATGATAAGAAATCAATCGACGTAATAATAAATTCATTTCCGCATGCGCACAGACTACTATTTATGTGGCGGCAATGAAAGTTATAGGGGGCCATCTAGAAGCTATCCCACACAATCCTAGAAAATTCTTCGGAATCGGACTGAAACTTGGTATAGTTTTGGGAGTGACAAGGATTTACCACCGACAGATATACACGAAACCAAAATTGATCAGCAAGCTCTGAAACGCAAAAAGCAAGGTGAAATTTTGATTTTGGAGAACAAACATTATTTCGACTTCTATCACGACCACAAAGCTGCCCTATCTTCGGTAGCGAGGAAGCGAAATTGCTTCATAAACTACGACGATCCAACGACGATGATTGCTTCGATAAACTGCTGATATAATTCCAATGGGATTCTCATTTCACGAAATCGAGTTTATTATAACTTTTGTCACCTTTAGATGGATGAGGCGTTGATTAGAGTTTTATTTGATCCTTTTTTCTATACCTCTCATCTTGGGTCTACTTCATGTCGTTAAAAAGAATGGGACTCCCTTTCCAACTTCCTAATCATCCGTAGCGCCTAAGTGAAACCCAGTGGCGTTGGGTGGGACGTATTGCATAACGGGTAGCCCGATCAAGTCTTCCTCGATCACACAATCTTCCTTGGCCTCTGAGGTGACCATGACATTGCTTTGCTGGCCCCACGGAGAGAGCTGCTAGGCAGCTTGAACCTTTTAACCTCTGCCTCCTCTCATAACAGACTACCCCATCCCGCTTTTGGACTTTGGATCTCCTCAAATCATTTCGTCGGTAAGAAAATGGAGGTTGACACAGGAGTATTTCTTTTCTTCTCATGTATTCCTGTTTCCAGGGTTTGTCGTGAGCTTGATAAAGTCCTAAAGGAGACTCTGCTGCTGGAAACTTCGTACCTTAATTTGCATGACCTCTGCAGGAGAAAGAGGTCAAGTAATTTTCGTCTTTGAGGTTTCCTTATTCTTCACCTTACATAAAGTTTTCAATCTCCCTGAGGGCACTAGAATTTATTCACACGCAGAAACACCTATCTACGTTACCCTCTAACGGTTAGATTCCCCAAACTTCTCCTAGAGTGAGTTGACGTCATCTTTCTTAATTTCCGTGTTAGATATCTGATATGTAATAGTTGGGTGTCATATAGAGGGTGGGAGGATCGGTCACGTTGATGTGGTCAGTTATCCCTTGGAAATTTCATGGAGGCATTTAGGAGCGTAGTATAATTATTTACGATAAATTTTACTAGGTTACTTTTTTCTAAACACATATATATGTAAAGCCGAATTTCAAGAATGATGTAATGTCATTTTGAGGCAAATTTCGTAAAATCGATTCTGAATGACAGTTTGCTGGTTCAATGGCAATGGGGGCTTCATGCGGCCCAACCTTCTCAATTTCATCAAAAATAGTCCGTTGCGTGAGCATGCTCCACAAAGAAAGTCGGTTAAGTGAAACTGGCAAGAATCCTTTTAATCTCTTTCCCCAAGAATACCTGAAAATTTCATCAGATTAGGTGCAGAGTTATTTAACATATTTCATCTCTGGTGACAACTATTACGTTTCCTCGTGCGCAGTTGCCGTAGTTGATAAATTATTGAGAGATTCACGGAAAATCACCCAGAGTTTATTCTTCAACTACCCTTCAACTCAGAGCAAATTCTGGTCATTAGCTAATTATAAATAGGCGTTTTGGGAGACTCACGCTCGTGCATGCGCTTGTGCTTCTATTACTCAGATGGTCATAAAACCTTCCGGGAGCTAACCCAAACAAGCCATGCAATTTTAAATAAATCAGCCGTGTTTTGGAGTTTTGCAGCTGCTGGTGAATTTTACGTTTGCTCATGCTTCAGCCGTAGTTTATTCAATCGCCATGACATTTTTCAGCTGCGATCTTGGATCTATCCTCGAACTACTCTCTAGCTTTGAGAGGTTTCAGGAACATAATGTTTAATGTGGAAGCGAAAAATATCCTACTTCAATAATCAGCATTGATTATGTTATTGTGAAGTGTCATCAGTAAATTATGTCACTCAACGTTGGGTAATAGAGCTCCAAGAATTTCCAACATATTTGACTAGTGTCGAAGACAGACAGAGGCGGGAGGTTGACTTTGAAGTGGCGCCCGTGCTGGGGAGCTGACTCATTCTCTATTGATCTTAACCCTTGAGTCTCATCCATGGAAGCTGTGGGGTCCTCACAGCTACTTACCGTACGGGGTTTGTCAGCTGAGTCTATTCTCCGCCTTATCAGCTTGCCGAAATTATGACCTTTGGTTTTGAAAGGCTTTCTTAGGCACGATCTTATTTTGTGGTGCAGTTGTTTCGCAACATCCAACATCAGAATTGACATCACAGCATTCTTCTTTAATATACTATAAATTCTAGAATGACTTGATTAAATTGCGGTGATAGGCGTCGATTGTCCACAGTATCTAACTGAATGTACAATATAGATAAGTTATAAAAGTTTTTTCCCTACGCACAGTCATTCACCGAAGATTCGAAAATTATTATTATAGATCACATAGTTGCGCAGCTTTTTCATCCCTCTCTCCTTCCTCCTCCTTCTGCAACTTCTTTGGTTCCGCGAAGGCCGGCGGACGATGGTCCAGAGGCGGCAATAACCTCTAAATTTTTTTTTTTTTTTTTTTTTTTACAGTTTCCGTTTGCGAAATAGGTGTAGAACAGGGGGGTGAGACCCAAACATAGAATACATTGAAAATTTTTCAAGTTTTTCCCAATATCATGAATAAATCAGGAACATATGAGAAATTCCAACATTTTTTCAGCAAGTTTTTTATTTTTTCATTGGGCTGATTCTTAATGGAACTGTTCACAAACTTGGGATCAGTATAGACGATTAGGCGGAAAACCGATTTTTACCGTTCAATTTCTTCATCGTAAGTATTTTTATCTTAGCTTAGGTTTTAAAAAGCTACGCCATGCTACAGTCTGAAACTAATTTTCCTGGACAGTGGAGAAGGTGGAGTGATCACCTTGAAAGTTTCAAAACATTTCTTCACCGTTTGCTAGCACTACGTCATTTTAAGGTTGATAGACATTGTCAAATGGTAAACTTGTCACGTTCGAATTCGTGTACTTCACCACCTTTGGCATCGTCAGGTAGGTTGATGTTGAAGATTGAGAGATGATACAAATAGATTGATTTGCTTCATCATGCTCTATTCAATCATGATTTCTAAAGGGAAAAAGTTATCGGTTCTCAGTGGGACCCTCTCGGTCATTTATTGTTGTTTGTGTGGTTGTCATAGAGCTAGCAATAGAAGGTGAGCCTTTAGAAATTGCTTACAAGCGAGTATGTCATGCCTGGCTTTGCGGAAATTCCATAATGAAATTACTAGCGGAGGAATATCCCTTCATCGAAGAGTCGAAACTAAAAGAAATTGAGTGGGAAATCAGAGAGCGTTTTTTTACCTCAGTTGAAATCAAGATTTCTATAGAGCACTTAGGTTTGAGTACGTACGCCAAAGAAACACAGAGGTGGTAAGAAGGGGGAGAGAGAAAAGAGTGAGTGAGATGGGGGAGGGGAAGATAGAATGGCAGGGAGAGAGGGAGAGGGAAAAAGAGAAGTGTGACGCAGAGGGAAAGAGGGAGGGCGAGAGAGAGAGAGAGAGAGAGAGAGAGAGAGAGAGAGAGAGAGAGAGAGAGAGAGAGAGAGAGAGAGAGAGAGAGAGAGAGAGAGAGAGAGACTTGAACCGTTTTTTTAGTTCATCTGCTCTGTTTTCTACTGCTAACACTTCTCGCTGTTTTTATTATTTCTTACTATGAATGAATACTTCGATATGAGTTCCAATACCTCTCGCTCCATTTTTATATTCTTAGGGACTATGGGTGGAAGCACTGAAATGTGCAATTTTCATGGTGTTGAACACCAATATACAGCAATAGAACACACGTTGAGAAAGTAACTAAAAGCCTCGCTCCAGATATAGTCTAATCAAATTCCATCTTGGCTCTGTAAGATACAGTTCATGAAAGTTAATGTCACGACTGGCAAGTCTAGAGTTCGTGATAAGTGATGAGGAAGCCGGTGTGGGCGTAGGACATCTTGCTCACCTCACCAGAAGCTTGATAATGAAATATCGTCGATCCAAGATCATTATCCTCCATCATCGTTACTGTCACCAACCTTCGTCGGAAAGAAAGAAGGTTAACTGCTTGGCTTGAGGTAATAGAAAGCAGTGATGCAGGCGGTTGCGTGACTTCATTCTGCCTACCTTCAGTTATGAAATATAAAATAGATTTTTTTCTCGTCTCCTGAAGTGTAGAGTTTGGCTCGGCCGCTATTGACTTGCTTGTCAAGTTCTCAATGAATAGTCAATCGCGTCTAGAAAACGTTGCAATAATGTTTTCTTTCGCAACAGAATTATAGAACTTCTAAGGTCCGCACAGATTTATAGTACAAATTTATGAATTACCAATTGTCTCATATATGTACATTAATTGTTCCAACAACCTCATAGAAACCTCATATCAGCGTCTAAACTTCACATCAATGTCTTCATAAATTCTCCGATAACAATCTCATTGTTGCCTGTCAAAAGATAATTTTCAACCGCCTTCGATCTGTTCTGCCTTGGATGTCTTCTTCTCTGCCTGTAACTCCTCATTTTAGTCTGGTACGAATGTTCGGATTAGTAGTGTTGTTTCTTCCCGTTTCCTGATGACAATCGTACAATACCGTCCCATTCGATTCGGATGTTACGAACTTCCGAAAGGGTGAAATTACAATTCCCATTGTACTTTGAATGAATGTGATCTGCGCCTATACCTACACACTCACACCAATGTTTAGTTCCAACGAGTAGAAAGTCATTGAGGACTCGGCCCTCCGTTTGGGAACGGTGAAACAAATAGTCCTTTCCGTGGGACGTCAAGCACAATGAAGGCTGGTGAACTCAAGGACGGTAGGGTGCCCAAAAGAAAACGTTACATATATCTCTTTTTCGTGAGGGAGCAATCTCCTTTCTGTGCGCTCTTTTCACTTCAATACACATCAAGGACATTCCTCCATGTCTTCGAGACGACCCTTCTTCGTAACATCATCTTATCATGATCGAGTTGGTAAGCTCGTCCTTTGTTTTCCTGATATTACTGGTGGCGGTGGCGTGAATTTTGATGAAAACCTCATTCCATTCTTTATGTCTCACCTCAGTATCACCGCGTGCTTCAACGTCGATTAATGCCGTAAATCATCTGTTGCGAGGTTTCACAGTACTTTCCAGTTATAGAATGTAAGTTCTTGTTTTGGAAGATAAAAATTACTGTATTTATTTCTTTGGATGGTGAAAGGGCGTTAATTATATATGACGGAGTAATGTCGCGCCTAATACTACACCTTACACCATACACCTAACATTGATCCATAGACACCAGGCTGTCCATAACGTTTTTAAATTAGGCGTTCTTCATCCATGTTCTGATATTAATATTCGCGCCCCACACTTGTGATGTGTAGTATAATGTCATTCTACTACAGCCTATTAGTACAATAGATAATTCCAGTGTACCAGACCCTTTTTTAGTAACAATTTAAAACATATGACAATTGAGGTGATGGAAATGTTGTAGTTCTCCCTTCAAAGGGGAGACGCGGTTAACTTGCTAACCCAGAGGATTGGAATATTCCCAGATGCAGCGTTTTCAAGAATCGAGAAGCAGGAACTACCCATATCCATCACAAACACATATTCCGTGTCTTTTGGCAGTGTAATATCTCATACTGAAATAGTCATGCAGCCTGTTTTCAGACAATCCATTTGAATTATATTCGCGCAGTACCTATTGTGCCTATCCGTAGAGGAAGAGCAGATGTAGGGATGTGCATAATAGATACTCACACATGATCAAGAGTATGGTGTGATGCACTCAATTTTTTAGGACCAGGTTATCATCCCGTATCTCTATTTTGTACGAAAATATTTATGTAGAAAACATTCCTGGACACTACGTTACGAAAACGGCCTAATGGGTCTTACCTCGTTATATCTCCTTCACGCTCTTCCCACCTCATATGGTATTTCAAGGATTCGGGCGTGCCATAAAGAAATAAAGTGCCACGAATTTCGGAGAGTCAAAGGACTTGTCATGTTCCTATTGGTCTAACGACTCCACTCACCCATTTATGATAGCGGACTCCACTTTCCCGGAAACACTTGCACCGTCCTGGATGGGTTCCCATTAGCTGATAGCCTCACCGTCGTTACTCGCAACTAAGCTTGAGCTTGATTGAAGACTTTGGAAAGACTCCAACACCTTCCTAGGCGTTGACAATCCTCACCGCTACTTCTTTCTTGCACTTGGCAGGAGATTATTGTAATTTTATTCCGTGTGTCCCAGTGAAAGTTTTATCCCATTCTGTGTAGTAAGATGCGATATTGTGGGGTGTAAAGATAAAACCGGAAAAACGTGGTTATCTACGACAAATTTTGTCAAAGCTGCCCAGGCTATACAATTCTCAATTTATTTTCGTGATCCTTATTTTGTTCGATCCTAATTTTAGTCTAATTGTGCATCAAACCTTGGGAATCCCGGATTAGTAGATGGTTGAGAAGGGGTGGTCACCAGTACAAGCACTGCTCCAGCTACAATTCTCGACCGAATTTTGTGATATTTTTTATTCAAATGTGAATTTATATAACCGTGGAATATATGTCACGATTTTCAAATTCCATTGTGTAAGGGGATGAATGGAGGAAATAATACTAATAAATCGTGGCGTTTACACAATTTCATCTGATTTTCGTAATTATTTATTTATTTTATTATTATTATTTTTTTTTTTTAAATTTAGAATTTGGTCTAGTTTTGGAATTTATTTCAGGAGATTACCTCCAAGATTCAAAACATTTTTTAATGGAAGGGGGAAATATTAATAAATTGTTGTTTTAATTATTTTTTAAAAAATCTATTTTCCGTCTTTTTATTTATTCGTTAATTTTTTTTTCTTCGTTCGATCCAGATTTCAGTCCAGTTATTCAAAAAACCTTGGAAGGTTCAAGTTTACTGACGGTGGGGGATAATAGAGAGAGTAATTCTGATTAATCATGATATTTTCTTTTTTCACGTCTATTTTTATTTATTTATTTGTTTATTTTTTCAACCTTATTATTATTTTAATTCAGGGTCCGTGGGAGGGGTCAATTTCCCCCTCCGCCGCACCGAAACCGAGGTTTATTGTGCGGTTTTTCAATATTTCTTTGTAATGTTTTGGTTTAGATGTGCTAAAAATCGAATATTTCCTTTTGATGATGGTTTTTTGTGAATAGGAGTGAAAGAGGGGAAGTGAAATCTACTATTCGGGTTTGGATTGGTAGTCTTTCAAGTGAGTTCATAAGCTGCGTCTATAATTAATATTTTTTATTAAAAAAGATTTACTAGACATTTTCAATCAAACATTTTTTTTCGAATACAATTTGAAAAAATGTATTTCAAATACTCTCTTCTTTGTTCACTTCATGTATTCTTTTATAATTTAATTTCGATTTGCAATTATTATCAAGTCATGTTTTCAAATATCATTAATGTAAGCTTATTAATGTAATTTAAACTCATTATTAATGTAAACTTATTAATATTAATATACTTATCAATATTAAACTTATTAATGTAATGTAATGTAGTGGTTGCAAAATATTTGTGTGCAATAAATAGTCACGACTATCTTCGAGCAGACGAATTACATTGTTCCATAGGCTTTAGTTTGGAGGAGGCTTTTTTAAATTTTTGTTCAATAAAGCTTTCTTCTCCTTGTTGTTGTTCTTCTTCATCAAATACAATTGCGAGCAGAAAGAACTCCTTACCCCTCCGTGGTAGGGATGAAGGCAATTCTAATTCCTGTTTCGACCCCTTCATCGACTATTCTGCAGAACTATGTAACTGTGTGTGTGTCATTCACAGTTATGTGTGCCTTTGAACTGCAGGTTACGAACTATAAACACGTGTTGTGGCACCGCAACGTACTGCAATTTACCGCCCACGCGATCGGATGAAGGAAAAGAGAGAAGATCTGTTAGAATTGATCCGTTGAGGTGTGGGGCAACCTAAGCATGAGAGAAAAATCAACCAAATACAAATCCGTTTCAGGCCCTTTTAAGACCAAATCCGTGAAAATAACCCATTGGTGTGTGCGCGCATGTGGCACATCTTGTCGACGCTGCTCAGGCCTCGATTCTCTACCGATTTTCATAATTATTTTTCTTGTTTGATCACAATTTTAATTAGTTGTGCAACAAAATCAGGCCAAAATTCAATGATGTATCGCAATTTGAACTTAGAAAGTGTATACTTGAAACTCTTCACCTTCCCCTGGTCTGGCTTTACAATTTTTCCTGAACCAAATATGATGCTTTAAAAGACATCACAATCAGGTTCAGCCAGGTTCCGGTGTAATTATGAATTTTGGAATTATAAAGGATGGTCAGATGTATCAAATGAGGGGAAAAACGTATGTATCTCACTTGAGTGTTTTCTAACAAGGAATCCAAAAAACATATTTTGGCGATCGTGCTAATACGTGCAAAGTACACGCTGATTACAATTATTCGTTTTTTAATATTATTTTTAGTCGTTTTTAAACCTTTTGTTCACAAGGAAAAAGAAAACTAACCTATTGCAATGGCTCCAAAAATTTTAAAATGAAAATTTTCCAAAAGTTGGAATCTGTTTTGAGGCATTCCGAAACGATTCCTGGATTTTAATACTTTTTCATAACTTATAACTGTAAAATATATATATATATATATTATACATGGTCTCACAAAGCTTCCCTACTATCAGCAGTGAGGAAGTAAATGAACTTGAATATAATGCGTAAAGTTATGAATATTACTCATGCTTTTAAAATAATTGTTATAATTTATTTTCCAGCTCCCCTGTTAATGGCCTGTTAATTTCAGTTATTCTGCGGACTCGCAAAACGTTTGCTTAATTACCTTCCCTTGGCGCTGATAACTCCTATTCATTGGATTTTTACGATCCTCATTGAGCGTGGTCGACGCTGAAAAGCCTCAGAGTTAGCGCGAAAGTGTTGCCTTCATGTTTTTGAATGAGAACCGGCATTCCCTTCAATGGGTCACGTTTTTGTACGGCTTATTAACATTATTGTGAATGCAAAGACCGTTTGCGTTAAACGACTCCTCAGAATCCTTTGTTTGTTCAGGGAAAAATGTACTGCTGTTTTTGATATATCGAGGTTTGGACTCGCGAAGTTACTTGATGTAACATTGTGCCACTGACATCTCAAATTTACGTTTCCCATTCGAAAGTTGGTACTTTTTAATTGCCTTTGAAAATCCTGAGCTAGACTGCTCTTTTTGGAAACAACTGTTACGATCAGTCCCCTTGCTTTACCTGAAAATCATTCTTTAGGTAGCATAACATGTTTCTCTGGCATATGATTTTTATTGGACCACGATTTTTATTTGGCTACTTGTCAGTATTGATATTGAAAAAGCGGCAGTGCTTCTCTTACCCTCTTGTACTAAACCACCTCACCTGCTCAGCACTGTGTTCTGGTTTTGGCTGTGCTGTCCAAATCTTTGCTTGTTCAATTTTTTTCTCCATTGCAATTTCCTGCAACCAGCTTACTGTCTCAAGATCAGCACCTTTCTTTCGAATATTTTCAATCAAGGTGATAGACCAGTTCTACTGGTATTTGCCGTACCTCTCAATATTTTTCTTCATTCATGCATCTAGGTATTTGATGGCTGTAGTGATCTACTCTATTATCAGTCATGAGATACAAACCTCCTTGATATTGAACGTGTGTTATACTAACAGATGATTTAACATGTGCGTGTGTACTATTAAATTGCATTCGAGAATAAAGTAGAGTTTAATTTCTATATCTAACCTACATACTCATTTCATTATCTAAACGTGGCTAGTATTCTTTTGAGATACTACAGTTTGGCGCTGGTCGGTTACTTAAACCTACGTTCAACTGATTGGGTAGTATCGCGACGCGTTTCATCTTTATGGATATTGCTAAAACATTGCCATTCGACCCCCATCTAGATGGATAGGACTAAAAATTTTTACATTTATTTTTCGGGCCTTTTTTCCAATAACAAGTACAGCTTGGTTTTAATTTATGATTATAGTAAATATTACATTGCCGGAGTGATTCTTCTTTGACAGCAGAAGTTGTAAATGGACACTTATTTAGGATATTTCTCAATTCGGATTTCCTTCATCATTCGTTCGGACGGAGGATCCCCATTCAATAGTGGCGAGTTTTCGAAGTTTTGTGAAAACTTGGGATTAAACTTCGTACAGTCACCAGTTATTGGTCAGAAAGAAATGGAAGACCTGAAGAACACTTTATAGTAATTAGAATAAACTGATTCGTTCAGGAATAATTGGGAAAACACATTACCTGAATATCTGATGCATTGCATTTTGTTAATCTTCGTTTCTCCATTCATTTGCCTCCAGTAGGAGTAATGTTTCGACGAAAATTTAAAGCCTATCTACCACAAGCGGAGAGTCAGGCCCACCTGAACTGGGCACCAGCGGCACCTAAACCACCTGAACTGGACACTGTCCGAATCTTAGGTAGGCAGGGCCTGTTCCTGAATTTTTACTAGGGGATTGACTACTTGATGTTATGCATTTTTGAGATGCGAGCTTGCGAGCATCCAGACCATCAAATTATACACATCATTCTGACCTATTTGTCCAGCTAATCTGAATTGTTACTAAGGGAATGACTACTTGATGTTATGTAGTTTTGAGCTTGAGAGCATCCAGACCACCAAACTATAATATACATCCTTCGAATGTATATACACACTAGAAAGATTTGAATATTGCGAGGGGACACATACGGAACTTTTTGACCTGACAAATAGTGTCCCCACTTTTTTCAATTCCATGTGTGCAAAGGAGAAAGTTGATCTACCATGAAAACATAGAAAAGACGAGATTCTGAGGTTTCTGAAATCATTAATTTTTTGATTAGATAACAGATTTACATTGGTTTGAAAGTGGGGACACATGCGGAACTACACCCGGACTCTTCAGTCATGAGATTCAAACATCCTTATTGAACTTGTGTTACACTAATAGATGATTTAACATGAGTGTGTAATATTAAATTGAATTATTAATTCATTCATAATCATTCGGTAGTATAGTTTTACTAAACATCATATTTACTAACTCATTTCATTGTCTAAAGTTGGCTAGTATTCTTTTGATATACTAGAATGGCCAATCTAATGAACTTAACCATTTATTTCCCATTCTATACTTTATTGCCTTTGACCTTTTTCCTATATAATATATAAATCAGTATTCACTGCTTGGAGCATGTTTGCAGTATCATAATTCTTTTTTGTTTGTTTCACAGGTAAGATTCTGACCATCAACAGATGGTTAGGTGAGCGTCAAGGTTCAAGGTAATTTTTTCAACTTAGCCTTCTAACTTTTAGTCCACGTTTCTCGTGTTGTATTACAGGCTATTGTGAGTCAGATAAAAATTGTATATCTAAACATATTTTTCAATGTTGGGTCTTATGATCAGGTTCTACGTAGGTATATGTTCATCTATCTCAACTTTCAAAACTGTCTGTAACGTGCTGTGGTTAGATAGGGCCTGTAGTGGCATGAATAGCAGTACTTCAATATAAAATGCATTCACTAAGCGGTATATAAAGAGTATAGTGAGTATGAATTATTGAATCAATCGTGGGATTGAACAAAACAGCGATTAAAACGACATCTGCGCGCGAAAGTTCTTCGGAAGGTCTAAAACGTAAAAGCAAGTGGAAATATAGATCTCCCAGAAGCAAGATAACCCTTCCGCTATCTATAGCTATGAAACTTCCCCTACCTAAGGGTTGAAAATATTTATTAAACCTACAAATATTCAACTTAATATCGTATTCGATATTGAATTTCCCTCAATTCTATGTCCAGCAATTCATGTAACCGTCAACTGTAGCACGAGGACCATTTTTGTACGTGCTGGGATATCGCCCGAAATTATGAGCTGCTGAATAAATAATATTCCATACCTTTAACTTCTTCGTCTAAGAATCTTCATTAGAATCAAACTTTCACGCCAAAAATATTCACTATTTGACGACCACCGTCAATCATTTTCTGTATTTGTCACTGGAATAATTGGTGGTACTAAGCTCCTCCAATATGTTTTGTAATCAATTCCTTGCAAAAACCTCCTGTAATTTTCTTTACTCGTGCGCCAGGGAAACAATTAGTTAAATGTTTTTGCAACTGGATATTCATGTGCCAAGTTCTGGCAACATACTTTTACTTCACTAACTCGGAGACCGAAATTATTTGTCAAGCCACTGAATTTACGTGTCCTTCTGCAAGGGGCAATTCTCATTTCCACTCTGTGTTATGTTGTGGGTTCTTTGATTGCAAATACGAGAATGAAAGCAAGTTGTCGTCTCTTTTACGACCACCTTTTCCTATTCGGCTCATAAACTCTGTCTGGCTCAGTCATTGTTCAGTAGCACAGTTTTGCAAGAGCCCATTTCTTGCAGACATTTACGACGTCGCTGTTTTAATACCTTCAGACGTTTACCTGGGGAATTCACCGCGAAATTTAATGTTATTTTCGAATAATGGAGTCATTTTCTTTTTGTTTCGAATGTTATATGCACATCAGTTTTACTTCTGTTTCACTGTAATCTATTTTCGATCTTGTGGAAAAATATGAAGCATACAAATTGTCAGCGCCTCCGCAAGAACGGATTTTTTATCTCAATCCTAAGGCGAGTTATCGTCTGGAATGACACATATATATAAGTAATTTTCATATCCTTCTGTTTGTTGGCGTTAATCTTTGTCGAGATTTCTCCGTTGTTGAACTGAACATTAGTTTTTCGAATGTCAACTACTATTTAACTATAATAATTAGATATGAGCGAGTCGGATTTGTGCAGGCAGCAGCAATGAGAGTGACGCTTTTCGATTGCGTAACTCACGCAGTAATGTACGCCGGCGGGGTAATGTATTTTCAGGTGAGGTTCGACAAATTTTCATTCAGATTATCACCGGTATTCTTACTTTACCATTTTCTGACATGTTTACCAAAAAACTACACATCATTCTGATTATTCCCACAAATTTGACAATTTTATGTATTTTCATAATATGGTGGCAGACCTTACCGTTGTCAAAATAAAAAATACTCTCTTATTCTCCAGAAAAAAAGAAAATTTTTCAGGGGGGCACTTTTTTGATTTATTTTTTTCGATGCACCCTAATATATATATATATATATATATATATATATATATATATATTCATATGAAAAAGTCATGCTAATTAATAGTGCTCATATTCCTCACAAGGATGTGTAAATTATCAATTTTTGAAACAAAGGAAAAAAATTTACGCTTTGATTGATTGTTATAAAAAAGGAGAAATTGACCGACTTCATTTCTTGACCCGTGTGCGTAAGCACTACTCAGAGTAAACAATTTTGAACAAAAGTATTAAAATAAACGACACTGTGTTCAACTGCTATGTATCTAGAGAGTTTCTTCTTATTTTCTCTCGCCTTTATTCTTATTACTTAAAAGAGTGCGGAGATGCTAACGAGCGGAGTTTCAAACTGCAGGGATGAAGCGGAGAGAGGTATGTGGGGGAGCTGCAATGACTCCGTAATATTACCACGTCAGTGCTCAATGGGTTTTGAAGGTTTTGAATGAGTCCAAGTTTTGTAAAATAAGTCTGCAAAAAAAGTTATAAGTTCGTTATCTTATAAGTTCATTTTCTTTCTTTTAACACACTATTTCCACAACTGTACCCAACCCATGTGTATGTATCTTTCCAGACGATAACTCTCCTTAGGATGAATATAAAAATTCCGTTCTGTCTCCGAAAAGAATCAAGCATTCTAAAACAAAGAAAGAGTTCATGGACAGCATTTTTGAGCACAAAAATTGTTCAATTTGGAAAAAGTTCTACAAATGGCAAAAATTTCAATTTGAACTAGTAGGAAAATATTAGTTGCCATTAAATATTATAGTTGACCATTTTTGAGCACACAACGCGCTCGAATTTCAAATAATTTATCATAAATATAATGAAAAAACGAATAAAATTTACTCATATGGTCATGTTGAATGACTGAAACTTGGTGATTTTGTAATATGTCATACAAACTATAAAATCAGTTATGTTGTTGGCTCTAGTTTCCTAGACTATTTCGTAGTTTACGTCACCAGAGTCGGACGATGCCTACGTGTACGCGGCTCCGAATCACAAATCTGCATTTCCTCTGAGATTCGCGACCTTCCGCGAGTGAAGGTGTATGTGTCATTCCAGACAATAACTCCCCTTAAAATGAAGATAAAAATTCCGTTCTCTCTCCGAAAAGAATCATGCATTTGGAAACAAAGAATGAGTTCATGGACAGCACTTTTTGAAGGCCAATAAATAATTGGTCAATTTGGAAAAAGTTCTAAAAATCACTAAAAATGGCAAAAATTTTTTCATTTTGAACTAGTAGGAAAATATTAGATGCCATTTAATATTATAGTTCACCATTTTTGAGCACACAACGCGCTCGAATTTCAAATAATTTATCATAAATATAATGAAAAACGTTCTCCCTCCGAATAAAATTTACTCATGTGGTCATGTTGAATGACTGAAACTTGGTGATTTTTAATATGTCATACCAATGATAAAATCAGTTATGTTGTTGGCTCTAGTTTCCTAGACTATATCGTAGTTTACGTCACCAGAGTCGGACGATGCCTACGTGTGCGCGGCTCCTTATCACAAATCTGGATTTCCTCTGAGATTCGCGACCTTCCGCGAGTGTAGGTGTATGTGTCATTCCAGACAATAACTCCCCTTAAAATGAAGATAAAAATTCCGTTCTCTCTCCGAAAAGAATCAAGCATTTTGAAACAAAGAATGAGTTCATGGACAGCACTTTTTGAAGGCCAATAATTGGTCAATTTGGATAAAAGTTCTAAAAATCACTAAAAATGGCAAAAATTTTCAATTTGAACTAGTAGGAAAATATTAGATGCCATTAAATATTATAGTTGACCATTTTTGAGCACACAACGCGCTCGAATTTCAAATAATTTATCATAAATATAATGAAAAAACGAATAAAATTTACTCATATGGTCATGTTGAATGACTGAAACTTGTTGATTTTTTAATATGTCATACAAACTATAGAATCAGTTATGTTGTTGGCTCTAGTTTCCTAGACTATTTCGTAGTTTACGTCACCAGTGTCGGACGACGCCTACGTGTACGCGGCTCCGAATCACAAATCTACATTTCCTCTGAGATTCGCGACCTTCCGCGAGTGAAGGTGTATGTGTCATTCCAGACAATAACTCCCCTTAAAATGAAGATAAAAATTCCGTTCTCTCTCCGGAAAGAATGAAGCATTTCGAAACAAAGAATGAGTTCATGGACAGCACTTTTTGAAGGCCAATAGTTGGTCAATTTGGAAAAAGTTCTAAAAATCACTAATAATGGCAAACCTTTTCAATTTGAACTAGTAGGAAAATATTAGTTGCCATTAAATATTATAGTTGACCATTTTTGAGCACACAACGCGCTCGAATTTCAAATAATTTATCATAAATATAATGAATAAACGAATAAAATTTACTCATATGGTCATGTTGAATGACTGAAACTTGGTGATTTTTTAATATGTCATACAAATGATAAAATCAGTTATGTTGTTGGCTCTAGTTTCCTTGACTATTTCGTAGTTTACGTCACCAGAGTCGGACGATGCCTACGTGTACGCGGCTCCGAATCACAAATCTGCATTTCCTCTGAGATACGCGACCTTCCGCGAGTGAAGGTGTATGTGTCATTCTAGGCAATAACTCCCCTTAAAATGAAGATAAAAATTCCGTTCTCTCTCCGAAAAGAATCAAGCATTTTGAAACAAAGAATGAGTTCATGGACAGCACTTTTTGAGGAGAATAAATTGGCCAGTTTGGACCATTTTTGAGCACACAACGCGCTTTTCAAATAATTTATCATAAATATAATGAAAAAAGTTCCAGTCATGCAGCATGATCGTATGAGCGAATTTTCATAAATGGTCGTATTACATTTATGTTAAATTCTGTTGAGTTCTAAAGTAGCATTCTGCTAAAAAATAAAAATTTGGCGGTTTTTTTTTGCCTTTTTTAGTGATTTTTTAAGTACATTTCAATTTGACCAATTTAATGTGCTCAGGAAAACTATTTTCTTTTGAGTTTTTTACAATTTTTTCAAGCCAAGTTTTTAAATTTTTAGAGTTATCGTTGACACATTTTAAATTTTTTTTAGCTCATACATACGCGTTCTAGGAATCATTTCAGAATGCCTCCAAACAGATTTCGATGAAGAAAATATTTGAATATAAAATTTTTGAGCCATTGCAAACGAATAAAATTTACTCATTATGGTCATGCTGAATGACTGAAACTTGGTGATATTTAATATCTCATATAAATGATAAAATCAGTTATGTTGTTGGCTCTAGTTTCCTTGACTATTTCGTAGTTTACGTCACCAGAGTCGGACGATGCCTACGTGTACGCGGCTCCGAATCACAAATCTGCATTTCCTCCGCGATTCGCGAGCTTCCGCGAGTGAGGGCGGCTTCCCACTGCGTCTCGTCGTTTCACGGTCCGCAGGATCCGTCCGGCCCCCCGACTTCCGAGTCCCGGGGACTTGACCAAGTGTGTCAGCTGGCCCGCGGACCCCCTGGAGCTCTGCTGCCCTACAACTCAACCAGCGCTTCGTCGTAATGCGAGGCTCCCTCTTGAATCATTTACGTAACTCGAGGGCTTGCGAGAGATGTCACGTGCCTCAAGCCCTCTACGTGGTCGCTTCGGGTTTCGGCTCGGTGGGTTCTTGAAAGAACTTGAGAAGATTCTGGGCGCTGAAAAATGCAGTCGTGGGGAGCTGTGTGTCGCTCCTACACCGTCCTCTCATTGAAAGTTATATGCAGTGATGTAACTAAGCACCCAGTAACCCCTGCCCCTCGTCACAATCCGTCGGTGGGTCGTTCTAACAGGAAAGAAGAAGAATCGTGATTGGATGATAAATGCTACAAATTACCGAGATTTATTATTTTATGTGTTGACAGCCAGGGTTGACAGATCTGCAGTATTTCCGAAAAACGGAAGTTAGTGAAAAACGTTGTCAATTTCCACGAAAAATAAAGAGTTACACTGTTAAATCGATTTCGACGGTTAGGCCATCATCAGTAACAAACAATAACTTATTATTGTTGGTTATTGTTTGTTACTGATGATGGCCTAACCGTCGAAATCGATTTAACAGTGTAACTCTTATTTTTCGTGGGAATAGACAACGTTTTTCACTAACTTCCGTTTTTAAATCGGTTTCCACAACTTCGTCGCGAGTGATTTAGTTCGGATGCAGTATTTCCAGTAGATCTACGGTATTTTGAACCCTTCACAGTTTTTTTTCAGTTCTAAGGTATTTTGCCAATTTTCTACAGTTTTTTTGGAATAAAAAAATGAATGAAAAAATGATGAACATCGTAACAAAAATCTCAGCGCTTCTTTTATTTTAAGTACCTACTCAAGTTGTTATTTATAGGGTTTAGGCGGATTGCTACTTGATATCGTTATCCACTGTCATTAGCTGTTTCGGAGGTGAAGTTCTATTTTGACATTCACTTCGAAAGTTATTCATTAGCCTTGACAAATGTTCTACTGTCTCGTTATAGTTGTTCTATAACCCCAGGGGGTAAAGTGAAGCAAGTGTTTTGTGTGAACTTTTTGAAGCGAAGCTTTTATACGGTGTAACGGCGCATAGTGGTCGGAGGGCGGAAAAAAACCAAATTTTCTTATTCGTTGTAACTCAATTTTTATTGTATTTCTGTGATCTAGGTTACCAAAATAAACCTTTTTTAGGGTTGAAGAGAATTATTGAAGTTCCCCCGAACCGCTCAAGCGTCTGAAGTGTGAAAATCCTGATTTTCAAAGAAATTTCGCTCTAAGTTCATCTAGCCTAATGAAGCCTTGTATGTTGTAAATTAATTTCTTTTTTTATTTTTATTTTTATTATTATTATTTTTTTTAAGCGAATTTTTGTAGAAAATGAAACTAATGCAATGGTTCCAAAAATATTTGGATCAAAATTTTCGAAAATTTTCTTCGTTGAAATCCGTTTTGAGACATTCTGAAACGAATCCTAGAGAAATATATATATATATATATATATATATATATATATATATGTGTGTGTGTGTTTGTGTGTGTGTGTGTGTGTGTATACCGATATATTTATGTAAATATATTTGTGTCCTTCCCGACGAAAAATTATCGTGTTTCGTGTTAGAAGTCCCTGGGTGCATAACCTGTTTACAGATATTGTACTATTCACCTCCACAACTCATAACCCTGACGAAAAATAATCTTACGAAACGTGTTAGAAGTCCCTGGGTGCACAACTCATCTGAACTCCCCTGAAACCACTATTATATAATATATATATATATATATATATATATATATATATATATATATAATATATATATATATATATATATATATAAGTATATATTATATATATATATATATTCATATATATATATATATATATATATAATATTATAATAATTAAACTTAAAGAAATTTTTACAGAAATAAAGAGGAAAATGTTTTTGATATTTCGAATTAGTCTATGTCAAAATTAGAAGAAGAAAGAGTGTTTTTGGAATATTCCCTGGAACCAAGCTTGTATCCAACGTTTTATGGTTGTTATGTTGGATTTACTCAATCATTGAGGTTGAGTCCAGGAGGCCGATTTGAACTCAGTACCCACCTATGGGCCCGGTCGGGCTGTTGAAGTAGCCGGTCGTTCGTTTTTTCAGGCATCTTCTCCAACACCTTAACACCGTAACATTCGCCGAAGGTGACTGCTGTACCGTGCGTTCTTGCATGCAGCTTTATCTGTCGTTGCTGGGACTGAGTCAAGGAAGCTCTATGGTTGTTCATCATACAAGCTCGTACGATCATGCTGCATGACTGGAACTTTTGAAAACTTCATGCGCTTAATTCTTTGTGAGCCTGGTGTTGGCTGTAGCCCCGTTGCGTTTACTGTAGGTGTGTTTCTCAATTCGGAATCATCTCCTTCTAGTGGTTTGTTGGTTAACCATCGTATTGATCGTCCATTTCTTACCTATCGTTTCCGACGTTTTGGTGGATCTCTTTTGCCTTTTCTTGCACGGCTGCAGAAGTCGTAACAACTGAGTCGCTTCGTGTGTCTTGACACTTTCATTTGGGCGTCGAACTTTCGGTTGGGTCCACTCGCCCGTGTTCCGCGCGCCTGGTCGTCCGTTGAGTCCCACGCAACCCTCGAGGTCCTGCTCCGTGAACCAACTCCAGTAGGTACTAAAGAAGCCATTGGCGACTCTACTGTCCGATACACACATCCTCTTCATAATAGTTAGCGAATTTCCGTAGAAAATGAAACAATTGCAATGGCTCCAAATTTTAAAATCAAAATTTTGGAAACATTTCTTCATTGAAATCTGTTTTGAGACATTATGAAACGAATCCTAGCGTTTTACATTTTTTTCATATATATATATATAGGTATATATAGGTATATATATATATATATATATATATATATATATATATATATATATATATATATATGTGTGTGTGTGTGTGTGTGTGTGTGTGTGTGGGTGTCTGTGTCATTCCAGACGATAACTCTCCCAAGGAAAAAAAAGAGAGATAAAAATTCCTTTCTTGGGCCAACAAACTAAGCTTTCCAAACGAAAGGATGAGTTCGTTGGCCAAAACTTTTTAAGCACACTAAATTGGTCAAATTTCAAAAAATGTGCTAAAAAAAATAACTAAAAACGTCTAAAAATCGGTAAATTTATATTTTCATCAGAATTTAAGTCAAAAGAAGTTCATCAACGATAACCTACAACGTTAAAAAATTTATTCACCAAATTGTAATTAATAACGTAGTTAAATTTCATTAATATTTGCTGAAAAATTGATTAAAAAAATGAAAAATGGCTAAACATCCAAAATCTGTTTTGAATCGTAGAATATGATTTAGAACGAGTAAATTTGCCATAAAATTGGTGGTTTACAATTCCTTAGCACTCAATGGACTTAAATTTTAAAACAAAGTAACGTACTATAGTATGAGAATCTATGAAAATTCGCTCATACAATCATGCTGCATGATTGGAACTTTTTTAAACTTCGCTTACTTGACCAGAAGAGACAAGACAAAGTATTGCAATCATCATTTCGAAGCAAAAATTTCCAGTCATGCAGCATGATTGTGTGAGTGAATTTGCGTAGATGATCTATCGTACTCGTATTATAATATGTTAAATTGTATTGATATTTGAGCGATTTCAGTAGGTAGAAAATGTTAAAAGTCGATTTCATGGCAAAAAAAGGAAAACTTATTAAATAAAATTCGGTTATTCAAAATTGATTTTGAATTTTTAGGTTTCTTTGCAGTTTTTATAGACTTTTCAGCAAATAATAATGAAATTCGTGTTCGTTTTTCAGCATAATTTGGTGCAAAAATTTTTTAATGGCCTAGTTGTTCGTTGATAATTTTTTCTTGTCTGAAACTCGGCTAGGAATGATACATTTAACGATTTTTGGCCGTTTTAGCAATTTTTGTGATTTTTGAGACTATTTTTTGAAATTTGACCAATTTAATGTGCTGAAAAAATGTTGGCTAACGAACTCATCCTCTCGTTTGGAAAGCATGATTTTTTGGAGCAAGAACGGGAGTTTTATATCAATCCTAAGGAGAGTTATCGTCTAGGATTACATACATATATGTTATTATTTTATTTATTGAGCTGCTCTGAACAATTTATGTTGTAGCATAGAGGTTACAATATTCTCGTTATCCAGGTAGTTTACGGACAATAGACGTTCCACCGAAGGACCCTAATATAATTGCAGTGTAGATACCACAATTGTAATAGTTAACTATTAGGCCTAGGCCTTCCGAAAGAAAGCATTCGTCTGTAATGATATATATATATATATATATATATATATATATATATATATACATGTGAAAAAGCGCGAACTTCAGGAATCGTTTCAGAATGCCTCAAAACGGATTTCAACAAAGAAATTTTGTCACAAATCTTGATTTTAGTATTTTTTGATCCATTGTAATTGCTTCATTTTCTACAAAAATTCGCTTTAAAAAAAAAAAAAAAAAAAAAAAAAAAAAAAAAAAAAAAAAGCCCGCCAAGCTTTCTTACACATTTGTAATATGGACGTATAGAGTTAGTTGAAGAGCGACGACTCAAAATGATTGAATGCAAAATAGAAAAGTATTATATATGTAGACATGATAGGTAATATGCGAAATAGGGCGATAATTCGTGTCATTCTATATCTCCACTTCAACGGGATTCACCATCAAAGGTATATATAGAGGCCCAACTAGAGTTAACCGGTACAATAACAGCCCACATCGACCTAATCGGTGCTTTAGTTTTGGAGTGTTAGAAAATCCATCAGGGCTTATTCTGGAACACATAATCAATTACACCCCCCCGTTCCTGAGTGTTTGAACGAAATCATAGCGATAAATCATGAAAACTCGGCAATACAAAAAAATCACGTAGTATGCGCACGCGCTGCTATTGATCCGAGGAGCATAATCCCTGAAAATCAAATCACTCGGAGTTTTGTCTGTATCATTAATTAGGTTTTTGCGCTTGCGCAATATTTATCACTCAACCGATCGCGATTTAATACATTAAGAATTTTTCTAAAACATATACCCGACCAACTCCCGAGTTAGAACGCAATCGAATTAATAGATTATGAGAAATCGACGATATAAGAAATTTATGTTTAGGCATGCGCACAGGCTTGATTGATCCGACGACCACAAAAGTTATAGGGGACCATTTAGGTGCTAACCCTAAAGATCTTCAAAGAAAATTCATCAATATTTGACTAAAACTTGGTATAGTTTTAAGCGTGTTAAGGATTTACTACAGACAGACAGTTGTGTTCGCTCGGAAACCGTATAGACAAAATTAGACAGACAAAGATGATCAGCTAGCTCTGAAACGAAACCAGTCTTGCAGCATGATCGTATGAGCAAATTTTATTAGATTTTCGTATTACGTTACTTTGTTTTGAAATTTGTGCATTTTGAGTGCAAAGAAATTTTTAACCACACATTTTGTGGTAAATAAACTCGTTCTAAATCATATTCTACGATTAAAAATAGATTTTGGATGTTTAGCAAATTTTACAGTTTTTCAAATCGAGTTTTCATCAAATATTAATGAAATTTAAGTACATTCTTTACCATAATTTTGTGATTAATTTTTTCAATGTACTGGTGCATCGTTGATAAACTTTTTTTGACTAAAGTTCTAATCAAAATAGAAATTTAACGACGTTTTGAGTAATTTTTAGTGATTTTTTTGCACGATGTTTTGAAATTTGACCAATTTAATGTTCTCAATAAGTGTTGGCCAACGAACTCATCCTTTCTCTTGGAAAGCTTGATTTTTTGGCGCAAGAACGGAATTTTTATCTCAGTCCTAATGAGTGTTGTCGTCTGGAATGACACATATTACATAAAAATATACTATCTGTATATATATATGAATGTATGAAAAAGTAAACTCTAGGATTCGTTTCAGAATGTCTGAAAACGGTTCAATGAAGAAATTTTTCGAAAATTTTTGATTTTTAAAATTTTGGAGCCATTGCAATAGCTTCATTTTCTACGAAAATTTGCCAAAAATGCCTTTCTACGAAAGTTTCGACTCCTTGCACTTGACAAAATTTCCATAGCGATGAAGCAAAATTTTTGGAACTCTCATTTTTCATTTTCATGAAAACGTATGTCTGTGTGTGGATGGATGTGTGTGTGTGTGTGTCATTCCAAACGATAACTCTCCTTAGGATTGAGATAAAAGTTCCGTTCTAGCGGCAAAAATCAAGGTTTCCTAACGAAAGGATGATATCGTTGGTCAGAATTTTTGAGCACATTAATTTGGTCAAAATAAAATAATAAAATAAAATGACTAAAAACGGCTACAAATCGTTAAATTTATATTTTTAGCAGAACCTCAGTCAAACGAAGTTTATCAATGATGAACTAGAACATTAAAAAATTTGTGCACAAATGTATGCTGAAAAATGTACTTAGATTTCATTAATATTTGCCGAAAACAGATGAAACTCCAAAAAATCTAAAAATCCAAAACCTTTTTTGCATCGCAGAATAGTATTTTAAACGAGTTTCAAAACGTAGAATTTTAGAACGTAATAAACCATTTCTTTTCACTAAAAGTCCTCAAATCTTTACAACAATGTAATATAATATACTACGATAATTTACGAAAATTTGCTCTTACGGTCATGCTGCATCACTGTGACTTTCAGAATCTCGCGCATTGTAACAGCTGTTCATATTGGATACTGCCACGAGATGTCAGTAACGCGGAGTCCTTGACCACTAAAGCTCGACTTAATGGCTTTTGCACGCTAGCTTGTGAAATGGTCTGAGAAAGAGTTCATTTATCGGTACGTTACCTCATTATCACTTCTATTTTTTAATCGTTTTACCAAATAATCTTTGAAGATGATTGAAAATTAACTTCAATGGCCCCGATTTTTTTCGGAAATCGAATAATCGAAATTCCTGAATGAAAAGCCGTCCGGAACATTCTGACTAATCACGTATTTCAACAATTTTTGAATTCTGGCTACCCAGAAATGCTATTTCTGCTTCCTAATCCAAACAATTTATAAAAATACCTTATCCTAATAAATCGATAACACTTAATTAAAGTAATCTATTTAGAATTGGCCGAAATTGGCCTAAATTGACCAAATAGATTTGAATCTCGTCATCCAAAATGTGGACCTCTATTTGTTACTGCAGATCCGGATTCTACTTGAAATTTAAATCAAAATTATCTACTCAGCTGTTCACACCCAATGGAAAGTTTTCAGTTGTGACTCTAGAAAAAAGTTCTAGTCACGCAGCATGATCGTATGAGCGAATTTTCGTAAATTTTCATGCTGTTATGTTAAATTTTTTTAAATACTGAGGGACTTTGGGCGAAAAGAAATGCTACACTACGTTCTAAAATTCTCCTTTCTCAAAATTCTAAAAATACGTTCTAAAATTCGTTCTAATAATATTCTGCATTTCAAAAAGATTTTGAATTTTTAGCTTTTTGCAGTTTGAATGAATTTTTTGGGAAATATTAATGAAATTCATTAATCACGAAAGGACATTTTTCTGCTGAAATTTAAGCATACATTTTTTAATGTTCTAATTCATCGTTGATAAACTTCTTTTGTCTGAAATTCTGCTTAAAAAAAAAAAAAACGCTTGTTTTTTCGGCGCAAGAACGGAATTTTTATCTCAATACTAAGGATATATATATTTATATTGGTATATATTTATATTTATATTGATTTCCTTGAAGGAATTTTTCAACAATTTTTATTATAAATTTTTTGAGCCATTGAAATAGATCATTTTCTACCAAAATTCGATAAAATTAATGTTTGATTCTACTTACATTTTAACGCATAATTTTGGGTTGGATTTTGGCGATCGATGCTCATGATTTTCTTCTCAAGATTCTCACGGCAAATATGAATGAGTGAACAAATTGAACGGGTCCACGAATGGTGACTCCTAGACACCTAAAAACATATGTATATGTACGTTTTTCGTACAAACCGTTATATTACGGGGTTTAGATATTATAACTTATTCCGATTGAATTAACGCTTTTAGGAATAGATTTAACGGTTATTCAAATAGATGTAACGGGGATTCTTATTGATTTATCGCCCAGTATTAACCTCCTCATATTTGAAACCAAAATAGTTGCTGAATTATTGCCAGCGCCAAACAAAGTTAAGCATAATCATTTCATAAGGCTATACAGGGACTAGTAAATATACAGGGTGTTCACACTTAAGACTGCTAACCTCCTTGGGGTCGATTCTGCAAATAGTTCCTTCATGCATTTTTTTTTTTTTTTTTTTTTTTTTTTTTTTGCCGTTGATTTTTGGAGTTTTTTCACTTCTTTTTTTCTCGTGTTTTCAACCTTATATCACTTAAATAGGCATAACCCCTAACATACAATGTAAACTTGAAAATAGATATATCGTTTGAAAGAGCGTTAAATTTTCCATCTCCCTAAGGTATTTAAATTTTCCTTAGTAAATAGGTAAGGTAAGAAAGTAGGTAAGTAGGTAAGAAAGTAAGTCACGAAGGCGGAAAAACGGACTAAACACAAGAATTTCTCATTTTTTAAAAATTACTGTTTTTTTAAGGTGCGTTAAGTATTGGAACATAGATGTAAACAACTATATGCGCTGTAGGAAAAACCTACTCAAAGTTTCAGCTTTCCAACGGTATAATCAATTTTTATTTTACGTTGCTAATTGGGGGAGAGAAGTAGGTACGTTTTTATGTTGAAAACCGTGGTTTTTAGCGACTTTTCGTTGAAAATTAAGCTATTGCGATGGCTCGGGAAATTTTTAAAATAAAAATTTTGAAAATTTTCTCCATTGAAATCCTTTTTGAGACATTCTGAAGCAAATCCTAGAGTTTAACGTTTCTCCATATATATATATATATATATATATGTATATATATAGTTTTGATATATATATACAGAAGGTTGGATATATATTATATATATATATCTGCTAGGTATATATATATATATATATATATATACTTATTTATTTATGTATATATATGTGTGTGTCCTTCCACGGTGGTCCTCGATCGGATTTGACCTCAAAGTGCTTGCCCTTCAAATTTTCTTTCAAAATATGATTTGAGAATATGTTTGGATCATAATTCAGCAAAAACTGAAATCAAACAATGAGCCATTTTTTTATTCAGTTTTTAAATTTTTAATTGATACCTTAATCATGAAAATACGCTATAATCGCAAAACTTCAGAGAAAAAATATTATTTATGTGTCATTATACAATAGAATCTTCATCTAGTTCCATAGTTCTGACCTATTTTATGATCAAATATAACTAGAAAAACAAAAATAACAACATTTTATTGAACAAAATAATGATTATATTTGCATGAAGCTCTTAATAAATTCTGTCAAATTTGGACGTGTCCGCACGCGCGCTTGTATGTTTACATAAATATGTGTACGCACCTGTGTAAGTGTATATATGAATGCGCGGGTGTTGGTGTAATAATTCATTCATTACATGAATGTCATATATTCTTATGATTATATACAGCACTTAATGAACTTCATCTATTTTGGATCTAATTCCTCTTCCGGAGTTACATTTATTATTAGGAGTCGTAAACACCTTGTGACACACAAGGTGTTTACGCCCATTCTGGTGTTTCACATGACCAGAATTTGAAGTCGAAGCTCTTCTTTGGGCAGAGCGCTGTAGTGTTCAGCGTGAAATGACCCATGGGAGCCTTTCGTTCAAAGGAATTAGTTGCCGCATTTTGCAACAGAAACTTGATTTGTTGCGTTCAAACTGTAGCATAGGTTGTTTAAAATACGTTGATGCTTTCCAGAAGTTCAATGAAGTTGTCAAAGCATCTTTCTCAGACAGGCTAGATCCAAAATTCATTAAATACATCATCAATAAATTCAAAGCATAATATTTATCTTTGTATATTCCAGTCACTCCAAAAGTTCACACGGTTTTCTTTCATGTGGAAGAATTTTGTACCGAACCCGGAAATGGCCTCGGCTTTTACAGTGAACATGCATGGAGGCCGTGCATCATGATTTTTCTGTGACGTGGGCCAAATATAAAGTATCACGAATCAATCCCGAGTATGGACAACGTTTATGCGTGTAAGAGCTGTATGCGAATACAATTCTCTGCATATGTAAAATGTTAAAATGTCATTATTTTTATTTTCTATTCAATTTAGATATCTATTTTATGTTAAAATTTATATAATGAATCATTATAAACTCACACACAAGCGTACATATAGATACACACGCACATACTACAAGCATACTCACAGGCATTTATTAAGAGCTTCATGCAAATATAATCATTATTTTGTTCAATAAAATGTAGTTATTTTTGTTTTTCTAATTATATTTGACCACAAAATATAAATAATAAATAATTTTTTTCTCTGAATTTTGCCGATTATAGCGAATTTTGATGATTAAAGTATCAATTAAAAATTTGAAAACTTGATTTTAAAAAACGGCTCATTGTTTGATTTCAGTTTTTGCTGAATTATAATCCTAACATATCCCCAAATTATATTTCGATAGGAAATTTGAAGGGCAAGCACTTCGAGGTCAGACAAAAACAGCTCCAGAATGATGACGTCCATTTTAATGAGCGTTCGAATGTAAGTGTACAGGCTTACTACTACGAGATTTTTATACGCCTGTTCGCTGACGGCCTCACCACCAGTGCGGACCAAATTAATGCATTTTTTTGCTCCCGACCATGATTGTTTTGTTCCTTTTGTTACTAACTAAAAAGCAGGCAACACGTAATTTTAGTGTGTGTGTACGTTTCCAAGCAAAAAAGCTTCAGGATAGACCAGTTTGGAGCTTAAAATCAACCAAATCTCTGTTATTTTTGTGCATTTTTATGCGAAAATGCAGCTCCAGGATGATGATGTCAATTTTAATGAGCGTTGGAATGTAAGTGAACAAGTTTACCCTACCACTTTTGCACCTATGTTGATGTACATTACGATAATTTTTTTCCGATTACTGAATCCTTCATCCCAAACTAGAAATATGATCGAATTTTAAACCCCACCTTGGATTTCGGAGTTTTCGCCGCGTCTGGACCGTGTTGCGACGTACCGTCGGTCAACGTGTAATTTTGACCCTGGTATTCAATAATTACGCCATCCCTTCCAGTTGTCGAGATCCTAGAAATAATGATATTTGCACTTCCAGAAAAAAAAAAAAAACGAAAGTATTCTCAAAATGAGGTAACATTTTCCAGAATTCATTCCTGATTTTTAGAAGATAAAGATGGGTTCCGTCAAATATTGTGGTGAGCTCCGATTCCCAAATAATTTTTAGTGGTTTGTATACAGGGTGTTACACCTAAATGACTGACACCGGCCAGGAGCCGATTCTACAACCAATTTCCGACAAAAAGTGCCTCATAGACTTTTTTATTTTAGAGGCTTCGTTTCCGAGTTATTTTACTTTTAAGAGTTTTTTCGTGTTTTCGACCTTACGTCACAAAAACGGCTCTAACTCCCCAATTTTTGGAGTTTTCTCAAATCTGAGGATACCGTTGGAAAGAGCGTTAAATTTTCTATCTCCCTAGTGGAAAACAAAAATTTTTTGAATAAGCAAAATGGGTGAAAAATGAACTTAAAGATGAAAACTTGTCAAATTTTGGAAATCTGCACTTTTTTCATCGCTCATAGGTCCCTGTGATGCAGCGCGTGAATGTTTGTCTGTAAGCCTAAAAGTGGCGCCAAAATCTCAGCTTTCCATTGGTATAATCGATTTTTATTTTACTTTGTTAATTAGCGGAGAAAAATATGTTTGTATGTTAAAAAAAATTGTCTATGAAATTGAGGGTTTTCGTGAAAAATGACCCTCTAAGAAAATACAAGTTTGGGGTCGGTTTCTACGTATTTTTTCACGCTGAATCGAATGGTAACACTCGCAGATCTCTCCAACTCCGTTACAACCAAGTTTTACACTTAAAAAAACTAGTTTTTAGTTAATTTGTTATGCTCAATTTTCTGTGTTTTTTAAGGGTAAAACTTATTAGTTACAGTGTAAAACTCGGTTGTAACCGACCCCAAACTTGTATTTTCTTAGAGGGTCATTTTTCACAAAAACTCTCAATTTCATTTAAAAAAAATTTTAACATTCAAACATACTCTCTTCTAATTAATAAAGTAAAATAAAAATCGATTATACCGTTGGAAAGCAGAAATTTTGGCGCAACTTATAGGCTTACAGGCAAACATTCACAAGCTGGATCACAGGGACCTATGAGCGATGAAAAAAGTGGAGATTTTCAAGATTTGATAAGTTTTCATCTTTAAGTTCATTTCTCACCCGTTTTGTTTATTTAAAAATTTTTTGTTTTCCATTAGGGAGATAAAAAATTTAACGCTCTTTCCAACGGTATCCTCGGATTTGAGAAAACTCCAAAAATCGGGGAGTGAGAGCCGTTTTTGTGACGTAAAGTCGAAAACACGAAAAAACTCTTAAAAGTAAAATAACTCGGAAACGAAGCATCTAAAATAAAAAAGTCTGAGGTACTTTTTGTCGGACATTAGTTGCGGAATCGACTCCTGGCCGGTGTCAGTCACTTAGGTGTAACATCCTGTATTTCACATTTCAATATATTTTAATGAACAGTTGTTATTATTATTATTGTGGATGGTTAAGCTCAAGGGTTGACACATATTTAACCATCTCATTCCTAGATTCAATTTAATGGCCCATTTCAATCTACTTTCAGTTTAAATGAAATATTATCATATTGTTATGAGTTGTTATATAAGTTGTTCATATGTTGTTTGTGGAATCATTTGTTTATAAACACCACCCTTTGGCCGTATCGTGGTGTTAAAGGACAAACCAATCAATCATTTCATCATTATATAATTTTCATCACATTTCTCGTAGTCGTC
The DNA here is from genome assembly GCA_030762985.1 of Adelphocoris suturalis. Classification (NCBI taxonomy): domain Eukaryota; kingdom Metazoa; phylum Arthropoda; class Insecta; order Hemiptera; family Miridae; genus Adelphocoris; species Adelphocoris suturalis. The sequence goes on from CM061051.1 coordinate 37,202,615, forward strand.
GGTAGTTCTTTCTTGAAAGGTAAATAGTAAACATGTTTCAACCTATTGTAGTACAATAGGATCGAATACATCATGATCAAAGTTTGTTTTGGTTTGCGAGTTTGGTTTAGACAGTTTCAAAAATACGTTAATTATCAAATTATTATTTTAATTCGCTGTTTTGTTTCAATGTTCAGTTTATTGTTTTTTGTAGTTTATAATATTCATTAAATTCATACAACTTTTTGTCTGATATGCAGGATTAGGGGTAGTTAGAGATTGATAGGATCACTCACCCTGATGATGGTGCCTGTTGTATAGTCCGCGTTGCGATGGAGACGGACGCGCGATGTTCCGGTTGCACGGTCACTGAGACGCGCGACTCGTATGTTTGCGTGCGTACGTATGACCACTGTTACCCAGACGTTGCGTCTGACAGACGGACTCTCACTCTCTGCGGATCGCCCTTCCACCAGCTGCACCACCTGAGGTCTCCGGGACCGTAGAGGGGCCGACCTTCCTCGGGAGCTTTCCACCTCCAGAGGTGGCGTCTTCACCGGGGGATGATTCCGAGGCTCCGAGCTTTTGACGGGGTCTCTCGGTAATGGCTGCATCTCTAAATGAGCTCACCCTGTTACCCAATACTTCGACTGTCGCTCTTTAGAACTGGATTTCTTATTTAGGTCGATCCCACTGTCATTCAGAATTATATTCTCTTCAGCATTAACTCAGCCAATTCAGAAATACATATCCAAAAGTCGTATACCGTGTCACAATCGGTGATGAATTGTGAATCATTTAGTAACCAGTGTCCAAGCAGAGTTCTGCTACCACTGGAGCTCATTTTTCTCAAATCCGAGGATACCGTTGGAAAGAGCGTTAAATTTTTTATTTCCCTAATGGAAAACAAAAAATTTTTAAATAGGCAAAACGGGTGAGAAATGAACTTAAAGATCCAACTTGTCAAATTTGAAAATCTCAACTTTTTTCAAACGCTCATAGGTCCCTGTGATCCAGCGTGTGAATGTTTGCCTGTAAGCCTATAAGTTGCGCCAAAATTTCTGCTTTCCAACGGTATAATCGATATTTATTTTACTTTATTAATTAGAAGAGAGTATGTTTGTATGTTAAAATTTTTTTTTAAAATGAAATTGAGGGTTTTTGTGAAAAATGACCCTCTAAGAAAATACAAGTTTGGGGTCGGTTACAACCGAGTTTTACACTGTAACTAATAAGTTTTAAACTTAAAAAACACATAAAATTGAGCATAACAAATAAACTAAAAACTAGTTTGTTTAAAGTGTAAAACTTGGTTGTAACGGAGTTGGAGAGATCTGCGAGTGTTACCATTCGATTCAGCGTGAAAAAATACGTAGAAACCGACCCCAAACTTGTATTTTCTTAGAGGGTCATTTTTCACGAAAACCCTCAATTTCATAGAAAAAACCATGTTTTCAAACATACAAACATATTTTCCCCCCCTAATTAACAAAGTAAAATAAAAATCGATTACCTAATTACCTTAACAACAAGGAAAATAATTAGGTAGGAAAATAAAATAGATAAATAAGGGAAAAATAAACTGTACTTGTTTGAAAAGGCAAAAGGCAAATGCGCAGTGGAAATTCAATTCAATTCAATTTTATTGTATAACCCGTAGGTATTACAAGGAGTTCCTTAAATACATATTAAAAATAGCACATGATATTACACAAAGGTTTATTATTTATGTATTAGACAGCCCTTCTACGTAGATCTCTGGTCCATAATTATTAAACGTCGCTTAATAGTATATTTAGTATCGGAACTCGGAGCTTCGGACCTCACAAATGGGTTCAATCCATTACAGCAGCGGAATCTCACAATTTTACGCTTTTTAATATAGGTAGTTGATAAACATAACAATTTATTACCAAGTCATCTTTCCAACACATAAAAGTGTTACCTATACTGTATATTGATATCATTTAATTGGTCAAATTTCAAAAAATGTGCTGACAAAATCACTGAAAATGGCTAAGAATCGTTAAATTGATATTTTTTAGCATAAGATTGGTCAAATAAAGTTTATCAACTATGAAATAGAACATTCAACAATTTATGTACGAAATTATGCTAAAAAGTTGAACTTCTGAACTTCATTCAATTTTGTTTTAAAAAATCTATAAAATTGCAAAAAATAGCCTAAAATCCAAAATCTCTTTGAATAGAAGAGTATCATTTAGAATACTTGTTTTTTCATAAAACTAATAGCTTCCATAATTTCTTTTCACTCATAAATCTCCAATTTCTATACAACTTGAAATATACAAAAAACTTTTTCACCTATTTTTGGCTCATAGCACCCATGGGTGTGGAGCGATCGATCTGGCGAGAAGTTAGGACCAAGTAGACCCCAAGTGGAGTCTATGTGCGAAAGAACAGATTTTTTAAGTCAATTCTAAGGCCTTTTATGGCCCGGACGGCGGACGGCGAACGGCGGACGGCGGATGGACATATCAAATTTGGATTCTACGCACCTTGAAACGTAAAGTGACAAAGTTTGAGGGGGTTTATAAAAATTTTTTGCTACACGATCACATAGGCTTATTATTGGAAATAATAAACCAAAATAGCACATGATATCTTGCCTTAATTTCTGCCTCAACAAACAATGTTAGACTTTTACGTATGATGTATCAAATAATTACTTATATAGGTCTACATAATTTACGTGTAATAAATGAGCACTGCATAGTTAACATAGATCACAATCAATAATGCCTACACTTCACTGCCAAATTTCAATAATAATCCCGTCATTGCCGAAATTTCCAAAGCGGTGTTGATGTTCGTTCTATCTGTTGTAGATTTTCATCTTCTTCTTGACCTGTTTTCTGGAAAATTAAATGTTATGAGTGGACGGAGGAGGAGTATTCAGATTAATCTCCACTTCTGACCCAGTAGATGTAGAATCCTCCAACGTACTTCGTCCATAGTGAATGATAAGTTCATCTCCAATCAAGACGGCATGCTTCCCTTCTTTTCTTGCTTGAAACAATTTGGGCAAGAGATGCTTCCTAAATTCCCGTGTTCGTCTGTCGTAGAACTCGGATGTATTAAATTGGGATCCCTTGAACTTGTAAATGTTCTGGCGTACTTTAGATTTAGAGAAATTATGGACAAAATAAATGTGAACTGGTCTACTTCTAGATCTAGAAGATTGGATAGTGCCTAAAGGTCTTACTCCTATAACTTCGTAATCCTCAAGAACGCAATTTAATTCCGTTCCAAAAATGTCCATCACCTTCCTCTTGAGAATATTCATGTTTTCTTTCCCTTCTAGAACGTTATGAAGAAGAACGTTTCTGTTGTCCGTGTGCCGTTTCTATTTCGTATTATTTTCTTCTATACTGTCAATTCTCTTATTTTTTTCTTTTTTTCTTTTATTTTTTTTAATGAGCAAAATAGTTTCTTGGCTGTTAGCAATTTCTTGCGACAGAGCATGCACCTGTGAATTCAAAACATTTGTTCCTTAAAAATGCATGCGCAGTTTTGAAGTTTGGTTGTGATTACGTCAAGGCATTGAATTACCTGATGTATCTCGGAGGTCGACATTCTCGTAGTTGCAATCATTCTACGCGACACCGGTCGGCTCTTCGAGGACTGCTGACTAAGGAATACGGTATTCGGTCGATCGGATAGTCCTTTCCCTTCGTTAAACAACAAATCACCAACAAAACTCGCAAAAATGAACTTTTTCCTGAAATCTACCCGTTAAAAATTTATGAAAATTGTTATTGCTGAGAGTTAATCAATGAGCAACCACAAAAAACAAAAACTGAAACGAAATTCACAGTACAACCCTGCTAACTCAATACTTAATGCGGAGCTCGCAAAAAACACGTGCGCTCGGCACGGCTACCTAACTGGAACTCTCTGGAACTTCCACTGTCGCTCTTTAAAACTGGATTTCTTATTTAGGTCGATACCCTGTCATTCGGAATTATATTCTCTTCAGCATTAACCACATATCCAAATGTCGTGTACCGTGTGATAATGGGTAATAAATTGTGAAGAATTCTGCTTGTGAAGAGTTCTGCTATACCACTGGAGCAATCTCCAGAAAAATATTACCTAATAACCTTAACAACAAGGAAAATAAGTAGGGAGGTAATTCCATTGATATGTTGCCTATACGCATAGAGGATCAGAAGAGAGATCATAGAAGATCTTGGTTATTCGCATCGATTCTTTATAGTCCCGAAGATTCGCTCAACATTCTCAATAATGATACTCACTAGGCATGCATCAACGTGCAAAATTGACAAAATTTCTGTCCATTTCTGCTCAAATTTAGGATTTGGTTGAAGAAAGACCTCGAGGTAGTCCTCCAAGAACTGCATCATCCTAATAAATGATAGGGACTGCGCATGCGCCTACCTTCCTTCCTACATGATCTTGAGGTAACATTTTCTCCCGTTTTGTTTTCCGGATTGGAAATCAGTCACATAAATGGATTTTCGTGTAGGTATCTGAAGTTATCTAGCTCCTCGGCAAACGAATCTATATCCCCGTCCACTGTGGTCTAATTATGATTACCGGTTTTATTGAAATGATGTAATATCGACAACACTTTTCGTCGGATTAGTGGGTGTTTTCGCGAAATCGGCCTGACGGATCGCCCTGATTATTCCCTGAGGCTACTAAATAATCGTAGGTGTCGCTTCCCGCAATTTTGATTTCCGACCGTTTCCGTTTCCAGGAGCGTGATCACCACGCAATATCTGTTTCATCCAAACTGTACAGTCTTCAACATGATGTTAGGCGTAATCATGCCTTTAACACGATCCCGATTGGTAAACGTGTATTTATTCAAGCTGCTTATCACATCGAATGTATGCAAATATTTTCGAAACATATCTCATTAAAACGTGAGTGATTATCCTTCCCTTTTATCAAATGCCAGTCATTACCTGCATATTCCTGTCAAAATGAATGTATCGTACATAATGAGCTTACGCAAAAAAAAGAAGGACTGTTTGGAAATCAGTGTACAGTCATTCCAGACTATATCTTAACAGGGAGTCCTTGTAAAATAACGTTTCAGTGTGCAGCCCATTTTATGAGTGAATTTTTCATCAGATCATTATTTCAATTGATTCAAAATACGATTTTCTTCACGGCTTTAGGCAGAATTTTTGTGAAAAATTTCATTTTAACCTATTTATTTTACGTATCATGATGACTAATCAAAGATTGATAGGACATCAGGGAGATGGTGATTCAGCTATCTTTCCAACGATGAGCTTATTTTTGATTTTACCGTTATTCTAAGGGGAGTTATGGCCGTTTTAATATCATAAAATAGAAAAGACGGAAAAAAATCGTTAAAATTAAATTTCTCAAAAACAAAGTGTTTAAAAGATCTATGGGTTGACCTATCTTTTTTGACTGCAGTGATTTCGTCTTATTTCCTTCAGGCTTCATTGTTCTGAGGACTTTTACCTCAAAGCATTCATCAAATGAAGCGTTATGCTAGAAACGCGTTAAACTTAGGCATCTATTTTAGAATGCCATGAAACGAATTTCCATTTCCATTCTATAATTTTAATTTGTATCCGAACCCTAGTAATCAAGACTCAAGACTAATAGGAGGATATTTTTGTTTATATTCTAGATAGCCTATCTAAATACTCATTCCCTCGAACCACCCTTACATTAATATTACATGAAAATTCGCCAAAAATGCTCCTCCTGTATAAAAAATAAAAATAAAATATACTCATCATTTGAGAAAGGAACGAACAATAGTTTCAAGAACAAAACCCTTTGGGCAGAAAAATTTAAATTTGAGAAAATGTTAAATGATCAGTTGCAACCTTAAATTTGTCAATCTATTCCTTCCAATTTAATAATTTCATTCACCTTATAAGGAATCAATTGTGATCCACCAACACACAAGCTACATAACTTCTCCCTTTCACCTTTCCCATCCTTCCGTTGGCTAGTCGGTAATAACCGATTATTATACTTCCTCCGTCACTGGCATCTTCATTAAAAAACTTATTATCGATCACTGGGTCTGTGGGTCTTCCATTATCTTCTCAGTAAGATTCCTCTTTCACACCCCTCCTGTGTGATGTGATGATGCGGTGGGTGACTACGAGAACATTAGCTTCTTCCGACCTTCCTCCTTAGTCCGATTATCGTTATTAATACTTCTGTTTTTCCGCCCGGTGAAAAACTTTCCAATAGAAGTTGGGCGTGCGAAATGCCTCCTAATCAACGCAAGGGTTTCGTGGTGTTAACCGGGTAGACGGTATTGTGGGAATCCCTGATCACACTTGTTTACCGAATGGGAATTAGGTCACTCTTCACGGAACCTACTTGCTGCAACCTTCAAGTGGTTTTCTTCCTTGGGGAGCTAACTCGACCATCACACTCCGCATCCTATGAAGCATTTGTTTCTCATACATCTTCTACTCCGAACATTTCCCTGAAAACAAGACTCTCCTTGCTTCGGGCCAGTGGGCCCGTGTACATGCATACACAATTCTTGTCATACCTACTTAAGCATGTTACGTCCCAACTCTTCCCAAAATCATAATATTTTTCTTCTGTTCGGGGATTCACCGATTTCGCTTCCCAGACTACCAATGTAGCAGAAGCATTGTGATCAATTTAGTAGGAGAGAAAAGGTAGTTCAAAATCAGAATTTCCATACATTTTTTTTTTTCCAGAACCAAAACTAATTATCAGGTTTGTTCGCTGAGGTGGTTTTTAGTGACTTGCGAACCGCTTCAAACTGGTTGGAGACTGCTCAAGTGTGCATGTGCGACTTCTGTCAACTTTTGAAGTGAATTCAATTCGGTTGGGGATGGGAGCCCTTCCATTTTATGATTAAATGTTTGAGCAAAACACTCTGAGGCGTGAAACATAGGCGAAAACAGAGGCTAAATGATTTCATCGGCTGCCGTGAGTTTAGAATGGAGGGGGCAAATAGACAGAAAATGGTCGGGTGGAAAAAGCTCTGACCGCAACCAGTTGGAAACCTCTGCGAACGGACTGGTGCCGAGGGTGGGGTGGGCGGGTGGAGGTAGGCGGGGCTCTAATGATCAGAGAACTCAGCGAACGCTTTAAGTGGGTTGCAAACTGGTTTAGTGGCTTCAGCGAACAAACCTATTATAAAACTTTATAACAACAAGCTCAACACTGCCTGAAAAAATTGAAGAAATTGATGAAATCCTTGGCTTATGGTGCTGCACAATATTTTTCGGCCCTCATACTCCAGCTTCTGATGATTAGGTAATTACCTTCTATCATTATTCTCGTAATTGTTACAAAAATTCGCTAAATTATGCCTTCCTCATTCTCAAAATGCTCCAAGAGACTCCAGAAGCTCTCGAAATTACTTTGGCTTTTAGGTAGCGAAATTTGAAAGAATAAGAAGCTATTACTATGGTTCGAAAAAATTGCTGAAATGTTCTTCATAGACATCTATTTTTGGGCACCCTGATGAAATTTCTGAAGTACAATACTTTTTCACACACGCAAGAACGAAACCCAAGTGTGTTAGCCTAGTATACATGTACATACTGTATGTATACAGGGTGTCCCACCGAAAGGTTACACCCCCCTTCATTTCCCCTGAATTCAGGGTAAAAAATTGGGACCAACGCCATTCTTCATAATTTCTTACATCCCAGGAATCTCAGGAAAAATACTTTTGCGTGCGCCACTTGCGCCAATGTGGCGCAAATGACATCAACTTATTGCAGATTCAAATTCTACGTGGGATTTCATGGAGAAATGACCCATCACTCGATTTTTCTATTGCGCGTAAACGGGCGCGATTTCGCTGCAAATTAAATAACACAACGGTTTATTATTTATGTATTAGATAGCCCTTTAATTAACCGAATTCTGTTATTATTTATATAAATATATGTGCAGTGGCATAGACGCCTACCGAGGAGACCTTGAATTAAAAACATCTACATTTTAATAGTCTTTTGAATTTAACACAAGCTGACCCACCAACTGAAAATTATTGATATAAAATAAATCACATACCTACGCTTCACAGCTCCATTTATAGGCGACAAAAGTTATAATAATCTGAATTCCTTTGGAATTATATCAGCTGATACGATCGTCATAGTTTATTAGGTAATTTTCACTATGTTTCCCATGTTGGTTTTTTTCCCCTGTTAAAGTTCTGGCCCTTAGAGAGGAGAGCAAACCTATGAAGTTATGCTACTTGGGTGGTTTATTTCGATTCTTTGGGAGGATATCTTTGAATTATTATTAAGCCCCGTACATAGTAAACCCGTATTAGATAGCCCTTCACCGCAGAACGCTGGTCCGAAAAAAAAAAAAAAAAAAAAAAAAAAAAAAACTGAGTCTAAGGTGAATTATCAAAATATAACCAACGAGAATAGAAGATACTAGAGCGGCCCCGCCCTGCGGAGCGTTACCACCTTACAACCGACCCGTTTCTAGGGAAATGTATCGCCGTTAGTTTTCATCCCACGAAAATCGTTCTCCACTCGTTGGAAAGCTCTCGATTTATCACGCATTTCTTTCGTACTTGTTCTTCTATTCATGTCGTAGTTTTATATTTATTTATGTTATAAATTGATATAGTAAACAATGCCGCTTGCTTTGTTGACACTTGGTTGAGAAGTTAATCTTGGTTATAGTAATTGTAGACGCACACCATAACAGAAAATTACCTACTTAGGTACTCTGTTATAATTTCGATTAGTAAAACATTAATGTCGTCGTTTTTAATTTATTTACATTTACGAATTAGCGGGAAGAAAGCTTGTTCCATGTTTTAGCATTTTAGCCGCAGGCTCAAGGCGGAAAGTTAGCCCCCCTGCGAGGCCCGAAGGGCCGAGTTTTGGCTGATTCGTGTTGAAGTAAAAAAAATATCTGTATAGTTTATAGTAAAAAAAAGTCTGTCAAGTTAGATGTGACACTTGGCTTCCTGACCGCAGGTTAGAACATTGCATTGTTTCAAATAATCTTTAAAGATTCCATGGAGGGTCAGTTTGAGCAAAATCTTCAATCAGGCAAATTAGAAAAAAGTTCCCGCATGATCGTAGGAGCGAATTTTTGTGCATTATCGAATTATAAAAAATAAAATAAAATAAAATAAATAAAAACAAATGAATGAATGAATATGAAATTAATGTAAATGTTGATTTGAATGACTTTTAATTGAAAATGTGTGCACTTTGAGTGCGTAGAAATTGTTAACTGGGTCATTATCATATAAATGTATTTTTCGTGGTCTAAAAGAATAAAACATTGAAAACTCAAACTCATGGAATGTATGCGTAATATAAGTATCCTAGAGTGATAATCTGACGGTCTGCGAGTTAGACCATTTTTCAACTTTACATAAATTTTCAAAAATTCGAAACACAGTTTTCCAATATTACCCGAATGAAGCCTTAAACCATAGTTTTTTCTTGATTTTTGTCCCAATTTTATGGCACTAATACAAAACGTGATTATTCGCTTTTGTGCTCTATGCACCCCTTGACAAGTTCTCAATTTTCTATGAATTTTCACAAATTTGAAAGAAAAAAAAATGATTATCACACAAGTGACACCTTTATTTAATTTTTTTTCATTTATTTAATGTTTTGCAATTCATTTTGAGTGTTAGTATACTATACAGTGTTAGTATACTATACAGTATACTATACAGTGTTAGTATACTATACAGTATACTATACAGTGTTAGTATACTATACAGTATACTATACAGTGTTAGTATACTATACAGTATACTATACAGTGTTAGTATACTATACAGTATACTATACAGTGTTAGTATAAAGTATGACCTTTTGTATAAAGTGATCCTCCTTGATTAGTTTCCAAAAATTAACAATCTAGTAATGGAGACGTGCTAAACCCCTCCTCATCCCTTTGTGACATCAGTGACAAACTCCTCCACCAACGACCGACTCCTCATTCCTCTATCGCAGCAAACTCAGGAATGATCGACGTAAATAGCCATTGTACAAATTAGATAGATGGGTAAGGAATGTACTTCTTCACTAACGCCTGATGCTTTCTTCTTGGGCTCCTTATTGGTACATCGGTACATGGATATGCCTTATTTTTCCCCTGTGAAATATGTGTTTTGTGTCTCAAGTTAAAAACGTCTCAATTAAATTAGCTAAGTCAGCTGATCAGAAAAGACCCAATCAATTCAATCGTCTCTTAGTGTCCCAGAGAGTCACCATATCTAATTTCAACTTCCTAGGATGAACAGGGGAGATTTTAGCTCACTCAGCTGATTATAAAAGACCCAATAATTGCAATAGTCTAGTACTACTGCTTACAAGTACCTACTACTCAATAGTATACCTACCATGTACTTAGTGCCTTCTTTTCACATTATTAGCTCATCATGGTTACTTAGCAATATATATTTATAACTTAGCGTAATAAATCAGCTTTCCTTGACACTACAATGGATTAGGGATCATGAGACCATTCCAAGAAGTGGCAAACGATTTTCCTGCTATGAAAAACTAAGGGAGTTACTCTTCGCTAGTAACGCATTGGTTGTACGTGAAAATCAATAGAAATATAAAAACCTATGAGGAAAAATATGCGGAAGAAAAGCCCGTTTTTTTCCCATTTTTGGTTCATAGCTTTGATGCGTCTGAAGCGACCGGGCTGGCTAGGTTCTAGGACCAACTAGACCCCAAGTGGAGTCCATGTGGTAAAGGGCGTATTTATATCACGCTCCAAGTACTAGTAATGGTACTGCACCCTGAAGGGTGCATTAGGCATGGGAACAACAAGAAATAAGATGTTTGGTGAAAACATAATTTTTATTTCATAAACCCTCCAGAACAGTGTAGGCAGTATTATATTGGTGAAAATCACTGTTGAAAAGAATTTGTGAAGCTTCTTGGATGCAATTTTAAAGCTATTCACGTGATGAAGGTGCAACTTCCGCTTTTATGGAACTGATACCACCAATGAATGTGGAGTGGCACTCCACATGCTCGGCACATTTGCCTCGTATTCTTGTGGCATCTTCTGCATCGCTGCTGATTACAGGGAACTGGTTTGTGGGAAGGCTTGGGTTGACTTGGGATATGTATGCCCTTCACTTTGGGGATGTTTGAAATGGATCGCGCCTTTTTGGCTGGATTCGCGTGCGTCAGGCAGTTAGACTGAACGATGGCCCTTCTGAATTGACAGTATGTCTCCTTTTCTTTAGACGTGCTCTTCTTTAGCTTCCATGCATTCTGGCAAGCAGCATCAAGTCTAAACAGGAAGAGCGAGTACCACTTTCCGTCCCTTCAGAGAGCATCTAAGAGATTCAACAATCTCATCAAACCGGTCGACTCCTACCATATATCAATTGTACATCACAACAACATTCGGAAAATCAACGGAAATCCTCTTCTTCACCTTGTCAACAGTCACAGTCAACAGAATATCATATTTATGAAATAATGATTCAGTATTATCATAATTATATTGTATCTATTATTACTGTACCTGAATACTGCACGGTGGAGGAAATGCCATACGAGCTGATGATGTGAACCAACAAAAACACATAGGCACATATACAAACACAATTATAATTATATAACGACGTGACACATAATAGAACAAATAACACAAACATAAATTGGTAGTTACTAGCACCAGCACAATGAACATAGCCTTGAGCCGATTCTGGAACCGATGCAAAAATTACATCAAAATCAAACCAGCCGTTTAGGCGTACTAAAAAAAAAAAAAAAAAAAAAAAAAAAAAAAAAACCGGACAGACGGACGGATGGACTGACAGACACGACGAGTCCTAGTGAGATAATAAAGACAGATAGTTACTACTGACACAAGCACAACGAAAATGTACCTACTGACCACCAAAACCCAAAGTTGTTCTCAATCCTAATGCACCCTACAGGGTGCACCGAAGTTGTATTTATGATTGTGAGGCCAATTTTGCTCAATTCTCTAATATTTTTTGTTGAGGTTTCTCAGAGATACCTAGAAAAACAAAATCTGAAATGAATTATTGGTTACTTGCCGTTTTTTAGTCATGGTGAACGAAAACGAGAAGGCAGGTCACACAGATGCAAAAATCGCAGAGGTTGGCCACTTTGAACTGACGTATCAAGATAACAGGTGGTTCTTATTAACTTCCTTTTGATCAACTCACTTTGTCACGTCTTCAAAACCCTCTAGGAGCACTAGGATCGCTTAGTGGGCGACATGTTTGAATTTTAGGGGCCAAAAAAGAGGTGCACCCTGTAGGGTGCATTAGGAACTGGCGGGTTAAAGGCTTCTTATGGCCTGGACGGCGGACGGATATTGCAGTTTTGGATTCTACGCTCCTTGAAACGTGAAGTGACCAAGTTTGAGACAAAATAGGTTTTTTCCCCTATACGATTACAAAGGCTTATTATTGGAAATAGAGAGTTTTGGTACTTCTTGTATTCATTTTCTCGTATACGAAAATGGCCTCTCCGAAACGAGAAGAGGTTTTCGTAACGTGGAAACGCTTTTCGGAACGGGAAGGGTCAGCTTTACTCGTGCTCAGCTTATTCGGAATCGTAATTACGAGACGACAACTTGACCTTCCTCTAGGATAACGCTATAGAACAATTTATTAACTATAATGCAGTTGACATGGACTCACACACACACTCACCCGACACAATCGCCTGAATTTTCCCCGTGCCGTCTTTTGTTGTTGGTTTAACCTTTGTATTTGTCTTTCTTTCGTGTTTTTTCCCCGTACCTCAACCAGAAGTGACATTAGCGGCATTTTGTTCATGCATTCGACTTTTTATCGAAGATTTCAGCTTTTTCATTCTCAAGATTTCGTTTCAAGGTTCATTTCACACGTTTTAAACATTCGTTTTCTTCACGGCTGAATCGTTTTTATATGATGTAAGTTGAGTTAAGTGGTCGTTGTTTCTTAATTTATGTTATATTTTTGAAATTGTCTACTGTGACAACTGAGTTTTGAGCAGTGATTCACTACTACAACAGTCACGTTTACGTCTCTATAAAAGATCTCTTTCTCTCGGGCTTACGGAAACGCTACGAGAAATCGATGCAAAAAGGTTAGCATTCATCGTGCTCTCTCTAACTGCTTGTTTTTGTGTTTATGAGAAATACCAATACGAGAAATACAAAAACTCTCCAATAATAAACCAAAACGGTTTGGTGAAACTATTGGTGAAATTAGCCATTGGTACTTTAGTAAATTTAATTCGTGTTAGAGAATAATATGAAAGGTCCTCTGTCAAAAGCTGGTAAACAGTGGGTGGTGCGACAAGGCAGTTTTCTATCTGCTGAGCGGCCATTTTTTTCGGTCACCCTCCCACGTGTGACACGGAAGACAGTAGCTGTGCGGAAGTGTGGGATTCCCTCGGGTTTGTCTGTTGTAAGCTTTTCATCCCATTCCCTCTCCGGCGCGATCTTGCCTCATTGCTGGGTTGCATAATGCTCACAATCCCTGGAACTAATCGCTCCATTCCAGTTCTGTTTAGGTCAATGTGTTCACGAAAACAATCAAACTCCTTCCATAACCAGTATTATTTTTTTCAACATTTTTTCCCCCCAGCAAGTTTCGAAGAAAATTAAACCATTCCAAGGGTTCCGAAATTTAAAAGTTCCATTCATGCAGCATGATCGTATGAGCGAATTTTCGTAAATTATCGTATTGTATAATGTTGAATTGTTTTGAAATTTGAGCTTTTTGAGTGCAAGGAAATCGTTAACCATTAATTTTATGGCTAAAAACGTATTCTAAATAATAACCTGCTATTCAAATCGAGGTTCTGAATTTTCAGCTTTTTTGCAGTTTTTATCGATTTTTTTAGCAAATTTTGATGAATTTTAAGTACGTTTTTCAGCATGATTGTGTACATACATTTTTGGATGTTCTATTTTATAGTTAATAAACTTTATTTGAGCAATATTCTACCAAAAAATATAAACTGAACGATTTTTAGCCGTTTTTAGCCATTTTTAGAGAACACACACACACACACACACACACACACACACACACACACACACACACACACACACACACACACACACACACGCACGCGCACACACGCACACACGCACACACAAACACACACACACACACACACACAAACACACGCACGCGCACACGCACGCGCACACGCACACGCACACGCATTTCAGAATGCCTCAAAACAGATTTCAATGAAGAAAATTTTTATTTTAAAATTTTTGGAGCCATTGCAATAGCTTTATTTTCTAAGAAAATTCGCTAAAAGAATGATTTTTTTTCTTGTAGAAGACCGGTTTTAGATATTCCGATCCGAATCACGGAGTTTATCGCTTTTAGTTAATTTTCTTAAACCAGAATGGCGACCGCAGCTACTGACGGGCCGTGTTGGGCATAACATTATCGTCGAATACGAATACGATTGTAATCGCGATATTATTCGTTGATTCTGAGTGAACTGCGATTATTTTCGTATTCGTGTCATCGTATTCGTCTGTCGGCGATTACACGAATACAACCCATATAAATGCGTCACGGTCATAAATTTCAATACGACGTCCCTCCTATAGTATGAAAAGCCTTGCTAATAAGTGTTACCTAGCTTCAGAGGGACTTCCTTAAAGCGAATTCAACGGTTGGAGCCCAGCCTATTTGTCTCAAATCTATGGCAATAGGACGTCCCTCTGAAGCTAGGTTATATTAGCTAGGCTTCTCATATTATGGGAAGGACGCCCTATTAAAATTGGTGATCGTGACGCATTTTTATGGGTTTTATTCGTGTAATCGCCGACAGACGAGTACGGTTACACGAATAAGGTAACACGAACACGAATATAATTGCAGTTGACTCAGAATCAACGAATAATTATCGCGATTACAGTCGTATTCGTATTCGACGATAAGATTATGCCCAACACTGCTGACGGCGAAAGGACCCCGCACTTTTCTGATGAGTTTTGGGTTTCATATAATTCTTATAAAAGTAATTAAAATTGAAAAAAATGATTACATAAATAAATAGAAAATAATGCCAGGATTTTGAATTTTAACCGATTCAAGTGCTGGAAATCGTATTTACGTTCCTATTAATTTATGTCATGATATCAAAAGCAATATTTTTCTACAATAATTTTGGGATATCGAAACTTGGAGAGCGTTTTTGCGGTGCCTAAGAATAAGTATTACGAAAAATAGAAATCCAGAAAAGTTTCAATTACCCAATACGGTCCGCTGTTTTGTTTCATTTTTTTCATTCTCTTTAACTTTCTTCGTCACCGCCCTTTTTCCAGGTTTTCGTGCACCGCCAACCTCCTATTCCAAACCCATCCCGAGCTTGACAACTTTGCCAGCTCCATCTCTGCCATTAAAAATGAAAGTCTTTCTCTTAGTTAACTCATTGTATCTTCGTTTCTGTATATATTTATTTCTGATATCACATCTTAAAATAACTAATTCATTCATTGTTATTATTCTTGATTAACACTTATTGTAATTACTGCACTTGTTGTTCTTATTGGAATTTATTGGTTTTGCCCCCGTGATGAGATAAATGAATAGGTACCCTGAGACGTTTGATGCGGAAGATGCCAACTTAATGACTGAAAATGAATGTATACACACAAGTTGTTAACGGTTCAGGTGTGGCAAACTTCAGGGTTCGATTCTACATCTAGTTTCCATCAAAATGTGCCTCATTACAGATTTTACATTAAACGCATTGTTTTCGTGTATTTTCACTTAATTACGATTTGTTGCATGTTTCTTACTAATAGTGTGTTACTAAAGGCGTTTTTTGCTAGAGATGAAATACACTAGGGACCCTCTTGTGTGTAATCAACACAATCTCTGAGGATTTCGTCGAAATTGGATACCAACTGTAGAAGTTATGATTGTTATATGGAGTATGCGTTTGCAAATGCCGAATGGCTACGATTGATCTCGTGGTAGTGAAGCTAGTAATCGACCATCTCAACCTCACACTGAACAATCCCTGATAGTTTCGTCGAACTCGGACTGAATTTTTGGTATAGTTTGTACGATACAAGGAATAATAATGCACTCACAGACATTCTGAGCCGGAAACAAAATTGTTCCTATTGGTCTGAAACGTGAAACGCGAGTCGATGCTACGATTTTGAAAGACTTTTTCTTGCCTCCCACAATTCACGCAAAGTGACCTCAATGCTTCCGCTACATTTTCACTATAGTGCCTACGTGAAATTCGTGCACCTTATGGTGGGTATTTTCTGTAGAGTGAAGTTGTGTGACGAACTAGAATTGCTTAGATGGGAATAAAAGCTGAAGGAATAAGGACCATAATTTTGTAGTGGTTTTGTCGTTGGGTTTGTGCATGGGCAACTGAAATCTTTCTGATTATATGGTCACGTTATGAAACCTCTGCTGCCGTACTTGGTGTTAAAATTTTGTGGCCTTCTTAAACAGACTGGGTTTGCTTGTCTAGGAGCGGTCTGTGCGCCTGCATGTGAAGGGAACTATCTCCCAAGGTAGATGTTATGAGAAGGTAAATTATCCGTCCCTGCTGTGGACATAAAATTCTTTACCTTTGAGTCTGGTTCCTTTCTATCCAAAGACACTCTCTATTTACACAGGTATCGGAGCTCCTGGAGGTGAGTTGTTGTGAGCAAATAGTTCATTCATTCGTGAGATAAGCCCACTCCAACAATGAGGAGTGAACAAAGTTATAGAGGTCCGTGGTTAAATAAACATTTGTAAATCAACCGATCCTGCAGACGACTATTTTTACCTATCTAGGTCTTGTGTTTTGAAAGGCAAACGCTGCAAATTATATCACAAAACTTTATTAGTTTTATATTATATAGATCTCCGGAGCTGATAACGGGTCTCTATTTATATAAGTCAGGCATCACACGTGTATAGATGGTTTTGACTTACTAGAATAAGATCGGGCCAAATTAGCGGAAGTTCAGACTATATCCCTGCTAGTCTAATTTTATTTGCGGTTTACATCCATGTTGACGTTTTTTTCCCTTCCAACACTTAAACCCTCCTGGAGCGCGAACGGTTGGTCGTACAATGCTCCAGGTGGTCTCATTCGATTCATTTAACTAATTTCTAACTAAATCAAACGAAAAAAACCATCCATTTATGTAGAATGTTTTAACACCTCGATTTCTTAATATTTCAATACTCAAATTTCACCCCTTGGGGTTGAACAAAAATACTGCCGAGGCTAAATGCTGATGAATGATTTTCGAGCAGAATCATTCAAACTACTCCAAATTTGTTGGGGTAGTTTATAAGGAATTTAAGACCAACGGCCTGGGGCCTGGGCTTCCATCGTCGGATTCGACATCAATAGAGAGTTTTTGGTGACCACTAACGTACCCAAGAGTACGTGACCTTGAAAAAACGTTAGCAACGTCGTACGTTAGAATGGCTCATTTAACGTCACCGGTTTGGGAACCTAACGGCAGACGGCACCAGCCTAACCTTCCTGTAAATGTAACCCTACTGCTCACCTCAAAATTACTCGAATACTGGTGAAGTAAATAATAATAGTTTTTCTTTTCAAATGCCTCATTACCAACTAATTATGTTGATGTAGAGGGTAGGTTTTTGAACACCCCTCAAATTGGGTTATTTTACGTTTTAAGTCGCGTAGAAACCGAATGTGCCATCTGAAGTCCGCCAGAAACCGAATGTGCCATCTGAAGTCCGCCTCCGCTGTCTAGCTTTACTTCAACTTTACTTCTTCTTTTGCGCACAGACTCTATTTGGTCGATTATATCCTTGCCTCTAATTATTTCACATATTTTAAATGAGAAAACTTAGTTTTAAGACACTACTTCTTCGCAGTATTGTTCATAGTTTGCCTGATCTCTCAGCTAATTTCTCATAAACATTGCGTGAAGTGCTGCCTCCACTGATTATTTTGTCAGGTAAAGTCCTGGTTCATTGTCATAGAGATAAATACTTTTTCATACTTGTTGTTCATACCCAACGGAAAACCCAAAAACATGAAGTTCATAACGACTAATGATCTATAAGTGCAACTAAACCGCGGAGTTCCACACTTGAGGCTTACTATGTTTACGTTAAATCCACGCCCTGTTTACAAATTAAAATGATAAATTAGCCCGTATTTGTATTGAAACTAACACGAAATTCGAATTCAGGATTGAAAATCGGCGTTTCATATCGAAATGAAGAAATTGATTAGTCAACCAGTAGACTACATGACAGCTGGGGGGAAAATATCGCGTTGCCCAACCACCGTTAACGTGACATCAAAATTAAAGCAACCGTTCTCCCGGTTCCATTTGGGTTAGCATCTACGTTTGCTCCCTCAAGACTATGGTAACGGATGACGTTAAGTTGAAGTCGCCAAAAACTCTCTAATAACTGTAAAAGAGTGGTACTGCTCCGTGCGCCTTAATACGCAGCTCTCAGGGATGGCCTTCCTCGGCTGTCCCATTTAGGGGTCTCCCCAAGCGCCACTTGATATTAGAGAGTTTTTGGCGACTTCAACTTAACGTCACCCGTTACCGTAGTTTTGAGGGAGCAAATTAAGATGCTAACCCAAATGGAACCTGGAGAACGGTTGCCTTAATTTTGATGTCACGTTAACGGTGGTTGGGTAACGCGATTTTCCCCCCAGCTGTCTTGTTGTCTACTGGTTGACTAATCAATTTCTTCATTTCGATATGAAACGCCGATTTTCAATCCTGAATTAGAATTTCATGTTAGTTTCAATAGAAATACGGGCTAATTTCTCATTTTTAGTTTTCAATTCGTAAACAGGGGATAGATAGTAAGCCTCAAGTGTGGAACACCGCGGTTTAGTTGCACTTATAGGTCATTAGTCGTTACGAACTTCATGTTTTTGGGTTTTCCGTTGGGCAAATTATCAACAAGTATGAAAAAGTATTTATCTCTATGACAATGAAACAGGATTTTACCTGACAAAATCATCAGTGGAGGCAGCACTTCACGCAATGTTCACGAGAAAATAGCTGAGAGTTCAGGTAAACTAAGAACAATACTGCGAAGAAGTAGTGTCTTAAAACTCAGTTTTCTAATTTAAAATATGTGAAATGATAATAGAAACAAGGCTCTAATCGACCAAATAGAGCCTGAGCGCAAAAGAACGGAACTTTTCGATCGAGTTGAAGGCTAGTAAAGCTGGACAGCGGAGGCAGACTTCAGATGGCACATTCGGTTTCTACGCGACTTGAAACGTAAAATAACCAAGTTTGAGGGGTGTTCAAAAACCTACCCTCTACATCAACATAATTAGTTGGCAATGTGGCATTTGAAACGAAAAACTATGATATTTACTTCAGCAGTATTCGAGTAATTTTGAGGTGAGCAGTAGTGTTAAATTTACAGGAAGGTTAAGCGGGTGTCGTGTGCCTTTAGGTCCCCAAACGGGTGACGTTAAATGAGCCATTCTAACGTACGACGTTGCTAACGTCCCCTCAAGGTCACGTACTCTTGGGTACGTTAGGGTGACGTTAAGGGTACGTTAGTGGTCACCAAAAACTCTATATTATCGGGAACAGCGCGTTCGACATCACGATCATAGTTCGCATGGCCCATCCCGCCCCCCGTTGAAACGGGAACTACCACACTGACCCCATAAAAACATACTTATTTGAAGAATAATTATGTTAAATGTGGACCAAAATTAGTATGGGTTCCTTCCCAGGAAATGTTAACTAGAAATTCGCTATGCTAATTTATTAGCTTCTCTTGTAAAGGTACTTCTGAAATAGTTTTACTGGCGGAGAACTTATACTCCTTGGTAAATAGACGTATTGGAAGTTGGGAATAATAATACAGGATGGATTGTCAACGACTCCGATTCAGGAAATGTCATCTGAAACAGTCTAGTACTACCCCCTGACGCCTACTAACCCTCAATGAACGGGAAGGTTAATATGCCCGATTTCGTTAAGTTGGAAAGAATTCCCACTCATTGGGGACTATGAATTAAAGTTTGCTCTTCATATATAGGGACTTTAAGTAGTTGCCCTCTTTGGGGACTTTTAAAGAAATTAGAACAATTTCCAGGAATTAGAAATGTGGAATTACAACCGTCGAAAAGGAATAATAATGAGGCTTGGTGAATTTGATGCGTTTACAGCAGGAATTGGTTAAAATATTCTGACGTTTGTTGCTTTGTACCCCAAAACACTCATATTCACTGTGTTGTTAACCCGAAACCCTATCGCTCGGTGGAATATTCTTTGAAAGCGTTCCCCATTCTAGGACGTAACATCTTGATTGTGATTGCCGTTCAATCCGAGAGCTCAATCTGACCTCCCTAACGACCGAGCACAGTGAAGGAAGAAAAAGTAAATTAGTCACGGTCCTACTCTCAGCACTCCAAATAGATGACGTGCATTTAGGATGGAAAGCCTACTCGCATCAAAACATCGTTAGACATATATGTGAGTCTGAGGTTGTTGTTGTACGTTTTAAGGTTCGACTCTTAAACGTGAGAATAATCTAATAACAATATTTGTCGGCCTTTGGCGCCATTCTGTACAGCTTAATCGGCTTCGGAGGGAGCACGATAAAGGCACAACGCTGTCACACATTTCTTGCCAAATACAGTTCTACGCTTCAACAGCCTCATAATGACATACCTACGAGTAGGGCAGTGATAACATCAGCGTTATAGTAAGCGCTCTTTATTTACCGACCCCAACGCTCTTCAAGTTCTATAATAACATTATTATCCACGACAATAAGCAAATTATCATTACGTCATGAATGATTTGAGGGGTGCGCAACTTTAAATAGCGATGAGTGGTGTCAGGCCTGGTAATGGGTTCCCCTGCCATTAAATGGCACCAAGAAACTTCCTCGGTTCTTCCAATTGAAAAGTCACGTGTCGTTACAATGCGTTACGCAAAATTATCTTCAGACTGAATCGCCGTTGCAAGATACTTTTTTTTACTGACCCTAAGAACATCATGACGTAATGTTTATGAGCGTACATGTCCTTGTATGACGCTTCTTATTTCGTTCTTACTCTGGTGATATTTCTTCTTTTGTAGAACTGGTAGAATGAGCTTTCCACCTCAATGATTTGTTGTGTGAGGACTTACCAAAATATATAACTCGAAAAACGCAAACTAACCAATTGGGTAGATGAGACTGCGATGTCGTAGCTTCCTCATGGAAGTCGGCGCACATATACCTATTGATGACGAAGTAATATTTTCCTCGATTCCTATTCCAAATCCTGTTACAAACTATCGTTTCGAAATTATGCAACGCTTCAAATGATTTTCACCTTTTATAGACATTTAACTCAATTTCCGTCCCACAAAAATCTTTCTCTGCTCGTTAGAATGCACTCGATAAATTGCACATCTTTCCACTGCGAAAATTCTGGCGCGAGGCTTCGCACCCTGAAGAATGTTCCTGTTAATATTACTTTATTAACACATTAGGGGGGACTGAGATCCCTTTGCCCTTCAAAATCACCCAGCGACCTTAATGTAGGTCCGATTGAACTCAGCTAAAGCCCATTCGACTCTGCATCAAATACTTTTTATTTTACCTAACGGGCAAGCCCATTAGAAAGTACAAAACATTAAACAATACACAAATAAGAGAACAGGTGAAGCATGAAAGGATTTTCAAGAATGTAGAATACATAGGTAATATGAAAAAGGAATAGGCAAAATCAATACGAAATATAGCTTGCCTAAATAGCAAAAATATAAGATTAGATGGGTTTCAAAAATATTAAGTTAACAGAATTAACAAACTTCTCTCAACAATTATTCTTCATGATGGCTAAATAGTGAGACCCTTGTATTAAGAAATCAACAAGGTTTTCCGAACTAAAGCCACAGGTTGGTTGAAAAAGTCAATTCCAGGACTCTGAGCAAGGACGTAACTCGCTTCTCTTGTTATTCTCACAAGTCGTCGATGGTGTAGATAATTGGTCGTTGAAAAAGGCGTCCAGAAGAGATATGCGGATCTAGAGCTCAGTCGAGGGACCAGGCAATTAATCTGGAATAACAAGAAAAGTGAATCAATCAGTCCCAACAACAACTGGTGGAAAAAAACCAAATCAGGCACTCGTCTGCGATCATCCAGTTCAAGGGTCCAACACTTCTCATTATACAGGGTGTCCAACGAGACGTTGACCCCCTGTTAAAATCGTTATTTGTGGATTAAAAAAAAAAATTTTTTTTTTCAAACTTCATGTTTTTTTGTGAGGATCTCAGAAATGACAAAATTGCGCAGCGCGCAATTGCGCAACCATGCGCAACCAACATCAACTTTGTTTTTTCAAATGGGAACCCCCTTTTTTATTCCATATTCGAATTCTACACACAATTTCATGAAGATTTGACACCTCATTCGATTTTTCCGGCCACGCGCAACCCATTCAGCGAGCGCTCAAAGTTGCGCAAACCTATGGTTGCGCCGAAATTCGGATGAACGAAGTACCCAAGTGTGACACATGAAATTTCATTAGTTTTTGACGCTGAGTCACGTGGTGCTATCCGTTTTTTCATTTGACTAAATGTTAACGCTTTTACATGCTAAAATGTGGTTATTTTAAGCGATAAATAGTCTCCCGAAGTGTGTGTTGATTGCTTTTTTTTCTCTCTATTTCCCTCCTCTTTTCTCAACCGAGCTGGAGGCCGGATAGGGCAGAGGTAGAATAAAATAAAAAGTCCTTCATTATTTAAATTTAAAAAACTTCATCTGGTCTATGAAAAGCTACATACACTTTTAGTAAAGAAAATAAAAAAGCACCATTTTGTTCGAAAAAAACTTGAGAAAAAGAAAAAAATCTGTTGTTCCAACAAGGCAACGGAAACTTCGAACAACTGCTTTGATTTTTTTTCTTTTTCTCAATTTTTTTTAAACAAAATGGTGCTTTTTTATTTTCTTTACTAAAAGTTTAGTTTTTGATCCACCAGATGAGGTTTTTTTAATTTGAATAATGAAGGACTTTTTTATTTTATTTTAACTCTGCTGTAGCCGGTCCCCAGCCCGGTTGAGAAAAGAGGAGGGAAATAGAGAGAAGAAAAAAGTCAATCAACACACACTTCGGGAGACTAATTATCGCTTAAAATAACCATATTTTGGTCTGTAAAGGCGTTAACATTTAGTCAAATGAAAAAACGGATAGCATCACGTGACTCAGCGTCGAAAAATAATGAAATTTCATGTGTCACACTTGGGTACTTCGTACATCTGAATTTCGGCGCAACCATAGGTTTGCGCAACTTTGAGCGCTCGCTGAATGGGTTGCGCGTGGCCGAAAAAAATCGAATGAGGGTTCAAATCTCCATGAAATTGTGTGTAGAATCCGAATATGGAATAAAAAAGGGGGGTTCCCATTTGAGAAAACAAAGTTGATGTTTGTTGTTTGTGAGGAAAACAAAGTTTGTCCTCACAAAACAACATGAAGTTTGAAAAAAGAATTTTTTTTAAAATCCATAAATAACGATTTTAACAGGGGGGTCAACGTCTCGTTGGACACCCTGTATTATACTTTCCTATAATCCAGCGAATTTCAGCTCCCTTCACACTTACGGCCTCAGCACCACATACTATCATATTTTGTACCTCAGTCAATAGGTATCTAAAATCGAGTAAAAGATGCCCTCAATTACCTACGTATTTGGTTGTCAAGAGTTGGATCATGTGAGAATTCACAACTAACACATGTATGTTTGATTGAATAAAAACACTCTCGCAAGTTTTCTTGACGAATTTTTTTTTCTCTCTCTCCGAGGTAGACTTACTTACTGCTACTTAAGTACATTTTAGGTACAATTTCATTTATATCAACAATAGGAGAGGGCATGAAAAACTCGCTGGATATAAATTTTCGAAATTATGTGACCCTGAGTTGAATGAGCTTCATTAGACTTCAATGAGACCAAAATTAGCCTGATTTTCAGCAACTCCGTTACCTACTGCAGGAAATGATCCATAGTTCTTAAGCAGTTAGTTCTTAGGCATCGGGTACGCCTGATTACTGTTATTCATTGGTTGTAACAGGTCATTTTTTGGTTGGTACTTTGTGTGGAAGCGAACTACACCAATTCTCCGTTGGCCAAAAAGCGTTTTGTAAGCGTCGTCACATTTGCCTTTATTCCTATTCATAGGACGTTCTCCGCTACTGTGTGGTCGTCGGCTCCCGATAAACCTTAACTATATTCCATACCTGTCCATCGGTAATCGTTTATCAGGGTGCCGATCTCTATTGTAGCTCGAAGAATACGGTCTTTGTCAGTTCAATACTTGTGCAAATAGTTATATCTCCTATCTGCATGAGCATTATTATAATAATATTCATGGTCCTTGGAGGAGTTACCTTCTCCTCCGCCGCACGGAAACCATGGTTTACTGTGCGGAACCTTCTCCAACCTAAAAGTTCTGGACATAGATCTATACTAATGCTGGATACAGAGTTGCTAACTGTCCGGTTTTGACCCGGGCAGTCCGGTTTTTCTAAGCTGTCCAGTTTTTTCTAAGCTGTCCGGGCCGAATTTGAAAGTCGTTCTGGACGCCAAATGTCCGGTTTTCGCTTAAAGACTTGAGAAGCAAATGTCCGCTTTTTGTTTTCAAATTACTGCCCTTTTTCAATACAAGATCTTCACTTCCATTTCATCAATTGACATGACTTCGATTGTTCGCGTTCGACTTCACAATATTTGAGACACATTATTTTCTTCAGTTTTGCCACTAAGCAACCATTTGTGCTGGTCGTCCAACTTCATTGGGTATCAACTACTAGTATATTGCTTCCATGCTTTAATTTTTTATCAGTTATTCCAAATAATATATTGAAATGACTACGATTTGGAGGTAGGAACCTACGATATTTTTCCACAGACAACGTGCTGCCTTAAGAACTCAGCCTTACCTTCTAAACCACCTACATCAAGGTTGAGTTGCCTTTAGGCGATCGACACTATAAAGAGCTATCTTAGTGTCCAAGATCATGTACATTTGCATTCTTTTCACATTCTTTCATCGCAACAAGCTCTCGATTTCTTCTTTTAGCCGTTAATTGAGCATTCTCTCTTTCAGTTTTAGACGAAGGTTAATGATCGTGAAATCAGGTTTGTAATATATGTATGCAGGTAAATTAAATTGAGGAAAAAATGAGCCCAAATTTTAACCTCATGTTATACTTACCTTTTCATTACGTAATGATTAACATAATCATAAATCTACGCCTTCTGGGTTCTCAAATATAGTAATATGTAGATGTCGCAGCCTTCTTGTGAAATCAGCCTTTTTGCAAAAAGCCTAGCCTCTTTACAATACGCTGGCGCCTTTTCGTAATAAAAATGTTGGAATGACAAACAGCCTGGTATTGTTCAGCCTTTTTGTAAAGAAGGTAAAGCTAGAATTTTTACAATAAGCCGCCTTTTCGTAATAAAAATGCTGGAATGACAATCAGCCTGGTGTTGTTCAGCCTTTTTGTAAAGAAGCTGGAAGAGCTCACACTTTTTGCCAAAACCATTCCATTTTACAAAAAGGCTGAGGGTGATCCGCCTCTTTACAAAAAGCTAAAACAATACCAGGCTGATTGTAATTCCAACGTTTTTATTACGAAAAGGAGGCGTATTGTAAAAAGGCTAGGCTTTATACAATAACGCTGCAAATTATTACACAAAGGTTTATTATTTCTGTATCATACAGACCTTCTGCGTAGAAAACTGACCGTAATTATTTAGCCTCACTTATAGTAAGTATATTTACTATCGAAACTCGGGGCTTCGCGCTTCCAATATTTGGTTCACTCGTTCACTGCATTACAGCTCGAGGATAATTTTACGCTTAAATTAAAAATAATTTTACGCTTTATAGTAGTTGAGGAAAAAAATAAATAAATGGGGCCGTTTAGGGACGCCCGAAGGAAGCGAAGCTTTACATCATTAAGCGTAGAATAGCATTATGAGTATTTTCATACTCATAAACAATCTCTTTTAATTGGAATTAATTTCATCACACTCTCTCTCTCGCCCTCCCTCACCCCTCACCCCACCCTTCCATCTCTTCCCTCCGCCTCCCCCACACCCCTCGCCCTCCCTTCCCTTTCACTCTCTGCCCCAGGCGTGCGTGAGTTCGTCAGTCTAACACTCAAAACCTCGAAAAAGACACTTTTTCATCTATTTTTGGCTCATAGCACCCATGGGTGTGGAGCGATCGAGCTGGCGAGAAGTTAGGACCAACTAGACCCCAAGTGAAGTCTATGTAGGCCAACTAGACCCTATTTTTTAAGTCAATTCTGAAGCCTTTTATGGCCCGGACGATGGACGGCGGACGGACATTGCAAATTTGGATTCTACGCACTTTGAAACGTAAAATGACAATGTTTGAGGGGGGGTTATAAAACTTTTTGGCTATACGATCACATAGGCTTATTATTGAAAATAATAAACCAAAAGGCACATACAATAATTTATTGCTATCATCGTTATTTTAGCCCTTCACGAAATGAAACAACAAGAGGTGCATGAGGTTAAAATTTCTCCTCATTTTTTTTATGTGTGTATGGTGTTTTATCAGAGGGTGGATTTTATCTCTTACCATCTGGAAATCTCGCCTTGGCAGCGAAAACCTATTTAGAGCTCAGGAAAAATTTGTGCAGGTTTCCTCAGGGGATAGTTGACGTGAAGTGAAGGTTTGGGGGTTTCTCAACTAGTTGCCGAAGTTCGCCAAGGCTATTTGGGACAAACACATCATATTGTACGGCCGTAGTGGGTACATGGAAAAAAATATTATATATGAAAATCATTGAAGTGACAAGAATGCATAACTCATCTATGCCCTGACCTCAACGACCGCAGCCCATATACTTAATCATTTTTGCGACTTTATAAACAAAGGAGGTACGGTAGGAGCGCCGCTTGTGTGACATTTTCAAAATTGTTGAATTTCGTCATCAAATAAGGGTCCAATTCTTAATAATAATTGGTGGATTAAGATTTAGATGGCCCCCTATCAGTTTCATTGTTCTCAAATCAATACTTTCCTCTGCGCACTCGCAAACTTAAGTTACATCAAGCATGATTTTCTCAGGCCCTTGTCGTCTGATCTCGCTCAAATTTGGAGGATCGAGTTGGGAGAAGTTTAGTCAGCCCATTTTAGCGGGAGGATTCCGATGACGTATTTTTTTTTTTTTTTTTTTCCAAAACTCTGAAAAATCATAAAAAGAAAACTACTTATCGTACAATTGTGCGGTTGGTGTCTTTATTCTTAAAATTTCACCTGCATTCATTTAAATTTACAAAACAAACATGCGGGTATCCCTCATTATGTGCTCCGTTTCCTCTCCAATAAAACACGTGATGTAACCGCAGCCAATGGGAAATCAGGTTTGTTGTTGGTCTCCGATCTAATCGCCTTGCTGCTACTCCTCGGTCGACGTGGGTATGCGAAATCCTCGTGGATACTCTTGGCTCCTTGGATACTATTGGCCGAGAATCCGCCTCCGTGACCTGCCCCACGCGGACTCCTGTAGATTCACCCACTTGGCGCGGCGCGATGCCGGCAACCAGTTACATGATCCCCACTGTTGGGAAACAAGACATACATAAATTGTCAAAGGTCATCCGCCGTCACTTTCACTTCTTGTGTTGGGAAGTGCCTACCTACCATTGACTCCTGCTTTGTCAGCTCCCATGCATCTGAATTAATTTATTCCATTTGTCTGCAGGTTAGATACACAGAATGTTCACTTAGTGGTCCACGAAGTTTCTTTGGTACCTTTGGAATTTTCTATCAGGTACTTTGGTCTACGAGAAAAATGCTCCGTCTTGGTGCATGACCTAATACGTGGAATTTTCGGTTCTGAGGCTACCTGTATTCACTTTCGGGGGATGAAAAGTTTTTTGAACCCCAAAATCTTAGATCAGATCCACTTCGTTCCGTGTCTGTCTATCGTTCGTCTGTGTGTGTCCGCAAATCCTTGTAAATCCGATTTTGATGACATTTTCAGGGAATGTGTGGGTTATGGCTTAGATGGTTCCCTATCAGTTTCACTGTTCCCAAATCTGTACTTCACTCTGCGCATGTGCAAACGTAAATTCAATCAAACATAATTTTATCACGCCCTAATCGTCTAATCTCGCTCAAAATTGGAGGAGAGGGGAGAGGATGATTTGAGCATCACAAATTTTAAAATGATTTTATCATTAGTAGCTGCTAGCATGCGCGAATGTGTAATCCTTGTAATCACCTTAATTTCCTCAGTTTTCATCGATTTGCATGCCATTTTCAGTGAATGTACGGGTTTGGCTGTTGATGGTCGTCTGTCAATTTCATTGGAGTTCCTTTTGTTCTCAAATCATGACTTCATTCTGTGCATGTGTATTACTTAAAGCATCATTTTCTCGTTTCCTAATTGTTTATGATTCAAGAACTGTGGAAAAAAAACTACCTTTTTGTAATGTTCAGTGTGGAACTTCCCCCACCTCTAACCCACCTATTCTAACCCTTCTCCACAACACTTTTTTTGCCGAGACTCACAAATCGAGTGGGATAGAGTGATTGAGCTGTGCAAAAAGGTTTCAAGTATTATCAGAGAAAAAAATAATACAGGCGGCAGTAGAAAAAAAATTTCCAAGATTTATATAAATTACCTAAAGTCCTTCTGCTGATATCGACCTATTCTCATCACACTGCTGAGAGCTGTTGACTCAGCAGTGCTAACATTATATAGGAAGCCTGCGAGCTCCGAGACCTTCAGCCTTCTCTGGTAGCTCATTCTGCTAAGTGCCATCTGTATCATTATAATTTGCTTATGTTAATTTGAAATAAACTTTTTTAAAAAGCAGTTTCTCGAAGAATCTCACAAAAATGGCGCAGTCGACTGAGACGAAGGAACAACCCAAAATTGAAGAACGAATATCGACAATTTTGGACACCTCGTGAATCTATCCCCATCACTAGCGGAAACCAAGATGTCTCCTCCAGGATTCCAGTTAGCAGTATCCTCAGGCTACGCCTATGAGTATTTTGAACAGATTCATCACTGTACCTTTGGCAATTAAGAATTTAAACGCTCTAAACTGATCGAAACTTTATTTCGCAACTACTCTTGGAAACTCATCCACTCTGAGACACTGCATCCCAATTACCCTAGCGCCGTTCAAAACCCTGTAAGAGGAGCAGCTTATTTTGGCCCTAGAAAATCTGAATTATTTGACTTTTTCCCGATTTCGCTCAAGCTCGACCTTGCGAGAGCGAATCAATCGACGAAAACAACACATATTGGGTAACGAATTACCGACTTGGATCACCGTCTCTCAGAAGCCCTAATCGGAATTCGACAATTTAATTTCTCCGAATTCTCAAGGAAGAGCCAGTTTGCACCTGCGAACTCCGAGTTGTGAGCGCCCCTTCCCAGTTATCTCCCATCTGGGACACTCGCTATCTCGCCGACCGACGCTAATCGACCAGATAAGCTTAGATATAAAATAATCTTCATATTCTCTTTTTAATCATTAAGCCTTTTAAACCTACGAGTATTTGAACGTAAGATTTTCTTTTAATTTTTGTTTTTATTGTTGTCTTCGTGCTTACATTTGTCTCTTAAATTTGTTCCGAAATTCTCAAAAATCTGGTGGTAAATTAACGATAGCTAAATTTTACGGTCAAAATTCCGAAACATCCAGTCCAAAGGGGTCAATGCCCGTCATTCCTACCCAAATCACTAATTAAACTCTTTCCGACACCCGAAATGGCCCAAGACCCTGATCAACCCGAAACTCCCATTTTCAATAGGACTTTTGACCCTATGGTGGTCATCAACCAACAATCACAATAAATCCAGCAATCGCAACATATGATGCAAGTGTTGCTGAGCCGCCAAACACATGACACGAGTCCTAACGTGGAGAGAGGCCCTGAAAAGGAGCATTTCGACATGATTCCCCAGTTTGAAGGAACCCCTCAACGTCTCAGCTTTTTCCTAGAAGCCTTTACGATAAATTTTATAACAAAATAACCCTGGAATCATTTGAGAAATGATGAAATTGAATTACATCCCCTGCGGCTGATAACGTCTTATCAGCCTCCTCTTTTGAGGAGATTAAAAACGCACTCCTAAACGCGTATATGGACAAAAGGGACCATATCACCCTAGCTATAGAACTGGTAGAACTCCGACAAACAGATAGCGAATCCGCCTTCAAATTTCACGAAAAAAAATCCTTAAAACCACGAATTTAATTACAGCTTTCTCATCATCTTGTTGGTCCGATTTCGTTCAAACACGGTAGGTAATTGGGTATATGTTCTAGAAATTTTCCCTATAAATTATATCGCAACTGGTCGTGTAACAACCATTGCGCATGCGCAAAACTAATATCGATTGACACAGGCAAATCTCTGAGTCTAATGGAATGATTTTGATGACATTTACTGGGATTTTGTGGGATAGCTTTCATTGCCGTCACATAAATAGTAGTCTGGGAGTATGCGGAAACGTTAATTTATTATAACGTCGATCTCTTATCAGCTATTAGTCCGATTTCCTTCAAACTCCGGGAGTAGATGGGTATATGTTCCTGGGAAATTCCATTTGAATTATATCGCGATTGGTGGAGTAATAACTATAGCGCATGCGCAAAACTAAAATTGATCGACAGACAAAACTCCGAAACTATTGGACCGATTTTTATGAAAGTTTCAAGGATTGTGCGGTTTAGCTCCTAGTCGTTCCCCTATGAATTTCATTGCCGTTAGAGTCTGTGCGCATACGGATACATTTATTTATTTTATTTTTTTTAATTACGTCGGGGTATCATTCATTTCGACTCATACTTTGTTCCCCAACTATTCTATACGTCCTTGTTACAAAATGTGAGGAAGTTTTACTGCCCACCCAACTTGACAGACGTTTTTCTGTCTCCCGATTTGCATTTGTATCTTCAATTTTTTTATTGAGCATTTTCGTTCCGGCAAATGGACCCTATTTTCGTTAATCATAAGTTGCTGTAGAATGAGGAGGGGGGGGGGGGGGATCACTGGATTCCCCCATTGGCAAACCAATCTGA
Source organism: Adelphocoris suturalis (assembly GCA_030762985.1). Classification (NCBI taxonomy): domain Eukaryota; kingdom Metazoa; phylum Arthropoda; class Insecta; order Hemiptera; family Miridae; genus Adelphocoris; species Adelphocoris suturalis. The sequence goes on from CM061051.1 coordinate 37,233,665, forward strand.
CCTTTTCGTCTTCATACAAGGAATTTTTTTTCCCCCTTCAAACTCCATAAATCTAAGGAAGTCCTTTCATTAATGGATTCCGTCGTTGCGTTGAGTCTAATTAAGGGGCTAAGACAATGAATAAGATTTTCAGATTGCGCTCATTGCAATAGAGTTAACATCAGATAGTGCCCGCTTGAAAGATCGTAAGCCAATATAACAACTTGTTACTCCTTTGATGAGTGGAACAAGGCCGTCTCGATGACCTTCGTCCGACTGTCCGATCACAACTTTCTCCCTTCTACATCGGGTGATCGTAATCGCCGCTTTTGACCTCATGCTGAGAAATATTCATTTACTCCTCCGGGATGTTTTTGAATTGTTTGTCTCATTTTCACTTCCTCTTGTCAAACTTGGGCAACGTTATTTTGTTTGTTATGTTGGGACAGACCACTTCTTGTGTATTAGCTAATGGGGTAAAGTCTCACTTCCTGTTGACCAGGCCTCCCTTCGTCCCTCTGTCTTGCCCCAGTTCTTTCTTAACTGGTTTCTCCCAGAACTTGATTGGTTCATCACCTTCGGTCAGTTCAAGGGATGCGAAAAATACCGTGCTCGACCAGAATTCTCATAGTTTATATAGACCTCATATTTTTTAGCGCTCGTTTACTTTGGTCATTGCTTCCGCCACTCTCCCAATCATAACATTCAATTGGATAGGAAAAGAACTGCGTACGAATGTGTTTCAATGTTTCCCTAATCCAAATTTGTGAAAAAAGTACAAAGACGTTTAGTTTGGCCAATAAATGGGTAAGAAGATCACGCATGACTTAGTTGGGACAAGCGGGGTGGGGCCGTGACGTCATCGTTCAATTGAATTTCAAGAGCCGTTTTACTGGCCAGATCCTTTTTTCCGGTAAAAACTTAGAAAAATAAATTTAAAAAAAAATTCTTTGAATGGTATGTATAATGTGGTCTAAGATGACACACACAAACTTTTTTTTTTCTACAAACCTCCCCTCAAACCTCAAAGGCGGAGGGGGCACACCATTAAATTGAAAAATAAATGATTAAAATAAAAAAGTGGGGAGGACGCCCAGGTTTACCCGACGCCGGCTCTAGGGATAAGGGAAGTTGCAGGACGAGGAGGAAGAATGGGATGAAAGGAAGTGCCCCTATAAAATGACCACCAGTTCAAATAAGAACCCTTAGGACGCGGGTGGTGATACCACGGAGTACTCCTGCAGAGATGCACACACACACGCACGCACACACATATAGGTAGATATGAAAAAGTGCAAACTTCAGGAATCGTTTCAGAATGCCTCAAAACGGATTTCAATGAAGAAATTTTTCAAAAATTTTGATTTTAAAATTTTCCGAGCCTTTGCAATAGCTTCATTTTCCACAAAAATTCGCTAAAAAGTTTATTATTTTCCTTTCAAATCCCGCTGTTCTCATTCCTGAAGTTTTGCCCTTTGGCGACGCGGCGTCTCAACACGCTTTCGCATGTTGAAAATAATATCGCTGCGCACCTGCGGTTGGCATCGTTGGAATTGATGTTACGACTTCTTATTTCTGGTCGGAATATTCAGACACGGAGATTGGCGGTCCAAAGTTTTCTACCGATTCGACCCAGTTAGAAAAATATGATGTAATAGTTTGTGTCATTCAAATTTTGGGTGGGTCACTAGCGAGGGCTTGACTCAATCACACTCACGCGACCCTAAAATTAGTCTGCAAAGTACGTAGTGATCGTTACATATTGTAAAACCAAACGAGTTTTTTCGAGTACTTTCGTGTTTGTTGTAAATGTTGTGAAAATGCAGTCTGCTCCGAATGGAACGATTATCTCGTAGTGATTACGTCATATCGGTTTCTATAACTATCCAGCAACGTTACATACTTACTATTGTTATGCTAAACATTATATTGGCCTATTTCTGTTAGTTTAAACGGTCTGCCATCTCAAAATTGGCGGAATACCAAATGGCGGCCTCATAGAGATGTCTTAATTTTCCCATTTTAAAGTTTTCATTTAATAATTCCTAAACCGTACATCTTATAGAAATTGTTATACGTAGCAAAGATGTAGAGCATAACAAACCGAAAAAACTATGAATGTTCTCCCGAAATAAGGGAATGAAGGACAATCGAAAATCGGGCTAATCTTTTTAGGGTCCTCTCCTCCCCCCTTCTGGACTTTCGCCCTTCAAAATCACCTAGCAGCCTTAATATTAGTCTGAGTTAGGTCTGCCAAACTTCATTCGATTCAGGTTTGAATACTTTCCAAAGTTCATATAGAGCTAGTTTTTGTTCAGACCGTTTCCCATTAATGTATGTATAAAGTAAAATGCCGTTCTTTATGTGTAAAATTACATCAAATTTATGAGTTCGCCTGTAAGCCAATGGGGAAAGGTCAACTAAACTATGCTAGATACGAACCTTGGAATGTATTTAATTTTGAGTAGAATGAGCTTTGGCCGACTGAAATCAGACCAATATTGACGCCATTAGGTGATTTTGAAGGGTGAAAGTCTAGACGGAGGGAGGAGAGGACTGACCCAAAATTAGCATGATTTTCTATTGTTTCTGTTGTTTATTTTAAGAGATAAAACAGAGTTTTGGGATCGATTTTTTTTTTAAATGCCCTACATCTTTGCTACGTAAAAAATTTCTGTTGGATGTACGGTTTAGGAATTATTAGAAATTATTACAAAATTGTTTATTATTTCTAAATTAGATAGCCCTTCTTCGCAGATCACTGGTTCGTAATTACTGAACCCCTTTTATACCTATTATATTTTTTACTATCGAAACTCGGGGCTTCGCGCCTCGCAAATGTGTTAACTGCATTAAAGCGCCAGGACCCCATAATTTTACGCTTTTTAGTAAAGTGGAGGAACAAAACGATCTATGACTAAGTCATTTTCTCATCAAGTCGGAGGGTTTCATACACTTCATATTGTTTTGAAACTATGTTTGTTCTTTGCACGTTACAATTAATTATTTCAGTAGGTTGATTAGGGAAACAGTCAGTCTTAGAGGACCCTCAGCTGATAAGGTGCCTTCCGGATTTAATAACGCTGTTTTCAAGCCATTCTGAAGGCGCTGTATTCCAAAATTCAGTACCGGAGTCAACCAGGACAAAATTTAGACTGCGAGGTCCCTCAGCTGAACACCCCTCCTCCATTACTTGTAAATTAATGTATTCTACGTGTTCCAGAAGCGCTCCATTTCAAATTTTATAGCATTTCCAAGCCAAATGAAACCTTTTCCAAGTCAAATGAAACCTTTTCCAAGTCAAATGAAACCTTTTCCAAGTCAAATGAAACCTTTTCCAAGTCAAATGAAACCTTTTCCATATCAAATGAAACCTTTTCCAAACCAAATGAAACCTTTTCCAAATCAAATGAAACTTTTTCCAAACCAAATGAAACCTATTGAGAAAATGAGTGAACTGAGGTACCTAGATAGGTAGGTACCCACTCACATTCAACAGTCAGAAATTTCTCAAACTTACTTGTTTCCTATTCTACTAAGGTGAGATCCACTTTGGTAATCCTATGCCTGAAATTCATCGAATTTTCATTTTGTCAACGTCTTTCTATGATAGGTACAATTGCATCTACCTGCAACTTGCAGGGTACCTACCTATCTAGGTACCTCAGTTCACTCATTAGCGAATTTTTGAAGAAAATTAAGCTATTTTTCTCGCCTCAAAATTTGTAGAATGTGAATTTTTGAAAAAATTTTATGCAGAAATCCGTTTCAGGCTATTCTGAATCATATTCTGAAGTAGTCTGAGTGTTGTCGCAGCACCGTAAAAGTTTCAAATAGTTATCTCAAGTATCAGCTGTTTACCAGTTGTTACAATATGGAGCTACCCATGTGTTCTACCGCGAAATGCGTTCAGTTATTCGTTTTTTCACAGCCAAAGGCAAATCCGCGACAGAAATTCATCGCGAGATTGTCAATGTTTATGGACAAACCACGGTAAGTCGTCAATCCGTGGCAAAATGGTGGGATTTGTTTCTGGGAGGTCGAGAAGTGACCCACGATGAGCCCCGTAGTGGTCGACCGTCTTCGTCTCGGGTTTCATCCGTCATCGATCAAGTTCGCGAGATTTTGGAGTCAGACCGGCGCTATACTCTTGACGAGATCATGTTCAAACTTCCCAACAATATTGAATCAAGCCGAGTGAGTATTCACCGGATCATTACCAAAGATTTGGGGTTCACAAAGGTTGGAATGTTGTCCAAAACTTGATCGATGACGGATGAAACCCGAGACGAAGACGGTCGACCACTACGGGGCTCATCGTGGGTCACTTCTCGACCTCCCAGAAACAAATCCCACCGTTTTGCCACGGATTGACGACTTACCGTGGTTTGTCCATAAACATTGACTATCTCGCGATGAATTTCTGTCGCGGATTTGCCTTTGGCTGTGAAAAAACGAATAACTGAAGGCATTTCGCGGTAGAACACATGGTAGCTCCATATTGTAACAACTGGTAAACAGCTGATACTTGAGATAACAACTTGAAACTTTTACGGTGCTGCGACAACACCCAGACGAAACTTCTGTAAAAATTTCAGCCCTATCGGATCATCTCGCGATTTTTTAAAAATAAGTGCAACTTACTTTTGAGACGACCCTCGTATGTATGTGTCATTCCAGACAATAACTGTCCGTAGAATTGTGGTAAAAACTTCAAAAAAATTTTAAAATGTTAAGGACACAAAACGAAAGTTCAAGTTCGTTGGCCAGCATGATCGGATTACATCTTCGGGTTGAAATTTTCAAAAATGTAGTCAAAAATTTCAAAATAGCCTGTTTTTTGCGATTTGTTGTGCGAAATAATGCCATTTTTCAGCATACTAACATGTGGTATATTCGGAATCAGCGTAAAATTTCCTATAAGAATATGTATCAAGTTTTCAAAAATTTCAAAGTTGAAAAATCAGTCAAAAATCGAAATAATGCCGTTCGCTAGTTGTAAAAATCGGTAATATTTGCATGAAACATTGTCCAAATTCAGATTGAACTACTCTTTTGTAGCGACTGAAATGTCGAAGATTTCTTAAAAAATTCGCTCATGGGGTCATGCTGCATGACTGGACTTTTTTCTCAATAGGTTTCATTTGGTTTGGAAAAAGTTTCATTTGATTTGGAAAAAGTTTCATTTGGTTTGGAAAAAGTTTCATTTGATTTGGAAAAGGTTTCATTTGGTTTGGAAAAGGTTTCATTTGATATGGAAAAGGTTTCATTTGGTTTGGGAAAGGTTTCATTTGACTTGCAAAAGGTTTCATTTGACTTGGAAAAGGTTTCATTTGGTTTGGAAATGCTATATCTTAAGACGATTGGCAAAGAAATCGGCCGCTCAAGGCCCTCAGCTGATCAGTGCGCCTCCATGCCTTGTAATTGTTTTCGAGGTGTCCCAAAGGAGCTCCATATTAAATTTCATCATGGCAGTGGATTAGAAAATGAATTAGCTTTAGATGTCCCACAGCTGATCAGAGTCCCTCCATAATTTGTAATTGTATTGTAGATGGTTCACGACTCAAGATGCGTGGATTCCTAAACGCAGAACTCTAACATGTATATAATCATTAAACGAAATCTATTATACATACAATATCTAAATAAATGTAACTGCATAGCCGTAGGGGCCTTCCGAGGAGACATTAATTAAGTTAAACATAACACCTACACTTTACTAGTCCTTCTATATTTAACAAGAGCTGACCAACTGAAAATCAATGAAGTGATTACCTACCTACGCTTCACAAGCCCAATAGGATACATAAGTTATAATAAACTCGATTTCATTAAGTCAGAATTCCCTTGGAAGAGTTTTCAGGGCGAATTTGATATTTTTTACTGTTACGATTCACTCCAGTGTTGATTTCTTTTTCTCTTGTCGATGTTTTAGCCCTTAGGGAAAGCAAACGGATAAAGACACAGCGACCAGGGTGGTTTCATTCGATTCTTCTGGCGGATATCTATAAATGAAACGGACTTATATGAATGAAATGTTAGAAAAATCATGTTACATTGCAAGATTTTAAGATCTCAATTTTTGAATATTTCAGCCCTAGGGGCCCCCCCCCCCCCCTCTGTTAGAGTTAATCGTACATGATGCCGATGCTATCGGCACGTCCCCGGCCAAACTATGATTTTTAAGCCAAATTTCTTAAATTTTGGTCCAATACTTTTTGAGAAAAGCTTCGGACGGCGTACAGCGGATAGACGGATTTTTTTTCTTCCGATTTTTGGATTCTACGAATCTTGAAACGTAAACCAACAAATTTCTAAGGGGGGTTAAAAAAAATTTTTTTTCTTGGACGATTACACAGGTTCATTATTGAACATAATGAACAAAAAAAAAAAACTTTAAAATGGGCAAACTGAGCCATCTTTAGTAGGCCACCGTTTTTTATTCAACCAATTTTGAGATGACAGACAAAGATTTTCGCTCTCGGAACGGGCGACATTTTAAAAATCTAATCTGAAACCTTCTCCTGAAATTACTACATACGGCCTTGGTTCCTGGACTAGGTGATTCTAAAACGACTTCTGAATTTCAAAGTTTCTTTTATATAAGAAATGCTAAGATAAACTGATTTTTTAAAATAGATTTCTTCTTCTAATTTTAGTCTTTTAGGGAATATTTACTAGAATGTGAAGTTATGAATATTTACCTTGGAAACGACAGTTAAAAAACCATAAATAGCCTCAAGTCTAAACTTACATAAACAAAACACTCTAATCTGGCGCCGCGCCTTATCTACTTGTTTCTTCATCAAAAGAGCCGTAACAACAAGTAGATATTGCATAATTGCTTAGCATTGGCACGTACTGTACAAGCTTAGTACGTCAGTTACAGCTAACCGTAACCGTAGCCTTGTTTCAAACCAATATCACAGCAACTGGCCGCCCATACAGTCGGGAAGAAGGAAGAAATTTGTAGATACGGCGCGGCGCACTGTGTGGCCAAATAGAAAAAAATTCTCAGTCATGCAGCATTTCTAATAAAGCGAATTTTCAAAGAAAAGTCGTGTATTAAATTAAATTAGGCACTTAAATTCTGATTATTGAGGCCGACCCTGTCCTGAATAAAACTGAGTGGTTAACCGTGTGACGAGATTGCAAAGAAAATTTTAGGACGCACAGCACAATTCGAAAACACCAACATTTTAATCAATTATGGGCATTTTTCACTTGAAACTCGATTTTGCTCACGTATTTATGCAACTTGTGGATCTGGGAATGGTCACAATTGATTTGCTAACTTTTTTTTTACCATTAAATTGTAAATTTGAACGTGAAATTGTATGTATGTATCTATGTATTGTCATTCCTGACGATAACTCTCGTTAAGATTGAGATAAAAATCCCGTTCTTGCGCCAAATAATACTGCTTTCCAAACGAAAGGATGAATTCGTTAGCCAAAATTTTTTGAGCACATCACATTGGTCAAATTTCAAAAAATGTACTGAAAAATCACTAAAAATGTAGCCAACGGTTAAAAATCATTAAATTTATCATTTTCAGCAGAGTTTTAGTCAAAACAAAATTATCAACGGATAAATAGGACATTAAATAATTTTGCAAGAAAAAATTAAGCTGAAAAACGTACCTACTACTTAAATTTCCTTAATATTTGCTAAAAAATCTATAAAAACTGCACACAAAAAAAAATCTAAAAATCCAACATCTTTTTTGTAAAGCCGAATTTTATTTAGTATAAGTGTTTTGCCATAATTTTTTCAACGATTGCAATACCACTTAACATACTATTATATGATCGGTGGTAATTTAAGAAAATTCGCTCATACGGTCATGCTGCACGATTGGAACTTTTTTCAAAAACATTTTTTTTCTTTTTTTTCACCTGAAACACAATAGTTGGAACTCCATGCTTGGTATTACATTTAATCAAATGCATCGCCCTGTTGGAGCCCTTGAAGCAGTGGATGATTTTTGGTTTATTATTTCCAATAATAAGCCTATGTGATCGTGTAGCAAAAAAATTTTATAACCCCCCCTCAAACTTTGTCACTTTACGTTTCAAGGTGCGTAGAATCCAAATTTGAAATGTCCGTCCGCCGTCCGGGCCATAAAAGGCCTGAGAATTGACTTTAAAAACCCGTTCTTTCGCACATAGACTCCATTTGGGGTCTAGTTGGTCCTAACGTTTAACCATCCCGATCGCTTTACTCGCATAGATGCTATGGGCCAAAAACGGGCGAAAAAGTGTCTTTTTCGAGGCTTTGAGTGTTAGACGTGTTAGACGCACGCCTGGCACGCTTGGCAGGGGGTCACGGTGGGTGGTGAGGTGGGTGAGCGGGAGGTGGAGTGAGAGGAGCAGAGGAGGCACCGCGGCACCTTGTGGTGGCTGGAGCGACCAGGGGCGTAGCAGAGGGGTGTAGGAGAATTAATGTTTATTCCTTTCACGTATTATACCCATATAATACACGGCGGCACCATGAGGTGGGTACGGCGTTCCTTCGAGGCATGCATATATGTTTTTTCAAGGTCATATTTGTGTGTTAATACCAATGCTTTTCCTACGCATATTTAATAACATATCCTCTCGACTTTTCCTACGTACTTAGATAATGATATTATTAAGGCAATAACTATTTGAATAGATAGGAGCTCAAATCGAGAAATATAAACATGCGTATATAATTATAGAAGTATAGGTTGTGGCAACTCGAAATAGGACACGCCGAGGAGTCTGGACGGGCCTTATGACGTACGCAAGCCAACTAAAACTACGATCATACTCAATTGAAAAAATAATAAACCTTTGTGAAATAATTTGCAGCGTTTTACATTTGCTATGGGTGTTTGTGGCGGACGAGCGGGCCAATTTTGCATGAGGTGCGTGCCAATGGAAGGTCCCGAGGTTCAGCGGGAGGAATTCCTAGCATATATGACAGCAATGTCTAGGATATGCATTTGCCTGGAAGAATTCCTGCCCGCCGTTTTCGGATCTGAGTCCGCTCCTTGGCACAGCCGTCGCCCATGATACACTTATTTTGTAATGGTAATAGGTATTTCCGAAAAGCACTTATGAATTTCCCAATAATCGATATTTGAGTCTCTCATTCGTTTCATGCGTAGAAGCCCTCAACTCGGTCCTTAAAATCTTTTCCCTTACGATAATTTTAGTGGCCAAAAACTTTTTTAATTATGTGTCTCTCCCTTAAAATAGACGAATTATTTTCTGCAATTAAAAAGCACTACCATTTAGCCTAGGTTATAAACAATTGATGATTGAATCTATTTTACCAAGGAACGAACAATTGTATTAATTGGGAAAAGGTAGGAAAAATAAAAGTGTTAAAATTGCTCACAAATCATCTCAAACGTTCAGAATGAAGTTCAAATTTAACCCCCTAAATTTTCTTCCCTATTTTTCTCCCCGCGATACCTCTTGCAAGATTTAATCATCAAATACGCTCCCAATGTGGGTTGATTAACGAGATAGAGCTATATCAAGACATGGTCATATCCAAAGAATAAATGCATTTTTAATACAGAACGAAACAAGATGGAAATAGAACAATAACAGCCCCACGTAACCAGTCTCAGCTACGTGACAACCGCAGCTTTTCCTGCCCCTGTGGGTGGAATCACGAATCCGGCTCGCGGCGCTGTCTCGTCTCTTCCCAGCAATGATACGTTTGCCATTGTCGCCCCGCCGGCAACGCGTTATTTCGAGCATTTATGGCCCATTATGTGGGTTGATCGGGAGAAGGCCAGAACTCTTTTAAGCAGGTTGTAGTTAATGATGACGCCATACAAACCGCACTGGCAACACTTTCACGGCGGAATGTACGGGAAGGTAGGGTCCCCCCTTATATAATCCAAGCTCCAGAGAAAGTCTGGGGCACATCAATGTTTATTTTGACTGATGAATTATTTTTCCTCCCGCTTTGGAGTCGAATAAATGAAGGACATCGACGCTGGGGAGGGCGTAATAATTGCATCTGCCCACCCAATCCCTAGAGGCTAATTTCGCCTATTTCTTTTCTCCTGTCTCCGCCGCTTGCTACACTCGACCTGGAATGGATTCTCAAGGACGTTGTCCGACATTTTCTTGGCTTTACAGCCCCGTGTGCTCGATTGGCAGCGCAATACGTTGGAGTTTCTCAACCCTCCTCAAAGGTCAAATTTTCTCTAAGGTAGGTATTTCAGTAATTTCCATTACTACTTACATACCTATTCTATATTCTATCCTTTGGAGTGGGTTTTACGTGATACCGAAATTTCAGGCAGATCCTCAGCCTGTATGTGTTGTTTGTAGGAAGTATTGTAAACATTGGCCTAGTAGTTTGTGAGAAATGCCCACAGTACTCTGAATTTGGAGAAAATGAGCCACATTGGAATAATTGATGTATTGGATGGATAAATGGTATTTCTGTACATATATATTGCTTTAGTACTCGTTGAATAGCTGTGAACTGCTTTGGAGTACCTGTTCAAAGTTGACTTATAGTAAGAGAAGTTCAACATCCAGCTATGCTCCTGGTGGCGATATCTTCTTTTCGAATTATTTTTTGCTCTATTATTGTACTACAGTACAGAAAATATCAAGCGGTGATATATATATATATATATATATATATATATATATATATATATATATATATTTATTTATTTATGCAGAAATTTATTATCTCAAATTAAATATTGTATTCAATATATCTCGACATCAGATTAATCACATAATCCTCGTTTTTTATACCTTTCTTGGAGCGCCATTGAAAGAAATTTATTAAAATTCCAAGCGATTTAATTTTGTATCTTGTTTTATAACTCTGAACCGCAATAAATATAAGTGTACACTATGTATAGTTTTCTTGGCTTTACAGCCCCGTGTGCTCGATTGGCAGCGCAATACGTTGGAGTTTCTCAACCCTCCTCAAAGGTCAAATTTTCTCTAAGGTAGGTATTTCAGTAATTTCCATTACTACTTACATACCTATTCTATATTCTATCCTTTGGAGTGGGTTTTACGTGATACCGAAATTTCAGGCAGATCCTCAGCCTACATGTGGTGTTTGTAGGAAGTATTGTAAACATTGGCCCAGTAGTTTGTGAGAAATGCCCACAGTACTCTGAATTCGGAGAAAATGAGCCAAATTGGAATAATTGATGTATTGGATGGATAAATGGTATTTCTGTTCATGGATATTGCTTTAGTACTCATTGAATAGCTGTGAACTGCTTTGGAGTACCTGTTCAAAGTTAACTTATAGTCAGGAAAGTTCAACCTTATATAATCCAGGTATGCTCCTGGTGGCGATATTTTCCTTTCGAAATATTTTTTGCTCTATTATTGTACTACAGTACAGACAATATCAAGCGGTGATATATATATATATTTATTTATTTATGCAGTATTTTATTATCTCAAATTAAATATTGTATTCAATATATCTCGACATCAGATTAATCACATAATCCTCGTTTTTTACACCTTTCTTGGAGCGCCATTGAAAGAAATTTATTAAAATTCCAAGCGATTTAATTTTGTATCTTGTTTTATAACTCTGAACCGCAATAAATATAAGTGTACACTATGTATAGAGAAATAAGAAATTTAATCACGACAATTGCTTGGATTGTCATACTTCCTGGGATGGAACATTCTTGTATTTAAAAGCAGTTGAAGCACCTTTTTTGCACCCATGACGTTTAATAAACTAAACATGGACACAACCAGATAATTTTTGATTTCGGCTTTCCAAACAGGTGCCATATGATGGTGTCTGACCAGTAAAACGGCTTTTGAAACTCATTTGCACGATATCGTTACGGCCCCGCCCGCCTGGGCGAAGTTGTTCAGTTCCCTTGCACTGCGACGTCAGACGTGATCTTCCTACCCGTTTATTGCCCTAACTGAACGGTATTTGGGCTGAACATTGATTCTTGGGGGTTCTCAAGTGCGCTGAATCCGAATTTGCGGTCAGAACTGTGAAATTCCAACAGGTGACAGTTCCCCTTTGTGAGGGGGAGATATTCTTGAATATTAACATAGTTTCCTTTACTATATGAACATATTGACCCAAAATAAATGGTTTTTGGTTATAATTTCGTTATCATCTACAATAATCCTGGTCGCTTGTAGAATGACAAGTGCCCGTTCGAGTATAGTAACACACAGCATTTAAACATATCAAGGACTGCCTTCATAATCACCTAAACTTCCGGCCTGCAACTTCATGTGTCACTTCCACGGTAGACACCCGCAATTGTGGACAGTGAAAAAGTTCGTAGAAGGAAGGCAATCAGGCGGGATGAAGAATCGAATGAGAGAAAGAAAGAATTCGATTTGTCAAGGAACATTAGAAACTTTTTCTAGCGTGGAGGTTTCTTGATCCACGTACCTTTGTAATGGCTTTGGAGCAGATGACGGTAATAGAACGCGCTCTCTTATGATCATCTCTCAGGTGTTAGAGGTGACAGGTGTGATGGAAGTTTACCCTTCCTAAATGACGCTCCTTGTTTCCGGTTTCTACTCAGCAGTATTTCTAAATTTCACGGGCCGGCGAGCTTTTCTTTTGTGATTCATATGTGGGAGGTACTTGTTCGGAGTGATGGACGTGTCCATTTTGAAATACGGTTTATTCGTTAAATCAGTAGATTTTCGTGGAAAATGAAGCATTGAAATGGCTAATGGCTTCAATAAATTCTAAATATAAGTGTTCCGTTATGTACACTCGCTCAAACACACGAACACGATGTCTATTGAATGAGTGGTCATTGTAAAATTCCATAATATAAGTAAATAAGTATATATATATATATATATATATATATCCAATGGCCATACCCGTCTTACAGACACCTGCTTAGTGCAGAAGCTGGAGATGTTGTGTGTGGGAGGTGTGGGGGTGATCTGTCCGTCCGCCATTTTCTGGAGGACTGTCCAGCCCTTATGGACCTCCGAGTCCAGCATCAGCCTCCTCTGTGGGTTGACGTTTTATCCAGACAAGACCAGGTCCGGTCCCTGTTGTCGTATCTGAGAGCCGCTGAGCTCTACTACGAACTGTGATCTCTGATCTGTGATATTATATTAATATACATCTAGTCGCAGTTTTATTTCACTTTGCAGATTGTATATAGTAGCATGTATATAGTTATTAGCCTATTTTACATAATAGTCTTAGTTGTATTACTTCATTTTTGGGTTTTTTTCAATCCACTTTGGGGGTAAACAGTGGTCATCACTGTACCCCTCATTTTTTTCCCCCTCCGAGTTGCCAGTAGAGCCCATGATGGCTCTCCTTTTTAGTCAAGGATGGCAACATGGCTCCCCTTAGAATCGTGCCACTTCCAGTGTCTCTTTAAACACCTTGTTCAATGCTGCTAATGACCCTTCTGGTTGAGGTGCGGCTTAAAAAAAAAAATATAAATATATATAAAACCTAATAGGTCACATCCTTTAACAACGTTTTTGGACTTCTCTAGTTGAAGAAGAAAACAGGAACTAAATATCTAGTTACCTATTGAACTATTCACGAGATTCACCTGAATACATATATTATTTTTGGAAAGATTACGCAATCGGCGGTGTCCCAACCAAGCGATAAAGTACTGGTCGCCAGCACGCGGAAGCGGGCACCACGGATCGCCGATTCTCAGTGTTGCCAGAAATTCGTAAGGTCCCCGACAAGGCGTCCTTAAATGGGAGAAAATGCTGTCCCGCGATTTTCCTATAACATACTTTTCCAAACAAAGAACCGGTGCGAATCATTACGTACTGGTTTAATATGTCAGCATTTGATAGCATTTCTGTGCTAATCTCTGGCCCACACATGAACTTGATGATGCCATTCCCGTTTCCCTTCAGCTTACCTACCTAGACAGGCACACATGCATAGTCAGTTTGAACGAAACGAACGAATATGATTGCCAAGAAATAGTTCAATCTACTTTGCGCAGCCGAATGTTGCTATAGCGATTCGCGATCGTGTTGACGATATTTTTCTCTTATAGCATTCCGAATCGTGAAGAGTTGGTGGCAGTACTCCAGGTGGTCTCATCCGATTCATTGAATTGAGATCTTTCGGAATCAACTATAAAAACTACCCATTCTATCTAGAGTGTTTATGAGATAATGGTTTCAAACATATCAACCCTTGAACTGTACTACTTCAGGTTGATTGAAAGTTTGATTTTTATTCTCTATTACCGTTCCTGCACTTTCATATTATTACTATTATGCTACTGGGCTATGCCCGTGTTTAATTAAATAAATAAAAAGTGATACAGAGATTTCAAGCAAATCCCCCGCCGATTGTTTTTCTAAATTTTTCAAGCAGTTTGGGAAAAAAGTTTCGGGTCAAAAGATCGGAGGATTTTTTTTCTCGAATTTCGGATGCTATGTTGTTATTGGAAATAATAAATCTAAACTCTGCAAATTGAACACCAATGTTAATTATATGTTGGGTTAGCAAAACCGTCCGCGTAGATCAGTATTCTTGTGTTTTATCTACCTTCGTAACATAGGTATCTACACTTTTTAGATAGGAAAAAGTGGAATTACTCATTCATGAGTCTTTCATAATCTGTCTTATGGTCCAGTCGGTGCATCGAACCCCATCACCACAATCTGTTCAAACGAGGAAATTGATTTACGATGCGGCCGAAACAGCTTTTTTAAATAGTACCCTTAAACTCTTGTGGAACGGCGATTCGTTCAACAATAATTTACTCCAAATTTTAAAGTAGATCTAAACTGTCGTCCAAACCACGATTCATTTGTCAACCTACAAATTCAACCTTTGGAAATTATAATATTAGTCATTATTTTGGTTCATCTGTGAGTGTTACTGAGATATAATTCAATTGGAAGCTGTATCCTTAAAGTCACACATACTTCACTGCAGCAGGTGAATGCGTTTATCTTTTTCCATTCGATGGAATATTGACGTGCCTGTATTATGTTATGTCAAATTTACAAAAAATAAATACCTAATCAATGGTTAGTTTATTAACAAATGAATACGTAATTAAATAAATGGAAACCATTGTTTCCGACAAACATTTGCTTCTGAGATGTTGCACGGCTGGGTCTTTGATTTGGATAGGCGTGTAGTATTGGAATTATTTCCATTTCTGATGGTAGACAAACTGATTCTAATTATGAACTAGTTAACCCTATATCATGTTGGATTTTAGTGTTGGGTGGTTTGACTTTATTTTAACCTGGCTACTCACTTTCTGTAAGAATTGGAACCTAAAATACAGACAACAATGTTGAATGGATGAGCGAAATTACGGACATTTTTTTTAACCCTGAAAACTCTGGTTATTCATTCTTGACGATGAGTTATCCGACTAGTTTATATAAGCAACATAATTGTTCGAGTCATTTTCGGAATTAAAAAGTCATTTTTCCCTCGCTTTTCGGTGCAGCTTCCACTTGGATTGGATGAGTTTTCTCCTAGTCAATTTTTAATTTGGAAATCTTAGGGACTGTATAATTCTGTTTAGGAAGAATATACATACTTCCTAGAATTTTTTCATTTTAAAAAGTAATATTTCTTTGACAGCGGTTAACGAAGCTGTTAGCGTTGAAATCGCATGTTTTTCATATTAAATTGAGTGTCAATCAAAACCTCCGGCCCCCTCCGGTCTGGGATTAATTTTTCTTTGTAACTAACCCTTTGATAAAATTTTGGCTTTAACCCCCACCCTTCCCCAAGGTGTTATGATTTGAAACTTATAGATATTTATGTAGAGTGCCCCAAAAGTAACCCCCTCCCCCTAATTTTTCTCCATAATTTGTGAGATATCGGAATGCAACTTCGAGAGCGTTTTTACTAGTTAAGAGCCTGATAATAAGTTTCGGTCTAATAAAAATCAGAAAAAAATTCAAAAGTTTATGGACTATTCAAAGGGGTACCTAAGTATGGGTACTTGGAAAAATGTTTTTCTATTTTTTTCCGAGTGACACATCATTTCAAAGATTTGTTTAGTGCTGAAGACGATGGTGAAGCCCAAATTACGATACCTTATTCCGTCCTCGGATTGGACTGAAAACTGTACTTAATTTCATTAAAATGTACCATTTTGGTCCGTTTTAAGGTTGAAATTAGTTGTAAATCCCTCAATTCATTTTATATCCTCAAATCGAGAGTCGCCATCCGAATCGCTACAATGAGGGAAGTATACCCCGTAATTTAGTTGATTCGTAATCGCGCTGCTTTCTCTGGAGATCAGGCTAATTTTTAACCCGTTTACTCCGTTGATTACAGATTCATTAGTTATTGAGGTAGATTATGTTATATTATGTCAGTTTGATGACAGGTGTTTCGATTTATCATACTATTTTTATATGTCAAACAAAATACTATTTACAATAGTATGTTGTATTTTCATCTCTGTAGTAATGCGTTGTATATTAGTCAGTAGTAACTAAAGTGATTTATCTTTGTTTTTCAGGTAAAGCAAAAGTCCTTTGGCGGTTTTTGTAGTCCTAGTCGATTATGAAAGGTAATATGAACTTAACCAAGAGCATAAACATTTATACATATACCTAACGTTATTTATAGTGCAATCAATGCTTCCTATATTAATCTATTCTCTTATGCAACTGTTTTTGGGAAATAGAGATATTTCATTTTTCGTTGAAGTCGGTTCAAATCCATTTGTAGTTTTTCGAGCTGAAGGATTTTATCTTTGGTCATAATTGGTCGCTTGATGAAATGGGAGGTGGTGGAATGGTTTCAATCGATGATGCATCATAAAGTTAGTGGAACATATAAACCTCTCACCCCGGTCGTGTTTTATAAAGTGACCACATCATGCCCAAAAGTGGACAAAAGTTTAAGTTTTTCTGAAACAGGTAGGGGGGCCAAACTACCCCCAATATTTCACATTTTCGGAAATATCGGGACCGTCCCTGAGTTTCCGTGATCTTCCCGGTCTCTTCTAAAACAGCTAGCAAACATGTAATGAAATTTCAACTTCCACATTTATCTGGGAGTTCTTTGAAAATTTGCTCATATAGCTATGCTGCTTCTTCTATTGAATTTCCGTAAAAATGAAGCTATTGCAATGGCTCTAACAATTTCGAAATCAAATATATATATATATATATATGTACCTAGTCTGTTTTTTTTTTGTTTTTGTTTTTTTTTTAATGCACTTTTTTAGAAATTCGAGCAATTTAATGTTCCCAAAAAGTGCTTGCCAACGAACTCATCCTTTCATTTGGTAAGCTGGTTTTTTTTTGGCGCAAGAATGGAATTTTGATCTCAATGCTGAAGAGAATCTCCCCTCAAAGGCGAAGGGTGGACACCATTAACTTGACAAAATAAAATATAATTAAAAGAAGTGAGGAGGACGCCCAGGTTTACCCGACGGTGGCTCTAGGGATGAGGGAAGTTGCTGGTGGATGTGGAGGAAGAGTTGTTAAAATGTATAGTGGAAGCTAATTCGGAAGATAGAAGGCAGTGTGATAACAAATATCGAATATTTATATTGAACAATTTTAGACAGTATTTTACACAAGAGTGAAACTAGAAAAGTGTTGCGTTGATCAGGACAATTTCGTAACAATGATACAAACCATATGTGTGTATCAGAACGTTAATTATCCTAAATGTCTGGCGAGTGGAATGTTTGAATGGTAGGTGAATTTCAACACTCCCCCTCACTCAACAGAACATAAACACTTAACAAAGTCCTATAGCCTTTGTGAGTTCACAATGCCGAGGGCTGGTTAGTCCTTTTGAGAGTATGTCGTGCTTTTCGACGATCTAACTGATCTAACTCGCCGTTTGCTTTGTACTTGTTTTTCAACATCATTTTGTTTCCTACGACGTTTGACCCGTTGATTCTTTCAACTATTTTCCATGTTTCGTTTTCTTGGTGGGCTCTAATTTCATTTTTAATGGCTTCCTCCCAAGATTTTGCGTCTGTTCCCTCCAATGCTTCTTTTTGGGTTAAGGATGCGACTTCAAAATCATTGAACCTTGCTGGTGGATTTAGTTGTGCCCTATCCCTTAGATTGTACTGGTTTTCATTTCTTTGGTCTTCATCTTCTTCGTGATTGTTTTCAATTTCGAGTTCCGCCTCCTCGTCATTTGGTTGAGTTTCATGATTTTTGTTCGTGAATACATCTATCATTTTGTCTTTGTTCTTGATGAATTCTTGAGTTTCAGATCCTGAACTGGATGGAAATGGATCATTTTTTGTTTGTTCAGTATAGTAAAATTGGTTGACTACTTTTACATCCCTAGAAATCATAATTTTGTTTCTTGAGGGCATCCAGACTCGGTATGCCTTTGAGACTTCAGAATAACCAACGGATATGCCCTCCTCGGCTCTGGCTTGGAATTTGTCTTTACTTTTAGTTTTATCCAGGACGAATGTCTTGGCGCCAAATATATGTAAGTGTCGAACTGAAGGTATGCGTCCTGTCCATCTTTGGAATGGAGTTTGATGGTTTAAAACTCTAGACGGACATCTATTCAACAAATAGTTAGAGCAATAAATGGCCTCAGCCCAGAACATCGGTGGCATATTTGATTCGAGCATGAGACATCTTGCCTTATCTAGCAAAGCTCTATTTCTGCGCTCGGCCAATCCATTTTGTTCGGGCGTTCGAGGGGCTGAAAGTCGACGTCTGATACCAGAATCCCTTAGCAATTTTTCAAATTCATGGTTGACGTACTCCGCTCGTTCATTATCACTTTGGAAATATTTTATTTTCTTGTTTAGATTGTTTTCGACTTCATTCTTGAATTCTTTGAAATATTGAATTACTTCATTTTTATGCTTTAGGAAATATACTCGACCATAACGGGAATATTCGTCAATAAAGGTTACGAAATATTTCGATCCACCCGGAGACGCGCAACGCATAGGGCCGACCACATCGGAATGAATAATTTCAAGAGGGTCCAAATTTTTAGGTTCATCCCTTGAAGGAAAAGGGCGTTTTGAGAATTTTCCCTTGATGCACGTTTCACAATCATCGAGTGTGTCAGAAGGTTTAAATTTTAGTCCTTTCATTATTTTATTTTTCCTAGCTAGTTTTAGGTCATTTTCGTTTATATGGCCTAGTTTTTTGTGCCAGTTTTGGATTTCAGATACTTTGTCTGTAGTGGACATGTAAGCTGAAAAGTTATCTTCATTTATCGTGTACAGATTATTATTTTTATTTGCTGTTACAATTACATTTCCATTTTGGTCCCGAATTTCAGCACGGTCATTTTTGAAAGTTACCTCAAGACCTTTATTGGTTATCTTGCTAACGGATAATAAATTCATGCTGAGATTAGGTACGAATAATGTATCAGATAGATTTACAATATGGTCATCTCCCAGCTTCACTTTCACAAATCCTTTTCCAGCAATATTAGCTGTAGATTCTTTAGAAGCTAGCTTTAGTTTGCCATTTTGTTGTTCAAAACTTGTGAATTTTGATCTATCAGAACATAGGTGAGATGTACTACCACTATCTAAACACCAACTTGAACCTGCATTATACGTCTTAGTATTTGCGGCAAGACTTTCTTCTACAGTGTACCAAGTTGATTCTGCTAACTTTGATTTTTGTTGGTTACTTTTATTTTGCCAACACTTCTCAGTAGGGTGATTTGTTCTTCCACAAGTCTTACATGGTTTTCTATTTTTATTTTTGTAAAATTTCGACTGCAGTTTATTATTTGAGTAGAGTGCGTCTTCACTAGTTTTTAGGGTTTCATCCTTTCTCCTAGCTTCGAATTCTTCTATGATTTTTATTTTTAATTCGTCTGGAGTTGGAAGTTTATCCCTACTTTCGATCGCTACGCGGAAATTTTCAAAATTTTGAGATAAGCTATAAAGCATCATTATACTCAGTAATTCAGGATTTATTTGAATTTCCATTTCGCGTAGTTTTTCGACAGCATCCATGAATACATTTAGATGGTCACGAATGTCGTCGCTTTCTCTCATCTTATGTAAAACAAGTCTTTTTAAGAGAGTTGCTTTTCGAGCAGGACCAGAACTTTGGAAAACATTTTTTAATGTGTCCCACACACTTTTTGATGTGGTACAGTTTTTAACTTGCTTAAGTTCAGCTGGAGATATGACTAATAAAAGATCAGACCTCGCATTCAAGTCGTTTTCCATCCATTCTGCCTTTTCTGCTGCTGTTGCTGCCTCGTTTGGTTCAGGAATCGTCCCAACAACGTATCCCCACAGCTTGTTCTTTATGAGAATTGCTTCTGCCTGTATCTTCCAAGTATCGTAGTTGTCTTTTCTTAATGGCTCTATCCGGTAATTACTTCCGGCCATTTTTCTGGATTAGACAATTTCTTAGTTGAACCGAATCTACTACACAGAATGTTATGTTGAAGCAATTTTGGTCACAACCGTTTTTGAAATTTTTTCCGATACTATGTACTGGGATTCATAACCTGTTAAAATGTATAGTGGAAGCTAATTCGGAAGATAGAAGGCAGTGTGATAACAAATATCGAATATTTATATTGAACAATTTTAGACAGTATTTTACACAAGAGTGAAACTAGAAAAGTGTTGCGTTGATCAGGACAATTTCGTAACAATGATACAAACCATATGTGTGTATCAGAACGTTAATTATCCTAAATGTCTGGCGAGTGGAATGTTTGAATGGTAGGTGAATTTCAACAAGAGTGGGATGAAATGAAGTGCCTCTATAAAATGACCACCAGTTCAAGTAAGAACCCCTCAGGACGCGGGTGGTGAAACCAAGATACTATACTCCCGCCGAGATGCCAAACTCTAGCTCCGTGGCATTTTTCCCACACAACACCCCATGCCATGAAACGGTCGCGGCCATGACCTTGATGTTATTGGTCGCCACTCCTTTTAGCTCGGAAATCGCTTGCCGCAGGTCATTTCTGTCATATTTACTTATCTTAGCCCGCTAGGTCTGCTCCGTGTCCTCGCTGCCACTGACAACCTGGACACCCGGGATTATAGCAGAGCCATTGGCCTTGACGGCAACGATATCTGGCTTCTTGCCCCGATCACTCGGCATGTGATATAGTCTCTCCCATTCAACATCCCAACTGCTGGATGACAATGCGCCTGCTATCTGCTTGGCAACCGCATCGTGACGTGGAATATGGCCGTCGTGAGTTTGAGAACACTGCTACTCCACATGATACAGGTTTTAATTTTTACACCGACAGGAACGGCAAAGGGTGTCCACTACCCCTTGAAGCCACCCGGATGGCGTGAAAAGTGGTTCCTCACATACGTAAAACGTAACGTAAAACTCTAGCATTCGTTTCAGAACGCCTCAAACGGATTTCAATGAAGACAATTTTCGAAAATATTGATTTTAAATTTGTTTGAGCCATTGCAATTGCTTCGTTTTTAACGAAAATTCGCTAAAAAAAAGCTAGAAATCTCTTTGGAATTGCCGAATATTATTTTCAACAACGTTCTTACTATAAAATAGGTAGTTGAAAATTTCCTTGCTCTCAAAATGCTCAAATTCCAAACTGGTGAATAGTAAATGTGGTGCGATAATTTATGAAAATTCGCTCACACGAGCTTGCTGCATTACTAGATCTTTTTTTCGTGAGGTCTTAGTGGAGTGTCTTTCTTTCTTTCTACAGCTAATGGGACAAAGTGACAGTGGTTAGCTCACGGACCGTGAAAGAGATATCGGTCAAAGGGGGACCACAATCCTTGTCCAGGCGGGCGATCTGGGATTCAGGTTGCGGACGTGTATTTCAGGCGAAGAAACCACCCGGGCCCGCTAATGTATGGCAATCAGGGTCTAGACCAACCCCCTTATCAGCGTTATCTTGCACAACTGTAGTCGCTCTCCTGTACCAATATCGGGTTTGGCAACAACATCGGAGCGATGCGATGCGGTGACGGGGCCTTTGCCACTTACCATGCGTATGTCACCGCCGTCCAGCCCGCCTTGTCCAAGACGTAACGTTTACGATGAAGTAAGATGTCTTCAATCGGTTCCGTATCCACTGTCTCGTCTTGTACGCAAACTATTGAGGTTGCAGTAGAAACTAAAATACCAGGTTTGATAATGATGAAAATATTTAGTTTCCTATGATGGAAGCGGCATTAACCATTTCTTAGCTAAGAATTTCTGTGTATATAAAGTGCTGAAGACTTAAAATTGAAGTTTTTACTTATGAACTACATATCCGTAGGCACCCACCGGGAGAAAATTATTGAAATAAAATAAAACACTACTTGCCTGCGCTTCAAAAGTCTGTCTATAGGTTGAACAAGTTATAACTACTAGTGGGTCCACTCACCAAGTTACTCTCGAAGTTTGGAAGTGACATCATTTATTCGATCCAGCATTCCAAAAAACATCGAGACTACAATAATTACACTCATTTTTGAGGTTTGTCGTCCGATTGTATTTCTGAGGTGTTTCGTTCTACGTCGTCAACGATATTTCGGCAACATGGTTTCAGATCGGCATCAAATACTATACAGCATATCCCGGATGTCTAAGGAGTCTATCTACCGAATTTGAAGTCAATAGCTCTAAAATTACGTCCTTTAGAGAGGACGACACATACACAAACATAAACATAAGTTTATGTACTAACACATTTTAAGGGGGTTTATTTGTACTTCCTCACTACCAAAGGTAGGGAAGTTGTGATTTTGTCAAGAGACGAAAAAATTGTTGCCCTTCAAAATCCAAATTTCCACTTGTTTTTTGCGTTTTAGACCTTGCTGATCATTAGCGAATTTTCTTGGAAAATTAATCTATTTTTGTTCAAAATTTGTGTGTCTGTGGTAAATCCTTGTCATGCCCAAACCTATACCGAATTTCTGTCCGATGTTGATGATTTTTCAGGGATTTTGCGGGTTACATCCTAGATGGTCCCCTATAAATTTCGTTGTCATGAGATCTATAGTAGGCACGCCCCTTATAGTCAGTAACGTACAACTCACGCCCGACTCCTCAAGGACGTTAGACAATGTCATTCAGCTCAAAAATTTAGATTTGTCCACTAAACAATTAGAAAATTGGAAACCTGTCAAACGCTTCACGTTATATCAACTTGCAACCCCTAGTTTCTGGTCTATATTCCTTTATATCATGTTATTCAGTTTCGTCGTAACAATTGTAGTCCAGTATAAAAAACATAAGAGACGACAAAATGCCTAATGGGCACCATTACAACACTGTATTCCTTGACCAAAAAGGAATCAAGGGGTCAATCGTGAAATTTTATGTAACTTTATCATGTAACTTTTATTATTATGCATCATGTACTGTAATTATGTAATCATTATTATCATTGTAATCATTGTAATCATTATTATCATTGTAATCATTTTACTCATAAAAAACCAAAAAGATGATGCACATCCCCAAAACATAAATTGAGAAATTTTGTATCCCCAAAACTAAATCTGCATAAAACATTTGCCTACAAAAATAATTACTAAATACAAAAAATGATAATAATAAATAAAACTTTTCGGTCCCCAAAATTTCATCTTAGGGGGGAGGAGTTACGTATAACGCCCCAACCTTTGAGTAATAACAAGCTGACGCAGCAGCTAATCCCTATAAAAGCCCGCGGCCATCAGCCTCGGGAGTTCAGTCTCCATCCGTTCGTCCACACGTATACATCTCGCGCAGTGCATCATCTTCATCTCTTGTGAAAGTGAAATAAAAGTAGTTTTAAAAACGCAAATCTCCAAGGCTATTACTTAATTTATATATATATATATATATATATATATATATATATATATATATATATATATATATATATATATATATATATATATATATAAATACCTATGTATATTTTTTCTTCATTTTAAATTAATATAATTTGAGCTTCAACATATCACTTCAGATTTCAAAGTGAGAGACCGTAAATTATTAAATAAAAAGTCATGCAGCATTCTAAATAATGGTCTGCTATTCAAAAAATTATTTTGGATTTCTAGCTTTTTCTAAAGTTATTATTGGTTTTTTTCGTACATTATAATGAAATTCAAGGGCATTTTTCAGTTCGATTTTGTGCATACATTTTTGAATGTTCTAATTTAGGTATAGTCAATGAACTTTATTTGAGTAATATTCCGCTAAAAATTCAAAGTTAACGATTTTTAACCGAATTGGCCATTTGGTGCTTTTTACTGTTTTTTTTTTTTTAAGATTTTTAGTTACCTTAAGTATGTGGGTACTCAAAATATTCCTTTCTTGGGAGTCAATGTCTAACTGCGATTTCACAATTGCAATTACTTGAAAAAAAATGAATCTGTTTACCCACACTGCTTCATTATTAACACCAGTATGCTGGAGTAGGTTGTTTTCTTTCTTTTTTTTCCCCCCCTTTCTCTCAAATTATACGATTCTCGTTTTAGATGCACTAATGGTGGCGCGTTATACCTCCTTTAAAATGATGATAGAAAGAAAAATATTTGACTGCTATTTTTTGTCAGGGAAATCTGAAGTTCGGTCAGGGAAATGTCAGGGAAATTTGAAATTTCCATTTGGGCGCCACCCTGATCAACATTCAAACTGTCGAACCATTTTTAATTTCTACTGTGCTTTAAAGCACACAGAATCGTTTATAAAAAAACACTGTTTTTCGAACTGACTCCCCTTAAATGATGAATTCCGTTGAATTGATGGTAGGTTGTGCGCGTACGCAAACATGAATTATTGCCCCATGCATATTATGCATACATGCATAATAGCATGTATACACTATGTAATAAATATTTCGCAAATGCCTTCATTATCCATCATTCAGAAATTTGTTTAATAGTAATGCAGTGGGAGAGTGAGATTCCAAAAATATTTCGCTCATTACCATATAATTATTCTATTTTAGAATGAGCTTTAAATCGTCGAATGCTCTGTAAATACACGGCTCAGGGTTCGTGACAAGGATGTTTTCCAAAATGACGCGAACGGCTGGTTTTATGGGTCAGGATGGTAGCTTCCTAAGACAGGCAAGTCGCTCCCATGTAACCCCCTTCTCTTCCTACTTCTGATTGTTATGCAATCCAACGCCCGTTGCGACCCCCCGTGGAACTCGTCCTAATATTATAACACTTGGAAAATGGCCCATTATCAAACACTGACAACAAGCCGCCTCCTGACCTGTTTATTTTAGAAATTGATGTATTACAGCAGGCAGTGCTCCGCGCCTACTCTTGGAAGAGCGATTTCGGTTTCCAGGATGCTGACAACGGTTAGAGTTGTGTCACATATCATCCATTTTGCAATGATCATACTATATAATGGATGCGTATTTTAGCGAATTTTTAAAGAAAATAAACGCATGGCATATGACCCATTTCCAACGATGAAAATAAGCGGCCTTCTCACCTCATTACGTACTCTGGAAATGTATTGGTGTATCACGGCAGGCAGTTACTCCGAACCCTCTCTTGAAAACAATCTTTTTTTTATTGCTATAATTTTCAGGATTTTTACAAGCAACAAACAACTCCAACAGCCATGAATCGTACCTATGACCGGTACCCAGTCTTGATTTACATACCATTTCACCTCTATTTACTATACCTACTTGAACAAACTACGGACAGAAACAGAAACAATGATTAAATCAATTGTTCGAGAAAAAACACCCATGAATGCAGAAAATAACCCTGTGGTGAAATCCACCACCTCTTTTCAACAGCCCTTTTCAGGGCTACCAAAAAGAGGTAGGCACAACACAAAAATATTTATAAGACGTCGAGTTACAACTCCGTCAAACAAAATATTTCACCAGAGAGAAAATACTAAATTCTCTCTCAAAAGTGAAATATTAAAGAATAACACACAAGGCGACCTCCCCAAACATTTACTGGGCGAGAGAGATGCGACAAACATCTCGAAACAAGTCGCCTTGAATGAGAAACCTCAAACAGGAAAACTCAAGGTCGTTCAGCCACCCCCGGGGACCCCGTCACAGCGACGGACGCAGGGAAACCACCTCGAAAGACCAACTCAGCTATCATACGCACAGATACTGAGAAAACAATGTGCGAACCAATAAGATTGCACAGTCGAATTTATGAAATTAAGCGGACCAACCAGGAGGCGGCAGGAGGCGGCCACCTCCCTATAAATACCCCGCTGGGAGCCCTCCGAATTTCATTCCACTCTCCGCTCTCGACGACGACACCTCTGAAGTACGAAGAATTCTACACGCTCTACGCTGACGAACCTTCTGCATTACGAGTTCCTCTCAAGAACGGCTTCCTACTGCTTTCTACAAGCTCTACCTTCTCTCCACACAGATCTCGCATTGGCATCTACGAGTCCAGTGATTATTCATCCTGCTCATTGCCCAACGTAGTTCATCTGTCAGGACGCCACCCGGTACTTCTATCGATATTCTCTTTAGACAGTACGCCCGAGGGACGTTCCGAGCCGTGTCGCCCGGGTTTCGTAGCATTAAGCTCGTAACCGACCGCTGTGGGCACGCCGGTAAATTACTCTGCTCATCCGCTCTAATTTACCGTCTAAGGAAGCCTTTGTCAAGGCTACGAGGTAGGACCCTGACATACGAGCATTGGAAAGACGCTCTGTCAAGCGAGTCCACCTCCCAAACCCTCTATTTTTCACACATAGAGGCATCGAAACGAGCTAAAACTCGGATATTTCGATGGAACGTCGGCCGTCCTACTTCCCCTTGCAAGGGGAGGCAGACGACGGCGAAGCCGGGCCGAGTAGCCCCCGTAGTGCTCCCTACCGGCTACACGGCGAATCCGCTGAACCCAGCGACAGCGCAAGGCGCGACCCTCACGTCCGGATCGCCTTCTCGCCCGACGTATTCGTTCAAGAAACGTTTGACCAAGCCTCGCCTATACAAAAGATCGAGGATACCTTTCAGACTCGCTCTGAAGCCGATCATTACGATTCGACCAAGCTGTCCGAATACCCACGATATTCGACGCAGGCCTACCCGGCCGATCCGAGTGTCAAATACACTCCAAATGCACAAAAAGCGAAGGATACTTTTCAGTACCTCAACCAAGCTCAACATATTCCCCTTTCAGATATAAATCTAAGGCCGGAATATTACAAAACGGCTCAGTACCAAACTGATCGAACCCAGCACTTGCTACGCGAGCCCAGCGCTCCACGCGGCTGCGACACGAACTATCTCCCATTTCAGTCCGCCAAGCCAGTTGACCTTGGCGGATCCGCTCACATTCCTCACGGGAATGAGCCGGGGAATAACCCGCATAACGGAATATAAATGTCCGACTTGGCCTACCTACGCCAAGTAAAACATATCTAAATCCACTACAAATGGTGACCCCGCCTTTGAACAGGCTCAACACGGAGCATTTCGTTCCCTCTTATGAAGCTAGTGGATTTCAGGGAACCACTGAGGGCGTGCGACCCCCGCCGGGCCTCTACGCCCCACATCTCACGCAACATCCCTCTACACAAGGTGGTTTTCAAGCACTTTTAGAGGAGATGGGAGATTATCAAAAACCAATCTTCCAAAAGAAGAATATCGATCGTGCACTCGCCGAGTTCGATCAATACTGCGTGCGAAAACACCTGAGAACGCAAAACGAATGCTTCTCAGCTATATACAAGTGGGTACCAGAAGAAATGAGGGAAGCTATCGACTCAGCTTACCTCACGGCCCCCCACGCACCCTACGAAGAGGCCAAACAGCGCCTCCAGCGAGAATATGGGTTGTCCTTACAGGACAGGCTCCTCGCACTCGAGGACCCCGCATCTCTCGCCAAAAAACCCAGCACCAAGTACCACGAAATGTACTCGAAAGCTGTTGGGTACTTTTCGGAAGCTCTGATCACTCAAAAGTGGATCGAGACTCTTCCCATCGAAGCACGAGGTATGGTCGCAGCTCAGCCTACCACGACCTCCCGGCTCGACCTAGCTGATACGCTACACGCGTACAGAACAGAGAATACTTCTCTGAACATACGAGGAGTAGAATCTACTCCGAAACCCATAAATACTGGTTTCAAAAAGGCCCTCTCGAAACAAGCTGAGTTCAAACCCCAACCAGTGGAGAGTAAGCCTCACAAACCGACGGCCTATGTCTGTCGAAACCACGCACGTTTCGGTAACGAAACTCGCAAATGTGCAGACCCAGAACACTGCACTTGGAAGACAAACACTGCTTCCAAAACTAACAGAAAGGTAGCGACTATAAGCCAGCCTAAAACCGGGTTTCTACCGAAAATACTCAGAGGTCGGTACAAGAAAGTACCGTTCCAACCTCCGACACAGAGAGTTCGGAAAACGAATAACTGCCAGTGTATCTGAGCCTATACGCCGGCAGTCTACTGAGTATAAAAGGCTCTTTTTCAAGTGCAAACTAAATGGCACTGAATTTCTCATTGACACGGGAGCAGAAGTGAACATTCTGCCCCACAATGTCACAAAAAAATTGGGCTTGAAAATTCTTAAGTCCAACGTTAAGCTCACAGCAGCTAACGGAGCCCCTATAGACACACTAGGGCGAGCTGACACAACAATTAACATCGGCCTCGGGGACATGACCACCGAGTTTATGATCACGAAAGTTGATCTAGCGATCCTAGGTATTCCATTCCTCGAGTCTTGGGATATCGGAATACGGGTCAAACACAAGTACATTTATAAAGATAAAATAAAGTGCTATGCCGATCAAAAAATAGCTGCAGTCATGAACAAAAAGTTCACTGACGAACAAATAGCAGCTACTATCCCTCATCGTGACAATACCCCTCAACCAGAGGACGTGCAAATCACGGAGGACGAAAACATTCGCTCTATCATTGACAAATACAATGATAAAATGAGCAAAATTCAAGGTAAATGGAAAAACAACGGGGTTTACCACCGTATAACCACGGAAGGAACACCAGTACACTTCCGAGCAAGACCCATGGCGGGCGAAAAACGGGCTCAAGTCAAAAGTACTTTTGACAAAATGCTTTCAGAAGGCATAATTGCACCATCGGATTCCGAATGGGCATCCCCGTTACACTGTGTGCCAAAAAAAGACGGGTCATGGAGAATCACCGGCGACTACCGTTTCCTCAACGCGAAAACGAAGAAAGACGCCTACCCTCCTCCTCACATTCGCTCTTTCCAAGCGAATTTACATGATACGCAAATCTATTCGACAATAGATTTACAATCAGCGTATTATCATATTCCGATGCACCCAGATGACGCTCATAAAACTGCAATTATTACACCTTTCGGTCTTTATGAGTTTAAGAAAATGAGCATGGGTTTGGCCGGAGCGGCTCAAACATGGCAAAGATACATGGACAGCATTATGCGAAAATTTGATTTCGCATTTGTATACCTAGATGACATCCTGGTGGCTTCTAAAAATTATAACGAACACATGAACCACCTCAGACAAATTTTTGACAAACTAGGGGAACACGGACTTCGAGTAGGTTTTGATAAATGCATTTTTTCAAAACCTACCGTCGATTTCCTAGGTTTCACTATCTCGAAGGAAGGGATAATTCCTAAACGAGATAAAATAGAAGCCATAGAACAATTTCCTAGGCCAGTAGACGTACGAAGTCTACGCAGATTCCTAGGTATGTGTGGTTTCTACCGAGCATGCTCAAGCAAATTCGCTCACACGGCACAACCTCTGTATGACTCCATTCAGTCAAACAAAAAAAATGACAGAACACCTATCGAATGGACATCAGAGAGAGAAAAAGCTTTCAACAGCTTAAAACAAGCAATGATCAAAGCAACATTGCATAACATTGCTCACCCACACCCTACGGCAGAGTGGAGATTAGTCTGTGACGCATCCGACACACACATCGGAGCGGCACTAGAACAAGAAATTACAGACAAACATGGCTCGAAATCGTACCAACCATTGGGATTTTTCAGTAAAGAAATTCCAGAACAATGGAAGAACAAAGCATCATTCGACAAAGAAATGTTCGCCGTTTACCAAGCGTGCATTCACTGGCACAACGACTTGGACGGCAGATCTTTCCATATTTGTTCGGATCACAAGCCTCTGCTAGGCACGATGCTTAAGAAAAATGCACATTTTTCTAAAATGAGATTAAGATGGCTAACATACATCTCTCAAATGACGAGTGACATTCGTCATATTTCCGGAGAGAGCAACGTCGTCGCCGACGCACTCTCCAGACCCTTCGATCCGGTTGAAATTCAAACGAAATCGATTTCAACCCAGACGGACGAGGGTCCACCCATAGCCGAAATTTCGAAAATTACGGCTGCAATAGAATGCAACCTTCTACTGCACATTTCAAATTCACAAATTCGTTCTCCCCCTACCGCGGAGGACAAATTGAAACTCACACGAGTTGAATTCTCTCAAGGAGAAATTTGGTGTAACCTAGACCTAGGACACCCTAGACCTTATATTCCAAACGAAATAAGGGAAGAAATAATAAGCCAAATTCACAATTTGGGACACCCAGGTATACACTCTACAGTGTATAAAGTTAAACAAAGATATTTTTGGCACGGACTCCGTGCAGATGTCTCAAACTGGGTCCGAGCGTGCGAAACTTGCCAACGAGCAAAAATAACGCGCTCCGTGAAACTCCCTTACTCCGAATTTGAAACGGCAAACAAATTTTCACACGTACACGTTGATATTACCGGACCCTTACCTTTAGCTAAAGGAGGGAAACGTTACATTTTAATGATGGTTGATAGAGCAACGGGTTGGCTAGAGGCAGTCCCTCTTAACAACATCGAAACAACCACAATCACAAATGCCTTTATCAATATTTGGGTAGCTTCAAAGGGCGTACCTAAATACATCACAAGTGATCAGGGCACTCAATTTGAATCAGATCTGTTCAATTCCATTATGGAACGTCTCGGAGTAAAACATACTCACACGTTACCATACAAACCGTCAACAAACGGAATGGTAGAACGCAGAAATAGATCTTTGAAAGAGGCTCTCAAAGTTCAAAACGAAAATTGGCTCGACGCACTTCCCAAAGTTCTACTCGCCATGCGTACGGCAGTAGACCCGGCGACCGAAACTACGCCTTTCCAAAAAGTTTACGGAATTGACGTACCACTCCCAGGAGACATTTTCGTAACTTCTACGAACCTTTCGGAACCTCTTTTCTTCCGGCCTACGCATATTAAACATAATAATACGAAATATGCCGTAAACATGCCCAAAAATTTGGATACATGTACTCATGTCTATATCAGAGTGCCCACACAGCTCACCTCTCTGCAATGTCCTTACACGGGACCATTCAAAGTGGTTAAAAGAGATCAGTTTTCGGTTACAGTGCAAATTGGCGAACATACTAAAAAAGTTCCCAAACAGCAAATCAAGCCAGCTTATACTCTACACTCGGAAGAAGCTGTATCGCAAGGACAATCTGTGTCACAAAATCAGACAGAAAGTAAGGAGAAAACTCCCCGAAAATCCGCCAGAGGGCGCGTCCCCTCTACCAAATTTGACGAAAAGTGGGTGACTGCACTCAAAACAAGCCACGCCCATTTTTCTTGGGTAGGAGCAGTGGGAGGTATAAATATAGAACACCCCACGGCCAGAGATCATACCAATCTCAACCATGGCAGCCTCCACACCTTTGGACATGCTCACAGAGGAAGTCGAGGAGTTCCTCCTCGCGGAATCAAACCTCCCAGCTCCGCTCGGCCCGCTCCCGCCTTCGCCGAAGAGAGAGGCAGAGAAGACGGACAGCGCTCCCAGAGAGGTAGTGTGGACAAGGCCCCGGCCTTTCCAGCCACCAGCTCCACCCGCCCAACCACTACCTACAGCTCCACCCGCTCACCAGCTCCCAGCGATACCACGCAAGTGGATCAGCTCGGGCGACGTGCCCGTGCCTCGGTGGGAGGAGATGAGCACTGCGGGGTGGTCGGAGCCGAGCACATCTCGAGCACCTCCGCAACAGCCCAGCCGCGGCCGCGGGCCAAACCCTCGCGGGTTTGGCTCCCGTCGGCAGAGCTCGGGCCGGCCACGGCCGCCCCGCGGCGCTCGTCGAAACCGACGAGGCCGGGGCGCACCACAGGAGCGGGACGCGAGGCCTGCACCTCCGCCTCCGCCCCAACTGGCGAGGTTCTCCTACGGAGAATTCCGGGTAGACCTCCCAGTTCTCCCCCATCGGCGTCGTCGTTGATAACACGACGTCTTGGGGGGGCCCCTGTGGTGAAATCCACCACCTCTTTTCAACAGCCCTTTTCAGGGCTACCAAAAAGAGGTAGGCACAACACAAAAATATTTATAAGACGTCGAGTTACAACTCCGTCAAACAAAATATTTCACCAGAGAGAAAATACTAAATTCTCTCTCAAAAGTGAAATATTAAAGAATAACACACAAGGCGACCTCCCCAAACATTTACTGGGCGAGAGAGATGCGACAAACATCTCGAAACAAGTCGCCTTGAATGAGAAACCTCAAACAGGAAAACTCAAGGTCGTTCAGCCACCCCCGGGGACCCCGTCACAGCGACGGACGCAGGGAAACCACCTCGAAAGACCAACTCAGCTATCATACGCACAGATACTGAGAAAACAATGTGCGAACCAATAAGATTGCACAGTCGAATTTATGAAATTAAGCGGACCAACCAGGAGGCGGCAGGAGGCGGCCACCTCCCTATAAATACCCCGCTGGGAGCTCTCCGAATTTCATTCCACTCTCCGCTCTCGACGACGACACCTCTGAAGTACGAAGAATTCTACACGCTCTACGCTGACGAACCTTCTGCATTACGAGTTCCTCTCAAGAACGGCTTCCTACTGCTTTCTACAAGCTCTACCTTCTCTCCACACAGATCTCGCATTGGCATCTACGAGTCCAGTGATTATTCATCCTGCTCATTGCCCAACGTAGTTCATCTGTCAGGACGCCACCCGGTACTTCTATCGATATTCTCTTTAGACAGTACGCCCGAGGGACGTTCCGAGCCGTGTCGCCCGGGTTTCGTAGCATTAAGCTCGTAACCGACCGCTGTGGGCACGCCGGTAAATTACTCTGCTCATCCGCTCTAATTTACCGTCTAAGGAAGCCTTTGTCAAGGCTACGAGGTAGGACCCTGACATACAAGCATTGGAAAGACGCTCTGTCAAGCGAGTCCACCTCCCAAACCCTCTATTTTTCACACATAGAGGCATCGAAACGAGCTAAAACTCGATTATTTCGATGGAACGTCGGCCGTCCTATTTCCCCTTGCAAGGGGAGGCAGACGACGGCGAAGCCGGGCCGAGTAGCCCCCGTAGTGCTCCCTACCGGCTACACGGCGAATCCGCTGAACCCAGCGACAGCGCAAGGCGCGACCCTCACGTCCGGATCGCCTTCTCGCCCGACGTATTCGTTCAAGAAACGTTCGATCAAGCCTCGCCTATACAAAAGATCGAGGATACCTTTCAGACTCGCTCTGAAGCCGATCATTACGATTCGACCAAGCTGTCCGAATACCCACGATATTCGACGCAGGCCTACCCGGCCGATCCGAGTGTCAAATACACTCCAAATGCACAAAAAGCGAAGGATACTTTTCAGTACCTCAACCAAGCTCAACATATTCCCCTTTCAGATATAAATCTAAGGCCGGAATATTACAAAACGGCTCAGTACCAAACTGATCGAACCCAGCACTTGCTACGCGAGCCCAGCGCTCCACGCGGCTGCGACACGAACTATCTCCCATTTCAGTCCGCCAAGCCAGTTGACCTTGGCGGATCCGCTCACATTCCTCACGGGAATGAGCCGGGAACTAACCCGCATAACCGGAATATAAATGTCCGACTAACCTGTTTATAGAAAAATAATAATATATACAAAAATATAATAACATATCTTTTATAATATTATATTTGACTCAACCGTTACTACGGAAGATATCCAAATCACAATTCCATGACGACTGGGTGGCCATTTTGGCAATATTGTGCCTTTTAAAAAATGGTTTAGCAACATATATCAAAGATATAGCTAAAAATGCATAAAGCGCGTGATTCTGATGATATTAAACTGAAATCAACTTTATTCTAATTTCTACCACCATATAAGTAAGGTTCGCCTCTGAATACCCGGAATTTCATATTGAATTCTAAATATTAACTTCCCCCATAACACCTGATGGCAGGACTGATTAAGAAGGCTGTGGCTGTGACGTCTGACAAGATGTCCGACCTCTTATCAGGCAGCTGATGATAACAGGAGATAACAGTGGTACGCAAAACTTCTCATTTCTATACTGCTTACTTTTCTTTCAGAAAAAATATTAAAATTTGCTTGGCTTACTATTCTTTGTAGATATTGGACGTTTTCAATTCATTAAAAAGTGATTTGGAGGAGTACGACAAAGTACGTTGAAATGCTTATTTTTGCAACGATTTTTGCATGTTAGCCAAAGGATTCCTGTTTCCTGGATGAAGAAAATTCAATCATCCATGACTTGTACTATGTAGTTAATGTGTATTTCAGCGAATGTTTAAAGAAATGAAACACTTGGATGGGTCGTAATCTCTGTTATGAAAAAAAAAAAAAAAAAAAAAAAAACCATTTTACGGGACGAAATTCGTGCCATATAATTGATCTTCTAATAATCGTCGTTGAAAGGTAAGATTCTAAGGACCACGAAATAAGTTCCAGTCATGCAATATGATCGTACGAGCGAATTTTAGTAATTTTAAAATTTTTGGAGCCATTTAATAGCTTTATTTTCTATGAAAATTTGCTAAAAGTGTATTATTTACGATCGATTTCATTAGTGCTCAATTGTGCTGAGACATATATTTGAATTCCTTTAAATGTGATATAATTCATTAAAAAATCGAAAAGTTGTTAAAAATCTTTGATAACTAATAATTGGTTTGTATATATATATTCATTGTATATTATTCATATATATATTCATTAGAAAACGTTTGTCCCCCTTCTGTAATATATCAAAATTGATGTGCACACTAAGTACTCAAATTTCAAAAGTATTTTACCTTAATATTATGCGAAATGTTGTTTGATACTTTCATGATGCATGACTCAAACTTTTAATTGAAATCCGTGTGAGGCCTTAAAGTGTTCCGCTGAGATTTCCATCGGATTTTCTTATCGGAATGTTTGGTCTTTCGAAACTCACGAAGCTATTTGGTGTTAATATGAGCTTTAGTGATTCTTAACAAGATAAATGCCACCCTCGCTATCATCACATCCGAGCGAGTATGTAACCAAATCACTATCATCATCATCAACATTATCATTATTGCGAACTGCCGGCGAGAAGATTACCGATATGTTTCACGAATTTATTCCCCTGTCTCAAGATATTTTATTTTGATTCGGTCCGTTGAATGTACATTTATGAGAGTTATTCTACATTTGCCACAATGGGTTATCAAAACTATTTCATTCCATACTGCCGAAATGTACAGGGAATGTTATCAACCAGAAATACATTTTCTGGAACTTATCTGGCAAATTATCTGGAAACTGTAGTTATCCCGTGTAGAACGCCGCTGCCGTGTTTTTTTTTCCGAGCTGTTCCACCGGTGTCATCGCTACAGCCCCATTTGGAGAGGTGGATTTGAAACGTTCGGATGTTCCATCGGACTACGGGGTGAGCCTGAACTATTTTCTATCGTTCCATAGCGTTTTGTGGACGTAGTAGATTGCCTGCCACGCTGTTTTCCGTGATCAGCGCCTGCTCTTGGCCAAAATCCCTTTGAAGTTGTGATTCACATCAGCCCTTCTTGCAACTCAACCACATGTTCAGTGCTACCTCAAATTACTGACTCTTGAACAGCTATAAGAAATCCATGCTAATTTATTCCCATATTTCAACCTTTTTTTTTTTTTTCAGTGATGATCACTGTTTAGCCCTCAAAGTGGATTAAAACAAAACTCCAAAAATTAAGTAATACAACTAAGACTAGATGTAAAATAGGCGAATAAGTACATACATGCTACTATATACAATCAGCAAAGTGAAATAAAACTACGATTAGATGTATATAAATATATCACAGATCAGATATCAGCGGCTCTCAGGTACAACAACAGGGATCGGATTTTGTCTGGTCCGGATAAAACGTCTACCGACTGAGGGGGCTGATGCTGGACTCGGAAGTCCACAAGGGCTGGACAGCCCTCCAGAAAGTGGCGGATGGACAGATCACCCCCACACCTCCCACACACCACATCTCGAGCTTCTGCACTAAACAGGTGTCTGTGAGTAAGACGGGTATGGCCAGAGGCAGCCCGGTTGACCACTATTCGATCCCTCCTTGAAAGTAGGGTTACGGAAGGGCCCACCGGGCTCAAGTCCTGAAGGACTCCACGCAGACCAGTGACCTCACCCTGCCATTGCTCATGCCAGATGGAATTGGCTTTATATTGCATGCAGGAGATTTGATCCTCTATGCGTATAGGCAACATATCAATGGAGTTATCACCAATGACTCTTCTTGCAAGGGCATCCGCACACTCATTACCATGAATACCCACATGGCTCGACTACCTCAAATTACTGACTATTGAGCAGCTGTAAGAAATCCATGCTAATTTGTTCCCATATTTCAACTAAGTTTGTTTGATTGAACGATTGAATGTTCTGTTTATTTCACAGTGGCCACTGATAGTTAGGGAGGAGGATTGCTGGAGGCTTTGCGGATTAAATAAATATAATTTATTAAAATGTATATTGCTTTATATTTTGTTATGTAATGAATCAGTATCATCATTACCCACCGTTGCCCCTTCAACACCTATATACCTCATTTCATTTGAATTCAACAAGTTTCCCTGAAATAAAAACAAGGTGGCCCTTCGAGGGTAACAATTTACATCACATCAATATTTTCTAACGTTTCAGAACCAGCCTGTCATAATAAGCCCCCAACAAAACAAACAGAAATTGCCTGGAGGCTGAAAAACATTAAAATAAAATAGATGAATATAATAAAATAATTGAAATTTGATCACATGTAGAAACTCATAGTCATTATAAAAGTATTTTGGCCATAAATATTATGGTTCATTTATTTTCAACCTAAAACAGACTCAAATTTCAGAAAAATATAACCGTAGTAAATTGTGGGAAAAAAATTATCCAGGCCCAAATTTGTTTGGTTCATTATCATAAAAAATGGATACCTAGGT
Organism: Adelphocoris suturalis; assembly: GCA_030762985.1. Taxonomy (NCBI): domain Eukaryota; kingdom Metazoa; phylum Arthropoda; class Insecta; order Hemiptera; family Miridae; genus Adelphocoris; species Adelphocoris suturalis. The sequence goes on from CM061051.1 coordinate 37,270,781, forward strand.
ATTGATTTTTGTTCTAGCTATATGATCTCTACATTACGACGTTTATAAGTACATATTATGTGTAATTAAGTTATGCAACAAGTATAGATCTGGAGTAGTTATTTTTTTAGGTTGTCATCTCTTTCTACAGTACACGTATGTTCAATTTTATGTAAAATAGGTTGCGGTATACTAATTTATTTTTCAATATCCGAGCCAAGATTTTATCTTCAACAGTCTCCAACCGTAGAAACTAATCAGTGAATTTCGACGGATTGTAATCAGAAAGTTCAAGATGCCTGAATCCGTATGGGACTTGCGCAAGTGCGCCTGGGGACGCCCCGTGAGCAGTAACAATTACGGCACCTAATAGAACAATCGAGATTGACGTCGGCGCGTTACAAACTGACGTCAGAGTTATTAATGGTGCCTGAGCTTAACTTTGATTAATTGTCTGCAGGTCTATAAGGTACCGGGGTAGCCCGATATAATAAAATCCATTACGTGCTATAGTGGTTCAAATTGATTCTAAGTAACCCTATTCATGGAAATCGTTCTTTAGCCGTTGATCACGTTACGCCTGTATTTTAGATTCAGATAGATTTTAGATTTAGATAGATTTATTTTTTAACTATGTTCTCCAACTTAGGGGAATTAATAATCACCACAATTAAGTGTAGGAAAAATAATTAAGTAAGTAAAAAGGGAACCCATAAAAACAAGTTTTTAATGTAACTCTTTCTTTTTCTCGTGTTCTCGGTTAATTTTATAGTTGTTTCAATATTTGTTAGTTTCTTGGCAACAGTAAATTGAAACAAAATCACATTGATAATAACTTAAATTAAATTGACAAGGAAAATCATTTAATATTTGATTGACCCTGGATTCGTTGTCATTTTATGCAGACGTTCAATAGTATATAGTATATTTAGTGGGATGTAAGATAAGACATATGTATTCATTGTTGAACATTCAAATTTGGTAGTCTTTGTAATTTACCATCACGTTGAACAGGTAATTTAAACATTAAGTGGAGAGTTCGTATATTTAGTATATATAGTATATTTAGTGGGATATATATATATATATATATATATATATATATATATATATATATATATATATATATATATATATATATATATATATATATATATTTATAAACACTTGTGAGGTTTCCCATATTAAATTTCAAATTTTCGAAAATTTATAGTATAACTAACTTTTTCTTCGCGAATATTTTATAAATTAAGATGTACGCCAGCATGAACTCGTGCGCAAAATTTCAGATCGATTGGATATCGGGAAGTGGGTTAAAAATCGATCTGAAATTTTGTCTAAAGAAAGAAAGCAAGAGCTCAAGAAGAGAATCGAAGTTAACAGAAAGAGTTAAAAAGGAATATAATGAGTAGAACAAAGTACACCGAACGACGAGATTTTCAGGACCGAACACAAACCGGCAACGAATGCATAAAGCTAAAATGAAGACGTTACATAAGACATCTTTTTGAAGCATGGATTTCAGGTTTACACTTGAATTAAGTAAATACAAAACAATAGGCACGATAGACGAGTGAACCGGATATTACTCTGGGAGCGCCAGTGTTCCTAGTGCTGGCTCTCCACAATTTAAATAGAGACACATACATATGATTATAGTACAAAAGTAGAAGTAGGCTACTCGCCTAGCTTACTTTTCCAACGGTAGGGTCGGCCCGTGCTGTTGGTTAAGGTCTATGCGATTTGCCCATAATTTCAAACATAGCACGTTGACATAACATCGCAAACGCGTCTAGATAATCTACACATAGCTTAAATATTATAACTTGGTATTTGATGTCCCTATCGTCTATAAGTAGAAAAACTTTCTATAGTAAATTTATTGTTTTATAATATTATACATGAATACTATTTAGCATAGTTTCGCAACCCACTGCCCCATTTTCCACATGCCACGTTGAAATTTGCTTTTTTTAGTTTGGTCTAGTATAATTTTCAGCTCTTTTCATATGACTATCTAGCGCTCTGTGAATGATGTACATAATAAATTTTGGACTGTGTGTTGATAGCGTTAATCTTGGTCTTGGTGGAATTACATTCCTTGCGACTACATATCTTAAGGTGAGGTATATGCTGGATTACGCTGTGAAATTATTATTTGTGAATACTTATGGAATTGCAAAAGTAAATTTTTAACATATAGTTGCCTTATGGTAAACAGCTTTGCAATATTATATACATTTATAGATGGTGTCCTAGGTGGTAATGACAACATTATTTTCATAATGATTTTCTGGCGTACGTGTATTCCATCCCTACTCCAATTTACTAGCAAATATTTGCATGGAAATAATAATAATCATTAACAATTGTTCGTTAAAAGTTCGTTAATTTTTCGTTAAAAGTAATTACTGTTAACTAAAACAATTCGAATGTGAACACTCATTTTTTTAATTTTTAGATTATTACATTGTCTGTCAGTCAGTTTGCGTCGCGCGCGCGTGCGTGCGTACCTGCATCAGTGTGTCCGCAAATCTTTTAAAAAATCTTAACTTCTACAGATCTTGATGAAATTTTCAGAGAGTACGCGGATTAGGCTGTATACGGTTCTTTAATAGTTTCATTTCTTACAAATCAATTCTGGGCATTAAAAATGTAAATTCCATCTAGCATAATTTTCCCAATGCCTTGTAGTCGGTTATCATTCATATTCGGTGGGTAGTCGGAAAAATACAGTGCAGCAAGACATTTTATCATGACCGTAGCATTAGTAGCTACAAACTAAATCCCTCTCGAGAAGTTGTGGAAACCCATTGGAAGAACCTTGTCTACTTACGATATTTCCGATGGGACTCATACCAAAGTACGCTCGTAAACATTGGGACATTATTTATGTCTTTAGTTGCAGACTCGTATGCAGCTCTAAGAGCCACTCAGCTGATCCGGACCCTGGGCATCGTCAAGTAAATGTCAAAGAGGCTACATGCGAGATTACAGCTTCCTAGAGTGTAAAGCATAGAAATTAGCTTTAAGAGCCACTCATCTGATCCGGACCCTGGGCATCGTCAATCCTAAAGAGGCTACATACGAAATTACAGCTTCCTAGAGTTAAAGCATAGAAATTAGCTTTAAGAGCCACTCATCTGATCCGGACCCTGGGCATCAAGTAAATGTCCTAAAGAGGCTACATACAAAATTACAGCTTCCTAGAGTGTAAAGCATAAAAAATAGCTTTAAGAGCCACTCATCTGATCCGGACCCTGGGCATCGTCAAGTAAATGTCCTAAAGAGGCTACAAGCGAAATTACAGCTTGAGAGTGTAAAGCATAAAAAATAGCTCTAAGAGCCACTCATCTGATCCGGACCCTGGGCATCGTCAAGTAAATGTCCAAAGAGGCTACAGAAATTACAGCTTCCTAGAGTGTAAAGCATAAAAAATAGCTTTAAGAGCCACTCATCTGATCCGGACCCTGGGCATCGTCAAGTAAATGTCCCAAAGAGGTTACACACGAAATTACAGCTTCCTAGAGTGTAAAGCATAGAAAATAGCTTTAAGAGCCACTCATCTGATCCGGACCCTGGGCATCGTCAAGTAAATGTCCTAAAGAGGCTACATACGAAATTACAGCTTCCTAGAGTGTAAAGCATAAAAAATAGCTTTAAGAGCCACTCATCTGATCCGGACCCTGGGCATCGTCAAGTAAATGTCCTGAAGAGGCTACATACAAAATTACAGCTTCCTAGAGTGTAAAGTATAGAAATTACCTATTAAAATGATTTAACCACCGCTTCACAAATCAAACCGTTCTCGCAATATTCGGATCACCTGCTATGAATCAAATCATCGAAACACCAACTCAATGAAATCATCAGAAATTAACAAGCGGTTGCAATCATGTTCACAATATCAATTATTGAGAATGATCACCTGAGTGTACACAATTATTCAAATAACCATGCTCATAACTCAGCTTGTTGGCCACGCACTTCGCAGTAGTTAACATAATATGGTTGGATAAATCGAGAGCTTTCGAACGAATGGTCAACGAATTTTGTGGGATGAAAAACGACGAAGTACCATTTCCCTAGCAGCGACTCGGTTGTAAGCGGAAATCATCAGAAAAAAAAAAACGTTGCAGATTTGCGTGTCGGAATTCACAGAACGACCCCCAGCCCTAAAACATTAAACATGTTAAAAAACAGTGCAGCAAGACATTTTATCATGACCGTAGCATTAGTAGCTACAAACTAAATCCCTCTCGAGAAGTTGTGGAAACCCATTGGAAGAACCTTGTCTACTTACGCAAAGTACTCGTAAACAGTTACATTGAGTAATAGTTCGACATCAACATTAGCGATTTGAGCAGCAGATTCTGGCAACATCGGTGTTCACCATTACTATGCAAAAGTATCCTGCGATTAATGCCATTACTCCCATTGACAGACTCACTCGCCAAACCACAGAACTTCACGTTGCCATACGAGGCTCTCCACCCGAAGCTTATAGTAACCAGAGTTTTTCTGAGGAAAACTCATACTATGAGCCCGGTCAGTGCAATATTTGGAGAGGAAGTAAGAAGGAGATGGCCTATGTCACGTATAATATTCACAGATGGATCAAGAATGGAAGGCAGAACAGGCTTCGCTTGTTATGATATGTCGAATGGTGAACATAGATTGATCCGGGGTCCCGATCAAATGTCTGTGTATACGGCAGAAATGATGACGATTAGAGAGGCGATTCAGTGGGCAGAAGACGGCGCTAGTCAAAACTTGGTGATTTGTACAGACAGTCTCAGTTCAGCCATCAAATTGAAAAATTTATCACCGGCTAGCGAAATTTCTGTGACTGAACGCAGTGTGTTGCAAATGGTGCACGAAAGGAACAGGAGGAATAGGAAAACTACGGTGGCATGGGTTAAAGCCCACATTGGTGTCATGGGTAATGAAGCAGCGGACCAATACGCCAAAATGGCATTGAATGGCCAAATCAATAACGGAATGAAAATCCCCCGAACTGACTTGACCCCATGGATTCGCAACCGACATCGAGATCAATGGCGAGAGGAATACCGGCAAGACTCAAGAGGAACCTTTTACAAGAATGGATCCCCGTCCGTCAGACAACGACCATGGTTACACCATGGAGGGGTCTACCCACGGAACATGGTTCTGACGATGATCCGTCTTCGAAGCGGCCATGGGCTTTGCAAGAAGTACCTATACAAAAAAAGAATAAGCAAGAATCTTCCGTTTGCGAAGCCTGTGATTCGGACGAAGATCTGGAACACTTAGTGATGCTGTGCAGCAAGTTTGTGACTCAAAGGAACTCTAAGCTCAATGATTTAACTAAATTAATAGAAATGCCAACAATCTTCACATGCATTGTATATTCCAACAGCCCTGAAGTGTATAAAATATTGTATACATTTATGAAAAATTGTAACATAATAAATATGATAAATGATTAAAGGATAAATGATAAATATGATAAATGATTAAATAAATAAATGGCTATGGCGAAAGCTGAGGCCAATTAAAAAGAAAAAAATAGTTACATTGTTAGAACGATTTCGGCGGTTTCGGTGCTTTTGTGGCTTTGCTTCAATTATCATTCATATATATATATATCGTATAGATAGTTGTAATTTGTGCAATAAATGAAGAATATAACCTTTTTTAAAAGCTAGAGCACATGGGGCTGTACACTTTAAAGCTCATCTCATGCCAACGGCTGAGAGTAGGTGCTACTCTCAACAATTGATTGCCCACCCTCCTACAACCCTGAAATGTCCTTTGCATAAGCCACCATCACAAACCCTTGCAAACGATTTTCAAGAAATGGGAAAAAGACCTAACAAGAAAACCTACACTGAACTGGCTATGCTGCGATTAGATAAATTGTATGATAAAATGATAAGAAATCAACACCTAATAAATTATTACAAGGCGAAAGCGCGTGGATAGTGTTCAAATAAACCACTACAAAAAGAGGAACTGCCAAATTTCTTCCTCCCCTCCAACCCCCTACTAAGTTATGTACCGTGAAATAAAATTGAATTTCCCGCCACGTGGATTGCAGCGCTGTATCGGTGGGCAATAGATGCCTTCTCTCTCTAGTCCCTCTCTTTAGTCGATGACGATATCCATGTCTTCGATCCCTGCAGCTGTCATCCAAGTTTCAGTGCCACAAGAAACATTAATTTTATTTTAAGTTCTTGATTTTAATATTTGATAATTCAACGATTTATTATTTTATTTCTTTCGTAACTCTTGATACATCCGAAAACGGCAGTAAATGAAGGAAATTAACAAAGTCTCTCAGCTGATTTCAGCATTTAGTGCTGTAGAGGAGACACCTGGTGGAACTTAAGCGCTGCTTTTTCCTTTTCTTTGTTCGTCCGTTCATCGAATGATTTGTTCCCTTCAAATTTATTATAGTTCTCGCCATTAACTTCTGTTATCCTTTATATTCACCGGGAATACACCTTTTGATTCCTAAGGAGCATAAAGTTTCGTCCCTGGATCGTTCTGATGGTGATATTTCGTCGCTCTGCTCTACTTTGATCTCGTCAAGAAATTACCTTGATCTGAGGAAGCTTATCTGGAAGAGTGCGGCTGTTGTCATCGTCGTTGACTAAACCTTCGTGATCGGCGAAGCTGCCACCTTCAAGCGACTCATCTATACCGTGCCGTTTCAGCATAGAGCTGACGAAGCACCTACTGATCTTCATTTCTCAAGTTGGTCTTTCGCTGCCATCTTCCGCATCAGGTCTTCTGGTAGTTCGGCAATTTCCTATCGTCTGTCTCCTTCTCGTTCCCAAAGTATCTATATATATTATCGTAAGGTACATTTCAATATTTTATTCCACGGCTGTAGGAAACCTACCAAATGTAAGTACCGAAAGAGATTATCGAACCACAATATGTACGTTGTCAAATTATCAGGATAAGGGTCAAAAAACGAATAAAAGTCCTTATCGCCGAGCTTTTGGTTTATATAAAACCATCTTCAGGGCTCAAGGATCTTTCACTGTGTCGAAATATAGGACACGGTCATGGATTTAGAGTCAAGTCAATTGTCATAACAAAACAAGAAATAGTTGCAGTTGAGGCTAACAAGGGTTGGCACATAAATAGGACTCAAAAAACTAGGGGCTAAAATTGAAAAAATTGAAAAAACTTCGAAAACAGCTACTGGCAAAAGCATACAGCTGTTTTAGATGTTTTTGAAGTTTTTCAATTTTTTCAATTTTAGCCCCTAGTTTTTTGAGTCCTATTTATGTGCCAACCCATGTTAGCCTCAACTGCAACTATTTCTTGTTTTGTTATAACAATTGACTTGACTCTAAATCCATGACCATGTCCTATATTTCGACACAGTGAAAGATCCTTGAGCCCTGAAGATGGTTTTATATAAACCGAAAGCTCGGCGATAAGGACTATTATTCGTTTTTTGACCCTTATCCTGATAATTTGACAACATAAATGTAAGTACCTACCTAGGAAATTCGGAAGTCAAGTTAAAGTTTTTTTTGCCTACCTCTCGATTTATTCAACTTTCCGCACTATTACTTACTCATTGTAATTTATTCATGAATTTTTTTCTAAATTCTCTGAATTATTGCGGAAGCGAATTACAAAAATTTCGGAATAAATAAACTCACGTCACAGCTACAATTGAGGAAGCTATACTACCCGACCACATTGGCACATTTTTTGTTTTGCCGGGCTCATCCATTGTTACATCGGGATCACCCTTTATGGTGATGCAATTCAGTACTTTTTCTCTTCCCATAACCCGTCTACCTGTTTTACGAGTGTGAGTGATCCGATTTTGCCCAATACGGACCTGCGGTTAATGCGCATAATGAAACTCGTTGTGAACCTATTTTGCGAAACTAACCTTCATTGTGGTTGTTTTACACAAAGCCGCCCGGGTCTCCAACTGTGGGCGGCTAAGGGGAAACTACGGCACCTACATCTGATCAACGGAGAGCGGAAGTGGAGGATCGAACGTACTGGCATTCGTTCTATTAACGGAAAGAACTCGGAAACGGGCACCCTAGGATCACGTTCGCATTCACTTTCGTTTTGACGCGACTGTCGGAAATATCACGAGGCCGAGGTGCTGAAACGTCCTATAAGAGCCACCTACCACGCTAATTCAACCGTATGTAGGTGAGGAGAAGAAGTAACTTCGGGTGTTACCTAGCAGATACTGAACTCATAAAATGGTGAAGAACCTCCGTAATAATCAGCCTTAAGAATGTAGCGTTTTCATGAAGGTACATTCCATGTGTACATATCATTAAAAATCGGCGAACTATATGTGTTTGCGTGTTTCTCGTCTCATGGAACGATATGAAATACTAGAAGCAATTTAATTTTTATTATAACACACAAACAAAAGAATCAAGACAACAATAACAATTCACACCAGAAACAAAATTGCATATAACCACAAAACTTGTATTAAATTTGTTTTCACGAGGTGGAGTCCTATGCTTATGCAACTTCTGCATCTCAGAAGCATCAAGGTACGATCTAATGACAATTGAAAATTATCTTGAGATTGAAAAAAAAAAACAAAAAAAAAAAAAAAACCTGCAAATTATGACAAGAAGATTTATTATTTATGTATTAGATGCAGCCTTTATTCGTAGATAACTGGCCAGTAGATAATTATTTAACGAATAGATTATTGAACAACGTATCTCCAGCACATTGACGTAAGCACCTACCTAATGAAAATTAATGAAATGAAATATAACACATACAGCCTACAAGTCCTTGCTAATTTCTACGTACTATGATACATCACAATCTCAGTATACATTCTTAGATGCACATACTTTCTCAATTAATTAATTAGTTGATGAATTGAACTAATTTATCCATTCATCTACGAAGGTGTATATACATTTACGTAGCCAGTGAAATTTAGTGGATAAAATAATATACCTACCTACGCTTCACCATTCCGTCAATAGGTAACAGAAGTTGATAAACACGATTTTTTGAAATGGGAATTCCAACGTAATTTGATCCTATCGTTGTTTTTCCGACACTCACGTTGATTGCCTTTCTTCTTGCCAGCGGTTTACTCCTTTTCTTGTTTCGAATGTTTGCGTAATCTCGATTTTTTATATTTAAACCCAGCAATTTTATCCTTCAAGGAAATTTAAAAAGCACGATGATTCAAGTTTCTAGTTTTGCTTTGTTTCCAACTTTTGCCTTGTGGCAGAGTGCTGTGACCTCATTCTCTGCGGGGTAGTGTCATTATTATTGGTGCTCCTTTGATCTGTCTATGAATTTCATGATGGCATTCCGTGAAGTTATTATAAAATTCATTGGCAGTGTCTCCTTTCACACCTTCCTAAATTACCTTAGCTGATGACCCTCCAGTTGTAATACGTCACAAATTCTTAAAATAATAGGGAAACAAATCTGATAATCAAGATTCTTAGCAAAAATTGAACTACTAGATGGATATAAGTAATTACCTACTGTAAAAAATGTATCGCAATCTCTCTACAACCACTGTTGTAATCGTTTACTGTTGGCTTACCCCTATGAAATTTGCAAGGGAGCATTCCCAGGATTTAATTTTGTGGGAGATGTTGGTGTTATGGAAGGATTGGAGTTGTTTGGTGAGTATATTGGATGAGGTTATTTATGAACTGATTTGATGGTAGAGTTTGGGGGAGTAATATGATTGGGCTCGTTTTTCAGGTATTGAAGGGTTGGAGACGCAGGCTGGTAGTGGCTGTATGGTGTTTGTTTGTGAGGGGATTGGTTTTCGTGAAGGGATTGATGTGGGATGATGATGTTGGGGGAAGTTTTTTGAGGGAAAAATGTATGTTTTCAGTTGATGCGGTTAGTCGCTGGAGTTGGCTTGCAATATTGAGTTGGATGATGAAACGGATTGAGAGGCAGAAAAATATAGCATGTTGATTGTTGTTTGTTACGTCTTTTTGTTATTACTTGATTATTGGGCCCATTATTTTTTTTATTTTTTATTATGTATATTTGGTGGAAGTTAGTTTGAAATTTGGTAGAATTGTAAGTATTTTATTTTTATTGATGGGCAGATTATTTGCTTACTGATGTTGATTGTTTGGAGAATAAAGTGACTGGGGAGTTTTGTGATTAAAAAAATTGTCAGAAGTCATGTTCTATTGTAGTGTGTCTCATACTGTGGAAATAAATTAGAGAGCCTGAGGAAGGGGGCATCGTGTCTCCCGAAAGCGCTCGCAAAAAACTGAAAGCAGTCTGTGTTTCTTCTTTCAAATTTCTAAAATAACAATAAAATAATATAAAATGCTCATTTATTTCAAAATTCTGTTAAGGACTGTGTAGTTAGCTCTTGTACGAGTATGTTGCGATGGCTTGTATGTTACGATTGTATTCCTACGGGATAAGGCTAATTCGTTTCTATTCCGATTTCATTGACCGGTCTGAAATCGAAAGTGTAGTCCTTGATTCGGAATCTCAATTCGGCAATCGGTGTTTCGAGAGCTCCCTTACGTTCGGCATTTCCGGCGAAGAATTGATGTAAATGAACCAAGGGCGGTCAACCGGACAAGCTCGCAAGTGGAAACGACGCGTCTTCTGCGTTGCCGAATATCATCCTGTTGGCTTCGCAGAAGGACGATCGGTTTCGAAATCCGTTCCACCTTCAATTTAGTAATCCGCTATCACTAATCTTATCTAACTGGGGCGATCATCTTGAGTAGTGAATGCGAGCACAGCGTTTTTCGGTTTGACCTAAAGCGGTCCTCTGGTGACTGGCAGCTTCGAGTCTTCACCGGATCTCAGCCGGCATGGCCATCTGGGAATCTGCTGGGGCGTCAGCCCTTACATTAGAGAGTTTTTGTTCTTCCCGTAATTTTGAACCCGTGTAAGACTGGAACACCAACTGCGCATGCGCGAATCTTTGCATCAACGCGTAGAACTCAGCGTGTATGGGAAAGAGGCCTATCTACGCGTAGGTGAGAAAAATGCTTTCGTTGGAATCCCGTCCTACGAGTAGTCATCATAACTTGACACAAAGGTGACCACAATTTTAAGAATAGGCCTTGGTTCTCCCTCTGACTGCCATCTAACCCAAGTTTTCTCATTTAAAGTATGAATGATGTATGATGAATATAATTTTACTATTAAATTAAATTCCGTTGATCACGTGAACGAAGTACCTGCCCGGATAGTCCACCAGCCAGATGTCCTGTAAACCTACTTGGGAGTGAATGCAGTTGTTGATACTTTTCTGATTTTAAAGTACGAGTAGGTACCTTGGGTTTGTTCTTACTAGACATCTGCGTGTATATTTCGTACAACAAAGTTGAATCTGCCAAAATGAAGTTTCAGACAACGAGCAAGTTGTGTTTAAATAATACGATTTTATATAAAAGCTGTTGATTATTTGTGCTATTTACCCACTCAGATCATGGAACCCACGATTTGATGAAGCAGGGGAAGCACTCAAAACGAACTATTCCACGAGGCCTTGATTAACAAACTTGATGTAGATAGATGAAAAATTGAATGATGAGACAAAAAATAAAAAAGATGCCGAAATTGCGGCACTCCTGGACGGTCAACTATCCAAGTACTAACCAAGCCCGACGTTGCTTAACTTCGGTGAATCAGACGAGAACCGATTTATTCAACGACATTAGGGCGTTAGTGAATACAATTTTTTTCTTAGATCGTAGGTCTGTATTCGAACCTAGCTATTCGATACCTGTGAAGATAGCTGATAAAGCAGCGTGTAAATGTAAAATGAATTCAATCTTCTTCTACTCGATCTCGAATTCAAGAGAATCGTTGACACTGAAATACTAAAGAAACTTTAGCGTGACGATAGCGTTTGCTTATTCGTGTGCATGCGTGTAAAAATACGTGTAGTAATACGCGAAGAGCTTGCAGGTGCTTGCTCTAGACTCTGCTCTACGCATTACCTAACGGGGAAAAATCGTACGGGAAGAACAAAAACTGTCTATTTCCCCAGATAACCATACGTGAAGGGATCCACTGCAATGCTTCGAAGTCAAGAAGTATCTCAACAGGTCTTCGTCCCTGGAGCACATCATGGGTTCTGGTCTTGTGCAGTGACTGATGGCTGCTAGTTAAGAATCTCGAAATATGGCAGTTTGAGAAGCGTTGGTGACGAGTATCTCCAGGAATAGTTTTAAAGCTCATACCTCTCCATCAAAATTACAAACCAGCCGACCCACAGGAGCAGCAATAACCGAATAAGTGGTAAGATGTTAATTATTTGTAGCCCATTTTTCTTATGGGTCCTTGCGAGGTGAATAGGAATCAGGACCTGGTTCGAAACCAAGCTCTGCTGACTTGTGACCAAGGTGGTGGAATATAGCTGAATTCGACTTTGTAGGCGGGTATATATTTTAGCCTGGTGGGCATTTAATTGTGTCAATATTATTTAATTCAAACCAAGCTCCATAACATGCATCGCATGTTGTTGTTACAGGAAGGATCGTCTTCCAATTTATGTTTCATTTTACGTTACCTATTTGTGAATCTGATTCTGTTTAACTTACTATGATGTGATCCGTCGAGGGGGAGTACGCTAATTTCGAGTGTTTGTAAAGTTTCTATAATAAACTGTGTTATTATTAACGTTTTAGATTCGGTATTGTGATATATATATTGAAGAAGGACAGTTGTGTGATATATAGAAGTGGGATATCGTAATCTACGAGCAGGATTTCATGAGAATCACTATGGAAATAGTCGAGGTGAGTTTTATCAAGATTTTTCGGATTCTAGAAAAGAAAGGGGTCGGCCAATTTCGCAACGCAGTTCGGGTGACGCCTTACCTTACTCGGAACAAGGGTCATCACCCGATCGCCCTCCCGATTTTTCCCCGGGCGCATAGGAGCAGGAGGGGGGCCTCTGGACGCTCACCATCTCCCTCCGCACCCCTCTTCCACCATGATTCTTTAGTGCACAGTGGCGACTCCCTAAGGGATTTGTTGACACAACAAACCCTTGTAATGAAAACTTTGGCAGAGTGTTTTACACAAAATCAAGGTCAAACCCCCTCAGAGCATTTGAAACTCTCGCTTCCTGAGTATGACCCCAAAAATAAACAAGTTCAGCCCAAATCATGGTGCAATACAGTTGAGTGTTGTTTGACTTCACAGGATCAACAAGGAAGACGTTTAATTGTTGCCTTGAGTAGAGCCTTAAAAGGAGAGGCTGCTGATTGGTTTACTACCATTGTCCACCCTCAACTCACATGGGACGAATTCAGATCGCTCTTTCTTCACCAATATGACATAGCACTCACACCAGCCGGATTCATGCTTCAATGTTTCCAAGCTAGACCACGAGATTATGAAAATTATGCCACATTCGCCTCACGAACTATCAATCAATTTGTTGCTCACTTCCGCCAGTCATCAGTGGAAGAAATTGCTGTATCAGTGGCTCTCTCTCAGATAGCTCAAGCAGACACAAGAGCACGTCATCTTTGCTACACAGAAAAGATAAATAGCCGTGAAAAGTTGCTTCAGGAATTACGGGCTCTGTCATTTAAGAGACCAGGAGGTTATGACAGCGGTCCTGGAAATGCCAAGAAGAGTCGACCAAACTATGAAAGCCCTCAGCATTCATCCTCTCAGGATTATACTTCCCGCTGTGGGAAATGTCGAAGATCTGGACACAAAACCTCAGAGTGCTAACTACGTTTTAAAGAATTTTCGCAATAAATGAAGCTATTGCAATGGCTCCAAAAAATTTAAATAAAAATTATTGAAAAACTCGGGTTTGCAACATTCTGAAACGAACCCTAGAGTTCAACGCTTTTTCATATATATATATATATATATATACACATCTTGACGACAACTCCCCTTAGGATTGAGATAAAAATTCCAGTATTGCGCCAAAAATCAAGCTTTCCAAACAAAAGGATGAGTTCGTTGGCCAACATTTTTTGAGGACAATAATTTGGTCACATTTCAAAAAGTGTGGTTTAAAAAAAAAACCTTTTTTGAATCTCAGAGTATTATTTAGAACGAGTTTTTTTCCCCTATAAAATTGGTAGTTAATAATTTCTTTACCCTCAAAGTGTTTAAATTTAAAAACAATGTAAAGTTATAAAATTGGTACGATAACACAGGGGAACAAAAAAAAAGTGATCTCGAGTAACAAAGAAAGTAACAGTGGACTGGGGGGTTTTTGAGGTCGCTGAATCAGATAATGAAAGCCGTTTTTCCAGATTGGCCCGCATTTTAAAGTTACAGCCCATACGCCTGTTTTTCTCATGTTCAGTAATCTGAAAAATCACAACAAAACGTTTTGCATCGTATTTCCAGGTTTAACACCACCTTACTTTATGTTTTTTTGGGGTACTGAATCCAAATATGAAACCGGATTTTAATTATCTAGCTTCGTTCAGACGTAAATCTTGTTTAAACCCAGTAAAAATCGGAAAAATCGCCAAAAACAACGTTTTTTAACACATAAAAAGTTATTTTTCTCTGAAACGAAAAACGATAGAAATTCTACGTCCAAAATCCACTAAAAGGGGTCTGTTTTTAACATTATTGAAGGTTAAATAATTAAGAACTAACTCCCCAATCATTTAACAATACCTAAATATCTAACTTCGAATCTGACCTACATAATTTCATCTTTTAAATCTATGAGAAGGAATTCGATGAAATAAATACATGTTCTTTATAGGATTTTTAATGTGAATTAAAATTTGCATCTGGGTTCTTTCTATCATTTTTCGTTTCAGAGAAAAATGACTTTTAATGTGTTAAAGAACGTAGTTTTTTGACGATTTTCCAGATTTTTACAGGGTTTTTGCGCCTGAACACGAGGCTAGATAATTGAAATCCGTTTTCATATTCAGATTCAGCACCTCAGAAAAGATAAAGTAAGGTAATATGATGAAAAACTTTTAGTTGTGATTTTTCTAAGTGATGAACATTAAAAAAACAGTAAAAATCGGAAAATCGTAAAAAACAACATTTTTCAACATCAAAATTATTCTTCTCTGAAACTAAAAACGATAGAAAATATCCGGTTTGCATTCCATTAAAAATTCATACAAATGAGCTGTATTTATTTTATCGAATTCTTTTTCATAGATTCGAAAGATGAGATTATGTAGGTCAGATTCAAAATCAGAAATGTAGGTAGTGTTAAATGATTGGGATAGGTAGTTCGTTATTATTTAACCTTCAATAATATTACAAACAGACCCTTTTCATAAGATTTTTGATGTAGAATTCAAATTTGATACAGGAATTTTCCTATCGTTTTTCGTTTCAGAGAAAAGTAACTTTTAATGTCTTGAAAAACTATGTTTTTGGCGATTTTTCCTATGTTTACTGGGTTTAAACCAGATTTACGCCTGAAAGAAGCTAGATAATTAAAACCCGCTGCCATATTCGGATTCAGTACCCCAGTAAAGTGAATGAGGTTGTGTAAGGTGGTTAAACCTGGACATACAATGCACAACTTATAGTTGTGATTTTTCAGATTGCTGAACATGACAGAAACAGGCGTATGGGCTGTAACTTATAAATTCGAGCCAATCTGGAAAAACGGCTTTTATTTTCTGATTCAGCGACCTTGAAAACCCCCCAGTCCACTTTGTAACTCGAAATCACTTTTTTTTTGTTGTTCCCCTGTGTAATTTAAGAAAATTCGCTCATACGATCATGCTGCATGACTGGAACTTTTTGATTGTAAAGTAGGTGCCCGTCGGAAGGCACTTTGAAGGGTATTTTCTTCTTCGTTTACTGTTTTCACCTGTAAATACATTTAGTTTTATGACTACATCAGACATTGTTGAAAAGTGAACAACCAACTCCAAGCTGTTAATTGTATGTACGTTTTAAAGTATATTACTATCTACTCTGCGATTTCGAAATTCAAGGTCTTCTGGAACTGGTTTGGGTGCATCTGACCTTGAAAAATGGATAGCCTTGAATTGCAAACACAACTACGAAATTTGACTGAAATGAAACACAATTATGCCTTTCAAACTGTCATAATTGTGCTCGCAGCAAGCCATGTCCGCAAGGCTGTTAATTGAACCTATTTATAATGGTAGGTGTGTTATTAATTACACGAGTAAAATATTTATTGATTTTCAGTTGAATAGTTGAGCGACTTTTGGGATCGTCTTTTTCGTATTTATCGTTCCCATCTCACAAATAAGTAAACAAGTAATCTTACTCTCAGATTATACAGCACATTATAATATTGCATCCATGTCTACCTATAAGTGGCGGAAACATTGTTTTCACTTTCGGGAGATGAGACAAATCTGTTTTTCCCAAATCAAATTTTCCACTCGCATTTCATGTGTTAGACCATTCTGAACAACCTTCGTTTCGTGTCTGTCTGTCCGCCTGAATGTCTGTCTGTGTGTCCGCAAATTCAAAGTAACAAGTTTAATTTTACAGTTTTCATCCAATTCTGATGTCATTTTCAGGGAATGTGCAGTTTAGGTTGTGAAACTTTCGCTTGCGCAAACGTAAAATCCATAAAGGATAATATTCTCACGGCCACATCGAACTTTCTCAAATTCGGATTTTAGTTGGGATATTACGATTCATCTCCTCGATCGTATCTTTTGCTGCTGCGCTTGTTGGACCTTCAAAACCTTGTAACGAGCATATCATCAACAGTTCTCATCCAATTTCGTTAGAATGAAATTTTCAGGGATTGAACGGTTTTGGTTCTAGATGGCCCCAAGTGAGTTCCGTCACTCCCCAAACATTGTTAGCTTTTGCGAATGCGCAGACGTAACATCTATTAAGCATCATTTTCTCAACGCCACCTCAATTTACTATTTCCCTTAACTATAGGAACCTGCTATGGAATCTTATATGATTATTTAAATAATTTCAATGATCTATACATTATTATTACGGTTACGAGAAACCTCTGTGTCACACTCTTCCACTTGGCAGTCGATTTTTTAGTTTATATTTCACCCGACTAGTTTTGCGGTCAGTTCTGTGTTTGGTCATCGTCGAGTTCTTTCGTCACGTCAGCTCTGTTACTTCCAAATACTGGCAATTAACATCTATTCAAGAATTATTATTGTCGAATTATTGTTTTATTATTGTTTCTGTGCTGAGCCCAAAATGCTCTGTTCTAATTGTTATAGACCCTGATGATGGTTTTATGTAAACCAAAAGCTTGGCAATAAGGGCTATCGTTTACTTGACCTTTATCCTGATAATGTTGACACTATTCATGAATTCCAATAAATTATCTAACGGAAAATAATATTATACACTTCGAATCTATTTTAATCTGTATTCGAAATTATTTGTTTATGAAACCACCCGGCGTTTACGGGGCTTTTCATTGTACTGTATTTTTTCTAGAAAACAACTTATTTTCGTTCTTTCTTCCGCGGTTTGCACGTAGTTGAGTGTAGAATTACTTGAACGTTGAAATGCTGCGTTTTGAACGCCGATTTCGAGTTCGATTCGTCTAAAGGCTCTGCAGGTTCTGCTCCGCCGGTTCTGCCAGTGGTTCCATCTTGTAGAAACTCTCGCAACTAATTCTGACTTCCAGCTACTCTCTTCAAACCAAGAGCAGAGCTGAGTGTATGTCTACCTAGGAAGACTTACGTTGACACTGAAGCTAACCACCTTCTGAAATTAGAGTTTATTCATCTCTTGGCATTGTGATCAATTTCGATGAGGGAGGAAGACGGGGTGGAAAAAGTAGAGAGATGAACAAATTTCAATCAAATAAATGAATCAAGTTCCTTCAAAATCAAAATTTCTTCTCGCATATTACATTTTATACCATCTTGAACGATTTTGCCCACGTCTGCGAGTCCGTATTTTGGAGTTCATGGTTTCGTAATTCATGTAACGGGTAAACCCACATTAGCTCAAGATACATGCGGATTTCGATGGAATATTCAGGGATTTGACCGATTGGCCACTGACCCCTTGTAAATTTTGTCATTCGAGTTAGTGAGAGCCGACGTTCATGAGGGAAATTCTGTAATAATCACAACTGCTACACTTTTCATCGTATTTAGATGTAATTTTCAGAATTGTAGTCGGTAGGTCTCTAGATGATTTTCTATAGCATCGTTGCATGATCAATCATAGCTTCTGCGCATGTAACGTAATAAAAATTCAAAATCCTTTCAACAATCGTAATATTAACAGTTTTCAACAGATTTCGTTCGTTTTGGTCTCCTAAGAAAGGAATCGAAATCGTAAAATTCTCGTTAATTTTTGCATCCACTATAAGGATAATTATAGAAAAACTCATGTTTTCAAAAATTTATCAAATTTTGCTGCTTCATAACAATTTACGAATTAATTTATTCCAAGCCTTTTTATTTAGAAGTAAACCATTTTAGTGGTCTTTACAATCATGTTATAGATAGGAGGAATCCATATCCAAATTTGTTTTTCTCGCTTTTTAAACGTTTTCAAAATTGTTAAGGGTGCGGATTCCATAGGAAATAAACAAGACAATTGATTGTTATTTGTTCCTTAAGAGATGAATGGAGTTGGGAATGTGTGGTGTTCATTCTTCAGAAATTGACTAGCAATGCATAATGCATTAAAATGTATATTTATCACTCTACACTGCTCTGGGCGGCCCCAAATGTTGTTCAGAAACTCTCCAATGTGGGAAGTAGTTTGTTGTAATTATTAGGAACTTCAAAACCAACATCTGTGTTAAAGTTAAGAAGGTGATTTTCTGAACAAGAGGAAAATACGATGCAGTTGTTGATTTTGAACTTAATTTGTAGAGAAGAAAGATGTTGCAAATATTGAAAATTAAAGACTTGAAATAGGTACGAGGAACCAAAAAATTCCTTTGTTCAGAAGCTTAATCAGAAGAACTAAATCCCTCCCAAATCCTCCTAGTTTCATATTGATCTATATATATAATCTATTTCCTATAAAGTATATATATAATATACTTGATAAAGAGGTAAATTCAAATAAATTCAAATCTTTTATTTGTATAAACCCTTTGTCATTCCAGACGACAACTCTCCATAGGATTGGGATAAAAATTCCGTTCTTACGCTAAAAAATCAAGCTTTCCAAATGGAAATATGAGCTCGTTGGCCAGCACTTTTTAAGCACATTAAATTACACTCTGGTCACATTTCAAAAAATATGCTGAAAGTAATCACCTAAAATGGCTAATAAACGGCTAAAATTCGTTAAATTGATATTTTTTGGCAGAATATTCTCAAGTGAAGTTTCTAATCTATAAAATAGGACATTAAAAAATTTATGTAAAAAATTACGCTGAAAATTTAATTAAATGTCATTAAAATTTGCAAAAAATCGATAATAACTGCGAAAAAGTTTAAAATCCAAAATCTCTTGTTGAAGGCAAATTGTTATTATTTAGAATACGTTTTGGCCATAAAATTAATAGTTAACAATTTCTTTGCACTCAGAGAGCTCAAATTTCAAAACAAATTAACATAATACAATACGATAATTTACGAAAATTCGCTCATACGATCATGCTGATCGTATGCTGATGACTGGATCTTTATTTGATGATTTTTTGAAATTTGTCTAATTTAATTTGCTCAAAAGTGTTGCTGGCCAGCAAACTTGTTGGAAAGCTAGATTTTTTGCCGCAAGAACGGAATCCGCTCAATCCTAAGGAGAGTTATCGTATGTAATGATATATATATATATATATATATATTATATATATGTGTGAAAAATGTTATAATCCTGGAATCGTTTCAGAATGCCTCAAAACAGATTTTGATGAATAAAGTTTTGAAGAATTTTGATTTTGAAATTTTCGGAACCATTGCAGTAGCTTCTTTTTCTACAAAAATTCGATAAAATAATACACTTAGAAAATCATGCACAGATGTATTGAATTTTAGCTGTCGTGAAAAGATACATAAATATGGAAACTAACTTGATCAAAAGTGATGTAGGTAAGTCACAAAAATTTATCTCTGCATCCTTAAATTTAGTAATTCTAATTGACATTAGTAGAATTTATTCTACAGTTTTCACTTAATTTCGATGAAATTTAGGGGGATTAGGCCGAGGATCGTCCTCTTTGAATTTCAGAAGTAAAAAATTAATAGTTTTTTACTGAGCATGTACAAGCGTAAAATCCATCAAGCGTCATTTTCCCATAACCTATGCGTTCGATCTCAAATAGGGCTTTAATTTGGACGTTAGTTGCGACATGACATGGTAATTGCCGCATTCGAGTTTCATGACAATCCTGTCATTGACAGCTGCTGCGTATGAGCGATCCTCAATTTTTGTAACAAGCATAACTTCGATTGTTTTCATCCGATTTCGATGAAATTTTCCTGGATTGATCAGTCTGGGTTGACTAATAACTACTAACTAACTTAGTTATTTCAATGAATAATAACTGTTCTAATTATCCAGCCAGGAGAAAAATTGTATTTTTCTTCCATGAAAAACGTTCTTTTCTTTGTATGGTTGAAATATATTTCAACTCACAATCAGTACTTACACCACATGTTGATTTTTCTATTCGCCTCAGGTTTTTAATAAAATTGTTTTCCTTTCTTTTTCAGGTAATGAAGAAATCCTATACTTGATTTCTTGAGCCTATTCGATTGTAAAAGGTAATGTTCCCCTCCAAATAAATCGGTTATTGTTTATCTAGTATTGAATTATATTAATGTTTCGTACTATTTCTATTAACAAAAAAACTTACAGATTTAATATTTTGGTGTCCCGCCTTTTTCAAAACGACGAGTAGAAAGATAACATCAGGCGCTCCAGGTTACCCTTCACTTTTGTTTGTGAACAATTCAATTTCATCATCACTTTGTATTTTTCACTATATATGACATTAAAATCTAGTTTTTTGTTCTTTGATGTATGAATAGCCTTCGAAAATTCGCAAAAAGACAGAGGGACAAATGCTGTCCCTGCACTATTGACTCTAGGATTACAACCTGGACGCACCTTTTCCTGGTATGCAGGTGCTCTGTTCCCCTCCAAATAAATCGGTTATTGTTTATCTAGTATTGAATTATATTAATGTTTCGTACTATTTCTATTAACAGAAAAAACTTACAGATTTAATATTTTGGTGTCCCGCCTTTTTCAAAACGACGAGTAGAAAGATAATATCAGGCGCTCCAGGTTACCCTTCACTTTTGTTTGTGAACAATTCAATTTCATCATCACTTTGTATTTTTCACTATATATGACATTAAAATCTAGTTTTGTGTTCTTTGATGTATGAATAGCTAATTTTTTTCTTCGAAAATTCGCAAATAGGGACAGAGCGACAAATGCTGTCCCTGCACTATTGACTCTAGGATTACAACCTGGAAGCACCTTTTCCTGGTATGCAGGTGCATATGCTGTCCCATCAATGAAGCTTGTAACATCATTTCTAATGTTGATGAGTCGTTAAGGGTTTATGCATCTCTTAGGACGCTTTCCACCGAAGGGGGTTAATTCCGAATTGGGAGTTATACCTCAAAAACGGCAGTGACATAACTACGGATTAGTTAGTGATCCTCCGGGGTGGAACGGGCCCTTAGACCTTCAGACTTACAGGCAGAAAAGTTAGTTCATCGTAATAGTTGGAGGAGAAATAACTGTTCCCGGTCATGAGGCGCACTGAACTGATTTTTTTGCCTTATTGAAAGGGTTAAACAATTTTTCCTATTCCAGACCTTCACTTTTATTATAGGATAGGCTGTACCTTTGCCTAATATGTAATATAGATTAATTTCAATAATTTCTTCTGTTATTGCCAGATTATTCTCTATATTTGTATAAACATAAGCTAAGAACCAATGCTGGTCACTCAGAATAGTAGAGGTTTTTCTCCCATCATTCAATCCCATTTTAGTCAGTCTTGTATGTACAAGAACAAATCCTTGTTACCTGGAATTCGCAACTCCGATGTCAGCAACAATACACCATCACATAAATTAACCTTCCTTCTTCCACTCATTCCGTTCCGCATCCACTTTTCCTAGTTTTCACTTCAATTGCAATAGCTCTACAGTAATTTCCATCATTCCAACAATAAATCAATATCTCGATCTATATAACTTCTGCCGTCAACAGGTATCATTCATTTTCTCAGCTGACTCCCAATTGATAACATCAGTGAGGCCAACCTAATTATTCCATGATATGGATTGTTATAGGTCACTTGCGCTAAAATTCCCTATTCAAATGGGACTTTATGTAATTTCCTAGTGTTCTTGTTGTTATTAATCTATGTTAGAATTTTTGTTAGATGTTTATTTATTTATTAAAATTTAGTTCAGTGTTATTTGTAGGAAAAATTTTTTACACGTGTTGCTACTCATCATTCCTTTGTTCTCACGGATCGCCGTTATAACTATTTCTCGCCACGTTGCAACTGACCTATCTCAACATTTTATCCTCGCTTTTTCAAAGTTATTGTAAATGCCGGCCGGCTCTGACCCGTACGCAAGTCCTTTTTGTTCTGCTTCGTTCACGACGCGCAGACGTCGGTGCAGTTACCAAATACTCGCTGGAAAGGTGCGGATTGTTTGAAGAAACAACCCCCAGACTTGGGTTACCTGGATCCTGTTCCCTAACTGGATTGAAACCGGTAAGATATTACCATATTATCATCCCCTCTGACAATAAGGGAGAAACCAACATAATTACAGTTTGGTGGTCGTACTCACCATAATTGTATTGAAATTGAGAACCAGGGTATCAACCCCTTCTTCTCCACCTATCTACCTCTTGGACTCTCAAAGGGCCTTCATATCTACCTACTTCTTCGCCTACTACTATCATCAATTAATTAGGCATATGAACTATTTGCAGCCCAATCAACCATATCATTTATATTCCTTATTGTCAATGACATCAATAGGTTCAGTGGCCACTGCGTTTTGTTTTCCATTATACAAATTTTATTTGTCTTTCCATTATATTATTTATTCATTGGAGTAATTGTTACAGTTTATTGCACTACCATAATATCTCTCTGGTATTCCAGTGGTCCTTCGAAGAATATATTATTACCTATCAATTTCATTAATAATTAAAACCAGCGATAGTGAGTCATATGTTGGGTAATTGTCCGAGTACATAAGGGCCCACCTACATATACTCACTTGTATATTAACCTCGTAACTCCTTACTAAAATTTCATATTACCTACATTCACTCTAATTGTAATATTATTGTGTGAATTTAACTATCGATTTATAGGATAATTGCTTTAACCGTTATCCTCACGGCAGTTCCATCTATGAGTGTTCCAAATTCAAGAAATCATTATCCATAGATGCCATCCATAGATAAGCTCTGGATCAATTGTTTTTTTGGAACTTTTCATGTTGCACATTGCTACAGCGGCTGCATAACCTCAATTTTCTGAAAATAGGAACTTTAAAAACGGTTTATGAATGATTCTCAAAGTATGTTACTCGCTAGTTATGGGCAGAATTTCAACTAAAAACCAATAAAATCTGCTCCAAAGTCAAGATATATAAATTATTATTGAACTTGAGGTAAATTGTCAGGAGTGCCACGTCAACGCGACATGAGCGAAAAATTAAACATGTGTTCATTGTTTCTCTAGGATCCATAATAATGCAATACAATAGTCAACATCTGAGAAAGAAAAATTGAGCCTGTCACAGAAGTAGTGTAAGAATTAGTTTACAATAATGGAAAGCCGCAGTCCTACGAAAAAGCTCCTCTTTCCTCTAGAATGAAAAAGGTTACTCCTCAATGTAAACATGTAAAAGTAATACAACACAACAGTCATGCCCGCACCTGCCCCTCTAGCCAGTTCATTTGTCATCTACACCTAAATACGATACAAAAAGCTAGAATTCTGCAATATTGGAAGACATGATATTGTCTTTATTGACTAATCAACGTTTTACCATTTTTTAAACATAGTTACTGCTTCATTTCATACAAAAAAATTATATGATCGAAAATTTGAAGAATTCTCATTGAAAATGGAGCAATTGCAATGGCACCAAAAATTTTAAAATCAAAATTTCCGTAAAATTGTCTTCTGTAAAATCTGTTCTGAGGCATTCTGAAACGAATCCTATAGATTTTATCCTTTTTAAATATATGTATGTGGCATTCCAGACGATAACACTCCTTGGGATTGAGATAAAAATCAAGAGCTCTAATTGAAAGGATAAATTCGCTGGCCAGCAGTTTTTGAACACATTAAATTGATCATATTTCAAAAAATCTGCTTTAAAAAAATCACTAAAAATGATGGCTGAAAACGGTTAAAAAATGTTGAATTTATCTGTTTATTTTGCAGAATTTCAGTCAAAAAAAGTTTATTCACGATGAATTAGAGCATTAAAAAAGCAGTGCACAGATTTATGGTTAAAAATTGAATAAAAAACTTTATTTTCGTTAATAATTGCTGAAAAATGGATAAAAATACGAAAACATTGTATATTACCAAAAGAAAAAAAACTTGAATCGAGGGATATAATTTAGTACGAGTTTATTTATTTATTATTGTTTTATTTATTTATTTATTTTTAATTCCATTTCTTTGTTAAAACCTACGGAAATACCTAGTTGGTGTACTTGGTGTGTACACCTAACAGCGACCCAAACTTATGCATTCGACCTCTATCGTAGATTTCTTTGGGCGTCACAACCAAATGGCCCTCAAAGAATTTGGATGAGGTGAATAATAAAAGATACCGAAAAAACGCTTATATTTATGATAACAGTTATATACAGAGATTTCTTCACAATATGGTACACAATTAATCGAAATTCTATCACATTATTTCATGTTCTCCTCCACCTTGAAAAACAGTCAACTTAACTTGATTTTCAGAAATGGAGTTGGTACGGTCTTGCTGATTAAAATGAAATCATGACATATCTATCCAGCTACAAATATACAGATATACACACACATACACATATTATGCTATTGTGGAGACTTTGGTATAGGTACTACTACATTGTCACACTCCTTCTAATTAATTGTTTTATTCATTTTCCGAATCGGTGGTTTCAGAGGAAAATTACTGACTAGTCCAGGGTACTTGATCGTTCATATTAAATACAGTGATAAGGAAGAAAAAAAAATCATTGTAGACATTATTATGAAAATACATACAGTATGAAAATTAAGTACATTATTGACCCTTACTACCTTAATTGCTACAAGCTTCAAATCTTATCTTTATTTCTTATTCGGGTTTTGTATGTATAAACAATGGCTTTTAATATAGGTAAATGTTTTTTTTTTTTTTTCAATTTTATTTTCAGTTTTAGCGAATTTTATAGAAAGTGGAGCTATTGCAATGGCTCGGGAAATTTTATTATATATATATATATATATATATATATATATTTTTTTTTTTTCTTTCAGACGATAACCCTGCTTAGGATTGAGATAAATATTCTGTTCCTGCTCCAAAAAATCTAGCTTTCCAAATGAAAGGATGAGTATGTTGGCTAGCATTTTTTGAGAACATTAAGTTGGTCAAATTTCAAAAAACGTGCTGAAAAAAAATGGCTAGAAACGGCTAAAAATTGTTTAAATTGATATTTTATTAGCAGGATATTGCTCAGATAAAGTTTATTAGCTATAAAATAGGACATTTAAAAATTTATGTACATAATTATGCTGAAAAATGTACTTAAATTTCATTAAAATCTGCTAAAAAATCGATAAAAATTGCAAAAAAAGTTAAAAATCTCTTTTTGAATGGCAGATTGTTAGTTAGAATACGTTTTTGAACATAAAATTAATAGTTAACAGTTTTCTTGCTCATAAAATCTCAAATTTTAAAACAATTCAACATTATACAATGTATAATGTATATATAATATATATATGAAAGTTCGCTCACTGATTAGGGTACATGATTAGATTTTGTCAAAATTTTCTCAAAATATTGAATTTCCCAAAGAATATTTATATATATATTTCCCAT
Organism: Adelphocoris suturalis; assembly: GCA_030762985.1. Taxonomy (NCBI): domain Eukaryota; kingdom Metazoa; phylum Arthropoda; class Insecta; order Hemiptera; family Miridae; genus Adelphocoris; species Adelphocoris suturalis. The sequence goes on from CM061051.1 coordinate 37,296,726, forward strand.
ATATATATATATATACACATATATATATATTTTTTTTTTAACAGTGAAGACAAAAATTGATTCTCATATGTGTGGCCAAAAAAAATCGTTTTTCTAAGTACTGTTTTGCTTTAAAATTTAGTTGTTTTTATTTTATTTCATTAATTTTTTTTAATTATTATTTAAAAGAGATTTTTAAACTCTTTTTCTGAATCTGAGAAATTCATTTATTTTGCTCAAAATGTGCTGTGCTAGGAATCCGTTCTTTCTTTAGCAATACTTTAAGCAAAACCTTCCAGATTTCCCGGTCTTAGAATTAAAAAAAAAAAAAAAATTTAAAACACAAATAGATAATAATTTGCTATTCTTTTGTAAGGAAAAATATTAGGGGAAAATAATTTCTAGGGAAATATTCATACACTTAGTAGTTCAGAAAAGGGAGAATTTTATTCTCATGACTTGAATTACATTTCTAAAATTGTGGTAAATTTAGAGCTTCACACAAAAGAGGCTTTAATCAGATCACTGATTGTAGCTACTGAGTGACATTCATCATCGTAAATTATTATTTTCTTAAATTACTGTCCATATACATATTTGAGCAACGACTGTCGTGTTTTCTATTCGGTTTATTCGAACGAATTACGCGTAGAGGCGACTAACTAACTATTCTTATATATAAAGAACATTCCGAATTTCCGAAGCTTTCAAATTTATGTTTGTATTTACATTTACGGATTTCGTTTAGTTTTATTTCCTAAGATTCTCCGTATTTAGACTTGGCAGCAGCAAGGCACTCTGTTTGGTTTGATAAATCATACAGATTCGATTTGCACAAATATAGAAGCGAAAAATGTCCCTAATATGAGTCAACTCATATCGAGTTGACTCGGGGAAAAACGGTATCTGTACCGTTCAGCATTTTCCAATCATTATCACCATCATTCTGTTTAACTTCTCATATTACGGTATGATACTAAAACAGCAAGATATCAAAACGAGCCTGCTGCAATTTTTACATAATATTAATTCTTCTCAAAATGTTTCATATCCCAAGCTCTTTTTCATGGTAGAACCTTTCTCAATAAATACTACTATTGACATCGAATTATCTATAAAAACCTTTTAGCATCTGATACATTTCTACCAGATAGAGAAATTATTGACTCTTCATTGTAGTGTCAAAAATATAGAGGCTAATATTTCTTAACCAGTGAATGACCCAAGGTATGGATATAGGGTTATTATTTTCCCTGTGATACTTAGTCTACTGTTGCTCTATTCTAAATTTTCTCTTTCATTGAACTAACGCGCATGTTGACTGTTGATTTTTCTGTAAAACCCTTTGGCATTGGTTGACGGAATTGCTTCTGTGGTCAATATTTTATTTTTCTATAGTCCTGCTTAATCATGTGAGATGCTTTTTCTGCTATCATAATTACTGGAGCGTTCGGGTTGCCACTGACGATTGTTGGCATGATGGACGCATCAACCACTCGCAGACCCAGTACTCCGTGAACTCTTAACCTTGGATCCACCACTGCATCCGGATCAATTCCCATCTTGCAGGTTCCAGTAGGGTGGTAGATAGTAAAGGTAAAGTGGCGCATAGCGCATTCCCAGTACTCATCCGAGCCAAACCTGTAGTCTCTGCAGCCTGGCATTGGTGTGTATAAAGGCCTTGATCTGAACCGTTGAAATGCTCTGGAGTTGGAAATGTTCATAGCTATTCGAATTCCTTCTACTAATCTCAGCACATCAATTTTATGTGTAAAATAATTTGGATCAATTACTGGAGCAGCAAATGGGTTTTTATTCCTTAGAGTTATCCTTCCTGAGCTCAGAGGCCTTAACAGGAGCGGCAAAATAGTCCACGTCTCTGCAGGGACTAGAGGTTTGTACATGGTATTGTATACAGCGTCCCGCAAGTTAAGGATCCGTCTAATATTCTCTCCCCCATCTGAATTTATTGATGAAGGAGCAAAGTGGAATTGAATGTCAGGCCAATCGCCACTAGGATCAGCGTATTTGGTGTTCACGAACGCCAAACCTTCCACTCCTCCAAGAGATGTCATGGGCCCTCTTTCGTTGAAAATGTAGTCAAGCGCAACGGGGAGGGTTTGGTATCGAGATTTTTTGAAAGTAATGGGTTCATCTATCAAAAACGTAAGACCACCTAAACCAACATGATCTTGTAGGTTGTAGCCCACCTTGAGATCCCTCAGGACTGGTATCCCGTGCTTCATCAATTCTTCCTTTGGCCCGATTCCTGACAACATTAGCAAATGAGGGGAATTTATGGCACCTGCTGAGAGTATCACCTCTTTTCGTGCTCTCACTGTCCATCTTCTGCCGTTTTTCCAAAACTGCACTCCAACTGCCCTAACATTCGGACCTTGCTTGGCTGTGATTATTTTGACGACATGACTTTTCATGGAGATGTCTAGATTCTTTCTCAGTCGAACGGGTCGAAGAAAAGCTTTGGCTGTACTACACCTAGATCCCCGCCTAATAGTACCTTGAGCAATCATAAACCCCGTTTGAGATGCTCCATTGATGTCCCTATTTTCGTAACCCAGTTCTTCACCTGCTTTTATGAATGCTAGGGCTAAAGGTGTTCTGAAAGGTGATTCTTGTACTGTCAGGTATCCCCCAGTTGAATGGTAGCTTGAATTCATGAGGTATGGGTTCCTGTTGTCCTCGGATTTCTTGAAGAATGGAAGAACATTGTTGTAGCTCCACCCTGGGTTGCCCAATGCCTCCCATGTATCATAGTCGTATCTATTCCCTCGTACGTATAACATAGCATTGAGGACACTCGACCCTCCGAGCACTTTTCCTCTGGGCCAAAAGCATCTATCTCCGTTCATGGCTAGGCAATATGGCGAATGTGAGGTCGGTGGTTCAGTCTTGTACTTCCAGTCCAAATCGGTGAGCTGTAGGTAGCCAGCCAAGGAGGGGATATCAGATATTTCAGTTTCATCCCCGCCTGCCTCCAGCAGCAGAACTGACCAAGATCGCACTTCCGACAGTCGGTTGGCCATCACTGCACCTGCCGAACCTCCACCGATTACTATGAAATCGTACTCGCTCCTTACCTGTAAAAATAATATCACAGCATCATGTTACGTTGTTAAACTGCATGAATAAATTCAAATGCTTTCTTAGCATTAGAAACATAATTATCAATATTTATTTGTACACCATAGTGTTATACATAGATGTATAACATACTATGTGATATATACAGCTATGCATGGAGCATGGTTGATAATTATGTAATAAGTACAGTGAAGCTACTCATTTACACGGAATCTAGGCTGCAACGTTGAAAATGAATTCCTGTTGCTCTGACGATGCGCACCGGTAAATATTAATGCCAATACGTTCAATATCAATTATACTTCCGGTAAAGAAATATATGAATAAAATGAAACAAAATAACTCACCTACGTTGTATCACAATTTTGATTTAAAAATTATCCGAGGCATTGCAATAGCTTCATTTTGTACGAAAATTCGCTAAAACGAACGACTAGCTGGATGCGGTATAAACCCTTTTTTCTCGTAGCCATATGGTTATCGTCATTTTGATAATTGAAATGTGTTAATAGGAGGGTCCATAATTTATTTATACATTGTTAAGCAGGAGCACAAACAAAACGGAGATTAGTAATCTTGATAGTTGAAGCAGAGTTTTAAGTTTTTGCGTTAGCCCATGTGGAGAGAATAATATTTATTCGCTAGCGGTTATGTGGGTCGTGGTACTAACCAAATTATCCCTGAAAATACGAGAAAAATAAAATTCAAGCTGAGACAATAGAATGTTTGGTAAGGTTTGACGTTTTCTCAAGTACAATAGGTAGGTACTATCGAGAATTATTTGACGTTCATTCCTTAACTTTTCTCCTAATTTAAATGAAATTGTTCCAAAATCGCTGGAAATTGTTGTTTTGAAGGATCGACTCTTGAGCATGAGAAAAGCGCCAATTGAGGTATGAGCCCTGAAATTCTAGTACTTTACCCGCATAACCCCTGAAGCGATATTTGTTTTTCCGTACTTGAACTTTCGGACTGTATATTCCATTACAATTAAACGAATTCGATACATAGTTTATGTCTTTTTTCGAAAATAGATTGCAAAAGCTCTAAATTGCATCGGGAAACGACCCAATGCAGCTCAACATCAGAAATAGATTTTTATCACTTATGTGATTCTGTAGGTTTCTTGGCTTATGAATGTTGATAGAATTTTAACTGATAACAGGTACCTGAATTAAAAACCTATGAAACGTGTTATAAACCTGCTAATGAAACCTATGAAGAATCGAGTATTTACCCGTAATGCATCACAACTATATTTCTACTGACGCTTAATTTATATACTATTGATTATTTATTATTTAATAAGTCCATTCATGATTTTATCACATTGATAGTTCAGATAGTTTAGAATCATCAAACCGTAAACATCTGCCAAGTTTAGAGGCTGTGGAGCTTCCTCACTCTTATCGCAACATGGAATCAATTCGATCTATTTGGTAAAAATATGTCGAAATTTTTATAAAGCAGTCATTATTAATACTACTATTTTTCCCGCTCTATAGTCATACCATGGTCCGTTGGTGATGAACATTGAAAGGGGCTTTGGAGGAGCTTCTCAGCGGGGTCTCAATGCTTGAAAATATCTTGAAAATGGGCCGACATACACCAGGTTTTACCTCTGGCATCGAGTAATACGATGAAATTCACAGTAAATGATCTTGTTATCATTGGGAATAGCTATTTAACACGTCACGGTATAATCCGACAACCATAGAATTCATAGAAGTCCTTTGCTATAGCCAACCCGAGCAATCCCTGTTAACTTCATCGGATTTGGCAGGATAAGTTCGGCTTTTTGAATCTGACAATGAATTTAACGTTTGCACATATGCAGGGCCGTAGCTCTTTCAGTCTTGATTAAATTAAGTACGTAACTATCTTGGGTTCATCCTTCAACATTTTTTAATTTTGAGCGATTTTCGGGCCATTAGATTTTGGAAATCTGGTATCTGGGAATTGGCGTTCGCACAATCGCATGCCCTCCTATTGATCCGATGGTCATAAAACATATAGAAAATCGTTCACAGATTATTCTGCACAATTCCTGAAAAGTAGGTGTTTTAACGCCATTGTGAAAACCGACGACAATGAAAATTATAGGAGCCCTTTTGCTCCGCAACCCAAACAATCCATTAACATTTTAATCTGATTTGGTCGTATAGGCTCGGCGTTTTGTCTCTAACATTGAATTTCACTTTTGCGTTACGTAGCCGTAGCTAATTTAAACGCCGGAAATTCTAGTTTGAGTCCATCTTTCAACGAACATCCAGTATCAACGAATTTGGCATATCAGATGGCATAGGCAGGTCATGATAAGTAGACGTACTTCAGTTACTTCAAATGGTCTGAGGATGATGGAATCTACTACGTATACCGCGGCCAACCTAACTTTTCTGCACAGCTAAAAATTCCGTTTGCTGAGGATTTTGAGCGGCTTGATCACGCTCTGGAGGATTTGCGCCCCCCCCCCCCCCCCCCCAAATTCCAGCAATTCTACTTCTCGTCCACTATCCCTGCTGTTTCGATTGTGCCAAGAAAATCAGTTCTTTATACAACCTGTAGATTTAATCAACATGTTATGATTTTCACCTTAGAATATGCGGTTATGATTGAACCACTTACGAACGTTGAAAAATATTTAAACTCACCCAAGTGAAAACAATCTACTGAGGATTTTGGGCTGCCAACTATTCTATTTCGGGCTCGACCATCCTACCCTCAGCCCCAGCCCAGCCGGCAAAATTCAGTTTTTTTGGACATGGCAATGGTACAAGCGATTCTAATCGGAAATTTTGCGCCCATTTCAAATATTCCCTCCTTTAGCAATTTATAGCCCTTTGGCACCTCTCAAAATTTTTTTGTTCAACAGAAAAGTTGTTAAAAATTAAATTCTGCATCGAATTAGATAAGACTCAGCTTTCCAGCTCTGGCGCCAGAATTTTGCCGTTGCGCAAAAGTAGACCAAATCATGCACTAAGATATTGAAGAGACAAATAAAATATTTTTATTTCGTCAGCAATTCTTATAGGAAATTTCATGCTAATCGTAATTTTTTTGGTCGCGACCTAGGGGACTGAAGACATTCAATTAAATGCGAACTTTAGACGTTCCCAAGCACAATTTCAAACTGCTCCACTTTTGAAAAGCTCCGGAATAGACAATTCTAGGCAAGATCGAACAACGGAATTTTATAGTTCAAACCCTGTGTGAAATCAAGGTCTTAGTTTTTCGTTGCGCGATTTTAAGCTTTCTACGAAATTAAACCTCAAATTTCAACGATTTCCGTCTTTGTTGAACAAATAATCGAGCCAACATTTTTGTGATTTCAAGTCATTTGGGACTCGAATTTGTCTCAATCACTTTCAGTCATGATAATGAACAACGAATTCTAAATATAAATTCTAAAATGAAGTTATTTTACTACCTCGAACTACTTGGGTATATTCAATATTCGGTTGTGACCTTATGAATCGTACGAGCTAATTATGCAAAATGAGAAATATTGCAGGAACGACAGGTGGAATGCATATAGGTCCCCCCCCCCCCCCCCCCCCCCCCCCCCCCCAAGAAAATCTATTCTTTATTCTATCTCTAGATGTAATCAACATGTTGTTATGATTTACATTTTATAATGTGCTTTTACGATTGAACCACTTGCGAACGTCGAAAATTTTTTAGAATCACCAAACTAAATACCATCTTATGAGGATTGCTTTTGTTGCTTCCGTCTCCCGGCGTTTCAATTGTACCGAGAAAATCAGTCCTTTATACTATCTCCCTAGACGTAATCAACGTAGACTCTACTTGGACTCGGGCGGCATTGGTCAGCGCGTGCGCGCACGGTGTGTGTTTGTACGTGTTTCGCGTTACAGGCCTCAATTTTAGTGCTATCAACTTGAAATTTAGTAAGTAAACTCCTTAGACACCCGGCTGTATAGATGTATAGTTTTTGGTGACGATCCGATGGCGGGAATTTGTCAACGACGACTGTCGTCAAATGAACCAAAAATCGAGTTCATTATCGTTTTCAATAGTGTTCGCCATACAGAATCAGTCGACTGAAACAACTATAAAAGATTTAAGAGTTGACCTTGACGACAATACGACGACGTCGTCTTCACTGACGTCAGTCATTAACTAACTAAAAATCGAGTTTGGTATCGTTTTCAATAGTTTTTGCCACACAGAATCGATGAGAAATTAATTAAATAAAAAACGTATACTTTACTAGTCCCAGTCCCTCTGTATATAACAAGAGCTCTACTTTTGAAATTGATTTCGGAACCTCTAAATTGATAATTAATGCGATACAGCTGTATAGCTGTATAGTTTTGGGTGACGATCCAATGGCGGGAAATTGTCAACGACGACCGTCTTCAATTGAACCAAAAATCGAGTTCGGTATCGTTTTCAATAGTGCTCATCACACAGAATCAGTCAACTGAAACAACTATAAAAGCTTTGAAAGTTGTCCTTGAAGACGATAGTCGTCGGCAATACCGTTCGTCATCAAATCAATTGAAAATCAAGTTTGGTATCGTTTTCAATAGCTTCCCTCAAATAGAATCGTAAATAAGGAGACTGCAAACAATGTATTTAGGATTTCGAACTGCATTGAGTTGCTTAGGAGGTTCTGGGTAGGGTTGCCAGATCTACTTTAATTTAAAGTGCCCTACTTTATTTTTGTTCAAAATACTGTATACTTTATAACAAATTCAAAGTAGACCAAAATACTTTATATTTGAAACGAAGAAGAAAAGTTCAGCCCCCGCACCTACTTACTAGTCAAGGACAAGGTCTAATTTACTTTTTTGTCAAGTATAAAGATTTCTTTCAAATTGTCAATTTTCAAATTTTTTCTGAATTTTCAATTTTCACAGCTCTTTTCCAAATTTTTAATATTTTATAGGTACAGTGTTTCGGAGAAAGAAAGAGGGACTGAATGAATGCAACTTTTCAAGTTCCTAAAAAGTTCCTAACGTCCTTAGTACTTACGGGCCCAATAGATGCACGACGAGATATTTTTTTAGTGAGACCGAGATTGAATATGATGATCCTAATTACATTTATGTATGTAACACAACCTGACTGAAATATGGACTCGTTAAGATTGAAATGTCTTGCAATGTTTTCTTCGGAATAAAAATTTTGAGACCTACGTACAGTACAAATATTACTATCCACGGTTCTTTTTAGCGAATTTTTTTAAAGAAAATTAAGCTATTGCTCTCGCCTCAAAATTTGTAGAATGTGAATTATTGAAAATATTTTAAGCAGAAATCCGTTTCAGGCTATTCTGAATCATATTCTGAAGTTTAACGCATTTTTTAATGTATGTATGTATATATGTATGTGTCATCCTAGACGATAACTGTCCGTAGAATTGTGCTAGAAACTTCAAACAAATTTTAAAATGTTAAGGACACAAAACGAAAGTTCAAGTTCGTTGGCCAGCATGATCGGATTACATCTTCGGGTTGAAATTTTCAAAAATTTCAAAATAGCCTGTTTTTTGCGATTTGTTGTGCGAAATAATTTTTTCAGCATACCAACATGTGGTATATTCGGAATCAGCGTAAAATTTCCTATAAGAATATGTATCAAGTTTTCAAAAATTTCAAAGTTGAAAAATCAGTCAAAAATCGAAATAATGCCGTTCGCTAGTTGTAAAAATCGGTAATATTTGCATGAAACATTGTCCAAATTCAGATTGAACTACTCTTATGGAAGTATCCCTGTATAACCAATCCTAGAACCATGCTGTTTAAAACGTAGGTAGTAGGCGCTTGTTTAAAATATAAAAAAATAAAAAAATTTGTAATCACAACTGATGAGTTTACTCTGTGAAATATTCCGTCCTCCGATTCTCTCGGTCGCTCTCTTTAATGTTTTACGCTCAACTGTTTTAGGACTTGATGTAGCTTTAATACTGACTGTGGCTTAGAAAAAAGTATGAGTACCTCCTAATTATTTTTAATAATTTGATTCCATGTTTGTCTATCAAAATCATAAACTTAAATTTCTCTACACGATCAATAGCGACTGAAATGTCGAGTTCTTCAAAAATTCGCTCATGGGGTCATGCTGCATGACTGGACATTTTTAATTCCTCAAACCGAAATTTCTTATCTTCAGTAATCTGACACATACAAGCCCTTTTGTGCAGATGCTGAATGAAAAATACCTTAGTGGAGAACGTTAACTTTAATGTATAGGTACTTTAACTTTCATTGAAATATTTTACTTTTCCTTGGTTGCAGCCAGGATATACTTTATATGATCCGAAAAAATCTGGCAACCCTAGTTCTGGGCCTCCTTAAATGTCAATTCCATTTCGGACGCGGCCATCCGACCCTCCCCGCTGCCTCAACAGCTTCCGTCTCCCGGCGTTTCAATTGTGCCAGGGAAATCGGTTCCTGTTCGGCCGATGTTCGGTAGGTCTCCGGGGGTAAGTTAGGTAAGAGGCTGCAAGGGGGTCGAGGCCGGGATGGGAGTTACATTGGAGTCATAGTCACCTGTTGAACGTCTATGGGTCGGGACTCGGGATCCACAGCCGAGTACCTGAAGAAAGTGAGAGCCGTGAGGAAGAGCGGTATGAGAGTGAGGCCCATCCACCCAGCTGCAGCTGGGTAACCCAGGGATAGCGGCAGCAGTCCCGGCGCCATGCTCAGCCATATCAATGCCTGAAAAGTCACAACAAATCGTCTTACTCGCCATACTAGAAACTTCGATAGGATAGATAGATAGGTACCCCTAATGTATTTTGGACGAAGAGTATATTACATAGAAGAGAGAAAAAAACTGCACAGCTGTTTACTATTTCTGTTTATTTTTTTATATTTTATTTAAATGATTTAAGCCGCACCTCAACCATTTATGTATTATAGATACCTAGCCATTCCTATTATTTTTTTCATAGAATGAAGTCTTTTTTTTTTTTTTTTTTTTTTTTTTTTTTTTTTTTTTTTTTTTTTCAATTGAGAATTCGTTCTAGAGAAATTTAATAATGGAAGAGGTTAAATGGAGAGATAATAGTGATAAATCGAGATGTTTTCACTATTTTCATCTGATTCTCGTGACTGTTTTTTTTTTTTCTGATCCAGATTGCCATCCAGTTATGCAACAAACCTTGGAAGTTTCAAATTTACTACCGGTGAAGGTAAAATGGAGGGGTAATTCCGATAAATCGTGATATTTTCATTTTTTCTGATCCTTTTATTAAAATATTTTGGCTTAGATGCGCTAAAAATCAGGTTTTCATTTTGATGACAGATCTTTGTGAGGAAGCGTGATGGAGGAAATAAACGTGATTCTCAACCGATTTTTCCCTGATTATTTTACTATTCTGATGGAAGAAATAGATTTCTCTGAGAAACCATTCTCTGTCATTTAAAAGATACACTTGTCGAGCGGAGAGGGGAGGGCATTACTGATATATCGTGATATTTTCAACCAATTCGTGAAAGCAGTTCTCCTTATAACATATTTATGTTAATTGAGGAGTTACATCCACTCAAATCACGACCTTCTTTAGAAAAAATCTTAAACAACCCCTAAGTAAGGCCTGCGCCTGTAAAGCGTGCGTTACTTATCATACGTTTTAAAAAAACTGCATCAGTTTTAAATATCCAAAGTTTCAACATTTTACCTCTCCTTCCATATTGCTTGGATACTCTCGGATTTACGTCACTCAAGCAGTGTTGGGCTAATCAATGCGAGTATTCTACGCTAAAACCGATAATACCGTGGAAAATGAAACCAATAGTAATGTTTTTAGCCGCAACGAGCGCTAATATTGATGTTTTAAATTAACAGCGGTGGGGCCGACGTTTTCACAGTTGTCACGTCGGAAAGACCCAAGGACAATACTTTGGCTGTCCATACGTGGTAGTCATTTCGTTATTTTGAAATATGGTAATGACCTAAAAATAGCCAATGCAAAACCCTTGGGAAAAAAACATCATTATTATATAACCCTCTCCACCGGTTATATTAAAATCCGGCTAATATTAAAATCCAGTAATGGTACTGATTTTCATGTGGAACATCTTCGGAAGCGCTTTTATTTTCTCATCTTTTGAATCCATTGCAATACCTTGATTTTCTTTGAAATTTTCTCAAAGACTCCCATTACAATTTTCTGTCGTGTTTGGCATTTCAAAGCTTTCTGCGCGAATTCTGCTCAGTGTCTGCTCGAATTTGGTACACGAATCCTTGGCTTTTGGCCTGGATAGTTTCGTATGAATTCCATTGGTAACCATGAAAGTTGTTAGCTTAATTATCGTTTCTAATTAGTTTGAATTTCATATTGGCTCAACAGCTCTCATCGAATTTCCCAATGATGGTTCAAAACTAGGAATATTTCTCGAAAACTAACCGGCAAAGGGCCTTTTTTCTGCTCTGACCTCAGACCCGAAATTTGTCGTATAGTGACGTTTAAGGTTCCTCCCACGAAGAACTCGTTGATTTTCTTTCGGGTTTCTAATGTGACTCTGCCTGCATTAGTTTCGCATGAACTGCTGCATGATATTTCGTGCAGAGAAATTCTGGAATAGGAGTTGTGAGGCGGTCGGGTGAAATCCTCGATCATTATCGTAATCTGATGAAAACTGCAGACCAGTGGTTTCTCTCTTCTTTTTTGTTGTACAGCACTTCCATTTTCTCTAGCTCCTTCTCATCCCCCTCTTGCTCTTCATTCCTCCTAATGCTCGAAGTGACCGTTGTTGATGTCGTGGCCAAATTTTAAAATGGGAGCTTAGCGGACTGGCACCTCTAGTCAATTTATAAATTAAGCTCAAACTCTACCTATCACACTCAGGGAGAAGTGTTTTAGGCGTTATTTGACAGTAATGGCATAAACTGGTATCATAATGGTGAGAATTTTGGATTCGTCAAATACCGAAGATTTGAGGAGAAGCACAGACAAACCCGTCAAACTAAAAAAAAAAAAGTGCTCAAACGATCACTAAAAATGGATTGAAACATGCAGCATTGGTAACATAATATGTAATATTGGAATAGCTTACCACCTATACCTTCCTTCAATAAATTATTACACAATATAATAATGAAATCGTTCCAGTAACGTAACCAGTATTTCAACTTGTATTGAAATTTGAGCCAATTGAGTAAAACGAAATTGTTCAAAACCAATTTTATGGCGAAAAAAAATCATCCTAAATTAAATTCGGCGATTCCAAAAAAAAAGTCAAATTTTTAGATTTTTTAAAAAGATTTTATAGATTATTCAGCAAATATTAATAAAATCCAAGTACGTTTTTCTACATAATTTTTGCGAAAATTTCTTAATGACCTAGTTAATCATTGATACTTTTGTTTTGGCTGAAAATCTGTTTAAAAAAATATAGGTATAATCGTTTTTGGCCGTTTTTAGCCATTTTTAGTGATTTTTGAGCACATTTTTATGATATTTGACCAAATAAATGTGCTAAACAATGAAACCTTTTCCAAACCAAATCAATCCTGTTCCAAGTCAAATTAATCCTTTTCCAGACCAAATGAAACCTTTTCCAAACCAAATGAATCCTTTTCCGAGTCAAATGAAACCTTTTCCAGACCAAATGAATCCTTTTCCAAATCAAATGAATCCTTTTCCAAGTCAAATGAAACCTTTTCCAAACCAAATGAATCCTTTTCCAAGTCAAATGAAACCTTTCCCAAGTCAAATGGAACCTTTTCCAAACCTGTGAAGTGAACAAAATTTTGAAGTATTATATATAACAAGACCTTTTGGAATCAATCAGAATTTGGTGAAATTTTTAAGGAATAAGCCACAAAGTAGACATCGGACGTATTGGTGACTCCCGTTAACTATATTATAGGTAGCTCCTATTTCTCCGTGCGAACGTGGCGTGTAGGAAGGTGCACACACTTCACCATCTACAGTTAGTAATTTCACAAATTAACATGTTTCATATTCTACTACGTTGAGAACTGATTCGATAATCCAATGTCTAAAATTCATCGAATTTTCATTTTGTCAAGTTCTTTCTACAGCGCCTGCGATTTGCAAGATTTGACCTCATTTGGTTCATTTTCTCAAAGGGTTTCATTTAGTCTGGAAAAAGTTTCATTTGACTTTGAAAATGATTCATTTGGTTCGGAAAAGGTTTCGTTTGACTTGGAAAAGGATTAATTTGGTCTGGAAAAGGATTCATTTGACTTGGAAAAGGGTTCATTTGACTTAGAAATGCTATACATATGAAAAAGCGCAAACTTCAGGAATCGTTTCAAAATGCTTCAAATTGGATTTCAATTGAGAAATTATTCAAAAATTTTTATTTTAAAAATTCCCGAGCCAATGCAATACCTTCATTTTCTACGAAAATTCGCTAAAATAAAAAGTTGAAGGTTTGTGTTCAGTAGATAAGCCCTATTTGTTGTAGCGTACCTGATAAGAAAGAAACCTTGCTTACACATAAATTATGGCAATCGTTAATAATAAGTATGCGAATTACTAATGTTCCTTCGGCCAACAATTATAATTAATTAAATATTATTAATAAATAATAGTATTTTTCCGAGTTTGATCTTGATATGTTCGACAAATTATGAATTATCGGATGAGTCCTGTGTTGGTATAAAGCGGATAGACAACAATTCTAGATGATGATACCATTTGTCTTCAATTAGCGTGAAACAGCACAAATAATGAAATTTCATATTTCTAATCGACTTACAGACGGAGATACTACTTATGATTTTATTATTACAAATTATTCCTGAACACTAAAGGAGTATTTCATCAAAATTCCTTATCGATTCATCAGTCACCCACCGTATTCAGTTAATATTGAGTAAATATTGTCACTGCACAGGCCTTTTCGAATAATCAACACGATAATTCTTTATATTTATGTAGAATATATAATTGATATTCAAGTGTTATCATATCATGGTAGCAGTGATATAAGCTTGTTGGTAGTACTCACCCCTGAAAGATCAGTCAGATAATTACACCTTTGTCGGTCGGTCAGATATTCCTCAACAGCACGATGATCTCGTTGTTCGTCTTTTGCTTCATTTCAGTACCTATGTAAATGTAAGTCATCACATGAGAGATAAATCGATATCCTTATCAGGAACTTGGTACTGAGAGAGAATCTAAAAGAAAACGTACCATTAGAAAATTCGTGCAATTATAAAGAAACGATGTTTCCCTTTTTGGATCATGTTGAGCAGATTGGGTATCGATTTCTGAAGAAATACGGGAGAAAAAAATAGTAAGGCAGTTTTACAATACATATTACCTTCAACATAGGCATCTTTTTTTTTTTTTTTTTTTTTTTTTTTTTTTTTTTTTTTTAATCAAATTCAATTTTTATTTTTTTATATTTGAAGACATTATACAGGGTGTCCCATCTAAACGGGCCCATCGGGAAATTACAGCCTTTCGGTGCGAGCTATCGAAAAATTGAACTGGACCTTTTTTATAGTATTTCAACTCAGCTTCACGATGCGGAAGTCCGATTTTTATTTTTCCATGTTTTAGGGTCACAAATCATTGATTGAAACATACGGTTTCCTCTTCACCCCCCCTTTTTTATTGCTTTTTTCGATTTTAGGTTGAATTCGGAACAGAAAATGCTTCCTTGAAATTTTCTTTTTGGGGCTTCGTTTCTGAGTTATTCCACTTTTTGCGGAAGTCCGATTTTTATTTTTCCATGTCTCAAATCATTGATTGAAACTTACGGTTTCCTCTTGACCCCCTTTTTTATTGCTTTTTCCGATTCTAGGTTGAATTTGGAACAGAAAAGGCCTCCTTGGAATTTTCTTTTTGGGGCTTCGTTTCTGAGTTATTCCACTTTTTGCGAAATACAGAAAATCGCCGATTTCTTTTAGACATTACCAACACTTTCTTACTATTTTTATCTTCAATTTTTGAGATGTTCACCACACTTTTGAAATCAGCATTAAACTATCTATCATCAGACCCCAGCGTCCATAATCAACAATCACCATCAGGGGGATGACATAACACTTGAACCGCTTACGATTTAAAAAAAAGTTTTCCAAATCGTCGTTTGAAAAAAAAAACCCCTCAAACTGTTCAGTACACACAGAATCACTGTTCAGAATACAGTTTAAAAAATGTACCACAAGGAGACTTCCAGTCAGTTGTGTTGTGATAAATCGAAAATGCCACCTGCTCCTTCTGCAGCCTCTGCTCCTTCTCCTGCAAACTGTATTCAAGGGTCAAGAAAGCAACAGCTTCTTGATACTTATTGTTCAGTCTACACTATGATCTTTATTATTTAAAGAACCTTACATTATTCCAGAATACGGCGTCTCATACGTTCTTCTAATAAATGAGTAATAGCACTGAACAGTTTGAGGGTTTTTTTTTTTCTTTTTTCAAACGACGATTTGGAAAACATTTTTTAAATCGTAAGGGGATCAAGTGTAATGTCATCCCCCTGATGGTGATTGTTGATTATGGACGCTGGGGTCTGATGATAGATAGTTTAATGCTGATTTCAAAAGTGTGGTGAACATCTCAAAAATTGAAGATAAAAATAGTAAGAAAGTGTTGGTGATGTCTAAAAGAAATCGGCGATTTCTGTATTTCGCAAAAAGTGGAATAACTCAGAAACGAAGCCCCAAAAAGAAAATTTCAAGGAGGCCTTTTCTGTTCCAAATTCAACCTAGAATCGGAAAAAGCAATAAAAAAGGGGGCTCAAGAGGAACCGTAAGTTTCAATCAATGATTTGAGACATGGAAAAATAAAAATCGGACTTCCGCAAAAAGTGGAATAACTCAGAAACGAAGCCCCAAAAAGAAAATTTCAGTGAGGCATTTTCTGTTCCAAATTCAACCTAAAATCGAAAAAAGCAATAAAAAATGGGGGTCAAGAGGAAACCGTCAGTTTCAATCAATGATTTGAGACCCTAAAACATGGAAAAATAACAGTCGGACTTCCGCATCGTGAAGCTGAGTTGAAATTCTATAAAAAAGGTCCAGTTCACTTTTTCGATAGCTCGCACCGTAAGGCTGTAATTTCCCGATGGGCCCGTTTAGATGGGACACCCTGTATAACAGCTATATAACAGATAACACAGTTATAACACAGATAACAGATATATAACAGATTATTTAAGCTACTTGATTTACGGGGGAACTATTCATGTAGCTGGGAGTGGGGTTTTCCTGGTTTTTCTTCTTTTTTGCTTTGACTAACGTAAAACATTGTTCCCTTATTCATACCCAAGGACATCGCTGCCCCATCGCCAAATCCTATCAAACTTTGGCGGAGATCCATTTCTTTCGCTAACCTCTGATGCACATGGATCCTCTTACTATTGCGAATCCAACTCTCACCTTCAACCAACCTCTTATTTGTCCTTGTGGTCTGAACCATTTTTCAGCCAATTTTTCGGCGAGAACTTCGGTAAAGGCCACCATCTTATGTGCATAGGCATCCATTGATTACCTTAAGCACATAAATACACATCTGCACGCACGAATTTCTTCATTTCACCGAAACTGTAACAAAACGAGTCACGACGAGTCTTCCCGAGTTTTTGCGTTCCGTATTAGGCCAAAGTGCGCACTTATTCAAAATACGAAAACTATGTAAAATACAGCATTACCTGCACATTCCCTGAAAATTTCATCAAAGTCGAATGGAAAGATGAAATTAAGCTTTTTACAAGAATTTGCAGACGCATGACAGAGACACAGACAGTCAGTCAAACGCGAAACGAAATCAGAATGGTGTAAAACATAAAATGCGAGTGGAAATTTTGATTTTCGAAACAGCGAATTTTTCATGTCCTGAAATTGAAAACAATGCTTCCGTTACCTATAGGTAGACTCGAAAGAAGAAGGGGGAAAAAAGGACATGCACAAGTTGAAAACTCGCTATCATATACCTGAGGGTGTAACAGATCCCATCAATCGAATGTATAACTTCGTTAGCCATCAGCATTTAGTTAACTTTTCTAAATAGTTTATGGACTGTCGGCGTATTGCAAGAACTTTTGGACCAAGCTCCAGTACCCACCATGGATAAATTTAATTTCATTAATCGGATGAACGTTCATCCTATTTTGTACGAGACTTTTGGTTCATGCTGTAAATGCAGTTAAGCAGAAGTGAGTTGGCGTGCCTGTCCCTTCTCCAAAACTGTTAACTTGACAGTTGGAGTACTAACACACAGCTGAAGAAATTTCTATATCATATTTTGAACCGCCACTCCAACCGTAGCCGGCATTGCGAGGATAATCGAAGCCTCACCATAAAGTCCTGGTGTGGAGGCCGAGCTCGGAGTGAGAAAATTTTTTTCTGCTGCCTCAAAAAAGTTGCAATACGAAATGGCAGCATTACAAAGGTCGCCAAAATTGCACTTTTGGAGCTTTCCTCCAATAATCTCTCAACCATGCGTACTACAGAAATTTTTATACTCGCTAAAGTCATAGAGCTTGAAAACATTACAGTGATTTGAACCCAGAAACTCTAAATTATCTATAAAATAATTGGAAATTTGGCGTTTTCGATGAGACCCCTCCTCCAACTGTTTGGTCTTCAAAATCACCCCCTGACCTCAATATTGGTCTGATTGAAGTCTGCCATAGCTCTTTCGAATCAAAGTTAAAGTTGAATCAAGCACTGAAGAAGTAAGTTAAGTCATGCATTTGAGGACTTGGGGTTTGACAGTTCTCATGGCACGTAAAAAACGTGATGTATGTCATAGTTTTCTAGTTGTGAGACGATTGAGAGAAAAAGAAGAAAGTACAGTATTCTATGATGTTATTCTACCTTTGGGTCATCGTACTAAACCTTTTTGTAATAAGTAATAGAGTCTTCCAAACAAAATCCCCCATTCTTGGGCTAAACTTTGGATACTTTCATAACGTTGAATCATTGGTGCAGTACTTGGTAGTGACTTCTATTGTGCACCTATTTATTGATAGGCGGAGTGAACCCAATTGTTCGACCAATTGTGTATAGTTTGTCAAAGAATTGGCCGGGATGGCCCTTGACAGTGGCCTATATTCCATGGAGCGCGTCAATTGTGACCCTCGCAAATGCACGTTTTCACGGTTAGTTACTTGGGAAATGGAGGGCCTGAGGAGGCCGTTGGCAGAGGGAGTTGCCGCATGCTCGCAAGGCGCTAGGTATTACGCAACTCAGGTCTTTTCGTCTTACAGAAGAAAAACAAGAACAAGGAAAAAAATGCGATGTTCGCTTCGTTCGGCAAACGCCTTTTCACGCTTCATTACACGCACTCTTTATCCGTATAATTAGCCCATCAGCAGCTTTTCGGTGGTTGAGTCTCCTGATGCAATAATATTTGCATTATGCACTTTCCCTTAAAATATTTCCTGATTGCAGACTCCTGTTGTATCCCTAAGGCTTGCGTAAACTCTGCTGGCCATATATGTATTTTTCTGCCCTCGTCCGAAAGGGAACTTAAACTGCGGTCTCAAGGGCCTACTTGCGAGCAATAATAGAGTTAGATCGGTCTATTTCTACCCTACTGTGAACAACAACGAAACGTCCTTAATGGTTCAGTTTAGACATTAAACTAATGGAGAGTTCCAAAATTTGCTGAGAAATGGCGATTACGCGTCTTATGAATCGAAAATTCAACTGCGCATGGGAAATATGCGAAGCACCTTACTGGCTATAAGGTCAATCTGTCTCACTCTATACTTGAGGTTCTGAAATCACGATCCAGCTCTAGCTGATCAGTCCCTACATTAGTAACGCAGACCGTATGAGCTCTCCTCACACTGGAGTTCTTTCAAGCAGCCTATGCACATGCGGTCGACCAAATCTCATGCCCGTTAAGTTTGATTTTGCTGAAATGAACTTCTGGTGTACCGCAAAATTCTTCCTACCACAAAAAAATCTGGAAACATACAGTGGAAATCTGGGCAATGCTTCCAGTTAATCGGAAATTCAGTCCACCGAATAGCTAACTCCTTCTTTCCTGATAGTTACACACTTCTGAGTGTAACATCCGCTTTTACTTAAAAGCTGGATTCTCAGAATGAAGGATCAGCATCAGTAATATTGTAACTTCACCTTTTGTTCAAATATCCGTTATATCATCTGATTCGTAGTATATCCGTCTCCGGTCTGGGTCTTCAGAATGTAGGACCAATCTAAATGATATTGTAACTTCACCTTTTTATTCAATTATCCGTAATGTCCTCTGATAGTTGTATCCGACTCCGGTCTGGATTCCCTGAGTGTAACATCCGCTTTTACCTTAACGCTGGATCCTCAGAACGCAGTATCCGCCTCAATAATTGTATCTGCATGTATTTATTCAATCATCCGTTGTATCTCCTGATTGCAGTATCCGACTCCAGTCTTGCTCCTTTGAGTATAGCATCCACATTTACCTAACACTGTTTCCTCAGAATGCCGTATCCGCCCCAATAATTGAAACTTCAACTGATACTCGTAGTATCATCCGTAAATCGTAAAATACACTGTGCCAATTCAGGAAGTGGTAGGTTCTCGGAAGTGTGTAAGTTTTACTTATTTCTTAAGGAGTGAATGTGTTACTTGGTTGTTAGGGAACTGCATACAGTAGATACATTTTTGGTATGTTATTATCTTTGAAATTTAATTGACATTAATTTGTTGTTTGAATTTTACTTTACTATTGCTCTAGTTGCTTCTATGTAAGCGCTACGACAAAACTATGTATAATTATGATGTCCAATCGTTAATTCGCCGTTTGCCGACCGAATCATCCTTGCCCTGATGTCCGGGTCCTAACGAGTTGCATTCACCTACAACATTTCTCATCTTCGTATTTGTAATGTACTTAATCCGTGGTCAAAATATTGGTACCCAGGTACATTAAGGTGATATCTCACGCTTTCCCTATAAAATAAATTTACTGAAGATAAGATGACGACAGAAGTAAGGTTATGGGCAGGAATAGCTCTCTGGAATTATCCAAAATAGCAAATTATGGTGGTTTGGATGTGCCTGAGAGTCCAATGGTGGATGTGGTGACGTTGTGTGGACTGAGCATTGCTGAGACTCCAACATTATGAAGTATTAGCTATCCACTGGTATATTTCCACGCTGGAAGTCACCATTCTTGGCTATACACATAACTCCAATTTATGCAGGCCGATCTGCTCCATATTTTGCATTCCAAAGTTGTTCGTAAAGCTGGTTGTCGAACTTGTTACTCTGCTATTTTCGTCCTACGTTGTCCCTGAGCAGCATGGCTTCAGTCGAGGAGATCCACTGTTTCCAATTGGTGGAGTTTTAGGACTATGTGTTGTGCGCATTCGACGGGGGGCATAAGATTGAACTTATATCACCGGACTTCTCTAAAGCATTTGATAAGCTATCCCATCAGCTCATTATGTAAGTTTTAAGATCGCTAGGTGTTTTTGGCTGCTTTCTGGATCTGATGGCTAGCTTCCGTTGATGGTCGCATGCTGATGGTGCGATTGCAGGTTATTACCTCCAAGCCGTTCCTCGCTTCTTCAGAGGTCCCCCAGGGTTCCCATATTGGCCCCTTGTTCTTTTTTCCTGGTCATTAGTACTGTGTCTGATGCCCTCCATGTCGTGAAATTCCTTATCTTTGCTGTCGAATACAAGATTTTCAGAGGTTCAGAGTCTGTGGCTGATTGGCTGATCTTCCAGGATGCCTTAACTGCTCTGGATGTCTGGTGTTCGTCCGATGGCCTGACACACCTGTTTAGAACGTATAGTTAGGTCATTTCACCGCTCTACTGCTCCATTCGTTCTCGACTACACAATTGGAGACTCTTGTTCGAGCGGGTATCATTGGTTCAGGACCTAATGGATAATGGGCGTGCTGATGGATCCTCAGTTTACCTTTGCTGATCACTTTACATCAATCTTTAGCCGGGCAATACGTCTACTATGTTGCCTAGAGAAGCTAATTACATGTTGAGCCAATGCCCCAATGTTGATGTATTTATTATCTCTTTGCCATCTTTGCGAAGAAGAACTGCACTTACTTCCTTACTCCACAAGAAACATGACGATGACGACAAAACACACAATTTAACCTTCAATTATGTCTTATTTTTAATGCACTGTAATGTATCCTCTTTGAGTTATTATTTAGCAGCTATTTTCCATGTTTACCCTAGATTATGAAGACTTTCACTATTATGTTTCCGTTTTGTCGAGCGGTTTCATTCTTTCCACTCTACTTTTATTATATATACCTACTTAAGTTGTTATTTCTAAATTATCAATTGTATTGGGCTTGCCCGTATTGAAAATAAATAAAGGAGTATGCCAAATAATGAAATGAAACATAGCATTGGATTCGTTTTCCGCAATTCAAAGCATTCCATGTAAGAGTGGATATGTAATATCCTAAATTTATCATTCATTTTCCGTGGATATTACGCAATCGGAAAAATGTATTAAATAGATTTGGGGTAAAAATTGTGTAATGTGCACAATACTGCAGTTATAACCATTTTCCGTTTAAGGTGACTAGAAATGAAGAGATTTAGAACATTTCTACCCTTTTGCTATGACTTTTTATAAAAAATCGATGACGAGCAATCATTCAATCTCAATACATTCCTCAGGAATATGATTAAAGCAATAAACAATGCAGTGCATCTTCTGCAATTAAGAATATGACAATATGGTCGGTACTTCATAATTAATGAATAGAACACTAACGTCGTTGATCATTAGCTATACTTAATAATTTTAGTTTGGTCAATTGAATGCGACAATAAACATTTATGTGTATGTTTCATGTATATTATTTCGTTTGCAGCAGAAATTCGTGTCCAAATCAATATTCATGCATTATATTTAATCAATACAGGAGTCGAGGCTATGATTTATTCATCTGACTCGTTGCTTAGACCAATTAATAAGAAAATGTGTTGTAATATATTGTCAAATCTTTACCTCCATTTTTCGAACGTTGTTCAAAATAGTTTGTTATCTGTTCACAACCAAATATTCTTTTTCAAGATAAATAACTATGAATTTTGCTTACCTCAAAAGTCACATGAATTTGTCTGAATCCAATTGCATCCAGCGCCTTCCGATCCTTATTGTAGTTGCCATCAAAATTACCATGTCCGTACTTTATGATTGGGCTTCCTACGAATTCGATTGTAGACGATTCTGCTATCTGAAATAATAATGCAAAATATATTTTTATAAAACTCAACTTCTAGATGTTTTATTTACTCTGAAAAGTAAGAAATCAATGAATACCCAAGGCAATGAACTGTAGCTCATAACAACAGATTAGCAAAGTTCATTTCAGCTCAAGAAAAATTAGTTTGAATTATATTAGTCCGCATTTTAATTCAAATTGAAGTTCGAAGCAGGGTTACCAACTCATGGTCATCCATTACCGTACCAATCTCTTCAAAATTACCATACATTCTCGTACACCTATCCAAAAACCTACCGTACCATCACCGTACGCATATTTCAACATAATGTAGATGTTCATCAAATAAATTTAGTCAAAAATAACGAAACTTGGTAGGTATATTTTGAAATCAACTGACAAAACAACATTTTTTCAATAAAACTTCATAAGAAAATCGAAAAAAGTTACAACACAAATTCATCTTCGATTGATTTCTCAGGCTTGGGATTTTCTGGTGGTTCGAGCTTGGATTGTAAATCGGTAAAAATGGAAGTATACATATTTATGTAGATCTGATGTCATAATCATTTATCGCATATCACTGATCGAAATAAAGTTAAAATGAACTCCAGCAACGGGCTTGCGCTCACTTATTCCATGGTTGAATTTTTATAAGATTAACTTTGCTAAAAATCCTCTCACATTCTGCATTTGAGTGAGGGAGGGCAAATAAGTTCAATAAAAATGATGGCAGGTGTTGCATTTATTTTTCTCCCAAGATAGTAGGTACCTACCGAGAACAAAAGGGTTGAGATTCTCCTTCTTCAAAACCTGTTTTAACTTTTAGCTGTGAACTCATATACATAAACTTCAGGTTCGGCAAAAAATAATCTTGAAAATTATGCTATCATTACCTACGAGAACACCATCAAACGAATTATTTGATACTGCCAAGGTTTTCACGATCAGACGGCTGTATGTTAAAAACCTACCTCCACAATACTATAGGCATCCTGATATCGTAATTACTTCTGCGTTCGAATACGTATATAACTCGATATGTATCTGCAGGAAATGTTATTGCTCCTAGACCTAGATTGACTTAGATTTGAATAGCTTATATGTTTAACAGAATATGTATTCAATTTTTAGTAGTTTTGGTAATAAGCAATTCAATAGTATTATAAATCTGTATGTAAATTAAAGTTAGGTACCTATATAATTACAATGAAAATTTGTACAATTTGTAATTTAGATACCTTCATACTTATAAATTAGCAGCAGACTCATCGCCTTACAACACAGGCCAAGCCTACGTCAGGCTGCACCTTCGTTTCATTAGTCCGAATTAAGAATGTATTTTGTACTATTTTATATTGTAGGTAATATTCATTTAGAAAGAAGGCTGCAAATAAACTATTCTGTTCTATTCAATCTCCCTTCACTGTCCTTTCTAATATGTGTTCTGTTTTTGTCTGTTACTGATTTTGGCCTAACCTTCGAAATCGATTTAACATTGTAACTCTTTATTTCTTGTGAAAATAGACAACGTTTTTTCACTAACTTTCGTTTTGAAATGGGTTTCCACGACTTCGTCACGAGTGATTTAGTTTGTAAGTAATTAGGTTGTGGCCTTCTACACCCCCTGTTTTACTTTCGTGTCACCTCGTTCTAGCTTTGTTGCGTCTTGCTTACGATATCCACTAATTGCATCTAGTTTTTAAATATTAACTGTAATTACAGTTTGTCTGTATTACACGCACGTGCCATGTATATATTTATGCATCAACACTGACCACTTAAATCCACGGTGATTTAATGGCTCGAGAACTAATGGGGCAATTTTCGTTTGCTGGCCCACTTGCCAAGTCATACCTGCACTGAAACGGCAACGCGAAAGACTCCAACAGCTTTCTTCCTTTGTTGTCATATCATCACTATTAGGTGATGTCATTCTTCCTCAACGTGACACTACCTCAAGTAACAATTGTCATAGTGATGTCTGAGATATCTTTGTCATTGCTTACTTCACCAGTGAATAAAACGATTCAGCCAATAATTGGTAATAATTAATGAGAGCAATCTTCCTTCGCTTTCAGCATTACAGAGCTCCATGTCGAATATGTTATCTTGTGGGCTCTCCTGTACGTAACGCGGAAAACATAAAATGTTGTATTCCTTTGTTTTATGTTCCGTGTTACTCAAGTATTGCTTCAAGCAAAACTCCCCAATAATTATGAGAAATTAACGATATTATCAGGAAAATTGCAGTACGTGCTTAGATGGTCCTCGTATTGCAGTTGGGCATCTATTGGTCACATTCTATGCCCAAATGTGAAGTTATACTACACATTTATACATGAACAAATTGTTTGTTTTTAGGCCGTGACGTCAAGCTGTGCATATTTACTCGTAATTTTACATTACCCGTTTTAGTTCTCTTCAACGGATAACCACAAAAAACACGCAAATTATCGTAGAAGATGAAGCTATTGCATGTAAAGGCTTCAAAGAAGATAAAATCAAAATTTTTTAAAATTTCCTCCATTAAAATCCGTTTTGAGGCATTCTGAAACGATACCTGAAGATTGAGCTTCAGACGATAGCAGGATTAAGATACTAATTTCGTTCTTGGGCCCGAAAATCCAGCTTCCCAAATGAAATGAAGAGTATGTTGGCCAGCAGTTTTTGAGCACATTAAACTGGTAAAATTTCAAAAAACGTGCTAAAAAGTATCACCAAAAACGGGTAAAAATCGTTATTATTATATATTTAGCCGAACTTTAGTCAACAGAAGTTCATTAAAAAGGAATTAAAACATTTAAAATAATTGTAGATAAAATTATGCTGAAAAATCTACTTGAATTCTATTACTATTTTCTGAAAAATCGATAAGAACTTTCATAAAAGCTAAAAATCCATCATCTGTTTTGGATCTCAGAGTATTATTAAAAACGAGTTTAGTTACAATCGATTGATAGTTAACGATTACTTTACCCTCAAAGTGCTCAAATTTCAAAACAATTTAACGTTATTAGATACTTTACGAAAATTCGCACATATTATCATGCTGCATGTCTGAAACTTTTGAAAAGTTCTTGCTGATATCGAATCTCATATTTATGTTCTGGTTCTCGTGTACATAACGAAGAAAGCATGAAATGTTGTATTTTTCTGTTTCATGTTTGGTATAGTACTCAAGGTCTGCTACAAGCAAAACACCCAAAATTTGCATGAGATTTCAATGATATTTTCAGAAATATTACGGCATGTGCTTAGATTGTCGTGTCGCACTGCAGTTGGGCGTCTGGTGTTTGTTTTTCGGCCGTAACCGTCAACATGTGCTTATTTACTCGTAATTTTACATAACCCGTTTTCGTCCACTTCAACGGATAACCATCAAAGAACAATTTTTCGGAAAGCTCTTGCTGATTCAGAATCTCATATCAAATTAATTTTCCGAATAACAGATGAAATGCAATCTTCCAATAATGCGCAAATCTATCGCCCTGTTCAGCTCAGTTTCCCAGAAATCATGCGCATTTACCTTACAATATACCTAGCCTATGAATTTTATTGCATTCGGATCAATAATTATTGATAGCCGGATCAATATTATAATAGCCGCAGTGCCAGCGCACATTAGATTTCACGCAAACTCCGTTATCTAAAAAACGGAATTGTTCCCTAAGAATTTCATTACAATTGAATCATTGCATACGTACCCTCTGTACCGCACACAATTATACGCTAACATTCAAGTGTTTTGATAGACTGGGGCTACTTAACCAAAGTCGCAAAAAACGTTGTTCAACCTTCTGTGCAATGACCAGTTGTGCTTCGAAAAAGATTTTTTTTTTTTTTTTTTTTTTTCGTTTTAGATTTTAACATTCCTCGAGAGGTTTTCATCATTTCAGATATATTACCGTAAATATAACGTATAATATGGGTTTTCATGACCTTACGAGGAATTCAAGTTTCTCTCATGTATGTATACATCAGCTCAGTAGAGGTCCCTCTCGCTTCAGTTATCATGGAGCTGGCTGTATATAATCCTGAATTTTGATTAGAGTTGTATATAGGTAAAACTAGGAGGCCACCCCCTGAAGGCTTCGCCTGCCAACCCCCGCCATTGCAGCCTGACAGGCAGACCATTGTGGCCAGACGGGCCGTCCGTTTCGGCCTGATGGGCCAACCATTGCGGCCTGACGGGCTGAGCTGATTTGGCCTGTTGAGCGGGTGCAAGATTAATGCATTTCCAATAATTAACCATTCAGCTGCTTTACACATTGGTATCTAATCCACCTGTAATCTTCGAATTTCGCTTTTTTAGGATATATATAATAAATTAAGAACAATAGGTAATTTAAACATTCCCACCACTATTTCGTCTAATCCACTAATTCTATTGGGTACGTGCCTAGTGACTTCAACTCAGAGCCCATCACGATCACCGTCCAATCAGAGGCTCTCCTCTCACTTATTTACCACTTCCGCAGTCGTCCGCCTGCGATTAAAACGTACGATTTTTGTGGAACCTCCGGTCGAAGCGAGGAGTGCACGCAAAGACAGGAACCGCCCACACCTTGGAAGTAGGAGCCGGGCGGGGAGGGTCGCGAAAATCCCTCTCTTCCAAAAATATGGTTTGAAGTTTTGGAAAACGTAACAGTTTTCTGTTGGTCAGGAGATCCAGGGCTTGAATTTGAGTACAAATATGTTAGGGTTCTGTAGAGCCGAAACGGGCGATCTTTTTGATCCTCGTCATTCTCACTGTACATTTTTATTATATAGAATTAAGTAGAAAAATATAAGCATATCAAGGGAGCTCATTGGGGAGCTCAAGGGGAGCTCATTGTACGTACTGGATAAGTCATAGTTTCTGTATTCATTTACCGAGTTTTTCGTTCAGTACCTAGTTGGTAAATGCTATTGTCATCTGTTAAACTTACCGATTTTCCCCTTTGGTTTCGTTGCATTACTGATGAATCTTAATGAACGAACGGTGGCATGATTTTAAACGAGTAGGGCTATTTAATTTCGACTGGAGGCTCGCAGAATGCGTCTGAATGCGCAGGTCCTCATTAGTGAGAACTCCCAGTATAGGTAGCTTTCACCCCTTTGATCCTATGACTTCTGAGTTGTCACCCTCTCTTTTTCGAGTCGACTTTCTCACTCTTCCTCGCGCATTGTAATGAAAGCATTCTGAAGTCATTACGTTGTTGAGCTCAGCGTTGAAGCGTCGAGTAGGAAGTTTAGTGGGTGGATTTCCTCCTTCTTTCAAAGGATCTGCCGGCTATCGAACCAACTCAGCTGAATGTAATAATTGAGACCTCCCTAATAGACAGGTGAAGCGGGTTACCTAATGACCAATCATTACGGCTCATAGAACGCACATTGCTCGACTATTTTACGTAACTGATATAATGCAGTCCAAAAGTTTCCGCAAATCATCAATTTTCCAATGTCATGATCGCAATTTGTTCGATACACTTCAACCTATTGCATATTCTAAAATACAATGATGTATTACATAGTCTTATTATTCAATATTGTACCATACTTCACGAATACGATTGTTGTACTGCACTCCTAAGGTAGGATATTTTATAGTGCAATGTATGATATCGTACAACTTTTAGATTACCTATTCTACAATATTGTGCTATACTTCACATACTGTGCAACACCTATCAAACTGGTTTTATAGTAGGTTCAATATTAAGTATTGTAAAACCTGTGCAATACCTACCGTGCAATGTACCGTAGGTTGCACGAAACTCTCTAGAAACCGTAGAATATTACTCATTACAACATTGTACGATACCCCACAAGCTGTAAGATATAATGCAATACAATGTATGATAGCGTACCATTTCAATAATCCATACTTATTCAATGATATTCCATATTTTTCAATGATATCACCAGATTATTCTTATTATATTTGAATAATTATACCTTTATGTGTGTGTGGGTGTGTGTGTGCGTGTGTGTGCGTGTGCGGGTGTGTGTGTGTGTGTGTGTGTGTGTGGGATTAGTGTTGTTTGTGTGTCATTTCAGACTTTCAGACGATAAGGCTCTCCTTAGGATTGAGATAAATATTCCGTTCTTGATCCAAAAAATTAAGCTTTCCAAACGAAAGGGTGAGTTCGTTGGCCAACACTTTTCGAGCACATTGAATTGGTCAAATTTCAAAAAAATGTGCTTGAAAAAAATCACTAAAAATGACTAAAAACATCTAAAAATTGTTAACTTAATATTTTCTGCAAAATGTAAGTTTTTTAACTATGAACTAGAGCAGTAACAAATTTACACATTCACATAATTTTGCTGAAAAATAAATTTAAAAACTTAAAAATTGGTAAAAATCCAAAACTTGTTTTGAATTGTAGAATATGGTTTAGAACGAGATTATTTGCCTTAAATTCGGTGGTTAACAAGTTCTTTGCACTAAAAGTATTCAAATGTCAAAACGATAAGTATTACGATGTTATACGATAGTCTACGAAAATTCGCTCATACAATCATGCTACATGGCTTTAACTTTTTCGTTTCGTTACCTACCCAAAAGCTATTACATAACACTGTTGGCGTCGACGCTACTTTCTGAAGAATGCCAAGCGCTGGGATGTAAAATAGTGAGTTATTCAGAAGGAAATAAACTAATATGATAAAAGGAAAGAAGTTCATTGCAGAATAAAACTACTCAAAAACTAAACTGGTGCGCTGTTGGTGTAGGAAAAGCCGGAATATACCAACTTGTATATTATTACAAACGCTGTATATTACCAACTTGTATCCCTAACGTACGGTTAGCCTTGAGGGTTGAACGGCCGTAAGATGGATTTGTCTCTTACCAACATTCTTAGGCCGGTGATTCAACGGCGTAATTAATCTTCTATGACCAAGTAACTCTTAACGCAGTCAACCCTGTTTCGGGAACAGCCATGATCGATCTAAAACGACTTTCTACCGCAAAAATAACATTTTTGATGAATTTTATTATTTCCTTAGAGATTATTAATGATTGCAGTAGTAAAAAACGAGTTTTCGGAAAGGTTCCGGCACACCGAAGAGAGTGCTCCCAACGATTTGGGCGCGAAGATTGGAGCGCTTTTAAACAATGGACAATGTTTAAGGAACAGATTTGGGAAGAGGTAACATCCAGGATGGCAAGACCTTGCTTTAAGGTCTCCAATAATGTCAGTTTTCGGACATGTTTCATGTAATCCTCTAACCATGACCTTAATAGGTCTGAGGGACGTTGGGTTGAGTTAATTCCGATGTCCTTTGTTTTTCCTTTTGATTTTCATTTAATCTAACAATATGAGAGTTTGTTTAGTGATAGGCTCATAGTAAAATAGGGCCTGCATATCTCGAAAAATCGGGACGGATGGCAGACCGAACGCAAAGTAAGCACCAAATATGGGTATTGTGGCTGATCATCTACATGACAAACATTTGAGGATCTCATGTCGCGGTGACGCATCTGATTGGCTCCGAAATAGAGGGTCATTACTCCGTATCCGTAATGCAACATTTTATTAATAATAGTAGCCTAGTTTTCTCGCTCGCTTCGCTTGCTCGGTATGGCTGTACAGATGCGATGGTCTTTTACCGTTGAGTGGGACTTGTAAAATGATTGGAAACGTTAGATCACTGAGGGTGGATAAATCGGGTGATTTGAAATGTGTAGGGGATGTTGCTCGCATCGCTCGTTCGGGGTGGGTTTTCTTCCTCGTTTCGTTTGCTCAGTGTGTGATGTATAGGCGCGATGGCCGTCCCGCCATCCCGAGTCCGTAGGAAAAAACCCGTTGAAATCCGACGTGTGTATGGGGGATGTTGCTCACATTGCCCGCTCGGTGTGTGATATATAGGTGCAATGAGATATTATAGACTGTATACATGCGATGGTCTTTACTTTTGAGTGGGACATGTAGAATGATTGGAGACGGTAGATCACTAAGGGTGATTTGGAATGTGCAGGGGATGTTGCTCGCTTCGCTCGCTCGGTGTGGGATGTGTAGATGTGTTGGGATACAGTCCCCATACCGTCGTGACGTAGGTACAACCTATGGTTCGGGTAGGGGTGGAAAATTCTAAAATTGCTTACAATCCCTTTCTATTGACAATCCCAAGGGAATGGCAAAAAAGCAAAAAAAGTTAAATTTTATAAAACTATGTGGAACCACGAAAAGTTCATGAGGTTTAATATAGATAGCCCATTTATGTGCGTAAAAAGATGGGCTACCCAATAAAAAGTATGTGGAACCACGAAAAGTTTAGTTTTAAGAACATTTCAATTCTTTAACTTATGCTATACGTCCATGTTACAATATGAGAGGAGGCTATACTGCCGACCCAACTTCAGACTTCGTATCTGTTGGAAGTGACTCTCAAACGCGGCACCCTATCTGGAACCACGAAAAGTTTACTTTTAGGAACATTTCAGTAGTAACAGAACTATCGGATGTTAATTTTATTTTTTTTATGAATTAAAATAAAATTTTGATCGGATGTTGATTTATTTACCAGAATTGGATGTTAATGTTACGTGTTTGTTTTCTCCGTCAATTTTTCTAAAGTTAGGCCATTATTTTATCTGCGTCTAAAGTTAGGCCATTATTTTATCTGCGTAGAACTGGAGCTTCCCCAATCAAGAGGTTCTAAGTCAAAGTTCAGACCTATATAAGTTTCGACGGAATAGGAAGAACGGTAGCTCAAAAACCAACGTTTTCGTCTACGTTTTCGTTCACTACATTCGGAAAAGAGAATTTCATGTCTCGAAACTCGCATGGGACCAAAGTGGAATTCCAGCGAACATATTAAGACCAATCCGTGCAAAAACGGTCGAAATTTTTCCGGGACTAAGGCGGAAAAAACCATAACGGGGAACGCATTTTTTTCGTCATTTGCCGCATTATATATACCTATATATATATACCTATACATACATATATAGGATTCGTTTCAGAATGTCTCAAAACGGATTTCAATGAAGAAATTTTTCAAAAATTTTGATTTTAAAATTTTTGGAGCCACTGATAGCTTCATTTTCTACGAAAATTTGCTAAAACTATAAATCGTAGTCCTCCTTTATTTTTTAAATGTTATTCAAGTGTAAACTCGGATTTTTATTATCACGCTCCTAACTCGCGGCTTTCAAATGGAAACCGCCATTTTTGTTGCAGATTCGAAATATACACAAAAATTCATGGAAAAATGAGTCGTATCCCTCGAATTTTCCAGTGCGCAAAAACGGCCTTAATTACTCTGAAAGTGCGGAAATTGTGAATTATCGAGTTTTTTAAGGTATTCAATTGTCATATATGATACATGATATTGGTGTATTTATTCACGCTGAATTACGTGGTGATGTTCTTTACGTAATATTCGCAATACCAATTTGTAAGTAAAAAATTGAAATAACAGCAAAATTGCACATTTCCCCACTCGTTATCACACAGCGCAAAGCGAACTGAAATTTCATTTTTTTGGTTACCTTAAATACCTGAAATTAGTCAAAACTAGTGTAAGCTCGTCTACTACCACACTTCGAGAGGTTTCACATAGATAGCTTTTTTGCTTAGATCAGTGGTCTGGATTCTCGCTTCGTTCGCATCTCAAATATAAATATCATCACGCAGTCATTCCCTTGTTCAAAAATTCAGATTAGTTGGACATAAATTAGTATCCTGTTGTGACTTGTGAAAAATTGACGAATTCGGGTTTTCACGGTAGCATATATTATGTAGGTGTGTGTATGTTTTATTCCAGACGATAACTCCTCTTAGGATTGATATAAAAATTCCGTTCTTGCGTCAAAAAATCCTTCCAAATAAAAGGATGTTCGTTGGCCAATACTTTTTGGGCACATTGAGTTGTGCTAAAAGAATCACTAAAAAATAGTTGAATTTATATTTCTTAGCAGAATTTTAGTCAAGAGAAGTTTATCAACAATAACTAGAACATTGATTTTTTTTTGCACCAAATGATTTCGAAAAATTTACCTAAAATTTAATTAGTATTTGCTGAAAAATATATTAAAATCATAAAAAAGCTAAAAATTGTGAATCTTTTTTGAATTGCAGAACATTGTTTGGAACTTGGAATTATTAGAGTGGTTTTGCTGCCATAAAATTCGTAGTTAACAATCTCTTTGCCCTCAACGTACTCATATTTCAAAACAATATAACATTATGTGATACGATAATTTCTGAAAGTTAGCTCATACGGTCATCCTGCATTTCCGTTTTTCCTTTTTCGTTGCTCGCTATACTTTCTTGTCTTCAAGTGCGAACAATTCCGTGGATGTCCGAAATTGCTGGGATCGCTCTAACGTTGGAAGAAATCCTTTATGGGAGTTTCCTTTCCAGGAAGCCTTTGAACTCGCCTACTCAAAGAAACATTACTAGAAGAACCATCGAATTTCCTTTCCACGCTCGCAATTGGTTCGTAACCTCGGGAAACTTCGTTACCCACCATTCCGCACTATTAGGCATACTTACTCGTGTTGCATAACTATGTATATCGTGTAGGTAATATCTCATTTCCCTTCTTAGTGCTATAAATGGGCTGGATGGCCTCAGTGATAATATTATTAGTGCTTGGACTTGCGTAACATCCCGTGGCATTCATCATTTGAACTTTGGAAAGTCATGTTCATCCCCAGCTTATTCCAAAGTTTCTCTCTTTCAATAGAAATCGTTGTTTCATCATCATCGTGTCGATGTGCTGTCGAGCGACTTGGTCGTTCAAGGACCGCCATGAAACTTAATTCCATATTCTGAATACTAAGGGCCGGTGTCACCAAAGTTTGTAATCAACGTTTACTCATTAAACCGAAGATCGCAGCTGTTGAACGATATTCGGTTTCACCAACTCCAGTTCAGATAAATCAATGATCAAACGGGCTAAATCAACGATTTACTAGGTAGGTAGTTCTTTTCGCTATCTTTGTTTACATGACCGAAATCCTTTTTCCTACGTTTCCCATCTGTTCTGTTACATTTTTCTAGCTATTTCCTACGCTTTCCTACGTGCACGAAAATGAGCCAAACAGGATTGATTGAGAGCATTGGCATTTGAGGACGAATTTGACGAGGATGATGAAGACTTTACTTCACTATTCATCGTCCTCGTTGGATTAGAGAGAGTACGGGAGATTTCAATCTCAATAAAATCTATTTTCTGAGGAGGGACCGTCTTTCAAAAACTACTGTTTTGTCAGACCTTGAACAAATTGATGCTAGTACCGAATACACTAGTCACGGGTAAGTGATGGGAGATCCAAACTCCAAAATTACCTAGTTACCTATGCAACTTGACCATAATATATTACGAGATAATTATACCTTGTTTCCTGCGCTTTTTGAGGCGAAATAACTTTGGAATCTCGGACTCTGTAGTGGCTACAGTTATAAAATCTATCGAATACCAACCACTGCTTTTTAGGACACACCCGAAATTTCCAGTGAAGACGAATCAAAATCGCGTTTGGATAGAGTATTCCAGTGGTTCGAAATTTCGCGGTTTTTACTTCAAAGTCAAATCCAAAATCCTTGAGGAAACCCATATATTATCATCGCTGCACTAGTTTTGAAATGATGGGTTAGTAAAGGACTACGCCTACGAGTTTTAAACATGCTATCAGAATGGATGGAAAAGATTGAAGCATTGAAGATTTCAGGTTGTTAACAGCTGTTTTCTCACTATTATCTCGTTATCACCCTCATTTTGCGGGCAAATGCCTCCTTAATATCGTCTGAATCGACGTTTTATGGAAACGCTGTAAATCTATGTTAACTGATTACAGTGTAACCATTGATTACGCTGGTGAAACCCGTTTGTTTTAAATCACCGTTCAAAACTCTGGTTCCATAAATCAATGATCTACTTTAACCATGGTTATGGATTGTTCAAAACCGGCCCTTAGCTGATCGTTCAAATCAATATTAACAAATTATTTCGGTCTGGCTATTCACTGCGATGTTACAGTTGTGCGATTTTGGTTTATCATTTCCAATAACCAACAAAACAAAAATATCAAACACAAAATTTACCCCTCCTAAAAAATGTGTTGTTTACATTTAATAATACCTACTTAGATTCCAAAAATCAAATTGACAAATAAATTAATATAAAATCCGTCCATCCGCCGTTCTTCATATGAAGCTTTTTTCCCTAACTGCTGGACCGAATTTCATGAAATTTCGCTCAAACATCACATATCAGCCGGGGATATGCCTGAAATATCAGCTTAACTTTCAGAGTTGACATTTAAAAAATAATTATCTCAACACCTTCCGATATAAATGGTTTTTTTTTTTTTTTTTTTCTTCTTCTTCTTCTTCTCCTCTGTATTCTTCTCTTCTTCCAGTTTTCATAGGGGTTGTCCGATGAAGATAAATCATATTTAGAAATATGTCTAATGGGGTGGAATAATAACCTCGCTTAGTATAAGTTGTGGCAGAGATGGACATTTTGATCCACAATTTTAGGAGTAGGCAAGACAGAAAACGTTAGTTTGTCGGTATAGTTTAATCAGTCGATAGCTTAAACTGTCTCCATGATTCAGAAAGTGGACAGAAAATTCTGAAAGATCGAAAAATAAACCGGAATTGGTATTATGTTGTGGATGGCGGGTAAGTTCCAATTTAATATGTCTAAAGTGGGATCCGAATGAGATCAAACTGGTTTACTTTCCCTAAGAATGACTAAAAAGAATTTTTATACAGGGTGTCCCAAGAGCCCCCCCCCCCCCCCCTCCTTTCCCACATTTTTGAGTTATCCAAGTAAAACTTGGAGAGAATTTTTGGGGTGCCTGATACTGTGTTTAAAACACACACAACAGTTTTTGGACTACCCAAACCCGAAGGTAAAAACTGTCTTAATGATGGACCTGTAGAGTGTTCCATTCGTTCGTGTGAACATTACAGATTATTTACCTAAAATCGAGAGAATTTTTGGGGTGCCTGATACTGTGTTTAAAACACACACAACAGTTTTTGGACTACCCAAACCCGAAGGTAAAAACTGTCTTAATGATGGACCTGTAGAGTGTTCCATTCGTTCGTATGAACATTACAGATTATTTAACTAATCATGGATATGGCAGTTGTAATAGGCTTAGTTCCGTGCGGAAATGCGTTGTTTAATTGCCGAGGTTACATCGTTATTTTTATTTATAATAGAACCCAGGTAATTAAAAACTTTGAACTATTGTAATCCTTCATTCCCGCAGATGTGGCTTATCTCCTTCCAACAGTCCTACTCGTTACCAAGTACTAATTTTTACTGTTTATCCCTAGGCTTACCCCCTTTGCTGCTTTGCGTAAGCCGTCTTAAGACGGTTCTTGCTCCAGCTGAAGAGGTTAACATCATCAGCAGAGCGAGAACCTGCTATGATTTATTGCAAATAGTGTCGTTTGGATTTGTATCCATTTCTCAAGCAACTATTCAGCAAACATCTGAGCAGGATTGGAGCCTACACAGGTGATCGAATTTTCAGATTATGTGGAGAGGGGAAGAAACGGCCTCCCATCTGCTCTTTGAGGGTTCATCATTGGAAGCCAAACGACTCAGAATCTTTGGGACGCTCGACCCAGAGCAGATTAAATCGGCAGACGACCTATCGACCTAATTGGAGAGATCCTCATATTGCTGGCAGAGGGTTAATGGGGAGAGTTGATGGGAAACAGGAGGATGTCCTGCACAATAAACCACGGTTTCGCTGCGGCGAAGGGGGAAAAAAGGACACTCCTAGGATCCTGTAAACAACAATAATAAATATGGCTGAGATGTCCTCCCCCTGATTAAGGCCCTGCTACACACCCAACACTTCTGACATCTTCCCTTGGACCATCCCTTGATATTTAGCACCACTCAGCGTCATTTCCGCCATTCGTACGAGCTTACGGGGGTAAATGAGGGGGAGGGGGGGGGGTTCATACTAGATTATGCTAGCTCATAGCATGGGCATCTCATATTCTGCCATACACTTGCTTAAAGATCTATTAGTAACAAGCTAATTATTTATTTCGTAATTCTAACTCCACAACGCTGGTGTTTTCTGCCTTGATAATGAAAAAACATCTAAGGCCCAAAAAGAGCAATTTTCCACAAGAGCAATTCAAAGTTTTCCAAACTTCCCTTGCTAATAACGTCTCCAGTTCATCATTAATAAATAATAATGATGATAATAAAAAAACACAATCTCAATTCTAAGAATCTATTATAATATATTACAGTGATTTATAAGCGTAAGATTGTTTATCAAGTCGTGCAATTTTTTCGGTGTTCAGTTTTGAGCAAAAACAACTTAAGTATAAGATGAATTGTTCGTTCTGAAATTTTCAAGTAAAATAAGGAAAGAGTTTGTATTATATACACCGCATATGAAGCAAAATATTTGAAGCAAAAAAAACTTGTATCAATCATGTAAATTATGTGGCAAGTTTTTGTTGTTCTTCATCAAACAAAGTAACGCATTTAGCAAACTTGGGTTGTTTCTAGGCAAACTTTAGATGTTTTTAATATCATTCCGAAAACTTGAGATGATTTGACTGAAAATGTTGGATTTGTCAAAACTAGTAGATTTCACTATTTTCTGATCTGAATTTTCAACTTTTGACTTCACCATTGAAAATAGCGCATCTAAATTGATGGGACGTCAAAATTGGATTGGGGGTACGTCAAAACCCCATTTTTGAAAATTTTGGACTTGAGATATTTTTAAATATTACGGCTTGCCCTTACGTATAAAATTAGTTAACGAATTTCTGTGCGCATATGTGTATCAAGTGATCGCACGTGTTTTGTAATGTTCCGGATTC
The DNA here is from genome assembly GCA_030762985.1 of Adelphocoris suturalis. NCBI lineage: Eukaryota > Metazoa > Arthropoda > Insecta > Hemiptera > Miridae > Adelphocoris > Adelphocoris suturalis. The sequence continues at coordinate 37,333,749 of CM061051.1, forward strand.
CTTTAATTTATAATCACCGCGACTTATCGGCACTTTACATGCTATAACAATTATAAACTTGCAAAACATCTAATCAATTATGTGAAGGGATGAACAACTTCCGGAAGATCAAATCTCCTGTTAGCAACCCGGAAGAAATGTAACAGACGCCGCGATCTGTTAAGCGCCACTCAGACCGTGAAGTGGATATTCCGTCAGCTCTGCACTACAGCACTACACCGTCCGCGTCCTGAGTTTTTGTGTTTTTTTTTCTCTCATGGGCTCCTCACGGATATTTCTCTTGCCCCGTTCCGTTGCGTAAGATATTTTCCTCACATGAAAATGGTTGTTTTTCTGTTTATGTCGGATAGAGACTAAACATTGAGCTCTCCAGTGAAAACTGCGTTGTAATTGATTCATGACTTCGTTACTTGTTCGCTCATGTTCCTAATGTGGAAATTCACCAAGCGGCGGTAAATATTGTACAATGAAAGATCCGCTTAATCGTCCGTAACACACCAAACTCGCTCATCTTCACAGACTGAATCATGCGTTAAAAAATTGTATTGTAACAATTGGAATCACTCTAATTAGAAATACCGTACCTCATATGAAAAGTGATCATCCGTACAAGAATTAACTACAGCTACTCACAATTTGAAGTCCAAATCTCTCTCATATCATACAAGCAAATCCTTTTAGAACAAAGTTGTGGTACCTGTAGTAGCCAATACATATTTATAATACCGTTTCTTAGCTATTACCTGGTTGTGAATAATTCAGTTTGTTCATGAAGTGGGAATTCTTCCAATGAATGGATGTTCTAATTTATCAATAGACTCTTTGATGGAATATTTGCTCCAGTACCGTGATACACCTCACAGCTCAGCTCGTGTAGCTCCTATATTTTCAAAGAAGAGGTGGATGAGAAGCTGGTGAAAAACGATGTAGAAAGCAAATTAAAAATGAAAGCATACGCTGACGAAAGAAGACGAGTGCGAGAACATGAAATGCAGCAAGGTGATCAGGTGTTGGTTAAACGAAGTCAAGTAGATGAGAGAATTCTTTCCAATGAATGGATGTTCTGAAATATCAATAGATTACAAAGCATATATTATAGTAGGTACCATCTCCTAAGTCGAAAATATTTCATAACAAAGTGCTGTTGCAGCAAGTTGATCAAACGGAGAAAATTTTGCAGTTGTTATGTTCGAGACTTGAAGGAACAAAAACTCGATTAAGATGTTATCTTAGGTTCATTTGAAAATTGAACTAGTTTCTCAGCTCAAATCATATACGAACTAAAAATACGGACTAAATCACTCGCGAAGAAGTTGTGGAAATCCATTTCAATAAAAAACGGTAGTTAAAGAAGAACGTCGTCTGATTCCACGAAAATAGAGAGTTACAATGTTAGATCGATTTCGACGGTTAGGTCATCCTCTGTAACAAACAATAACAACAATCAACAATGTTATACATTGTAACTCTCTATTTTCGTGGAATTAGACAACGTTCTTCTTTAACTACCGTTTTTTATTCAAATCATATATTTACTCATTCATATTATGAGGTCCGCAGGTATATCTATTTGGAGCAGAGTCTGAGTTTGAAAAATGATTTAAAGAAACTAAAATAAAATTGGTTGGGAATATTCCAGATCCCTTTGCGTATTGGAAGATGATGATAAATTACTGAAAACTGGTACCGCAAATAGCTATGTTTTCTATTGTTTTCCCTCAAGAGGAAGAAGAAAATTTAATTTTTTAATATTTTTTGTCATCGAAATTCATTTTTAGGCATTCTGATACGATTGAGAAATTTCAATTTGTTTCATATACGTTCCAATGTGTCTCAAGTAAAGAAGAGCTCTTAACTCGCTTAATATACGGATTTGAAAAAAAAAAAATCCAAATAGAGTTCCCTCACTTTTTTGTTGATTTATAAAGATACGCAGATTCGGAATCTACGTGAAATTTAACGGGAAAAAATGCTGTCGAATTTTAATGTGCGTAATTACACGCAAAATGAACGAAAATGTTTAAATTATGAGTTTTTAAGGTCCTTAGTCGACCTGATCTAGGGCCGGTTTATCAATCACATTTATCCAAAGGATAAGGGGGATTTATCTGAGCCATATCGTTATCCTCCAGATAACACAATAGGGGATAACACAATTGTTTATCCATCCCCAGTTAAACCTATCCGGCGTTTTAATTTATCTGGTCCCTCTAAGGCTGGATAGCAATTATAACTGGATTTTAATGAGATATCTAGGGCTTTCTAACCTCAAACAAGTTTATTTATTTACATAAATCCTATTTGAATCTCTGATTGTCTTCGTACCTTCCAAAGGAATAGATATTTGTCTTCAAATAGCAGCAACGGCGAAGATTCCAACATTGCATAATTCGTTGGATGGAAAAGAAGACCGTATATACCTAGTAAGACCCCGTGTAGATCACCTACTAATATGGGACGAATGCGTATTTTTATTGAGGTTTTGGTTGGACAAAGATACCGCTCTTTACATTTTAACACTGATCAAAGATGAAATTAAGTCCACAACTTACTGATCACAATAATTTATTCATAATAATAAAGGTTGCAATATCGCAATTCAGGTATGTATTTCTCTCTCTAGAAATGAAGCAAATAGCAAATGACAAAAATGTGGTGGTTTCTAATTTGCCGAGCTTGATAGCATGATGGACACTGTTGTGGAAATAACGTCAGACCCGGTTTTTTTAATAGTCGATCCATGAAGAAAATGTAGCTTCTACTCTACTCTGTGGTAGCTCCATGTGTGAATCGCCCTTATTTTGTTGCCTGCAAACATCAATGAGGATGCTAACGGCGCTATCTGCCAGACAGGATTTATCTGAGGGATAATTTTATCCGCTAGGTAATTCGGCATTGACAAACGACTCACATTCTTTATCTGGAGTATAGCGCTGTACTCAGTACAGTATAGCTATCCTGCAGTTAATGTAGATAATTGATAAACCGGCCCTTAGGGGCGTTAATTCACGAGGAATCACGTACCAATAACAACTTGGGGGAAACAAATCGCACATTTCTCCATCAACATCCTCAACAGCGTGAACCGCGCTAAAATTTCTTTGTAACGGCTAAAAATCGTTAAATTTATATTTCTTGGTAGAATATTGCTCAAATAAAGTTTATTATCTATAAAATAGAACCTTCAAAAATTCATTTACAAAATTATGCTGAAAAATGTAATTAAAATTCATTAAAATTTGCTTAAAAACTGCAAAAATGGCTAAAAATTCAAAACCTCTATTTGAATAGGAGATTATTATTTAGAAGACGTTTTATGCCATAAAATTAATAGTTAACTATTTCCTTGCACACAAAAAGCTCAAATTTTAAAACTATTCAACAGTACTTATACAATACGGTAATTTACGAAAATTCGCTCATACGATCATTCTGAATAACTGGAACTTCAATATTTTCTTTACTTAAGCGTTCATAAATTCCTCCTTATTCGGAAATCCTTGTTTCTTAGTTCAGGGAGTCAAACAGCTTAGTGGACACAGTAGAAGCTGTTTCTGTGTGATGCCCCACTCACTCGCCCTTAAGTACGATACCCAGCATATCTGCTACAAATCAGATTTCTGGCTAGAGAATTAGGAATGACAAAACGTATTCTCACTTTAGTAGCAGCTCAGGGAACTAAATAGCTTAGTAGAGGGAGTAGAAGCTGTTTCTGTTTGATGCCCCACCCACTCGCCCTTTAGTACGACACCCAGCATACCTGCTGCAAATCAGATTTCTGGCTAGAGAATTAGGAATGACAAAACGCATTCCCACTTTAGTAGCAGCTCTGGGAACTAAATAGCTTAGTAGAGGGAGTAGAAGCTGTTTCTGTGTGATGTCTCACCCACTCGCCCTTTAGTACGACACCCAACATACTCATAGCTGCTAAACATCTGATTTCTGGCACAGGAATTAGGAGTGACAACTCACACTCACTTTAGTAGCAGCTCAGGGAATCAAATTGTTTAATGGAGAGAAGCAGTTGTTTTTGTAGCTGACAAATTCAGCCAGCATCAATAGCTTACATATGCATTCTATTTAAATAGGTAATTACCATCAATATTGTCATGGATTCGTCTTGGTAGCCATTCTTACTTGAGATAAATGAGGCTGGAAAACGGAGATATACCTACCACTACAGCCCAAGCTGTTCTCCATACGAAACGCCTAGTACGCACTGGGATTCTTTGTTCGGACTCTTGTTCGGACTCTTTGTCGCGGAGCTGCATCTCGGACTCATTTTCTTGCATCCGGGACGCTCCGCGACATTGAGTCTTGCATCTCGTGTGTTGCGTTTTAGTATTTTTTGAGTCCCATACGGAATGGGATTCTTTACACAATGTCGCGCAACATTGAGTCAGTGCGTACGTGAATATCGAACAAAGTGGGCCTCTCACCAGTGTATCCTCGTTGTTATCGCTCGTTGATTTTTTTTTTTTTTTTTTTTTTTTTTTTTTTTTTTTTTTTTTTTAGCAGAATTTTAGTCAAAAGAACTTTATTAACAATAAACTAGAAAAACAAGAAATTTGTGCTGAAAAAAGTAGGTACTTAAATTTCATTAATATTTGTCAAAAATGGATAAAAACAGCTAAAAAAAGCTAAAAATCAAAAATAGCTTAATTTTTTCGAAAAATTCGCTAAAACATTTTTTGAATTGCCGAAAATTATTTAGAACAAGTTTATTTGCCACAAAATCGGTAGTGAACATTTCTTCCTAGTTAAAATCCTAAATTTTCAAAACAATTTAACAAAATATACTAAGATAATTTACGAAAATCCGCTCATACGATCATGCTGCATGACTGGAACTTTTTACTAACTTATTAAGTCGTCTTATAAAATCGATTTGACATCAAATAGCTGGATTATCCAATTAACGCTGTTTCCAACGGTGGTCATATTTTTGATTTTACAGTGATCTCAAGTGGAGTTATGGTCGTTTGAAGGTAGAAAACATATCTTAAAAATGAAATTACTCAGAAAAACAAAGCATTAAAATAAATCTCTAACAAGTAGGTACTTTCGATCAGAAATGAGCTCTAGAATTGACCCATGAAGCACAATGCACCCTTCTTAGTGGTTGGCGCAAATGGGCTATCTAATGCAGATATAATAAAACATCATGTAATAATTTTTTACCTTCTTCTTCTAGTCTTCTAAACAGTTTGCTTCAGTTCAGGTCACACTCTCATCTCTACTCTAGACACTCTCGGAACCTCTTCCCCCCTTGTCTATGATGTCCTGCAGGCTGCAGCAGCTTTGTGGCCCCTCCACAAAAGATGATAATGGCCTCACGATATGGAAAAAACCGTTAAAAAAACCGAGTGTTAATGAAGGGTCCACGCATCCACCAACGCGGTGGCTTTTTTTAGTAGCATTTATTTTACTCCGTAGAGCTATCTAAAGTGCTACTGCAATCCCCGAAAGCGCGACCTCGTTCGACATGGCTCAGGTTCAAACTAGATGCGTACACGATTTGCAGAGCGACAATGTCGCGGGGCAAAGAATCTAAAGAGACTGCGGCAAGCGGACTGCTTTAGCTTCCCTTGCTGTGTGTCACGTCTCGTTTCTCTTACCGCAGTCTCTCTCTGTTATTCGCGATTCACGAAAAATCACCATGACTCACCCTGCGTCAACTCACCAACCTGCGTTTTTTTTTTTCGCCGGGCCTTGTAGAATCTGATGAGGCGAAACTTAGATTCAAAAACGCTGCAAATTATTTCACAAAGGTTTATTATTTTTTCAATTGAGTATGATCGCAGTTTTAGTTGGCTAGCGTACGTCACAAGGCCCGTCCAGACTCCTCGGCGTGTCCTATTTCGAGTTGCCACAACCTATATTTCTATAGTTATATACGCATGTTTATATTTCTCGATTTGAGCTCCTATCTATTCTAATAATTATTGCCTTAATAATATCATTATCTAAGTACGTAATTTCATGTCTAATTTGACATGTTCCAGATTCAGAATTTAATTTCCATGCGGCGTACTGAAAATATGTGAATATTCATCTGTCTATTCATACTTTGCTGCGGGCGATAGTTTGTATTCATGTTTTTTTTTTTTTGCAATATGGAATCAAGAATAGTTCTACAAAAGTTTTTTTTTATTATTTTTTTTTTATTGAGACCATTTTTAAATAAATATACCTCATTGACAGAGTATCACACACTGAACTTCACAATACAAAGTACCTTCTAACATGGAAAAGGTACTTGAATGATATTAATTTTATATTTAACTAATTAATGACACATATACGTCGTTACATATCGATAATGTCCAGGATATGGCGTTTGATAAATCAATTTTTTGATTTATCAAAAAACACTTTTATCACAAAAGTTTGATAAATCAAAAGATTGATTTACTTGATTTCGTCATTCCAACTTCATTTCCAATGAGAAACGCCCCAAAAAGAAAAATTCAGTAGGTACCTAATTGCAAACGTTGTGAAAACGTTGCCCCTGGCGCCGTTCTGCTACGCCCCTGGTGACGTGCCGCTACGCCCTATTTTTGGCTCATAGCACCCATGGCTGTGGAGCGATCGAGCTGGCTAGAAGTTAGGACCAACTAGACCCCAAGTGGAGTCTATGTGCGAAAGAACGGAATTTTTAAGTCAATTCTAAGGCCTTATATGGCCCGGACGGCGAACGGCGGACGGTGGACGAAAGACGGCGGACGGACATTGCAAATTTGGATTCTACGCACTTTGAAACGTAAAATGACAAAGTTTGAATGATCACATAGGCTTATTATTGAAAATAATAAACCAAAAATAAACAACTTTATTATTGGAAGAAGTCGACTGTCCATCCTCACCTCATCCAATATAATATTTTATTTCATTTATTTTCATTTTACTTTTTTCTTGTTGGGTCGCAACCCGCCAGTTGGCAGCCTCTGCTCTTGACGATCTTGAAGGTTAAATAGGTGTTCCATTAATTCAATCTTTTTCTTCCGGTATGCGTCCTTTCAGCGCGGTTATAGAAATTACTTTTCTGTAGGCTGTGCATAATACTATATCAATGATTTTGTTTGATTCAACGCACCTCATTTGATTCGATTCGATCATGCTCAATTGATGCATTTTTACCAATTAATTGACAATTACCCCACTCTGCTATTTTCTTTGAATGAGTTTTTTTTTTTTTTTTTTTAGTAACCTCCGTTGTATGTCGCGAGGACAACTCATGTGCTCGTGATTCGGATAAACACAGCAGCTGGCCGGCTGTAGCATACATCTTTATACCTCGAACTCGTTAATTCTGATTTCCAGCAAAAGTTTTCAACTATCTCTACATTTGTACCCACAATATCTAGTGGGTAGAATTGTGTACCAAATTGACTATGACCAATATGATCGAATTCTTTGGGATTGAGCGGGTTAGTTAATTCCTGAATAACTCCCATGACTTTGTTTACATCTAAATCAGTGGTACATAGTCTCAGCGCACAGTATATAAAGATCTTGTTACACACTATATAATTACTATATATCCCTCAATTGTTATTATATTTTGAAGAAATCGTCTGATGGATTCCACCGATGGAAAAACCAGTAACTGGTAAAACAGTTCTGGTAAAGATGCGGCTTAAATCATTAACTAAATTATAAAAACAATAACGGTTCCGACCGTCCGATACGACGGAAATCCAAGCAGTATTTATTTTAGCTCAAATTTCACCAGATTTTTATGACATTTTTACATGATGCAACGCCAATTAATCGCGATAGCAGAACTGTATATCGACATAGAACATTGAAATAATAAATCGGTTGTAATAATTGCCCGTTTAGTTCTCTAAATTCGGCCTGCTAGTAGGGATGTTTTTGAGGCGGGCGTACATCTCAATGTTTCGGCAATAATGATCAAAATCGAAACACGAGGGTCAGGAAATGTTTGAAATTGTTTCACATAAATTTCATACCGTTAGAAGTACTAAAATTTATGCCAGAAGGGATGTTGAGTGGGAAGAAGTGGGGTGAATTTCAGTATTTAGTCCATGACAAAAACTTGATTACTTGATAAACCTTCCTCACTTGATAGAGACAGCTCCTCTTGGTGGGCCCCTTGACGGACCCTCATAGGTTTAGTCGTCAGGTTCGCCCATTCACTTACGTCTAACACTTATTTCTCTCATTCTAATGGCTAGCATTGGCACAAAATTGAACGGTAGCTAAAGGATGATCTCGAGGTGATTCTCATTATGGGTGTAATTTTAATTTAGTCATCTATGGCTACTGCGCATGCGGAAACGGTAAATTCGACCTCAGAGAAAAAAGTGTTGAAAGTACTTGACCAAATAAGATGCGAATTTCAGGGATACTTTGGGATTGTTTGTTGACAGCTGTTTCAGCATCGTTGGACTTCCATCGTTGCGCATGCGCATGTGCAAACGTAAAATTCTATGCCAGAGTCAACGCCGGTACTTTTCAGTCAATTATGGTTATATTATAAGGAATTCAGCGGACTAGCCCACATAAAGTCCCTTAAATGATTATATATATATATATATATATATATATATATATATATATATATATATATATATATATATATATATATATATATATATAGATGTATAATGAAGATATATTCGCCCTCACCTTACCCGGGTACAGGAAGGGCTAGCTTATATAAGATCAGAAATTTCTAACCAAATCCATAATGAAAAAAATATAATTTGATTCAGAGAAGATCGAATTTGGTTTGCAAAATATTTGCATTTTGAGAGAATGTTGATTAATTTTTTATCACTTATGGGTCTTTGGTTTTATGTGTTCAAAGAAGCAATATCTATGTTACAAACCAAAATGAATGCTGATTAATTCTGAATTTTCAGAGTGTTAGTGAAGTGAGTTGTTTTGGCCTTTTCTACGACGAGTCGTATCTATTTTGTTTATCTACGTCAGCGGAAACATCTACAACAACAAACCCATAATGCTCACTAAGCTGTTCACTGCATTTGGATGGGACTTTAACGTTTGTGGAATCTAAAAATGAACTGAAACTTCTCTTCAAATGTACACTTTTGATACTCTTACTTTTTAATAGGTTTCTTCTCTAATTTAGGTTTGGCGAAGACAAAGAAAAAAGTTCGATCCAGGAAATGTTTAAAAAAAAAAAATAATAATAAGTATAAATAAAATTAAAAAGTCCCATTTTTTCTGAAAAAATGTGCACGCCCTTTTAGCGTTATTTGTTGAAGAACGGGGTGTTTAAATTGAAATTTAAAGAAAAAAGTTATAATTTGTAACGCTTGATGGTGATTGTGCATGTGCAGTCCATTTGGAGAAGGAGGCATCTTCGCCCTTACCTCGAGGAAGTGAGTTTGGCGCACAGCGTGACAGGCAGGGCGACTCGTGGCTCCAACGGTAAGGTCTGCGTGGAAGGCGGCGCTGCGAAGGCTGGCGGACACCGGAGTTGCGGTGAACTTGGCAGAAAAACTTAAGGACCGGCCCACGTCCGTCAGGATTGACACGATCTGCTGTACTGGAAGGCCGCACCAACTTTCACTGATGAAGATGGTGGAAGAAGGGGACGAAGAGACCAGCACACTCTCTTTCACTATTTCACTTTCAGGCACCTTCTCGCAAGGCCCCTTCCCCGGACAGTGTGGAGACTCCCTACCAACTCGATGACGACCTGTTGGGGGGGTCGGTTGGTTTACGTGAGCTCGTCCGCGTAATTTTATTTTTTTCATCACATGATCGAGCAAGTGGAAATAACCTCTGTTACCGACTACCCTTGTCAGGGCTTTGCAAAGAATCTACGGATGCAATTGGGTTAGTCTCCTTTCGGGAGCATGAAGGCGGAAGCTACGTGGCAAATTACGTAGGAGTCCGGAGCGAAGCGGCTATGTGTATACACCCGATCAGTTAGCGCCATTCAGTAGCCCAAATGCCCTGCTGCACGCTTAAACAACCATGGTCCATTCATCACTGAAAGCGGTGGGATTTCACGAAGGATCTCCCTCCACGTCTATGACTATCATTATGTTCATTTATCAAGAAAGACACTTAGTTTCAACTCACTGGAGTATTAAGCGCAAATCACCGAAGTTAAACCTCGTCCACCACGTCCCAAGTACCACTGGTTCACAATCTAAAATAGACTTGCTCCTACTTGAAAACAAATATCTACAAACTTGTAAAAGAAACAAATGATTACTGTTACATACAATGATATTTGTAAGCTCATTGAGTAAGGATTGGGGCTGCAAAACATAGAAATTCCTACTTAAGGTGCGTTTTGCTCAAGGCGACTGTTGCTATTGCCGTTGAATGATTATTGTTTAACGATAATACGTCTTTGACGATTGTTGCCCTGTTCACACTATTTAATAGACACCAATAAATTCATAGTTTTTGTGAAATATATTGCAGTAGTAGTTTCGTAATGTATCTATTGCAATGGCTCACTAACTTCAAAAATGTTCTTGAAAAAAGAATTTTTAAACTGTGAACTACAACATTCAGAAGATTTTGCTCTAAATTTGGCTGAAAAATTTGCTTATCTTCCATTAAAATGTGCTACCAATCGATGAAAACTACAAATAAATGTTTGAAAATCTAGTTAAGTGGACATAAATTTAATTGACCACAAAGCATTAGTTCTGAGCACACGAAATGCTAAATTTTTTGGAAAATTGATATAAATGTCATGCGTGAAAAATTATTAAAATTCGCCTATATGGTCAAGTTGCATGACTGAAACTTTGTATAAGCTTTTGATATAACCCTTTATCACTTTTTATCAAAATTACCTATGTGGTGTATTTTGTCCCTCTTAGTGCCATACATTAATGTACAATTAGTTTTTCATATTCCATTTCCACTCAACGCTTATCTCACTTCACTGCTATTCATTTCGGCTTAACAAATACGTCACAACTGACAATAGCGAATGAGGGCCAAGCGTTAAACTGTTATAGCAGCAATCTTCCCGAGCAAAACGGACCTTGACCTTAGAGTTATTCGAGTCGTTATAAGAATCTATAGGGAACTTTCATGGTTATGTTTGATTTGCTCAATAGAATGAGCTAAACGAGGGCTTTCCAAAAAGGTGCCATATGACGGGTATCTTACCAGTGAAACTGCTCTCGAAATTCATTTGCCCTATGAGGTCACAGCCCCCGTCCGCCTGGAATGAACTCTCTGCTCCCTTGCCCTACTCCGCCACGCGTAGTCTTCCTACTCGTTTATTAGCCAAACTAAACGGTATTTTGAGCTGAAAATTGCTACCAGGGAGTTTTAAAGTGCGCTGAATCCAAATCAGAGGTCAAAAGTGTGAAATTCTAACAGATGAAAGTTCCCCATTATGCCATTTCGGGTCTTCTGCACGAATCACCCAACTACATACGCAGATTTGAGATGATCAAAACATTCAACACAATTGTGGTTTGCTTTTAACGGACGAACTGAGGCACACCAGCATGGGAAGATTAAACGAGGAAACCAAATATAAGATAGACTAAAAAAAAAACTAAAAATTCAAAATCTTTATTGGAATAGGAGATGATTATTTAGAATACGTTTTTTGCCATAAAATTAATAGTTAACAATATCCTTGCTCTCAAAAAGGCTAAATTTCAAAATATTTTAACATTCAATATGATAATTTACGAAAATTCGCTCATACGATCATGCTGCATGACTGGAACTTTCAGATCGTAAACCAACAAATTTTTAGGGAATTCATGATTGTAAATAATGAAATAAAAAACATCATTTATTGGAGGTTTTGGGATACGTATTTCCATACGTTTTCTAGAATTCACCACTCAAATACAATATGTGGATAACATTTTCAACCGTAGTGGCTATTAATGTGAACTGATATAGAGTTAATGTTTTGGTATACTGACTATTCGAGCCTACGTCACTCAATGTTCATTGTAACCATTTCAAATTTTCCCTAGCATTTGTTTTTTAAATCTGACGCGTTGAACACGATAGCTGTAGAAGCTGACATAACAGCAAGGTCGGATGCACAGACCAGATTCGAAGGAAGCTGGAAGAGACTTTCTAAGAGGACCTGATCGGCCTCAACTTCGGTGCCGACTCCATCACCTGACCTCATCATATTTTCTCACTTCACTTACGAGTCATCGAGCGTCACAACTTACTTATCATCGCCAACACAGAGTGTCTGCGTACGGCAAAAATGAAGGTTATGTTATCTCTAAACGGGGCTCCGAAGTAACTTAGCCGCAGCTAGGAGAGCTAGGGAGCGATGTACCGTAGAAACATTGTTGTTAACACTTCACTGTCTTTCACTGTAGTTAATTCTTTGCGTCGCCCTTTTCGCTCAATAATACATTTCCCGCACTAGCATCCCAATTATACTAGTAAAAAATTAGAATTATAACAGTGATAAATGAATTATTAATTACTATTACTATTTAAAATTTTGTACATGCTAGATTTAAATAAACTAACTTGAATTCGTATCACGATATATATTCAGAACTTCGGAGGAAATGCAGAGCTAAATCTTGATGTCTGTATCAGGATTGGAGGAATAGTGTTCAAAATTCCCTTAAATCAGACAAATGAATTTTAGAATTATTTCAACTATTTTCACAAAAGCTCTGCCACGCCCAATTTAATGCATTATGGTACCACATCAGCTATCAAGCAGGAGGATATAGATAACCTGTTTGCTAATCACTTTTCCTCAGTTTATGATCCTACTTCCAACTTGCTGCTTGATAATGATACATCGTTTTCGACTTTTTCCCTCGGCTCACTTGTAATTGACGGGGAATCAATCTCTCGTGAAATCATGTCCTTGGAAATCAACAAAGGTATGGGTCCTGATGGCGTTCTCCCAAGTTTACTCAAGTCTTGTAATGAAAGTATTTCTCTACCTTTATACTACCTATTCAACAGGTCCCTAAAACTTGATATCTTCCCTTCTAAATGGGAATTGTCCCATTCCAAAGAAAGGGGATAACTCTAATGTCAAAGAATACCGTCCTATTTGTACTATCTCTAGTATTCCGAAGATTATGGAAAAGTTAGTCGTTAGTCAAATCAAACCCTTAATCAGTAGCTTCGGGACGATGTTTGCTGGCGAAATACAGTTTTGATTCCGCCGAATCTGAATCCGAAATCGGATATCGAAAAAAGTGACGGGAAGTTGGACAAAATGCGAGGGGAAGGGAGGCGAAGAGATTAAAATGAGAAGTTAATTGTGCCGTCCTACCTGACTCAGGCGAGTAGGTCCGCCTCTGATCTTTGCTCCCGTTTGAAAGACGTAGAAAAGGATAGCCCTTCTACGCAGCATTCCCTATCCACGTCGGATTTCAATGAGGTTTTTCCTACACATATACAGCCACACCGAGCGAGCGAAGCGAGCAACTTAATGACTTGTCCAGGAGGGGCTTCCCCCCCCCCCCCCCCCCCGGCTGCACGTGGAGACGAGCGAAAGCGAGCCGGAGCGGCTGGTAAGTCATAAATGAAGCATAGAGACTTTGCTAGAGCCACTTCTGCGCTGATGGTTTCATGCTGGAAAGTTATAACGTTTCTTTAATTGGACAGTTCCAATTTTAACAAGACTTTACAAAAAAAGGCATTCCTGTCTTCAGATTGGTTTTTTATTAATCTCCGGCGTTTCTCCCCAGTCTTCAGGGAGACTTAATTCAAAAAATAAATACTTATCGTTTACTTTTTGTGATAAAAATCGAATTCAAAGTTATCAGTTTGAGAAAATCAAATTTAAAAATTTTTTAAGCTCAAGTTTATGGAGGTAACAACATGATTGTGCCCCACATTTAATGTGCCCCTCCGCCTTAGAATGGAATTGAAAATCTGTGTGTGTTTATATCTCCACCCTTTGGAATTTCGCTCTACGATGTTTGATGCAATGATTCTTGCATCAAACTGATACGCAAGAAATGATATCAGTACCGCTCAAGTCTTGAACATTCATTCCATTTACTGCCCAACCAGCTACCTGAGTGCATCTCTCTCTGAGTGCTGCATGCCCAATGATTTGTATGCTGGACTACTGAAATCGGCTCGTCGATTATGGCATTTTGGAGTTCCTTTCATTGTTTCATTTTTTCTATCGAAGTTCATCGCTTGGACGTAATTTAAACATTGAATAATCCTCTAGTTATGATTTTGTCGTTTCGAATGTTTCATTATTTGTTAACCCCTGTTATTATATTTATAACTAGGGGACCACATTGCTGCCTGAGGCCGCCCATTTCGGACTGACAGGCCGACCATTGCGGCCTGACGGGCCGACCTTTGCGAGGAGGTGGCGGCGGAATTACAGGCAAAGACAGGAACGGCCCGCACCTTGGAAGTAGGAGGCGGGCGGAGAAGGTCGCGAAAATCCCTCTCTTAAAACGAGGGAGGCCACCCTTTGTTCCACAAAAAAAAAAAAAATAATAATAATAATAATAATAATAATAAATAAATAAAATAAAATTAAAAAAAAAAAAGTTTAGACATATTTTCGATATTTAAACGAATATGGTTTGAAATTTTGGAAAACTAAGATTCTTCTGTTGGTCAGGAGATCCAGGGCTTGAATTTGAGTACAAATATGTTGAGGTTCTGTTGAGCCAAAATGGGCGACCTTTTTGATTCTCATTCTCGCTGTGAAGTTTTATTATACAGAATTTTTTTTTTTAATTTATTTATTTAAATTTTTTTTTTTTTTTTTTTTTTTTTTTTTTTTTTTTTTTTTTTTTTTTTTTACTTTCTGAATTGTTCTCTTCGTGTGACTGATGGTAAATATTTTGTATGAATTTATATTTTGAAATACGATAATTTTGGAATAGCGCATTAGCCCGATTAAATTAAAACAATAATACAATAGTCGCAGAAGAAACCCAAATTTGTTTTCTAAGAAAACTCTTCAGAAAAGTTTCTACAACTTCAACGTTTTGCGATCCAGTGCAACAGAAAAGCAATGCTTCTTCCCTCAGACGATTTAGCGTACCATCCGGCGGGGAAGCGTCATTTACCACCGATTAAATCCGCAAAATAATAACTCAACTGGATCTTCGTCGTCAGGAAAGGAGTGTGAAGCCTCACGCCGAGTCAGGAACAGCGGTGGATGCCGATATGAATTTCACCGACTTTCTTTGACTGATCTGATATGTGTCCAGTTCTTCCGCTCCATCTCACAATAGACGTCCTTGAGAAGGAGCGACGCGACTGAGGCGGCGCGGGTCCGCTAGATCTCATCGATTTCCGGTTTTGTCCCGTCGCGCGCCTTCCGATATATTACCCCATAAGAGAAAACTGTGAAAGTGGGAGCTTCGGGTCCTGCGTTTTGTTTGTGAGTATAACTATGTATTTGTGGGCACCGACTTGGGCCTTTGGGTTGGGCGTGGCGAATTGGTGGGTCGATAAGCAGACTCTCCAATATTGTTTATTTGGATAATTAGATTAGGGGCAAGCCCAATGAGCAGTTTCACCTGTTTTTAGCGAATGTTCGTAGAAAATGAAGGTATTTCAATGGCTCCAAAATTTTCGAAAATTTCCTTAATTGAAATCTGTTATGAGGCATTTTGAAACCAATCTTAGAGTGTAACGCTTTTTACATGTATATATATGTATTTATATATATATATATATATTTGTTTATTTATTTATATATCATTCCAGACGATAACTCTCATTTGGATTGAGATAGAAGAGAGAGAGGAGAGAGAGAGAGAGAGAGAGAGACTTTATTCATACAAAAAATATATATTTATACAAAAAAGAAATAACACTATTCTGAAAAATATTGCTCGTCATAGGTTATTATGACTCGTGTTGAAGAGACAAAAGTTGCAGTTGCTTACACTTTAAATATGAATGAAGTCTTGCTAAGATTACATAATATTTAGAGAGAGAGGAAAAAACTATTTTAATGCAAAAAAGAAACTACATGGATAAAAAAAAAAAACAATATGACCTTTGAGAACATATGACCTTTGAAAAATGACAATGCGGTGTTAACAAACGTAAAACTTATTATAATTGAGTTGGCTTTTTCTGCGCTCAACCCTATGGCCCGTGAAATGACGTTTTTTTTTATAAGCAGGAAGTGTGAGTTTAGCAGGGCAAATGAAAGTATGAGTTCATTGGACAGCATTTTTTAGTACATTAAATTGGTCAAATTTCAAAAAATGTGCTGAAAAAAAAAACACTAAAATCCGCTAAAAACGGCTGAAAGTTATTGAATTTATACTTTGTAGCAGAATATTGCACAAATAAAGTTTACTAACAGAACTATAAAATCAATAATTCATATACAAAATTATGCTGACATTTTTAATTGAATTCTATTAAAATTTGCTAAAAATCGATAAAAACTGTAGATTATTCCTCTGAAATCTAATATTTAATTTTCCCCTTTGTCTAGATCATCTTGTCTTGGACTGGGATGATTCTCCCGAAGTTTTTATCGAATAATATGGTAACATTCTCAAGTTTTGAATATTAATTTTTCAATTAATTTATCACTTCTCATCTGAAATTGGATAATAAAACTAGTGGTATAAAGTTGGCAGTTCAAATAAGTATGAGTACTGGTTCGACAAGCTTTCGAAACTAGGCCGTTGATTCCGCAAACTCTGCAAATATTGATTTTCTAATTTTCGCAAGCAATTTTCATTATATTTAAAATTGTGAGTTTTTATTTGAAAATGGCTGAGAAACACAAAAACCGAATGAAAAACGGTCATTTATACCTTTTTAGTTCCTAACTGACTTGAAATTGAAAATTTCGCGGGTTTCAATAAGATTAATGCAAAATTACCATATTATTTTTTGTTCTAACTTCATCAATAAAACTGTTTCGCCTCAAAATGTTTTTTCGTCCTCTCTCTCTCTCTCTCTCTCTCTCTCTATTTATGAAGCTAAGGGAAGCATGTACAGCTTAGCTCGCACATTCCCTGAAAATCTCATTAAATTGAGATGAAAACTGAAAAAATAATGTTGTAACAAGGATTTTCGGGCACACAGACAGACAGAAAGGAAGCGAAAGTTGTTCAAAACTTCATAACTTAAAATGCGAGTGAATATTAACATTTTGGGCGAAAAAGATTTTTACATCTCCAATATTAATGGAATATTAAACAAATAAATAAAATAAAAAATGCTTCCGCTACCTGCTGGTAGCTTCAATTTTCAATTCAATTTGTTTTCTATAAACAAGTTAGGTGATACAAGAAATGTTTAAAATTACGAAACTTACACTTATTGAGGATCGCTAATGAAATTTCTATCCCTAACGTTACAGACCAGTCTAGGATGCGGACTTGGAAGCAATATTCCAAATAATTTTTTACCCAATCACAAATACCTCGTCATCCGAATTTTGTGAAAGGGTTTCAAATTTTGATCTAGGCAAATACCCACCTTATAATGTGAACTGTCTACTTATTTTCTCAGTAATGGAAAGTCACGGCTCACTGAACGATTCAATGGGCGCTTGTAAATCAGATCATTTGCTTGAGTGAGCTGATTGAGGGTGAGAGTTGAAGCGCGAATAAATCGTTTTCATCGAATCGAAGAGGGTTTGGAATTTTAACATTCATTATTTGCATAATTAGATATTTCAGACAGTAATTTATAATGAAATACGTTTATCATTTTCCATTCCCAAGATCTCGTCAAATTACTCAAGAACTTTACTTCAACTCATTAATTTCTAGTTTAGAGTATTTTGGGGACTAGGAACCACTGAAATGCTCTGTAAGAAGCGGCTCAGAATATTTCCAATAAACGTCAGCCAACATTGTGTTCCGTGACATGTGTTTCACATCGTAGTTGTCCATTGAAATCTCAGGGAGGGAATTTTAGACACCTCCAAGCACGGAAGTCGGTTGCCTTAGTACTCACCTGTGTCATATTTGATCAGTCTGTCAAGTCACAAAGCATCATGGGGTGTTCGTCTCTTGATTAATTGTTAGTTTGGAATATATACAACAGTGAAAAACATGAAGAAACTTGATATTCCTTGGTTCAATAGCGGTACTTCTTGAAATAGACCAGTATTGCAGTAAAAATAAAGGATAAATATCGGGTTTGTCGCATCGATAGTGATTTATGTCGGGATGAACCATTATTAGCACCGTATTTTCCGTCTTCTTTCCCCGACGCTAGTTGAAGAGTTTGACCAGAATCATACTGGTTTATCCTGCTCTCTACCGGTCACTTTTTGACCTATGATTAAACCGATACTAGCCCTATGTAGAGCTCGTCAAAATGTACACAGTAGTATATATAACTCAAAACTGCCATTTTTGGACTTATACCAGCATCACTCCCAGGGTGCGATATATTGTCGTGGGAGGCAAGGCCGAAAATAGGTAGTAATTTCAGAAGAAGGTTTGAAATTAGATTTTAAAAACTTAGTTTGTTCTGAGAAAATCTTTGTCTTCCATCTTGAAATTTGTGGATTACAAAATGGCGGCCTCATAAAGACCTTTTCCTATTTTCCTATTTTGAAGTTTTTTTCTGATCATTTCTAAACCGTACATTCTACATGTTACGGGCGTTGACCAGAGGCGTCGCGATGTGATGACACAGCGCGACCTGATTTTCGGTCCCCTTCCGTTCAGAAAAATATTAATTTACGAGCAATACCTAGCCAGTCGGGTCCAAGTTCCCACCGCGAACGTACTCTCCCAGCTCCCCCATGTCTCCCAAGTTTGTGATGGTACCTCTGTGTATTACTCGTACTCAAATAAATAACTATAAATAGTGGACAATGTTGCGTGTACATCTCAACAACATATACCTTTACCATCCCATCATTTACTAATGTTTCACTGGTGACAGAAGTGGGATGTGTATTGCAAAATAGAATTACCGACCAGTAATTTATAATTGTAGATCCCACATTTATTAACATTACACTGTTACCAGAAGTGGGATCGAAATTCAGGAATCCAGTCGAGTCTAAGTTCCCACTGCGAACGTTTACTCCCCCCACGTCTCCCAAGTTGTGGTGGTACCTCTGTACATTCAGGGTAAAGCAGGGTGACCAGTACTCTGTCTTGAAGCCTATAAAAGCAGGGGTACCGCAAGGCAGTGTCCTAGGCCCAGTACTCTACCTGCTGTACACACGAGATCTTCCGCAACAGGAAAATACAACTGTAGCTAGTTTTGCAGATGATACTGCCATCCTCTCTGTTGGAGATGACGCTGAAACTGCAACTCGCAATCTACAGACGTCCACTAACAAGGTTGTCAATTGGACCAAGATGTGGAGAATGAAACTGAATGAAACAAAGTCAGTGCACATCAACTTTACTAATAGAAAAATCTCAGCCCCAGAAGTTGAGATCAATTCAAATAAAATTCCATACTCTGACACTGTAAAATACTTAGGGATGCACCTTGATTCCAAACTTAACTGGAAATACCACATTGAAAAAAATAATCAGGAACTAAAAATCAAGTTTAGAAAGATGTACTGGATGACGGGAAGGAAATCCCATCTCTCACTACACAATAAATTACTCATATATAAACAGATACTGCGCCCTATCTGGACCTATGGGATTCAGCTCTGGGGTTGTGCGAAAAAATCAAATATTAAAACAATCCAAACCCGACAAAATATAATACTGAGAAGTATAGTTCGGGCCCCCTGGTTCATGCGGAATGATGATATTCATCGAGACTTGAGGGTAGAAACGGTCACCGAAATTATCGCCAAATATGCAAGGAAGCACGAACATCGCCTCCACAAATACGAGAACCTGGAGATGCTCAGCGTTTTAAACAACGAAGGAGAACTTCGGCGACTCAAGAGAAATAAACCTCTGGACCTAATTGTGCTGTGCAAATAGTGCAAGTGTAATCCAGTGTTTTTAACTGTTCTTGATACAAGTATGGGCCAGGTTTTGCTGTAAACCTCCCCCCTTAGTGAGCTTATCATGAAATGGAATATTGCTAGATGAAGTGTATGTTTCAGTTGCAATAAATAAATCACGGGAAAAAAAAAAAAAAACTTCTGTACATTAATCGTACTCAAATAAATAACGGTAAATAGTGGTCATATACGTGTGTGGTTACATCACCCCTATATATACATATACCCTAATCACCCACTAATTAATAGATTATATGCAAAAAATTTTATATGTAACAAAGATGATGAGTATAAAAAGCCAAAGCGACTCAATCCAAAAACTATGAATTATCTCCCGAAATAGGAAATTAGGGACAATCGAAAATTGGGTTAATTTTAGGATGGGCCTCTCTTCCCCCCGTCTAGACTTTTGGCCTTCAAAATCAACTAGCGGCCCCAACAATGGTCTGATTCAAGCCTGCCAAACCTCACACGATTCAGGGTTTAGTACTTTCCGAAGTTCATATCGAGCAAGTTTTTGCTCAGTCCGTTTCCCAATAAAGTACAAAGTACAAGACCGTTTTTGCGAACTTAATGTGTAAAATGACATATACTTCGAGTTTCGGTTGTAAGTCAATGGGAAAAGATCTCAGCTAAAATATGCTCGATATGAACTTGGAAAGTAGGTATTTAATCTTGAGTGGAATGAGCTTTGACAGACTGAGATCAGACAAATATTACCGCTACTAGGCGATTTCGAAGGGCAAAAGTCTAGGAGGAGAGGACTCGCCCAAAATTAGCCCGATTTTCAATTGTTTGTAATTCCCTTATTTTAAGAGATAATTCGGAATTTTGGGATCAAATCGTTTCGTTTTTTATGCTCTTCAACTTTGCTTAGTATAAAAATTTCTGTAAGATATTCGGTTTAGGAATTATAAGAGAAAAACTTTATAATGGGCAAATTTAGCCATCTTTATGAAGCCGCCATCTTGTATTCCACCAATTTCGAGATAGCAGACAAAGATTTTCTCTCTTAGAACGGACTAAATTTTCAAAATCTAATCTTAATCCTTCTCCTGAAATTACTACCTATTTTCGGCCTAGGCTCCTATTTCGTGCTCCTGAGTTCGAACCGGTGGTAATATGTTAGTTCTGAGCACTTGAAGATATAATGGTTTCTGTTGAGCAATCATCTTCAGTTCCCCATTGTAGACCTCTAAAACGGTTTTTAGAGAATCAAATCTAAAAAAAAGGCTACAAATTATTTCACAAAGGTCATTTCTGTGTTAGATAGCGATTCTACGAAGACCGTGAAAAATTACCTACCGTTGAAAATTACCTATCGAACTGAGTCAGTCTATGTTGTATTATCGAAGTATAACTGGACAATGTCACCTACCGAACAAAAATAAATGAACACATAAAAATTAAATGAATAAATAAAAATGATAATAAATAAATGAATTAATAAATTAAAACCAGAACTACTGTGGAGTAGTGAAAAGTCAGCAGTTGACTCCGCGGGGATTTGAACCCCCAGCCACCCGCACGAGAGTTGGAAGCTCTACCACAGAACGACGGACGAATTTTGAAAGATCAGCTTCCTTGCCAAGTATTTAAGCCTGGACTCCGAACAGACAACTGAGAAACGAACAGTTGAACGTACAGCAACCCAGATGGGCTCAATCGATTTATTTAACCTCTTTGTCAATAAACAAAACTTAAGTACTCTTTTAGTTCGTAAGTTTTCAAGATTTCGAATTTTTAATATGTCTACCCTTAAATAGGATTGAGCAAAATAGAAATGGATTGTTACTGGATTTTTTTTTTTATTATTTTTTTATTCGATATTTGGAATCTACGTATCTTGAAAAGCAAACCAATAAATTTTGAGGGGGGGGGGGGGGGGGATTTTCTTTTCTAAGTCGATTACAAAGAATCACTATTGAAAAAATAGACCAAAAAAATAGTATTTAAATCAGTTAATCATTTAAATGGAATTATGTAACTTTGAACTGACGTGCAAGTAGGTTATTTTTCAGTTCGTATATTACAAGATCAGAGAACGTCAATGTAATAGGCACGACACCCAAGAAAGAATAAACTGAGTCAGTGAGTGGCGTGTGAAAAAATGGGAACGCATACCGTATTATTAAGCGGTTAAGTGGGGCGGTTTTGTTTTGGGCGTCCACCTGTAAGTGCGAAATAGGATATCCTACTTAGATGTTAGGTTGCACGCTATGATTATAACGTCTGTCCTTACGTATTACATTGGTAGCTATAGCTTTTCTTGTCGCATCATAGCGGTACCTGAGAACTGTTGACTCATTTAAGGTAATATTAGCAGCTTTAAGGACGTATGATCGAAACCCTCAGCTTCATCGATGACTTAATACGTTACCATCCTTAATATAGGTATATAATCATACTACTGTTCCACGTTAGATTGACAAAATCTTTCATCTATAACTAAAGTTTACATATTGTATTAAATATTTGTCGGTATAAGTGGTCAGAAGATTAGTCCTAAGACATATCCGTGATTTCACATAATTTTTTTGTTTTTTTAGGTTTTGAGTCCTATTTGATCTCATCTTCAAGACAAAAAAACCTGTTGTAATTCTCATATAATTCTAATAATAATAAAAAATTTCCCTCGACCCTTCTGGTCCAGGAGAACATCTTCCAACGTCTACCATAGAGTTCTTCAACAACATGAGGGCCAGTTCAGTCAACGGATATCATCTACAAATAGGTGCATACCCCTTACAATTGAACACATCTGCTTGGCACACTGACTTCTTGGAAACACATAACCTGTAATATTAACCTGTAATAATTTATTGTCAACCGCGAATGCCAGAACCATCGTGGCATATCCCTTCTTTGTGTGTCAGGGAAATTTACAGTAGGATGATTGAGGCGCGGCTGTGTTCCCTTGTTGAGGCTGGGCTACATGAATCAAAGGCTGGATTGAGACCTGCACGCTGCACACAAGAGTTGGGAGAACCTGTACACTTGCATTCGCACGCTTTTAAATTTGCTCAAATGGGGAAAAAGCCGGAAGTGAGCTGAAGCTGGAGGTGTTTTTTCGCCTAAAAACGCACGAATGTAACTGACCCACACAAATTGGCCAAAAGAACCTTTACCGTCCATCGTATTGAGATTTTTATAGCTGGCGGCCACACCAACAGTGCGCGCCAAATTAATGCATTTTGTAGCTCCCGACCATGGTTTTTTTGTTCCTTTTTTTACTAAAAATCATGTATCATGTAATTTTACTGTGTGTGTGGCGTTTCCAAGCAAAAAAGCTTCAGGATAGGCCGGTTTGAAGCTTAAAACCAACCATTCTCAGTTACTTTCTTGCGTTTTTAGGCGAAAAAACACCTCCAACTTCAGCTCATTTCTGGCTTTTTCTCCATTTCAGCAAATTTAAAAGCGTGCGAATGCAAGTGTACAGGTTCTCCCTACTCATAAGAATTGATTTTTACTTTTGGGCAGATCTCGGAAAAGGCAATAGAGTTTAATAAGGAGGTTCATACTTGTTTTGTGGATCTGGAAACGGCTTTTGACCAAGTACCATGAAAGAACTCCGGAAATCTACAGAAACGAGAAATGTAAATGAAGTATTAATGAAGAGGATCTAAAATTTCTACTCATTCTGTCGAAATTATGTAAGGACATGGAACTGATCTTCTCCGGAATTTTTCTCTACAGCAGGCATACGACATGGGGACAAATTGAGCCCACTGCTTTCCATTTTCTTGATGGACTATGTTCTTGGTGGTTGCACCGAATTTTAAAGGTATCCAGTTGGTCACTGAAACCTGCGCACAGATAACCATAGTGCTTTGGTTTACGCGGATGACCTGATTGATGCTCATAGCCAACAAAACTGAGAAAATGCAATTCAATCGGAATTCTTTGTCACGGCACCTCAGCAAAGGAAATATGAAAATGAGCTGCACCAAGGCAAAAACAATAGTCATAGCATGACAGGAAGCTGCGTATGAAGTCATGTTGAATGGTGAATATCCAGAGCAGGTCGATGATTTCATGTATTTCGGCGTCAATATTGCTAAGGATGACAAAGCGAATCATAAGGTAAATGCTAGGATAGCTGGAGCGAGACGAATGTTCAATGCTATAACCATGGAGTTTCCGAGGAAGAAGAAACTCTCCCAGAACTCGAAAATGTACTTATATAAATCCACATATATTCTTATCCTAACATATGGCAGCAAAACATGGACCACAACCACCAAGACGAAAGCCGACTCCAACCACGAGAAATGCGATATCTGCGAAGGGTTGTGGGAAAACCCAAACGAGATCGCATCCGAAATAAAACAATCCATACTTCCCTCAACACAGATCCATTAATGGATTGGATCCAGAGTTCACAGCCCCAATGGTTCGGACACGTAATGGACGAATCTCGCTACACTAAGCTGGCATTCGAAGCCAAACCAGAGAGGGCCGTCGTCCCAGAGGAAGACGGAGAACGATTTGGCTTGACAATATAAAAGAGATACCGAGGAAGCGTAGTTTGTCAAGTAGTGCTGCTCATTCTGCTGCTACTGATCGTTGTGGACGAAAGACTGTGTGTCACTGCCCTACACTTCACGGTAGAAGGGCCATAGAATAAGAAGAAGAAGAATTTATTGACTCTTGATAAGTAGCGTAAAGCCCAACACAACACAAACTTCCAAGGTTTGTTGCATAACTGGACTGAAATATGAATCAAACGAAAATGAACAAAACAAATCACGAAAATCAGTTTGTTGTCTACAGAAAATAACTACGAATTCTTAATTTGACCATGGAAGAAAAATCACAAAAATCAGACAATAATTGTGAAACATCACTATTTACCAGTATTACCCCTCCATAATGAAATCTGAAATGTGTGTGGATGACACATATTATTCTAAAATTAATTAATATTCTGAAAGGAAATTTCAATGGTGTGCTTATTTTTGATATTACAGTGAATCTAAGGGAAGTTATCAACATATTTATTTCGTAAAGTCAACAACACATAAAAATCTCGACAGTAAAATTACTCGAAAACAAAACCTTCAAAAATCTCTATTAGGAACTTTTTGTTGGAAATTAATTGTAGAATCGATCTCTAGAAGGTTCTCAACCAAAAATGTTAACACTCTGTATATATATATATATATATATATATATATATATATATATATATATACATCCTGTGTATTATTTCTTATTGTATATTGGACTATCTTGCTTGTAAATAAATAGGTATTTGAATAAAATTGACTTAATTTATTTGTGAAAGGAACAAAAATCTCAAAAACCGTCCAATCATTGGAAATTGGGCGAGGTTTTTGCTTTACGGGTGGAACATTTTGGTTCGTATCGAATGATCAGTGACGTAGTGTAGAACTTTCGAAAATTCAAAAGATCGACTTGGCCACGGAGTGCATCACGTACCATTGTGAAGTATTGCAGACGTCAACTTTCACCGCACAGGGGGTGCTGTCGCTGAGAATCGCATTTTCGACCGTAGGTATTTTGGAACTCTCTTCTGGTAGACAGTCAACAAGTAGCATCCGTATCAAGACGTATTACTTCTGGATGCTGCTTATCACCTTTTATTAGTATAGTTTTTGTTGATTATAATTATGATAAATTGGTTATTTCTAAATACACCACAAATTGTCATCGCCTTATCTTTTAACTTCAACTTCTCTTACTCGATTTGCTGTGTGAACAGTGTATACTCATGGCCCGAAGTTTATTTCTCAATTCCATTTGCTGGTCATACGTCTAGATTGTTTAGTCTTGTAACGCTCTATGAATTTCAAATCGCATAATCATTCAATTTTCGAAAAAATTTACATTCTCCGGAATGGAATATTTATATTTTTATCAGAAGCTCTATTTTCGCGCAGTGTTCAAAAGCTTATTAGTTTAGAGATTCATGATCATAAAACCAGTATTCCCCTCTGACGATATTTCCTCACCTCTTAACGTCAAGAGAAATGCATAACGATTACTATTTACTCCTTGATGTTGCTTGTCGTCTCCTATGAACTGGTATTCATTGTTCTGAATTATAGTATAGTAAGTAAGCTATTTGATACAATTTTAGTTCAAACGACAACACAAACACACTTGTCATGCAATGTATTTTTGAGTGTTATTTTTGAGTGTTTTTATTTCTCCCACTAAACTATGAATAGACCAGTACGAATGGCCCGAAAATGAAACTCCCGATTCCACTGTTAATAATATTTGGTGGCCATACATCTATATTATCGAATTTTCGTAAAAGAGCTACTGTAACTGCTTCATAATTTTAAAATAAAAATTTTCCATAAATGCCTTCATGGAAATCCATATTGAGGCATTCTTAAACTGTTCCTGGATTTTAACGCTTATATTTATGTAAATATATGTTATTAATTAGAACCGGATTTGGATTGAGGGAAAAAATCCGTTCTTTCGCCAAAAATCAAGCATTACAAAAGAAAGGATGGGTTCGTTGGAAAGCACGTGTTGGGCACTACAAATCGGACAAATGTCAAAGGAATTGCTTAGAAAAAGTCACTTATAATGACAATAAACAGCTAAAAAACGTTAAATTAATATTTTTTGCGGGATATTACTCAAAAATTGTTTGTCAACTAAGAATAGAACATTCAAAAATGTATGCACATAATTATGATGAAAAAGTACTCAAATATCATTAATCTTTAAAAAAAAAAAAAAAAAGACAAAACTTTAAAAACTGCTAAAAATCCAAAATCATAGTTATTTATATCAAGTTTCTTTTCTTTTTTGTAAAATTGATAGTTAACATTTCATGACCCTCGTAGTGCTAAAATTTCAAAACAATATACCATGGTAATTTTCGATAATTCACGAAGACGTGCTCTTAGATCATGCTACATGGCTGGAACTTTATATATAAATCTCTTGTATAGCTCTGTTTTTAAATCGCCTAATCGTTCACTTCTCCCAAACTCTCATTTCCTTTCGAAATGGATGTTCAAATTCTGTTCTCGAACTCAACTGTTGCGTAGTGTTTTAAACATCTCTAAGTGCCGGCATAAATCTGAGTAGACAACTTTTCGAAATTATGAAATTATTTCTGGGACTGGAAGTAATTAAACCCAGCCTACTGAGATAGAGCGAGAGAGAGTGAGAGAGAGATAGAGCATTAATTCTCTCATTGCTCTTGCCTACAACTCACCGTACACATTTTCGTGAATGGGGCTCCAAACTAACAAGGCCCACCGCTAGGGGCGCTTGGGGGCGAAGGACCTAAGGGACATGGTTGGTGATATGACTTTCTCCTTGTTGAGAAAGTTTCGTTCTACAATTTCGTTCTACGATTCGTTCCGCGCATCATCAATCTCATCAATACTGCTCAAAAATGAGAATAATATAATATTATTAATAAATAAATAATTATAATGAAGAAACACACTAACAAACAAAACAAAAACAACTTGTCACTATTACCCTTACAGGCAACAACAGAAGGGCAAATCGGTAAGGTCCTTGTTTACGTGCTGCGCTCTACCTCGAGCTTCTGATGTTCGGAGCCACATTTTCGTACAAAATGGAGCTATTTAAAATCATCTCTTTTAAAATCAAAATTTTCTTGAAGCCTCTTCTTTGAAATCAGATTTGAGGCTTTCCGAAAAGAATCCTAGAGTTTAACGCTTTCATGATTCTAATATGATTCTAATAGCGATATATCGTGATATTATATTCAGTATTTCGGACCTTAGAAGTTTGAAATTTGCTGACGGTCTTAGGGATAAATGGAGAGGGAGGGGTGATTCCGAGAAATCGTGATATTTTCGTTTGTTCTCAATTCGGGCAATTATATAGGGTGTCCCATCTAAACGGGCCCATCGGGAACCGCTTGCGATTTAAAAAAAAGTTTTCCAAATGGTCGTTAAAAAAAAAAAAAAACCTCAAACTGTTCGGTACTATTAGGTACTCATTTATTAGAAGAACGTATGAGACGCCTTCTTCTGGACTAATGTAAGGTTCTTTAAATAATAAAGATCATAGATCAGACTGAACAATAAGTATCAAGAAGCTGTTGTTTTCTTGACCCTTGAATACAGTTTGCAGGAGAAGGAGCAGGTGACATTTTCGATTTATCACAACACAACTGACTGGAAGTCTCCTCGTGGTACATTTTTTAAACTGTATTCTGAACAGTGATTCTGTGTGTACTGAACAGTTTTTTTTTTTTTTTTTTTTTTTTTTTTTTTTTTTTCAAACGACGATTTGGAAAATTTTTTTTAAATCGTAAGTGGTTCAAGTGTAATGTCATCCCCCTGATGGTGATTGTTGATTATGGAAGCTGGGGTGTGATGATAGATAGTTTGATGCTGATTTCAAAAATGTGGTGAACATCTCAAAAATTGAAGATAAAAATAGTAAGAAAGTGTTGGCAATGACTAAAAGGAATTGGCGATTTTCTGTATTTCACAAAAAGTGGAATAACTAAGAAACGAAGCCCCAAAAAGAAAATTTCATGGAGGCATTTTCTGTTTCAAATTCAACCTAGAATCGAAAAAAGCAATAAAAACCGTAAGTTTTAATCAATGATTTCAAACCCTAAAACATGGAAAAATAAAAATCGGACTTTTGTATCGTGATGCTGAGTTAAAATACCATAGAAAAGGTCCAGTTTAATTTTTCGATAGCTCACACCGTAAGGCTGTAATTTCCCGATGGGCCCGTTTAGATGGGACACCCTGTATAGATTTCATTCAAAGGGAGGTCCCTGTAATGCATGCGTTGCTTGTCAATATGTACTCGTACTACGCGTTATACACTTTTTCTTTATATGTATGTATGTATATATATATATATATATATATATATATACACATCATTTCAGACGAGAACTCTCCTACGACGACGATGGAAATTCCGTTCTTGCGCCGAAAAATCAAGCTTTCCAAACGGAAGGATAAGTCTGTTAGCCCGCATTTTTTTTTTTATATTAAATTGGTCAAATTTTTAAATTGGTCAAATTTTTTCATATTAAATTGGTCAAATTTCAAAAAATTACTAAAAGTGGCTGAAAACGGCTAAAAATCATTGAATTTATATGTTTGAGCAGAATTTTAGTTAAAAAAAAACTTCATCATCAATGAACTAGAACATTAAAAAATGTATGCACAAATTTATGCAAAACCGATAAAAACTGCAAAAAAGCTAATAAGCCACAATCTTTTTTTGAATCGCAGAATATTATTTAAAACGAGTTCTTTTCGAATAAAGTATTTAGCAATTTCTTTTCACTCAAAGTCCTGAATTTTCAAAACAATTTGGGATAATATAGTACGATAATTTACGAAAATTCACTCATGCGATCATGCTGCATGACTGAAACTTTTTCATAGACGATGGGCACTTAGATTTTGCTCTTTCTTGGAGTCCATAGTTGTTCGGTTACCGCTTGTTGCGTCGTTCAGATACCTTGAAATTCGATGTTATTTCATCTATGAAAAACTTTCAAGTATAGAGCATTTTCTCTGTCGAATCTCTTACGTAGCTAATAGTAATCTGTTGAACATAGCTGTTGTGCAAACTTCTTCTGCCTCTCTCCACTGCGATGCCTAACGTCTTCGGTAATACTGGTAGTAATAGACCGACGGACGCTTGTGGAACGAAGTGTGAGCTACTTCAACTGTTTCTGATCCCATTTTCCTCGGATCGCAGCTGGTTCCCGCGCAAATCAGTCCGAACAGTTGTTAAATAATAGTCCACCGTGATAATAGTGATGTAATGATGCATTATCACAGTACTTGCAATGTTACGAAAAACGTATAGAAAGAGGCTTTCGATATCATGATAAAAATCAGTGTTAAAGAAGTGTTCTACATTCTGTGTAGAGCTACAATCTTGTAGTACGATTGAATCGGTTCATTGTGTACAACAATCATTGAATGTCCATTGTATATGGTTATATTGTCCGATTTGGTTATTATGGGTTGTATCTCATACATCCAGGCAAAAAATATATTCATACAAATGTGCACAACGACTCCACTCGTATCTCTCAGCCTACAGTAAAGAACGTTAAATATATGTACCTGAAGACCATATGATGACATCAAATCAAAATCATTAAGTTAATATCATAACAGACGTTTAAACACATCCTCACCTCCCAGAAAAAAATACAACATATCTTAAGATCTCACGTATTCTTAGACTCGCACAGACCATTTGTTGCTCATCATCTTCGAATACCAGGAGAAGAAAAATTGACGGGAAATATCATTACTCGAAACAGAACTATTCAATCAAGAAATTCTATATTTTACTTTATTATTATTATTATAAATTTTTTTTTCTCCTGCCATTGCTGAGCTGGTTCCAGCTGACGTCTCCTCCATGAGTTCCTTCTTTGTGAGATCTGTGGTCATTACTGAGACGATTGTGGAGGTCAAACTTAAATCTTTGAATCCATCAAAAGAGATGGGGCCTGACGGGGTGCCTCCCGTAAAGGCTTATGCCGGTGTATTAGTCGGATCTATCATGCTGTTCACCAGATCATTGAAAATTGGGTATCATCCCTGCTGAAAGTCTTCTTAGGTGACACCGATACCTAAAAGTGATGATAATACAAGTACCGATCAGTACCGCCCGATTTTCTCTCTTAGTACTGTGCCTAAGGTGTTGCAAAAGACTATGTTAAAGCACACAGGACCTCAGATGCGACCTTACTTATCCCCCGAACAACAACACGGAGTACTTACCTGGTATATCTTGCTCAGCGAACTTGGTGGCTTTTGAACAGAGGTTGCCATGGGTGCCTTTGCCGAGGGGGCTCAGGTGGACTGTATTTACACAAATCTTTCGAAAGATTTGACAAGGTGTCTCATGGAGTTCTCAAAAAACTGAAGGTCTTTGGGTTTTTTGGAAAAATGCTGAAATGGATAGATGAATGAACTTGAAGGAACGTACGTCGGATGAGCGGTAAGTTGGGCAATACGCTCTCGGATCCTTTCTATGCCACGTCTGGAGTTCCACAGGGTTCTCACCTTGGTCCCGTGCTATTTATAGTTATCAATAATGACGATCGTGCACTGTTTGGCTGTAATATAATGCACCAGCTGTCTGCTGACGACCTCAAGGTTTACGGTGTGATGAGGTATGAGATGGATTGTGAAGCATTCCAGAATTCTCTCTTGACCTGAAAGATGATTACCTGCCTTTATGATTATCTACCTTGATTTCCGCAAGTTTTCAGTGACTACATTCTCATGATCCACTTCTCGTGCACACCGTAGTTATTCAATTGGGGGAAGCTTGTATCTGCTTAAATAAACTGTCAAGGATTTGAGAGTTGAGTTTCATGAAGGGCTGACTGTCTCTTCTCATATCCTGGGGATATACTCAATGGCAATGAAGGTGTTAGGGTTTTTGAAAAGGAAAACGTCAGAATTTACGAATCTTGTGGTGTTCAAGTATTTATTCATCACTCTGATCCATCCCTGTCTTGAATTTGCCTCCACAGTTCAGTCACACATTACCAAAACACCAAAGACTCACTTGTGCGTGTTCAAAATCGATTTCTGAGCTACGCGTCGTTCAAGAAAGGGTATAAATGGGCAACATATAGTTACAGTGGTGGGTTTGTTGAAAATCTATTGATGACCTTCGAATGCCGCCGTAAGGTGGCTGATATAATGTTTCTTCATGGTTTGGTAACTGGCCAAAAAGACTGCTGCTTCCTGTTATCAATGCTTAAAACGTCTACCCCCCCATTACCCCTCTAGACTCATTCAAGCTTTTTTCTTCAGGCCTAGCTCAACAAATTACCTTCGTAATAGTCTCATGACCTCTATGTAACTGGACTGCAATCGTATGTCCTCTGAGAAACAACAGGACCTCTTTACCTTCGCCTATTCGGTGCCTTCCTTTAGAAGTGCGATTCTTGCTGCCCTTCTATGAACTTATTTGAAAAGGTTGCACCATCTTGCTTTCCTTTTCATCAAATCTCTGTATGCTTACGGTCTTTGTATTTCCATATTTTATTGTTGTTATATTCCATTGTTTAAATTTCTTACTCTCATTTTATTGTATACAATGTATATTGCGGTTCGCTCGTCATCTGCCAAATTTGTGTATCTTATTAATTAACTATTATTTACCCACTATTGTACTCTGTAAATCCCTAATTCTAATTAACTGGACATTGGCCGTCCTAATTAATAAGTAATCTTGAGCAAACCACTTGTACTTATTCAGGAATTCTTTTGGCAAACGACGGAGCACCAGTGGTAGGGGGTATGACCAAACGCTATAGCATGTTTCCGAAGTAAGAGCGAATGACTATTTTCGCGTCGCGAGTTTTATTCGTCCTTGTGGTGATGAGGTGAAATGGTAGTTTTGTCCCTCTAGGCGATCCTGTGAGCTTATTAACCATCCATCACCCTTGGTCCTCCCAGGAATTTCTGCCTTTCTCCTTTTCTAAAATAGATCAGTTGTTTCTGACATTTATTCCTTGTTATGTTCTTTATTGGGTCGCCACAACTGGTCGATACATCGCTTCTGCCCCTTTCTGTGAGAATCACCCATACTGAATTGGATAATTTATCATGATGATGACTTACATAATATTTGTTATTAAGCCATAAATAATTTAGTAAGATTGGAGATGGGTTAGAATTAATATTGTGGTTTATTTTCTCGCATATTCCTAATACTAATGGTTTGATTCAGTCAAGGAAATCTCTGGGACAGTCGAGGAATATTGAAATGTTAATTTGGCGGGCATCCTGTAAGCTGGTACATACTGCAATTTTATTGGTACGTTAGCGTTAACATAACAGCAGGTTTCTGAATGGCCAAATAAACCACGGGTAACTGGATTGAGGACTTTGAGTGAGAAGAAATTGATAACTTCCAAATTTATGGCCAAAAAAACTCGTTCTAAACAGTAATTTGCTATTTAGATAAAGATTTTTGAATTTTCAACATTTTTTGCAGTTTTTGTAGATTTTGTAGCACATTTTATTGAAATTTAAGCACATTTTTCAGCACAATTTTGTACATACATTTTTGAATGTTCTATTTATAGCTCATATACTTTATTTGAGCAATATTCGGCTATAAAAATATAAATTTAACAATTTTTAGTAGTTTTTTGCTGTTTTTAGTCATTTTTTTCAGCACTTTATTTGAAATTTGACCAATTAAATGTGCTCAAAAAATGCTGGCCAACAAACTCGTCCTTTCATTTGAAATGCTTGATTTTTTCGCGCAAGAACGGAATATATATATATATATATATATATATATATATATATATATATATATATATATATATGAAAAACCGTCAAACTCTAGGATTCGTTTTAGAATGTCTCAAAACGGATTTCAGTGAAGAAACTTTTCGAAAATTTTGATTTTAAAATTTTTGGAGCCATTGCAATAGCTTCATTTTTTACGAAAATTCGCTAAAACTCAATTTTTATTTGGTCAACCCGACCTCCAATTATATTTACAACCTGGACATAACCAACACTCAGTATATATACAAAATTGTACCGAAAAAAATATACTTTCATTTCACTAAAATTTGTGTTAACAAAAATATATAAAACTAGTCAAAGAAAAAGTTTCTTTGCAAAAAGTTTTGCTGTTAATGATGATATGCACCTGTGCATGCAAAGTGCTCGGCAAAAACATAATGCACGACTAGATTTCGCAGCAGAATGATGATTCGTAGCAGCACTCGAATTCGTAGCAGCTGAATGATGATTTCCTCCGAAAATGGTACGTAAAGCGCTTCATTTTCTCCACCACAATCATCGTTGTGCCTCCTTTGTTTCGACTCCTTAAAGTAATCATTTATCTGCACGGAATTTCCATGTATTATTTTCAATTGTTTATAGGATCTCTGTCTCTGTCGGTACCTGCCCGCGGGAACTAGTTCTTCGGATCCTTTCGTGTAATTAACCACTCGCCTTTTAACGATTCATACTGGGCCTTACTTTCTCGTGCTCGCGTAGTAGGTACTGCCGCAGGTACACTTTCCCGTGTTATCTGTCTCCTTCGTGAACTTGGTGTTCTTTGGATTTTGAAATTAAGTAGTTGCTTTTCTATTAAAAATCGTTTACAAAACTACGCTTTAACGCTGATTACGGCACCTTCATGACCTCTCCACCTTAACCTCACCAACCATTCATAAATTATTCCTATATATATTTTATCGAGAATAGCAAGTTGCCTTCAATCAGTTGAAATCTTAAGCTACAGGGAGTTATCCTATATTTAGGGAGATATCTGGGACGTATCTGAATCATGCCTGATAACTGTGCCCATATTCATTACTTAGAATTCCACGAACCAACGTTATGCTAATGATAGCGATTTGACGAATCACTGCCCTGTTGTAAATAGTTTTAAATCATCGTAAAGCTGACTTAGGAATATAGCCTTGATTATAGATAGCTTAAGATGTTCTACAATACAAGATTAATCATACTATGTTCCCGAAAAACTATTTAAACAACCCATTGTTGGATGTCGTTCAACGGTTACTAATTTAAAAGAATATATTGAATCATACTCTTCTGATTCCGCAACGAAAAAGCACAACGTAGGTATTTCATATGCTGGGCGCTCACAGCAGGCCACGCTGAAAATCCAAACCAAAACGCTTGAAAAAACTAGGTAACTTAACAGATAACAGCCAAAGCCTAATCACTAAGTTTATAATATTGAAAAATGAATTAATTATCCAACGCCTTGATTGTACAATATTACATTATACATATAAAATTGTGTACCCCACCCTCTTACTCTTACGGTAAGACACCCTGAACAATTGAATTAATGAATAACTACTTCATGGCACTTTCTATGTTATTATATAATTTTCATTTTACATACAATTTCATACAATTCTGTCAATACAATACAATACAATATACAATAGTACAATAAAATGTGAATACAAAAAACAATTTCATTAAATTCTCTCAATTGCTTGTTTAAAGGAAATCTGTGGGAAAAAACAAAACACAATTTAGATTAATTTGAAATTAATCTCATGCATATTGATAAGTTAGTAAAAAGAAAATTATTATCATCTACAATAGGTACAATAGGTACTGCGTTACCACATCAAGAGGCCTACAACGGACCAAAATAATCTTCAGGAATTCGTGAAAATCTATACCTTACTTGTGAAATGAGAGTGTGCAGTCTTCAGTTTTGCGATTTATGTAGTTAAATGCCGCACACACTTTAATCATTGTGCATTATCAAAGAAATTGCATGAGTAGATGAACTATAATAATACAATCTTCATTGCACATAAATAAACGATGTTGCCCCCAATATGGCCGACTACAGACCGTTCAATTTGCAATGCGACACTAGCGCTACGAGTGGGTCTAGTTTACTATTACAATGTCTTTGGTGCCCTACCATCCCAGCCCATCATTAGGTGAGGGAATAGCTTTTTTTTTTCGAAAATTTGCTAAAACGAGCCCCCTCTCGCGTAGGAAAATATCAGTCGGTAACAAAAGAAAGAAAGCCGCCCAATTGGTTCATGAATTATTTGGACGGCTTTAGCTAGCCCCTGAAATCATACGGATCTCTTGGATGTCGGACACTATTGGAGTCTTCCTTCACGTGGTTGGAAGTTGCGGTGAACTCCGCCTTCTAAGAAGTGGTTTCGGTCACGCTCTCGTCGTGAACACCCCTGAGACGTTTCCGCCTTTTCTCTCACACGCCGGCCTGAGCTGCGTTATTCTCGACTTATCTCTTGACTGGCTCCCGAATAAATGAAACGTTCATTTGCTCCTTGATTCGAACATTATAATAATAATAATAATAATCGCTTTATTCATATGATATAATATAATATAATTTTACAAAAGCATAAACAAGCATGGTTTTGTAAATCCGTCTCCCCGGAGTTCTTTGCTTTGTATTAGGTACGAACACTTAGTAGACATGTGGCAATTAGGTGATAGTATAGAGTAATAAACACCACCAGTACTACAAGTAATTATTATCATAATCGGAAATTAACATGTGCAAATTCAAAAATACAAAAAAAGGAGAAAATATACAAAATACTAACTATTAGGAATTTTCAATCGAAATTAAATTCGGCTACCAGAAAAGATCGGTATTTCCATGCCATTCTAGAGAACTTAATCAAATTGTCCCATTCCTTTGGATTATTTAGTAAAATTAACAATTCATCTCTGGGTATAGAAATTTCTTTAAAAACAACAAACCTAAATTCTGAAAGAACGGGGCACTCCCCCAAGAAATGAATCACATCTTCCTGAACCTGTAAGTTACAGAGCGAACAATCCTTCCGATTCCTAAATGACAACGGTGCACCATTAAGATCCAATAAGTCCCCTCTCAATTTGAACACCCAACGCGAAACGTACAATTTTAATTCATTTTTAGCCGATGCAGTCATGTCCATACAACCAAATCTTTCAAGGGACTGGATATAAAGAAAATCTCTCAGTCTCTGCTACTCGAAGGCGAAATACATCTCGGTATCTGCTCTCAACCATGCCGATGATTTGGTCAACATTTTTACCAATGTCGTCAACCCTGAGCAATGCCCCAGGAATCTCAAACCTGCTAGCCAAACTCGTCCATGAATTGGTCCAGTAGATCTCACGAGAACTAGTTTCCCTCAAAACCACTTTTGAGGGAAATTTCCCTAAACTCCTGAACACCATCACCTTAGACTTATCCAGATTGACAATCAGCCCCCACAACTTGCAATAATTCTCTAACCTATTTATGTCCCCCTGAAGATCTTCCGGTGACTCCGCCAGTAACACAATATCATCGGCATACATCAGTATGCGTATGACCACCCCACCAACTCTCACCCCCCCAGCCAATATGCCCACCAAGTCATCCAAGAACAGTGAGAAAAGGAGCGGACTGAGAGGGCAACCCTGCCTCAAACCTGTCTTAGCATCAAAATATTCTGTCCTGCTACCATCAACCTTTTTTTTTTTTTTTAATGTTTCTTTGTAAGAAGCATTTCGACTTCGTTATTTTAAACGAGAACCCCATTTTAATAGGGGGTAATTTTTCACGAAAACCCTTGGATTTCATTGAAAAAACCACGTTTTTAAACGTACAAACATACTTTTCTCCTTCGATTAAAAAAGTACAGTAAAAATTGATTATACCGTTAGAAAGCTGAGATTTTGGGCAAGTTTTTCCTGCAACGCTTACGGGTTTTTATAATTTTGTTCCAGTACTTAACGCACCTTAAAACGTCTGCCAAGTTGGATGGACAGTATAGCTTCCTCACATATTGTAACATGGACGTATAGAATTAGTTAAAGAACAAAGTACGAGTCAAAATGATTGATAAGTCGACGTTATAAGAAATAAACGTTTGCGCGTGTGCACAGATTACTATTAATCCAACGGCGATGAAATTTATAGGGGTACGTCTAGGAGCTAAACCGCACAAACCTTGAAAATTTCGTAAAAATCGGTCCATTAGTCTCGGAGTTTTGTCTGAGTCGATCAAATCAAGTTTTGCGCATGCACAATGGTTATCACTCCACCATTCACGATATAATTCATAGGGAATTCTCCTTTAACACATACCTATCTACTCCCTGATTTTGAATGAAATCGGATCAATACATGTTAAGAAATCAACGATATAATGCGTAAACGTTTGCGCATGCGGACAAACTACTATTTATGCTACGGCAATGAAAGTTATAGGGGACCTAGAGAGATGCTATTCCGCATAATCTCTGAGAATTTCATCAAAATCGCTCCATTATGCTCGGAGTTTTGCCTGTGTCAATCAATATTAGTTTCGCGCATGTGCAATGGTTATTACTCTACCAATCGAAATATAATTTATAGGGAAATTTTCTTGAACTTGAGCGAAACCGAGCCTACAGAAGATGAGAAACCGACGTTATGAGAAATGCACGTTTGCGCATACGCACAGACTACTGTTGATTCGACGGTATTGAACATTATAGGGGACCGTCTAGTAGCTAACCCGCGCAATTCCTGAAAATTTCATCGGAATCGGACTGAAACTTAGTATAGTTTTGGGTGTGCCTAGGATTTACCATAGGCAGACAGACCGACACGGAATTGATCAGCAAGCTCTGAAACGCAAAAAGCTAGTGGAAATTTTGATTTTGGAGTACAACAATTTTTTCGACTTCAATCACGAACACAAAGCTTCCCTACCTTTGGTAGTGAAGAAGCAGAAAACATTAATTTTCAAAAAGTGAGAAATTCTCGTGTTGTCCATTTTTTCGCTTACGTGACCTACGGTAAAAAGAATCCACATATACCTTAGGGCGATGAGAAATTTAATGCTCTTTCCAGCGGTATATCAATTTTTAAGATTTGGGTGGTGGGGCCAGTGTTTGACACTTTTAGAGACATTTTGACTTTGACAAGCAATTAAGTTGTTTTTTCTATTGTTCCCACTTGAATCTTACATCTATTGCTGCATCAGGATGTCCTCAAACTGCTCGGTATTGAAAATATCACTAATTCATGCCGCAAAACATCATAAATTCGTTTTTTCGAAATCAATTTTTTGACCCAGTATTTGACAGCCAAATTTTTGGTTGTACCTGTGATTGACAGAGCAGTTCTTCTGCGATTAATAATTCCGTGTATCAAAAAACATTTTTTTCAACATTTTACAAATAAATTGAGCATTTGAACTTAGTTTTATTAATCTAATTATAAAATTAATATGAGTATTCATAAAGAAAATGCTGAAAATATCACCGGATGTTTCATCACAAAACAGGTACAATGTTTTCTCGATACCATAGGCACAGTATTTTTCTAATGGTAAACTAGCAGCTTGTGCGTTGCTATGTATTTATATAAATATAAAAAATAAAGAACGAATGACAAGAACGAATAGAGATCCATATTGACAGCACTATCAATCACTGAGGGGAGCATCAGTTTGGGAATTAGTAATTGACATTTGCATTTACACATGTTATCTTTGGTTATTTCCAAAAAATTATAGCATAAATGCAATCTACACAAAAAACTTAGGAGAGATATGGCCAGTTTAAAGCTGCAAGGTCGAAAACACGAAAAAAAACTTTAAAGTGAAAAAAACTCCAAAAATCAAGGGTTTAAAAAAATTGCGAAGAGGAACTTCTGGTTGGAGATTAGTTGTAGAATTGATCCCTAGGAGGTTAACAATCTTCTGCTAACACCCTGAATAATGTTTGAGTGGTATTGAACAACATAAATGTATAGGCCTGGGTTGTGTATCAGTTGTGTATCCGGGCCTATCGAGGACTTGGAAACATAATATTGTTACGAAGAGATAATAGGTAGCAAGATTGATTAATATTAGTAAATAAGAACCAACCTGATTGAATTACAAACACGATCTGAACATTTATTGAATCTAATGTAAACTTACAAACTGCATCTGGTTGGTAACCAAACAATTTATAATAACGTAGAATCTCCCACATTATGGAAAACTATTAGGAGACAATCATATTTTGTTCTTAAAATAATCAACTTTTTTAAATGTACCTTGACTTACTAGTCAGTTTAAGATCCTCCCAGAATTTAATCATTCACTTTAATTTTTCAGGAGGATGCTGGGGGTCAACTAAGAAGAAAACCATTTGCGGAGGATGGGCGTGGGCTTGGTGGTTGGTAACGGACGTTCAATATCTCTCCCTTGAGGTATGTTAAAGGGATTGCTCACCATTCTGTAAATAATTTATATAGTATCTTATACATTTATACAGAAATTGAAAACACATTAACAAATTACCCATAACTTCATTCAGTCAACTGGAAGATTCCAAACAGAGCTTTCTGGGAATGTGCTTGTAAGGGGTATCAAATGATTGGAAGACAGCGAAAATGAGCAGGAGGAGACCGATATGACGTCATGAGTCCCAGTGTGTTCCCTAGGGGGATCTTTCAGCGGATGTGTACCAATTCTCACACAATTGTTCTCGGAGGTCTGGGTCGAATTCCTTTTCACTCATTCATTGTTAGTAAACAAACGTGGGGTAAGCACGCCTTTTCTCACACCGTTGGGCTAGCTAAAGCAGATACACAAAGGTCCATCGAATTTTATGTGTATACTGGTTAAGTTTGATTACACTCGAAAGAAAAGATTATCGTAGATGTACCCAACTTCGGCAAATTTTTTTATTTCGGTTTTTTTCTCCCCCAAGATCAAATGTATTATTAAGTATCTAAAAACGATAATTTAGACAACAGCAGTCCTGTTCTACAGGATGTCATTATAATCATTTTTCTAACTTAACAATTTTTGCCTTTTTTTAAAATCAAAGTTTGGCCGAAGTTAGGTACCATTGTGCTCCAACTTCAGCCACGAAGCAGCATTGAACACGAAGAAGTAGTAATTATAATGCATCTTCGGCCGCTAAATAAGTTCTTTTAAAGCTTCTTTGAATTTAAAAATTATATTTTATTAAAATTATAAAAATTATATTGTTTAAAAACTATTCACCGACTGTTTTGAAACACCTTTAATAGAGTAAGTAACACCTTAGGAATATCACGGTAAAGGCATTATACAATAGAAAAAGATTGATTAAACATAACGTTTATTCAAACAAAAACACAGATTATTAGCCAAGGCGCTTACTGACATTACGGTGACAGCTCAAAAGTTTTTCTATCCAGCTTTGACCAGGTCGATTATTCTTCAAGTCTTCGTGTTTAGCTAATCCCTGCTCGACCAAAATACATCTGCTCAATCGATCTCAGGTCGCCAGTGGTTACATTTCTGTTGGAATTGTAAAATCTTTAGGGTGACCTAAGGTCAGTTGCACACACACCGATTTTGGACGGTCGGTAAAAAATCGGCCGATATTTTATCGGTAGCAGGTGATTGCAAACACATCGGATTTTTATCGGCAAAACAATCAGTTGCTTGGTGTTCGTGACGCGAGATTCTTGAACAACAATGAATCCTAAACGTGTAATAATTGCAATGTGGTTATTGTATCGCCACATTAAGCGCCGTAGGATTATGCGCAAGTGGTGGATTCATCCTATCAATCAAAGAAGGGAACACAGTGGAACATTCTACACTCTTTTTGAAGAACTGAGGCGTGATGGTTCCAAGTTTTTCAACTTCTTTAGAATGTCAATTGAATTTTTCGACGAACTCCATGAGAAGAAGAAATAAATAAATAAATTGGTAGTCCGAAATCACAAAATTAGTCCCATATCACGAGAGCACTCAAATGGAATAGAAGATGCGTAGTTACTAGTAGAACTGCTGAAATCGGTCGGTAAATAATAGTTAGTGTGCAAGCGTGTATTTAGTTATGTACGCCACTGTAGGGTCGGGTCTTCCCGGTACCGGCGGTCTGCAGTGGCAGTGGCCGGCTGCTCCCCGATATTTTACTGGTATTATTTTACGGTCGGCGTGTGTGCCAAGTCCCGTTTCATCCAATGGTTCACTATCGGAATTCGGACGGCCAGAATAAAACCGGCCGTCCAAAATCGGTGTGTGTGCAATAACACTAACATGAGAGGTTGATTGCTATTCAACTTTTGTCTTGTAAAGTGGATCTTGGAATGGCATATTTCTCTGAAGCTTTGCGAGTAGATAATTCACCATGTTACTCCTTCAAGGAATTTTCCAAGTAGATAGGATTGTGGTTTTCGTAGTCTCGCCTGCCTTTGTAGCGGATGCTTTATTTTACTTTCGAGAGATGAAAACTGTTTTGCCTCCAAAATCAAAATGCCCCCCTCGCATTTTACGTTTTTGACCATTCTGAACAACTTTCGTTCCGTGTCTGTCGTATGTCCTCAAATCCTTTTAACAAGCTTATTTTCCACAATTTCCAACCGATTTTAATGACATTTTCAAGGCTTACTGGCTTTTAAACTCAAATAAAGAATAGTCAAATGTACCTTGGTACGTCGATTTGCATGAAACGAAACTATATATACGATGTAGCTGTAGAGAACAAATTAATTTGCTATAATTTACAGGTGTGGACCACATTTTGGTTTATTATTCAATAGAGAACCAATGTCATTTTGATATCCCCTCCAAATTAATTGGTAACGTTTCTAGGTAGTTATTCTAAAAATTCCGTTACCACCTGTGGCAAATTCTGTTGTGTTGTGGTTTGAGTTAAGTGAATTTACCTCGGATGTGAAGTTGAATGATTGAGTTGAACTGTGTCTCCTGGACTAATTTAAAAAAAACTTTTCATTAATATATAAGTCGATGCCGTATTTTCTACACTGCCGAAATTCAGTTCCGAAATCCAAACTGATTAGGAGAATGGAGTGGGGGAAAAAATGTGGCGTCATTTGGTTTAAAGTCTTATCTCCCTCCCTAATGATCCTCATTCATCCTCGCCGATTGTGATGGATTATTCTATTGCAGGACAGATCTTACATAGAAAACGCTGCAAATTATTACACAAAGGTTTATTATTTATGTATTAGACAGCCCTTCTACGTAGATCTCTGGTCATAATTATTAAACGCCGCTTATAGTATATTTAGTATCGGAACTCGGAGCTTCGGACCTCACAAATGGGTTCAATCCATTACAGCAGCGGAATCTCACAATTTTACGCTTTTTAATATAGTTGATAAACAAAACAATTTATTACCGAGTCATCTTTCCAACACATAAAAGTGTTACCTATACTGTATATTGATATCATCTAATTGGTCAAATTTCAAAAAATGTGCTGACAAAATCACTGAAAATGGCTAAGAATTGTTAAATTGATATTTTTTAGCATAAGACTGGTCAAATAAAGTTTATCAACTATGAAATAGAACATTCAAAAATTTATGTACGAAATTATGCTAAAAACTTGAACTTCACTAAATTTTGTTTTAAAAAATCTATAAAATTGCAAAAAATAGCCTAAAATCCAAAATCTCTTTTTGAATAGAAGAGTATCATTTAGAATACTTTTTTCCCATAAAATTAATAGCTAACATTTTCTTTTCAATTTCTCCAATTTCTATACAACTTGAAATATACAAAAAAAGACACTTTTTCACCTATTTTTGGCTCATAGCACCCATGAGAGTGGAGCGATCGAGCTGGCGAGAAGTTAGGACCAACTAGACCCCAAGTGCAGTCTATGTGCGAAAGAACAGATTTTTTAAGTCAATTCTAAGGCCTTTTATGGCCCGGACGGCGAACGGCGGACGGACATTTCAAATTTGGATTCTACGCACCTTGAAACGTAAAGTGACAAAGTTTGAGGGGGGGTTATAAAAATTTTTTGCTATACGATCACATAGGTTTATTATTGGAAATAATAAACCAAAAACGGAAGTTATGGATCTGGGAGTCCTTTTTGACAACCGTCTCAGTTTTTCTGGCCATATTAAGGACCGGTAGGCATGAAAGTGCTCGGTTTTATAAAAAGAAGTACCAGGGATTTCTCAGATCCTGTTGCCTTATCGATGCTGTATACTTCGTTGGTCCGCCCATTACTTGAAAACGCATCTGTAGTATGGTCTCTATACTACCTAAATTCAATGGAGATGATAGAACGAGTACTACACCAGTTCCTAAGATATCTCTCTTTCAAAATGGGCAATAAATGGGAAGAGTTTGATCCCTTGGAAATGCTGAGAGTAATGGGCCTTGAGACTCTTAGGTAAGGCGACGTGAGCTAGCAGACGTAATTTTCCTACATATATTGGTCAACGGAGGAATTGACTGTCCTTCTCTG
The DNA here is from genome assembly GCA_030762985.1 of Adelphocoris suturalis. Classification (NCBI taxonomy): domain Eukaryota; kingdom Metazoa; phylum Arthropoda; class Insecta; order Hemiptera; family Miridae; genus Adelphocoris; species Adelphocoris suturalis. Next base: position 37,377,372 of record CM061051.1, read on the forward strand.
CTCACGCACTTAAACTTTTATGTGCCACCCTATCCAACTCGCCACATGCAAACTTTTTTTCTCCCAACTGGGACTACCAGCTATTTGCCTGGTGGGCCCCTGATTAGATGCCAGAGGGAGTTCAACCGATTGGTGGGTTTATCGTCGGATGTCGACCTCCTTTGCTTAAGTGAGCTGGCGTTCAAGAAACATTTTAAATTATTGTTATAGTCAAAAATTTCTTACATTATTTATGTTACCCCATTCTTCAAAGTGTTTTGTTGTGCTATTTATTATTGTTGAGAATTGGTGATCTCTATTTTTCTTTGCCATATAAAGCTTGTATTGGTTGTTGTGAGATCAATTTTATGGAATCTAACGTAGTTTAGTAAAATCTAGATAAAATAGATACTATTATTATAAAACTGTAAATTGGGAAATTTCGCCCGTAAATAAAAGTAAATAAATGAACATAGTAACTCCGTACGTGTAATTGAAGGCAGTCCATTTGGTATATTCGTTTTATAATTTTTTTCTCTGTAAGTGCCTATGTCTTCGAAAGAGTGTGTGTACATTATGAAATAATATGCTTCGTTCGATAATAATATCATTTTTTTCAAGTTTTTTACCGGCCATATTCAATCATTTTTTTCAAAATAATTAACTCGTGTACGTACTCTAGTAGAGAATTTCATTGTTATTCGAGTTTGCGTTGCGCAGTCGCAGAGATTTAACTGCAAGATAAGTCAAGCTCGCACTTCGAGTAAGCTGTAAAGCAGATAGAGCTGTAATAAACAGATCAGCTGTTCGGTATTCGTTCTAAACGTAATTTGGGTTTCTTGCAAAGGATCTTCTCTCGCGTATTCGGTTTTACTGAAGCGTCTATTTTACGTCACGCTCTGCTGCTCACCCAAATACGTTTCTCCTCAGTCCGGCGCACTTCAATCACTTTGTTAGCGGATGGAATTAACCCAACTGATCAGGAAAGACCCCTGATTATCTAATACCAATCTTCCTTTTCGAGGATCCCACATAATCTTCGAATGCCCTGCACTCACCTATCGCAGGTGTGAATTATGGGAAACAAACCTCAATGAGGTTTATTAGAAGCGGACTGTTAATCAAAGGCCTCACAAATATTAATGAAATTTTAGTACATTTTTCAGCATAAATGTGTGCATACATTTTTTATTGTTCTAGTTCGTTGCTTAAACACTTTTTTTGGCTAAAATTCTTTTAAAAATATAAATTTAACAATTTTTAACCGCTTTCAGCCATTTTTAGTGATTATTTGAGCACTTTTTTAAAAATGTGACCAATATAACGCGCCCAAAAAGTGTTGACCGACGAGCTCACCCTTTCGTTTGGAAAGCTTGATTTTTTGGCAGAAGAACGGAATCTTTATCTCAATCCTAAAAGGAGAGTTATCGTCTGGAATGACTCGTACATATGAGTAATCTTTTTGCAAATAAAGTTAATCATTTTACAAATAAATTTAAACTTTTGGCTGCAGTAGGTAAGTTTGATTTTTAACGCATATCGTGTATCTTAAACAAAGAGCAAGAAAATAAACAAAGAATAGGGCAAAGAAAAACAACGTATGCAAAAACAACATCCTTCCTAATGATGAGTTGAACAAGCTCTCCTAATGAATACGTTGTTTTTCTTTGCCCTTTTCTTTTTTTATGTTCTTGTTCTTTGTTCATGTTCTTTGTTTAAAAAACATGATATGCGTTAAAAATCAAACTTACCTATTGCAGCTGGAACTTTAAATTTATTTGTAAAAAGTTTAATTAAATTTGCCAAAAGATTAATTTGATTTGCAAAAAGATTAACTCTATTTGCAAGTACAATATATTCATGCTGGTCATTTTGAGAGTTTTTAGTTATTTAAAAAAAAAAAAAAAAGATTTAATTTGGTTTGGAAAAAGTTTAATTTGGTTTAGAAAAAGTTTAATTTGATTTGGAAAAAGTTTAATTTGGTTTGGATAAGGTTTAATTTGAAATGGAAAAGGTTCAATTTGGTTTGGAAAAGGTTTAATTCGGTTTGGAAAAAGTTTAATTTGGTTTGGAAAAGGTTTAATTTGGTTTGGAAAAGGTTTAATTAAGTTTGGAAAAAGTTTAATTTGGTTTGGATAAAGTTTAATTTGTTCTGGAAATAATTAAAGTAAGATAAGTAAGAGTATAATTAGAGTAAGAATTATTCTTTTGGTGTTTAGGTCATGACGCTAAACCCAATGTGCGAGATGGTGGAAACGTCTCAAGGCGTCCCTCTGACAGTCACGGGAGTCGCTCAGTGTAAAATCATGAAGGCGGACGAGCTCCTTCAAACTGCATCTGAGCAGTTCCTCGGGAAATCCGTCAAAGAGATCAAGTCCACGATCCTGCAAACCCTGGAAGGGCACCTCAGGGCCATCTTAGGTAACCTATCACCACATACCTCAGCTTGTATAATGTTAACACTGATGAGTAAATACATAATGCAGGTGAAACTAAGTACCTCTTTTAGCAGATTTTAGTGTTTTATTTAATATTGTATTTATTTATTTTAATAAATAATTGAATTATCACTATGCTTTCAAAATATAAACGAGTATTGTTTTTTTTTTTTTTTTTTTTTTTTTTTTTTTTTTAATCCAAAATTAGGGTTGGCACCCAAAAGTGCTCGTGTGTTTTCCAAATACTTCCTAAAAGCGCCGGTGGACCTCGATCAGAATTATGTGTATTGTTTGGAGATCTGGACAAGTTCGCATCTCAAAAATAATAAAAATATCCTAAACCAATCCTTTCAGTAAAATATAGAGTACTTGAACAAATATATCAGAATGATGTGTAGTTTGATGATCTGGATGCTTGTTATGAGCATCGGCACTTCTGTCCTGCTAGCACTGGCGCATTGGTCTCTTTTCAGCCGTATTTAACCAGCGCTGTCTATGACCGAAAATGTTCATAATTGAAATCCGTTTTGAAAGCATTCTGAAAAAATCTTCGGATATTAAAATTGTTCATATTTATATGACATTCTACACCATATCTTTCCTTAGAATCTAAATAAAACAATTTTATTATTTCACACACAAAAATCGACTCAACAAGGGGTATGAGTTTATAGTTTAGAATATACAACTGGGATATAATGACATGTGTCGACTTTCTTATAGTTACCTACTGTAGAGTGAATGAAACAAGGATATTATTTTGAACAACAATCCTACGAAAAAGGATCTTTGTGTCTTTATTCAAACCAGAATAAATTTGGTAGGTACGTACTCGCTACTCGATAATATTCCACAGAATAATTTGAAATAGTCGCATACAGTTCTGTTTGAAAAACAGACACGAAGTTAGTTCGCATGACTCACTTCATTTCCTGATTGCTATTCTGCAAATGTATGCACTGGATATCGAGGCGACCCTGAAAACATCTACCAAGTTGGGTAGGCAGTACAGCTGTTTCCTCACTTATTCTAACGGGAAGAATCTTAACTGGTAACAAAATTAGAAGAAATGATTTAAAGTAGGTAACCTAGACACATTTTTCACTGTTTTGTCTGCTCAGCAGTGCAGTGACACTATTAATCCATCTGCGGTGAAACCCATCGAGATATCTTCTAGTTTCCAAGTTATTACGCAAAAAAGAGTTAGGTATGCATAATAATATATAAGGTCCTATCACAGATCACAGGGCGCGTAATCGACGTATCTGGCCTATCCCAATCTGTAGTCTATCAACCCTACCCCCTATCCACTTACCGCCCACTATCATCCTATTCACTTTGGATCCGTTTCTTTATCATTATTACCTACCTAAAATTTCTTCATTACTTATGGCTTTCTATTAGGGATACTCAACCTTTAGTACTCACGTTCTTTTGTCGTGTGTGTATATTAAATAATACACGTATAAATAATATACATAGACGTAAATACGTCTATTGCTTGATGGTCTGAATGGGTATTCGAATTATTGCTTTCAGGTACTCTCACAGTGGAAGAAGTATACAAAGATCGGGATCAGTTTGCAGCGTTAGTGCGTGAAGTAGCGGCCCCAGACGTTGGGCGCATGGGGATTGAAATTCTGTCATTTACTATCAAGGATGTGTTCGATGACGTTCAGTATTTGTCTTCCCTTGGAAAATCCCAGACGGCGGCGGTGAAGAGAGATGCGGACATCGGTGTCGCTCAAGCAAACAGGGATGCAGGAATCAAAGTAAATACCTACGTATTCCCCGTATATCTATGTACCTACATCTGGTACAATACTAAGTACGATTATAGTGATATAGATTCATCACTTGGCACTATTGTGTGAATCCCTACCCCACCATTTTAAATTTGGAATAGTCGAATTGATGGACTACGCCAAATAAGGGACTATAGTTTATACCACGAACCTGCTTTCTCCGTTAGTTAAACCTTTCGAATAGGTATAGGTACCTAAACCTGAACAAATGAGCTACATGTTTGCGGAATTTTTCAATGAACCTGAACATTTTGCAAGCTATTAGTTAGCTCAAATCTATATGTACGGAAATTATTAAAAGTTTTGCGGGAAAATGTACTCAAAACAAGATTTGAATAGCATCTGTGCTTTCAGCGAGATATATACAGTCATTTGATTTCGGCTGACAAAAAACCAATTTTTTTTTTTTTTTTAATTTTGATTCGAACACTAATGGTTCGAGAGAGTTGAGCGAACTTAGGTTTTGTAGTATAAGGGTAAATGAAATATAACCTTGGTTATAATTGCTAAAAAATAGATGTATAGAAACATACCTTCTGTAAAGAAATATACACCATATTAGCTTATTTCAAAAGAGCTAATGTCTATTGCAATAAAATATTATGAATGGTTGTGATTAGTGAATGAATTGCACGTTTTTCTACACAAATCTATTAACAGAAAACGATAGAGTGGCAACCTAACTGCATGAAGCCCTTTTAGATAGACGCCGGAGGGTCTTGTTGGTTGTGAACACAATATGGCCAACTTCTTCACCATACAGGGTAGGTAGTCTACATTTAATTTGAATTATTTTGTTCTGACGAAATGTATCGTTGAAATCTTCATCACCTGCGTCCTTGAAAGCTACTTGAAAACTTTCAGCATAAATAACTTTTCTTATTATTGTTTCTTGAAAATTTACCTTTTTAGCGAATTTTCGTAGAAAATAAAGCTATTGCAATGGCTCGGAAAATTTCAAAATCAAAATGTTTGAAAATTTTCTTCATTGAAATCCGTTTTTAGGCATTCTGAAACGAATCCTAGAGTTTAAGTCGTTTTCATATACATATATATGTGTGTGTATGTGTGTGTGTATTTATTTATTTGTGTCATTCCAGACGATAACTCTCCTGGGTCATTCCATGTCAAATCAACACACTTTAAATTTTAGATTTTGCTCAAATTTGGTATACTCATAGTAGGTGTTGAGACTAAGAAAAATACCAAATTTTAAATTTTTATCTCAAACCGTTTGTTAAATATGGCTATGTAAAACTTACAAAATCTCGCCAAAAAACCATGAACGGATTTTATACTATTCGCTCTACGAACTGTCCTAATTGAGATAGAGAGCTGGGGGAGGTCTCATTTTGCAGCTTTTTGTATGCTCTTTCCAGTGATATACAACAGGACATAGGTTCTAATAACAAAAATTTTGTCAAAATACAAATTAAAATTTTGATTTAATTTTTTTCCAAAAAGTACATAATTTAAAATTTTCAAAATATTCCTATAAATACTTAGTACGGTTGTAAACAATGTGACAAAATATAAATATGGGGTGATGATGGGTTCATTGTTAAAAAAAAATATTCCTGACACTAGTTTTCCACTAATAGACATAACTATTTAAGTAGACTATTTTCATACCTTTTTCAAATTTATTGTTATAGAAATGTTCAAGATTATTGTTTTACTAATTAATAGGCTTTGTTTAACTTGGTTTAAATTGTATAAAATTAAAGTAAACAACCTAAATAACTTAATTTTTATTGGAGTATATCTAGGGTTATTGGTTTTGTTTTAACAAGATAGTATTTTGAATTAATATTTCTGATATTTTTTACCTTTATACATAGTATTCCTTTATATATTTAATTAAATAGCTCACCTCTTTGGTAAAAGTACGTAATATGTTTATTATTTAGTCAAAACCGGGCTATTAGTGGAAAACTAGTGTCAGGAATATTTTTTTTTAACAATGAACCCATCATCACCCCATATTTATATTTTGTCACATTGTTTACAACCGTACTAAGTATTTATAGGAATATTTTGAAAATTTTAAATTATGTACTTTTTGGAAAAAAATTAAATCAAAATTTTAATTTGTATTTTGACAAAATTTTTGTTATTAGAACCTATGTCCTGTTGTATATCACTGGAAAGAGCATACAAAAAGCTGCAAAATGAGACCTCCCCCAGCTCTCTAGCTCAATTAGGACAGTTCGTAGAGCGAATAGTATAAAATCCGTTCATGGTTTTTTGGCGAGATTTTGTAAGTTTTACATAGCCATATTTAAGAAACGGTTTGAGATAAAAATTTAAAATTTGGTATTTTTCTTAGTCTCAACACCTACTATGAGTATACCAAATTTGAGCAAAATCTAAAATGGTGAGGTAAATTGGGTGTGTTGAATTGACATGGAATGACCCTCCTTAGGATTGAGATGAAAATTCCGTTCTTGCACCAAAAAATCAAGCTTTTCAAACGAAAGGATGATTTTGTTGGCCGGCACTTTTTGAGCACATTAAAGTGGTCGAATTTCAAAAAAATGTGCTAAAACAAAATCACTAAAAAAGGCTAAAAACGACTAAAAATCGTTAAATTTGTACTTTTTAGCAGAATATTGCTCAAATAAAGTTTATTAACTACAAAATAGAACATTCAAAAGTTTATGTACAAAATTATGTTGGAAAACTCTTTGTGAATTGCAAATTATTATTTAGAATACTTTTTTCCATAAAATTAATAGTTAACAATTTCCTTGCACTCAAATTTCAAAACAATTCAACATTATGCAATACGATGATTTACAAAAATTTGCTCCTTTTTAATCATTGAACTTGTTACAACCCACCGTTTAGGCCTGAAATTAATTAATTCCTTCTTTACTAATTAAACAATACCCCCTCCCCCCCCACCCTGATATGTACATGCGAGGCAGTCCTTCAAGAAGAGTTTGAACGCTTCAAAAAATAATAATAGAAAAATAAATAAAAATAAAAAAATAACCACGTTGTCCGAAAAATGGGAGAAGCTGGTGTAGCGATGGTAGCCGGATAAGTGGAGATTAAGCTACGATTTGCAGTGATACGGAAGGTATCAGGTTTGTCCCCAGTGCCGGTTGGAAACGGTTGCCAACCGTTGGCCACCACCAGGTTTGTGATTGGTTTAGTGCGCATGCCTGACCACCATCTAATTTTAAACCGTTGGTAACCAAATCCGCCCTGCGAACGGGTTTGACTGAAGTAAACCGTCGTGTAGCCTCCAACTGCTGTAACCTGCTTGGTGGGCTTGCGCCATCCTTTGAATAGGTGAACATTTTATGTATTAATAAAGGACCTGAACCGTTAAGAGATAGCCTGCAAGGCAACAAACAGGTTGAAAAATGAAAAATATTCATTGGGAACAAACCTTCCAACAGGAATAAGAAATCTATGTAATATGGATCCATGCTCAATATTTTCTTGCCTCCAGCTGATGGTTTTGCTGGAGAATGTGGTGTAATTATCTCGCGAGAAGAATTCAACTTGATCTCGAGGTCGACCGTCGTTCTTAATTTCTAATTTTAAAAGCTTAGAAAAAACTTTTCAGTTGTGATTAAGTAAGTTTAACACGTAACATTTTACGTGTGATTTTGTATTTAGCTGCTTTTCAGAAGAAGATTCCCATTCAGCGTCACCAATACAATTTTCCATATCACACAACTCAGACTAGGAAACTCTTAATAAATAACCGTAGAAGTAAAACGAGGGTAAATGCAAAGGCAGAACTTGGTAAACAGTGCCCGACATGCAGATATCCGATAGCTATCTTATCTCCTTCCGCTGGCTTATTTGATGATCTCTACTGTAAACTCAGCTTGCTGAGCTCCCGCTACCCACAAATCTCACAGTGGAATGATTTGATTGGCTACTTCAAGTCGCAGTGTGGTGGGGAGCAAACCGTCATATTGGTCAGCAGAAATTTCACTGATCGGTCAAACCGATCCTCAACTTGGTTCAAACTGGTTTGGTGGTCACTGCGAACGCCCCAAACGCATTTCCAACCGTTTCTTACTGGTTCACGGTCACTGCGAACAAACCTATCAATACAGCTGCGAGGCTGCAGAAGAGATGTAAGGCTTCTGGAGCTCGAAGGTGGGGCACCACTACCTATTTTACGAAAATAAGGATCCAATGGAATTTTGAATCAGAAAAACACACCCGGCTTTGTTAATTTTTTTTTAATTTAACAAATTATTTAAATATTGGATATTTAAATTATTTTTATTAAATAATAAATTTTTATTAAATTTAAGAAAAAGAAAAATGTAACAATAATGCTATTTATTGAATTATTATGAGAATTTTGAATATTGTTGTAGAGGGTATGAAATATATCGCTGCGGATTCGGAATGAAAATGGCGTTGGAATTTATTCATTTTCCACTATTCAGTTATTTGTTTTTGTAGAGCTCCTTTTCCATATTTCTCCATTGCTTATTCTTTAATTTTTTCTCAGGAAGCGGAAGCAGAAAAAGCGGCGATGGACATTAAATACAATACAGACACGAAGATTGAGGATAACGCAAGGATGTACAAACTTCAAAAAGCATTGTTTGATAAAGAAATCAATACTGTTGTATGTATTCCAGTTCTTAAATACCTATTTGTATTTAACAACGTAACAGTCAAGAAAACTATTGGCACAACTCAAGTTTAGTTCTGGATGGTTTTTACTTAGAATGATCGTTTTTCGAGAACATCTAGGAAATTTATGGTTTGAGAGCTATATATCTCAATTCAGCTAGTGCTGAAAATCTCTAGCGATTTTCTTTCCTTGAGTATTCTTGTGGTTTGCTGTGGTTCTTGGAAATATGGGACCGAAAATTCACATACCGTAGAACTCTGAACGTTCCAATATTTTCATGAAATTGAAATGAGTAAAAAACCCTTGCGAGTTGACATTTGAAATTTGAAAACTGCTCTCAGCTGAATTTATCATTAAAACGAATTTATCATATTATTTAAATTATTACCTTCAAAATATTTTTCGAATGACTATCGTATGAATTTTGCCTGTTCACATTATTAAGAAGGGAATCTATAATCCGTGCTTAATTTGAATACAATAGCGATACTGGTATTCAAGTGTTCTTGTGAAAGAAAAGTAACTATTGATTGCCTTTATTTTTTTCTTTCTCTGTAGAAAGCAGAAGCGCAACTAGCATATGAACTTCAAGCTGCTAAAATTCGCCAGAAGATCAGAAATGAGGAAATACAAATTGAAGTTGTTGAAAGAAGAAAGCAAATTGAAGTTGAAGAACAAGAAATCATTAGGAAAGAACTGGAATTGAATGCAACTGTCCGCTTACCAGCCGAAGCTGAAAGTTACCGTGTTCAGACAATTGCAGAGGGTAAAAGGTTAGTATTGAGGGTAATTAGTTGTAATCACCAATTAATTATCTAGGGTAGTTCTTCTCAATAGGTACTCAGTTCTGTTAGCTGGTACCAAATCAAAAAGGGTATAGGTTGTGAGATAATCACAACTAAGGCAGTAAACAAAAATATATGCCTGAAATATGAAAAGTCCAAAATCGTATTAATGCTACCAAACGATAGGCGTTGTCTGTATAGCTTGGTTCGGCAATCAATTGTTTCCAAAAATATTATTTCAGATCACAACTTGGTCGAGTCATTCAAATTTCTTAAACTTACACTTTACGTTCCAACTACACCTTAAAACGCGGAAAATTCTTACACAAAGTATTATTATTTCTGCATTAGATAGCTCTTCTACATAGATCATTCACTAGTCAATAATTATTGGACGCACTCTGCAGTGCATAATCATAATATGCCTACAGTGATGTAGGCCCAAACCGAGATAGTCCAGGAGCCAAGGCCGAAAATAGGTAGTAATTTGAGGAGAAGGTTTGAGATTAGATTTTGAAAATTAAGTCCGCTCTGAATGAGAAAATCTTTGTCTGCCATCTCAAAATTGGTGGAATACAAAATGGCGGCCTAATAAATATGGCCCATTTTAAAGTTGTTCTCTAATAATTCCTAAACCGTACATCCTACAGAACTTTTTATGCGTAGCAAAGTTGTAGAGAACGAAAAAATAAAACGATTTGACCCCAAAACTCTGAATTATCTCTACATCATGATTCACATGTCTAGAAACAGTTATCAGTGAGAAAATAATGATAAAACGTCGAAGTTCAAGTAGTAACCAGTCACAGAAAGGTTTCTCATATTCCTTCCCAATGGGTTCATTTTATCAATAAAGTGCTGCGATCTATTGTCAAAACCTTCAGTAAAACCTACTGAATTGCCCCCAATATTTGAAAAATACCAAGCTACCACCGGGTTTCGTCTGTGAAGACAAGAAAGGGCGCCGAGCAGTGACCGGCATTCGACCCCTACGATGTAACAAGGTCGCCGAGCAGGGACCGGCATTCGTCCTGTGAGACATCCCTCTCTCAAAATGTTCCGTCCAAATGCGGATATTGCCTAGCCGGGTCCTGACCGAGTTTCGTCCGGAAAGGGTTAAAACAAGCGAATTACAAACAATTGAAAATCGGGCTAATTTTGGGCGAGTCTTCTCCTCCTAGACTTTTGCCCTTCTAAATCTCCTAATGCAGTTAATATTGATCTGATTTCAGTCTGTCAGAGCTCATTCTACTGAAGCTTCTGTTCAGTAGACTTTCCAAAGTTTGCATCGAGCATGTTTTAGCTGAGACCTTTCCCCATTGACTTAGTCGAACTTTTGAATCTTATGTCATTTTACCCATGAAGTTCGCGAAAACGGCCTTTTACTTTGTACTTTAATGGGAAACGGTCTGAGTAAAAACTTGCTTGATACGAACTTTGGAAAGTATTCCATCTTGAGTAGAATGAGCTTTGGTAGTCTGAAATCAGACCAATATTAACGCCACTAGGTGATTTTGAAGGGCAAAAGTCTAGACGGGGGGAGGAGACGATTTACCCAAAAGTAGCCCGATTTTCAAATGTTTGTAATTCGCTTGTTTTATGAGAAAATTCAGAGTTTTGGGATCAAATCGTTTTGTTTTTCTATGCTCTACAACTTTGCCACGTATAAAAATTTCTGTAGGATGTACGGTTTAGGAATTATTAGAGAAAAACTTTAAAATGGGCAAATTAAGCCATCTGTATGAGGCCGCCATTTTTCAATCAATTTTGAGATGGCAGACAACGATTTTCTCACTCAGAACGGACTAAATTTTCAAAATCTAATCTCAAACCTTCTCCTCAAATGACTACCTATTTTCGACCTTGGCTCCTGGACTAAGAGGAAATTAATTAAATTAAATAAACACCTACACTTTACTAGTCCCTCTTTAAGTACGTTACAGTAACAGGTTCAACAAGTACATCGGAATGCATGTATATTGACACAGAAGTAAGCACCCACAACTTAAAATTCATAACATTAATAAAACCTGAAGTTGTATGCAAATTCAAAATCCTAACTGCCCCTTTGTCACAGATCGGGACTTCAAGATTCCTGAACATTCTTGACGAACAAGTCGAGTTAAGGAACACTCTAAGTCAGTTATAAAATTTTGAGATTCCAATTTTAAATTTCATGAAAAACTAATAGTTGGTTCCTTTACTACACACTCGGAATCCAAGATTTCGAAAATATTTCAGAGGCGTTACATTTGTTAAGAGGGCCAAAAGAGTGGCGCCTGCTACCATAAGGTGTTTCAAAGCACTATGTCGGCCTGAACAGCGCCTCAAAATGGGGCTTGTCAAACAGAGTTAATGAATATATGCCCTTTGAATAAGGCATTTATTTGGCAAAAGTTGTTTCACCTTCCTTTGTTCACTGCTGCAAGTAATGATGACATATGAAGTACAGGTAATTTTCAGTGAATTCATTGTTACCAAGCTCGAGCTGAATATAGTAGGCCACTCTGAGACCCAAGCTATCTGATAGAGCCACCGTAAAGGGAGGCATCTACCAGGAAACCCTCGAATTGTTTTCTTTCCACCCATCAGAGAAAAATTTGAAATCACCTAAATAGGCAAGCTCATCTCTCCCAACCTCCTGCTTCTTCAAAACACATCCAATTTTATATGTCAAGGTCTCAATCTGCAGGTGAGGGTCGTGATAAAAATTATGCCTTAGCAGAATTCAGATACCTGACTGTGGGGGGGAGCCATTGCCTGCTAACATGGGCGTGTCCCAGAGTACTTCTTTACATACTATTTTAAGACGTTTGAGGCATCGAATACAAAACGTAGAAATGATCATTCTCTACATGTTAATATATATATATATATATATATATATATATATATATATCAAAATCGCTCCAAAACTAAGTGTGCTAGGTGTCGGGAGAATTATCATTGATTTAGATAGGGATGGGGAGAGTTGGCGTCCGTTCGGAGCCCTCTTAAGTGATACCTACCCCACAAAGGATCCGAGTTGGTTTTTTGGAATTCCAAAGTTGCATTTTCATGAAAATCTCAAAATTGGCCTAGTTTTTAAAAGTTGACGTTGTTACACTCCAGGAAAATAACTCACAGTCGAAGAGGTTTGAAACCCAGGCCTCATAGCTCAGATCGTTGGAGTGTTGCAACTATGGGAAATTTCCCGTAATTTTAACAACGCGAGTTTGAACTCCTGTTAAGGTATCAAATATTTTTGGGCCGTTACAACGTGAAAATCTATTTTTTCTGTACAAGACGTGGATTCTGAACAAGAATTAGTTAACCTAAGAGAGGGACCAGCAGTGAAATTCTGGAAAAACAAAGATGACGGATGAACATCCAACAATATCTGATGTGGCTGAACATTCATAAAAATATCTTCCCGGACTATCGTATTCTCTGAGCAAGTCGCAGTTATCGAATTTTCTGGTTTCGACAGCAGTACACATTTTTGTGCATTGTAGCCCCCCATTTCGAAAATGTCGAAAAACAATTATAGGTCCCTCCTCAAGGTCATTCTACTAAATGAAATTCCATAATTATATGTTAAAATATTGCCTGGTCTATATAGGCGTATTCACTGGGTAAAGTTAATAATTGTGTGTTTGTTATTGTTGGGTGTTCATCCGCCATCTTTGTTTATCCAGAATTTCTTGATTGGTCTCTCCTAACTTTACTTATTCTTAATCAGAATCGATTCTTTCAAAACTTGGCAAATTTTGAGATTTTCCTGAAAATTAAAATTCAGAATTTCGAAAATCCTACTCTGGTCCCTCCTAGAGTATCGCTCAAGGAATGTATGGCCGTTGAGAAAATTTTTGAAGTTTTGAATTCCGAGTACTTAGCCTACATATGTGGAACTGTGACCAGTAAAGGAAGACAGGAAAGGACCTAAACCAAATTTATTTCAATTAATCTAAGAAATTTAGAAAAACAACACATGGGTTCTAATTTTTTGAAACTGTGTGAGGGAAGCTAACTTTTAAAAAATCCCAATTGGGTTATTGTAAAGGTCAAATTGTAATTATGCGGAGTGGAAACTCACAGAACAAAATGAAAAAGCTCTTAAGATTATAAATTTGTTCTGATAGGTAGGTAATATCTTGAATGTATAGTAGAAAATCCGAGGAAGTGTTCACCTTTGAAAAGTGGTTTTAAATTTAACAGTTGGATATTTTGTTCTATATTCGTCTCTTTTCACAAGGTCGAAACTTTCCTCATTCGAGTTTAACGAGGAAGGGACACCATAGTTTACAGAGTGGATTTTATTTTCTATTTTATTTTTTTAAATATACCTATAGTTTATTTGTGTCATTGGTAAGAATATCATCCCAAATTATTATTCCATAGTTATTAAATTTACAAACTGTCGATACACATTTATGTTCATCCAGTTCATACAGTCGAACAGTTTATGTTCATCCTACTAATATAATACATTTCTCAGCTGTCTACGATAGGGTAGCATGACTTGATCTTCTTTTGGGGGGTGTTCCAATGCTGGTGGTGTCACCATAATTAGGAATAAGTATTCTGTGTGAATACCTTATTTTCTTGGAATTTAGTCTCATCGTGGATTATACAATTCTAGGACCCAAGCTGTTGAAATAGCTAAAGCAGAAGGAGAAAAAATCAAGAAAATTGGATTTGCTGAAGCGCATGTCATTGAAAGTATTGGCAAATCTGACGCTGAAAGAATGAGGATGAAGGCAATGGTTTACAAGGAGTATGGAGATGCTGCTATCATGTCTTTAGTCCTGGACGCCCTTCCAAAGGTAGGTTATATTCAAGTTATCAATGTTAGTTGTTGATTGGAAGAATACATAGTTTTAATTACCTTATGCCCCAAAAGGATAAAGAAAAGTTTTGTTATTGGCTGATATATTTTCAAGAATCAGAAGTTTGTTTGAACGTGTTGCTTGAACGAATATTCTAATTCTTAGGGAAGACATTTTTTTTATGGTAGAGTAAATTTGGGTTCTGAGTTTCAGCAAACCCTCCACTGAGACCCAAAAGATGTATTGTTGATTGCCCACAGGTTGTATTAGCCTAATGAAAAGGGCTTATCAAAAGCCTTTTCTTCCCATGTTTTAGCAAACTGGAGAAGGTCGGCTTAAGCCTTCTTGGACATATCATCTGGAGATAAGATGTTGTTTCCAAGGATATTGTATCTGATTCGTTCAAGCGCATCACAGTAGCACATGGTACGTTCGACATCCTCTATTACTGTTTCACAAGTTTTTCAAGTGATACAGAAGTGGGGTATGTCCAGTTAATAGGGTTACAAGTATTCAGACGTTTGTCTTAGGCATAGCAACTAGATCAGACGCCTTCTTTGCCGAGAACGTCGCAAATAGTTTTTCCTGTCTTAGGTTAGGGAGATTTTGCCAGTATTGTACTCAGCTTTTCATCTTCCAATTGTTTGCCACATTTTGTAAACAGCTTTTGGTCCCTCCACGAATTGGCTCTGGTCTTACTGGCAGGGACCCTGTTCCTCTTTTAGCAAGAAGAGCTTCATTACCCTCATGGCCAGGGATCCAGAGGAGAGTGACCTGATTAGTCTGGGCCAACCCCTTGAGAGTAATCACTGTCCCAGACCAGCTTTGAGCTTAAAGTAAAGGAAGCAATGGCCTTAAGGGCTGCATGACTGTCGGTTAAAATATATAATTCAGCACTGTTGAGATGCTTGTTCAGCATTTCATCATGTCACAGTTGTATAGCATGGACCTCTGTCTAGAAAATCATGGTATTCGTTCTAAGGGACTAAACCAGAGAGAGTTTGGGGACACACTGCGCACACTCGAACCTCCATGCATAACTGATCCATCTGTGTTCCACACTGTGGAGCCCTGAGGAAATCTGGGTGCTCCTTTTTTCCAGTAGTCTCTATCATTAATGACCACTTTGAAAGGTATTTCGAAATTCAGTTTTTCTACCATCAGAGCACAATCAGGGTCATTCCACTATCACAATAGGTTTCATAGAATTTTTATGAAACTATCCTAACAACATTGTTTTCGATGCCCCAGTCAAAAGTATTCATGGGCTCAAGAAAAATATTGAAAGGGTTTTGAGTTGTACCCAATTTAAGCGCTGGAAAGCGAATTCAAAAGCAACTTCCCCCTTAAAATTTTTCCTCAAGTTTGGAGATACGAAATGAAATTTGGAGGGCGTTTTGAGGTGGTTAATAATAAGTTTTAACCTAATAAGTAATAACGCGTTTTTCCGCAAATCCTAGCAGTGCCCTGAGCGCGAGGCCCGCATTTTTCCACAAATGCTAGCAGTCCCCTGAGCGCGAAGCCCGCGTTTTCCCAAACTGCTCCTGCATTCTCATGCGATCTTTCGGAACTTTTTCAAACTATTTTTCAGTTTTTAGGGGACATACTAGATAGCGCTCGACGTGTTTCAGTCCCCCCCATCCCTCTCCCATCCTGAACACTCTCTCATCCGCGATAAACCATGTTACCTGTGGAGACCCCTTGTTCTCGTGATATTTTGTCATTCTATGAGTAATACACATAAAAGTGGGGAGGATTCTTCAGAAATATTCTGAGAAAGCCTCTCGCAGTTATTTTTAGCGTCATTCCACTGTACACTTTGTTGATGTTCGGTTCTGTCCTCCTCACTTTGAGGCTTTTTTCAACACTTTTCTACCGTCAGTTTTTCTTACCTTCGTTATTTATCTCGTAATTTCTATTTTTTCTTATTAGTAGTAGTGTATATAGTCCAGGTTTCAGTTTTTTCTTAGTTTACTTGTATATATAGTAGGTTTAGTTAGGTTTAGGAGTGTAAGTGTGAGTGGGTACCTACTACCTAGGTGGCACTTTTCGATAAATTCTTTTGGCCCTGACCTGGCAAATTTCTCTGGACTTCTTGGATAATCAAATTCAATAACAATCAAAAACAATAACAATGGTATAGTACTATAATGAATCAGTAATTATGTTTATGAAAAATGAAGTAATAATGAGACAAATTATGAAAACAATAAACTATTGATGAATTCGAGTTTATGAGAATATAATAATGACAAAAAAAGTACAAACCCTTCAAGCACCAAACATTTCTGTCCATAATATATTCCTGAACAACATGCAAAAAGAATTACGTCAAAAATAGAAGAATAGTGGAGAAACAAGAAAAACTAAAAGAGGAGGGCGAGCGTCACAGTCTCAAATATTTCTCCGCTACAAGGGGAGTTGCAGGTAAGGAAGGCTTCGCGCTCAGGGGACACGCAGTCGGTCAGGGCTCCGCGGCGAATGGGTTAAGTAAATAAAAATAAAAATAAATTCAAAAATTTTTGGACTACTCTATGAGGGGGGGGGGGAGTGGGACGCGGACTATATAAATATATTATTAGATATTATTATATTATTATTACTATCATTATTTTTTTGAAACCGAACAAGATGGTGAAGCCATAATTTCTATATCTTATTCCGTTCTCAGAGTGAAGCTGATGAACCATGAAGAAGCATGGTTTTTTTTAAATAAAAATGCCTATATTTGAAAGGAACAAAATATCGATATCGCACTTTGAGCTTCACCACCGTTTCCGTGCTAAAAAATCTTTAAAATGAGATGTCACTCAGCAAAAATGGGAAAAAATGCCAAGTAACTACCCAATATCCCTCCCCCTTGGGTAGTCCAAAACTTTTTGGATTTATTTCTCATTTTCATTTGTTTAAAACTTAGTAAGTACCTGTTAGGCACCCTGCAATTTCCAGCGCTTGAATTTGGTATCACTTCTTTTTTTTATGCCCATGGATACTTTTGGTTGTAGCGTCAAAAGCTATCTCGTGAGCATAGTTTCATAAGAATCCTATGAAACCCAATTTCTATCAGAAAGGCGCAGGGTCCTTTATAAGGACATCTTTTAGGTGCTAACCCGCAAAACCCCTGAAAAATTCATATAAATTGGTTTTGCCTGCATAAGTTAATTTTAATTTGTGCATGCGCAATATTTATTACATAACCAATTGTGGTATAATTCATAGGCTATCTTCCTCAAACATATACCTAACTACCCCCTGGAGTTTGAATGAAATCGAATCAATAGTTGAAGAAAAATCGATGTTATAAGAAAATCACGTTTTCACATGCACACAAACTACAATTTATCCAACGCCAATGAATTTTATAGAATGCCATTTAGGAACTAACTCGGACAATCCGGTCCAATAGTCTCAGAGTTTCGCTTGTGTTGATAAATTTTAGTTTTGCACTTGCCCAAAATTTATTTCTCAACTAATCGTGATATAACACATAGAGCATCTTCCAAGAGCTTAAAACCAACTATTCCCGTCCGAATAATTAACGTAATAAGAAATTCACGTTTGGCATGGGCACTGGCTGTTATTGACCCGACGGCGAAGAAAGTTAAAGAGGACTGTCTAGGAGCTAACCCGCACAATTCCTGAAAATTTCATCAAAATCGGACAATAACTTGGTATAGTTTTGAGCTTGACATGGATTAACCACAGACAAATAGAAAGAACCGAAATTGTTCAGCAAACTCTGAAACGCAAAAAGCAAGTGGAAATTTTGATTTTGGAAGTGAAAATGTTTTTCGACTTCTTACATGAACTAAGTTCCCCTACCTTCGGTAGTGAGGAAGCAAAATTTACATTAAAAAAAAATCCTGTAAGAACTAAGCCTAAAATTATTGTCAGATTTTGCTGAATAATTCCAGGGTTTTGTTTCTGGATACAACAACAAACACAATTTTTAATTATGTAATTTTATATATTATTATAATAATTTATATATTTGTTTAAAACAAACTCAATTTAGTGAAAGGAGAATTCCATTGGAATTATATCAGCTGATATGACCATCGTAGTTTATAAGGCAATTTTTACTATGTTCCGCCGGTTATGGTTTGCTCCTTTGTTGTTTATTATTATTTCTTGTTTTCCTGCCAAAGTTCTAGCTTTTTGGGAGAGTGGCCAGTATGATGTGAAGCTATCCGGGTGTCCCCAAAGTGTTTGCGATCTCGATTTTTAATTTTTTTTGTATTGAATAAATTGAACCAAAAGTTTGTTTTGGCAATTTACTACATCACATGATTTATTACTGTACTCACCATATTCATAGTAATGAGCGCATTTTATTCTGCTTTGTTCTCATCTTGTGTTTTCTACAATTATTTTGAAAGATTGCCGCTGAGGTTAGCGCACCCCTCGCCAAGACTGAGGAAATCGTAATGCTTGGTGGAAGTGAGCATCTTACCAGCGAAGTCACACGCCTAGTTGGCCAGATACCCCCAGCAGTGAATGCTTTAACAGGAGTTGATTTGTCCAAGGTATGTTCAGTTTCTGAAACATTTGGATCACCCAATAATGAATTGTGTGTTATATATTCTATTTGAACTATTTTATGGCATTACTTACAATTTTGTTCCATTGGTGACTTGCCCATTTTCAGATAATCAACAAAGTTGCTTCAGTGCACTAACCGTTTTGGACTGTGGCTCGATACGTTGGGGAGAGGATGAATACCTATTATTGTCACGTTCTGCATCACATCTTGCACCAACTGAAAACTGTGGCTGCCTTCTTGTACCTGTTTTTTAAATCTAATTGAATTTCGACATTTTTAGCTTTTGTACATCTGAATAAAATAGTAATATTACTTTTAAAGGTTCAGTGCTGTTAACCTATATGTGTTCACTCCATGATAGTCGATGAGAATAGTCCAGGGATAGTTTTATTCAGTCACCAATATCTCATCGGAATTCAGTCAGTGTAATCCCCAAATGAAGATATTGGTAAGTTGTATAAAATCTTCAAAACACCTTGAAGAGAATCTTTAAGGCCCAAGAAATGTAATTTTAATAATAGACCCATCTGCCATTACTACCACAGTTTATTTTTTGTTTTTATGATTGTATTAAAGAATATACTTGTTGCTGGCCCAGTGATTTGGTTTGGTAATAGACTAATTTTATTCACAATGTTCAATTTAGCCTGAGTTGACAGCCTCTTTGCTCATCATCTGCCAGTGAAAAACATGTCTTCATTAGTAAACGAATTGAGCTGTATACTTTTTTTACTGGTAGGTCCTCATATTTTTTACCATGGATACTTCAATACCATTTATTCTTCGGGTACCTAGAACTGTCAAGAGTTTTTGAGTAATCGATAAGTAGGTACTATTTTATTTAATTTGTGAGTCTGTTCTGATAATCTTTGATTTCCACGTTTGAGATCTTAAATTTTACTTTCAATATGTTTGAAGTCCGTTAGGTTGTAAGTAATCCCTGTCGAATAAGAGTTTTGAAAAAGTTGTAAGGGTCACCAACCCTATTTGAATTTCATGTCTGGTTGTTGGCTGACACTGTTGTTACTGAATTGCTTTTTCTTCTCCAATAGTTCAGGAGTCTACAGAGATAGATAACTGTTATGGACAACACACATAAGTAATTACCAGTATCATGGACTGATGATAGTTTTATAAAACCCGAAAGTAATATTTTGATAACTCTGATCTAGAGATTAGCCCTTCAGATTGTTGGAAAAGTAAAAATAATCTTTTCATTATTTCATTGTTCTATTATTCTATTATTATCATTGTATTAATTTCAAATCACAATTGCAATGAAGAACTTGAAAGCTGGAATGTAAGCACCTTAGTTGTGAAGGTCAAATTAAACTTGGAAAGATTGTATTGATCATAGCCTTGTGATGTATGGATCATATAGGTTTGGGTGTTCTATTAAGTTATTATTTTTTTCCTTTATAATTCAAAAATAAATTTTTCGTGAAAACCCACGTTCGTTGTTGGTTTGTCACAGTATATAAAGTCGGTTGCATACAAATTCCACACTTGATCATCATTACATCATGAAATTAGGACGATGAATCTCTAAATCAATTTGAGTTCTCATAGGACGCAAGAGAACGTTTCTGTGGTATGTTATATGGTTCAATGAATAAAATAAAAAGTATAAGTTAATATAATGAATGTACTCATGGAATGGTGAAACTTTCTCACCTTGGAATAGAAAAAAAGGATGTCCAGATCATGTTTGATTAGTAGCAAGTTTGACAGACGACATCCATCTCCGTAGTCCTCACTCTAGTGTTTTTTTTTTTTTTCTCCATGATCGCATGATTAAAAATTAGCTGTTCATTGGTTTTTCCCCCTCAAATTTCGCTGAGAACTTACCAGATGGGTGGAATGAATTGTTATACAATATGCTAACATGGGGTCTGCCTGGATCACTCTCAGTACACAAAATTGATGTTCATGTTGTTTATATGTGTCACCTTGTTCTAACCAGTTTTGGCTTAGAAAATTGGGTATGGCTAATACTGTTGGCTTTAAGATTTTAGAGGGCACTAACCTTAATTTATGTCCGAAAATGTGAATTTCCAACCTAAGATCTCATCTTCTGTCATCTCAAATAGATGATGTGAACATTGGAAACGCATTCAACGATTTACTATAAGGTTTTTTTTTTTTGCCAGTTGCACCTGAAGGCATTGAAAAATATTACTACCGAATTCATTTCAACTATTCAAATTTATAGGGAGTCGAGTAATTGGCGTCGTCTGCCTTGATTTACACGTGTCTGTTCCGCAATACATCACTCATTGTGATGATCCATTCACTTTCTTTTGGGTGAACTGGCCAGTATGGTTTTAAAAAACCGTGTTTCAGCCTATCTCACTCTCCTACATGTCAGCCCATATATATTTTAACTCAATATCCACCTAACACTGTCTCTCATGATTTATGCCTATGATCACGAGAAGCCTCGATTTGATTTCACTCTAAAATAGTTTGATGAAAACCATTGTTTTTTTCTTTTCCTCAGACAGTTGAAACAGAACACAACTTTTCCAGGATATCAAGTTCTTGGTTTGGTGTGTTGCTATCTATTTTGACTCTGCGACTTCAAAGTGGTACCTAACTTAAGTTTCATCTCTGACTTTTGTTTGCTTGGTATGAAATGCTGTTCTCTTCTGGAAAAACAAGACAGGAAGGGTGGATGGAGTCACCTCCAACCAAATTAACTGATTTGGGGAACATATTTCAAAATCCTGAAAATTGTTGGATTATTAAAATCTATATAGGGCGCTCAAAAATTAATGTTTTGGGATCGAGAACGAGATTAGAAAAACCCAAAATCAATCTTTGCAATGTTATTTGGATATTTTGCTTACAGCAGTATTTTGAAATAATGTTCCTGGGATCTTGGTGTTAACGTGATCTGGTTTACCTATCTACTCCTCCTTTTTCGCAATTGTTAGGAAGTAGACTTACCCTATTCCATCGAATCTACTTTTAGCCGTCCACAGCTCAAAACTCGTCTAAAGACATTGTAGGAAATGAAAGCTGTTTTCTTTTGTCTGTTCGGTGTTCAAGTTCTAAAACCCTAACAAATCAATTGTTTTGAGAAATGGAAACTTGTTCTTGCTTTGTTTTTCATCTTGAAGATAAAACTGGAATACTGTTTCCAAGGACCAATTAGACAATTTCCTTATTGAAATCATCTTATTGTGGGATTAACAGCATTATGAAGTTCAGGCGTGAGTTGCTTTGATGATTATTGCGCAATAGAACTAGGTACTTCAAATTTACAAAGAACTGAATTTATTAATTACTTCGGCTTTGTTTACCAGCGTTGAGCGGCACAATCTTGGATATATTTGATATTTAATGATATTAATGAATTACGATCTGAGTTATGAATGATGATTTGAAATTTGACATTTTAATTTGTGTGTGAATTTCAATTCTTCTATTAATAAAGAGTCATTGGTTCGACCTATTCAAGTGAATTCATAGTAATTTTATTTCAGTCAATGACATACCTACATCGCTTTATCATATTAACGTAACCAAGTTATTTGTGTATTTTTATCATTCAAGTATCCACTTAGTTTTTGTTACCTCATTGATTTTTTATTGTAGATAGATATTTGTTTTGTTATAGCTTGTACCTGTGTATAGTTATCCAGTGTTTTATGTATATATTATTTGCATTTCATTATGACATCATGGCTATTAATTAGCAATATATCAGTACACAGTTACTTTGATACTTAATGTAAATCTCAGTCATCCAGAAGAACCAGCAGGACCACAATCATAATCAGTTGATTTTGTTAATGACCATCAAGTGTGATCAGTAATGAGGAAAACGTGAGTTCCTCGAAATGTTAGATCAATTTCAGCAGTTAGTTCTTGGGTTGTAACAAAAGACTATAGTGATGCTGCTATGATATCGATCTAACATTGTAACTCTATATTTTGTGGGACTTGAAGACGTTTTTCACTAACTTCCGTTTTCTTCATTAAAATGGGTTTCCACAACTTCTTTGAGCTATTTAGCTCGCACAGGTGTGATCATTCTATAATGAACTGGATTATTACAGTATTACGTACAACCCTTCTCATTGTTAGTACCTATATGTGTCGAATTGGACTTTTTTTTATTGATTGATCAGTTCATGTAAGTACCTACCTATTTATTTACTACGATACATTTACACTGTAACATCCAAATGTTTATTCATTGAATTTTTTCCATGTTCTTTACAAAGATTATTTATTTTATGGAGTTCCGTGCTTTAATTAGAATGATTTTATGGTGATGGGATTTATTGTGCTAGTTATCCTTGGCCTAGAAATAAAGCTTTTTAAATTATACACTATAATGAATTCCCTAACATTCAACTATTTCCTTTTTAATTTTTTTATTTTTTTTTTTCAATTTCGATAGTAATCCCCCCTTTCCCCTCCACTTAATCTTTGACAACATTAGTCGTGTTACTTGCCACAGAATCGAAAGAGTAAAGAGCAAAATTAGAGTGATTTTACTGAGAATTCGTAAATTCTACATAGACGATGATTTTTGTTTTGAATAATATTCACAAAAAACGTTGTCACCCTTGCCCCTGAGTGTAATCACAACATCTTACGATTCTCTTGACATCGAGTGAGTTTGATTATACAAGCTCGAACATTGGATTTTATCAATTGTTGTGTGTCTGTTGCTTGCCTTGAATTATTCTTGTACAGCTGCACACTTATATATGATGCAGGGTTTATTCATGCACACTGCTCTTTTATTGGTTACACATTTGAGAAGTTGTTCATGATTTTCACTTGAAACCATAATTATACCAATCATTATTCCTCTATTACTACATTTGGTAATCATCTGAAATAATTTCATCTGAATTTATTGAGAAGTCAAACTTGATTAGTCTGTTTTTTTTTAATTTTTCATTATTTTTTTCTTATTATTATTATTATTTTTTTTTTTTTTTTTTTTTATTAAAAGTATATTCAATTGTTCAAAGTGTAAGTAGGTGAATCAAAACATGGTTATCAACCCCATTGTTTTTTATTTTTATTTGATGAAAAAAAGTATTTAAATTAACCCAATGTGTATAGTATAAATTATTAAACAGTGTTTTGTTCCAATTCCAATGTGAATTTCGTAGTTCAACCGATTTTCATCGCCTCCTGTGGTGGTAAACTTCAGTGGTAGGTAGGTATGTAGCTACCTAATTAATTATTGCGTGCCATATGACAGGAAATAAGAAAGCATTTAGGTAAGAAAAGTCTTCGTTTTGTCTTTTTTCGTTATTTTAATTGTTAACGGGTTGTGATATGCCCAATTTGTACTGGAAGCTTCATTGTATCCATCCAACAAAAAACAATGTCAACTTGTTTAATGCCTAATCATATTATAACTTGGAAGGATATTCGGTGTATTACAAAAGGTAGTGACTAGCTCCCCAACAATTTTTAGTTTTCAAAACTTCCGCTATCGTGGCGCTTCAGTCGGTGTATTTCCTACTGAGTAGTGAAGTACTGTGATTGTTTCTTGAAATGATAATTGTGGCGTAGCTCATTGGTTATGATACCGGTCTAGTGAGACGAAGGTCGTGGGTTCGAGTCCTGATGCGTGGTCATTTTTTTTAGCTCGTACAACTCCCGAAATAAATATACTTCTAAAGGGCTCCATACACTATGGGATCGCCTGCAGGCCGTCGCCTCAACAGACGAACTTACGACCAATATCGCCGGGCTCCCTAAACTACCAGTCAACGGCCTGCAGGCGGCCGCACTAAACTGCCGATCATCGCCTGAACATCGCACACACTATCTGTCCGGGGCCTGCAGGCGGACTGTCGGACAGGAATCAGGACTGCAGGCGAACCTCAGTTCGCCACCATGCTTCGAAGGAAACGTTAAGCGGTTTATTTACTGTCAGTTTTTGGTGAACCCCCAGAAAAAAGAATTTGGGTGAAAAAGTGGCTTCAAGATAGAGACGCTAGCTCTCACATGTCATTGCTCCGCGAACTGAGGCAGTCTCACCACGAGGATCTTATGAATTATTTGAGGATGAGTGAAGAAAATTTCCAAAAACTTCTTAATTTGGTTTCACCGGGAATCAGTAAATCAGACACTCATTTGCGCCAGATAAATTGGCCCGATAAATCTCAATAAATGCCGAAATAAAAGTAGGTTTCCCGTCCATCCTCGCTGTCAGTCCAATTTCGGCTTGTGAAAACACGCTCAAAATTGATCGCACGGAAAACTGACGAAAACGGGGAAAAAAAGAGCCGACGGATCACGCGCCTGCAGGCCAACTGATAGTGTGGGGCGGGGAGCATTTGCGATCATGATCTGACAGGTCCTTGCCTGTCGCGGATCTCTCATCGGATCCTCGCCGGCCCTTTGCCCACACACCTTCAGTCCGCCCAAACTGCAGTCCACGATCTTCAGATTAACTGATGAATGTGTGGGCGACCTCGGGTCGCCGCCTTACGATTATCTTCAGTTAAACTGACAGTGTATGGGGGGCTTAAAACGTCATTCTGACCTCATGTCCAACTAATCTGAATTTTTACTAAGTGATTGACTACTTGATGTTATTTATTTTTGAGATGCGAGCTTGCGAGCATCCAGACCACCAAACTAACACAAATCATTCTGATCTATTTGTCCCACTAATCTATATTTTATCAGCGGATATAGATTAATAAAAATTGAGGCGCCGCTGTAGCGGAAGTTTCGAAAACTAAAAATCGTTGGGGAGCCAGTCACTGCCATTACAAAAGCATCAAAAAAGAGAAGAGAACTGATGATGATTGGATGATATTTTTTATCTTGATATTTTGAAGTATGTTTAGTTAGAAAATCCTTTCCTCACTCATCTTTTACGCAGGGGGGTTATTTGAAACTACATGCAATCTGTGAGACCTTCGCGTCTCTGAATAATAATTGTATATTGTTCTTAATTGTTCATATTATATTTGTAATGGTATATGCTAAATACCTACTTAACTGCAGAGTTTCAACTTTTCAACCATATGATTCGATTACTAACATCTATGTCTTCTTCCAATTAAGTATTATTTTGTTACCATGATTAATAAATTACTAATCTTGATGTGTTCTAATATTATATTATTACCTATTTTCCTGAAAATGTGAAGAAATCGAGGGCTTTTTTACATTAGTAGTCAAATAAGTACAATATATCTTAAATCATGTCTGTACTACACATATACCTATTATTTTAACCCCTTCAGATCTGAATTAACCTGGGTAATAAAATAAATTTTTTGACTTTTCCATCTAACTAATAGGGGGCTATGGACAGTCCATGCGAAATTTCAGATTCCTACCTTTATTGGTTAATTAGTAATTAATTGGGTTGTATACAATTCATCAGGACTGGACGTAGGAACATTTCGGTGTGTACAAGTAACTAGCATATGGCTAGCAAATCGTATTTTCTTTCTCTTTGAGACATTAGGTATGATGAATGGAAACATACTTTCTGTCTGTATAAAATGTCAAAGTATATTCATGTTTATGGATTTTGGGACATCAATCAGTTATGTGATTGATATGGATGGATACCTACCTCTTCCCGTCTCTTGAAACTGCCAGGGGCATTTTAGCTCCTACATCATCTGCTGAGTGTTGCAGGCTAGTCGCCTCACCCCATGGAATTTACTCCATTCCATCGCCTCTGTCACAATCCTGATCAGCAGAGTAAGGGAGATCCTTTCTTAGTCACCCAAGAAAATTGAAATTTTATTGGGAGCCTTTTAGGGGCATCAAGAGACAAATGAAATTGTGCGTTCCACCCTAATCAGCTGAGTATGCTAATTTCTCTCCAAGCCTCCCTGGGAAGTTGAAGTTTGATAGGAAGCCAAGGGTCCGATGTAATGACGGGTTCCATCCTGATCAGCTGAGTGAGCTGAATTCTCTCCATTCAGTCCTAGGAAGTTTCAATATGATGGAGTTTCTCTGGGATTTCAAGGGACGAATGAAATGTCGGGCTCCATCCTGAACGGCTGAGCGAGTTAAATTGTGACCTTTTCACCCTAGGAAGTTGGATTGATATTATGAAGCTTTCCCGGGACTACAAGGGACAAATGAAATTATGGGCTCCTTCATGGTCAGCTGAGTGCGCTGAATTCTCTCCTGTCCATGCTAGCAAGTTGGCATTTGGTATGGAGCCTCGCTGGGTCTTCAAAAGAAGATTGCAATGACGGGCCCCAATCTAAACAGCTGAGTGAGTTAAACTTGTTCTTGTTCGATCCTAGGAACTTTAAAATTGATGGAGCCTCTCTAGGACTTCAAGAGACGAGTGAAATGACAGGTTCCGCCCAAAACAGGTAAGTGAGCTAAATTCTCTTATAACCCAAGGAAGTGGAAATTTGATCGTCTCTGAGACAAAAGACTGATGAAATTATGGGCTCATTCCTGGTTATCTGAGAAAGTAAAATTCTCTTCTCTTCAAGAGACGATTGACTGATTACTTCAATTAGAAGTGTAACCAAGGACGATGATAATTTACTAATAGAAAGTCGCTTTCCTTTTCACGTTTCAATTATATACCTATTCTAGTTTAGTTAATTTTACTGTTGGGTTCCAAAGTGTTCAATGTGACGTCATGAAAATGCTCCCTCATGGTTGTAGACTGCATGTCGGCTTGGTCTTGCAATTTTTTTTCCATACCAAAATTTGTTCACAAGGTCATGCTTTATAATCGTAATGAGGAAGAAAGACAGAAGAATTTTGTGACAACTGGAAAAATATTATATAAATTCAGTCACAATAACTAGTGGGTCGCTCACAACTCATATGTAATGAAAGCATCAGAAGGCTACGTGCAGTCCTGATGGGTTGCATGCAACCCGTAACTATGAATGGCGGCGATTTCTACACTTTTGCTTCCAAATCATCAAAAATGGTAGAGAAAGCATCAAAATACTTTCAGAAACTCAAATTATAAATTGGTTCAGTGATTATTTCCATAAATTTCACGTAAATTACGAAAATTTAGGATCATCCATATGGTATTGTCCACTTGGCTGTTGTCAATAATGTTGCGGCTAAAAACTTGATTAACCCGCTCCTTTTTAACCAATTCTTCGTCTTTTCTTGTTCCCCTTTAGTTACTTGACCTTGAAATATCCTTGAAGTAGTCATCACTAGTTTGGGTTAGGTAAAAAGGCAGTTTGAAGTTGCGGGTTGTGTGCAACCCACCAGACCTGAAGGGGTTAACAATATTGATGCTTTTACTGTAGAACGGGCTATTTGAGATAACCAAAACACTTTCCAGAGACAGTCACGTCCGATCGTGCTTAGGGGCTTTCCTTGTTAGATGCGGGCTCTTACCCTACAAATTAGAATCCAAAAGATCTAGAAATCACTTCTCTGTGGCAAATTTCACAGTTTACACCTGACATCCGATACAGTGTGTTCTAATTTCAGTTCTATGTTTTCAAAAAGCCATTCAAGATACCTTTGAGCCCTCTAATCACTAAAAGTTGTGTCACCAATTGATTTGAATCAGTTTCATTTCAGGGTAAAATATGAACTCAAGTGCCCATTTGCACTTACCCGCCTGATAAGCTTCGTCCCAACATTTAGTTAGTGTTTTCTAGTTATTATAGCCAGTACAATTGAATGGATAATGCTCAAACACTTGAAACATTCCAAATCTCTATGTGCTCGCCTTAATGTTACTGTTCACTCGTGTGTTTTTCGTCTCCCTTGGATATGAATGAACTTACCTTCCCATCACCTTTTGTAGACTCATTTTTTCTTCTTTGGTACTTATTTAATAGCAAATTATTGCTAATGGGTTTATAGGGTATTGTAGTATTACATATCCTTTTTTCGTATATCATTCATCTACAAATAACAATATGCAACACCATTTTTTCTTTCTAATAGGTATCTAGGTACTTAAGCTCTTGAAGCGTGAAAACAGTTTGGCCTTCAGATCTCAATCTATTCTATCGATAGAAAATCAAAAGAAGAAACTAACCTATTATTATGTCGAACAATTTAGAGATTTTTCAAAATTTCAACCCTTAAACTTTACCCATTGGGGTTGATTGAATGTGATGCTACAAGTTTAGAGGCTTGCTGGATTTCCTTGTGATTTTATAGCAAATTTTGGTAAACTTACATTTTAGCATACAGACAGTTTTTATTTTTGGAGTTTACGTATTCTTGGTCATTATAAAGGTTCATTATTGAAAATTATGATATAAGAAAAACATCTGCAGCAATCTTACAAGTTTTATCACAACCTCCTCAAAATTTGTGGTTTATCTTTAAGACATTTTTCAAACTTTCTATTTGATAGTTCAACCACTGGATTGAAACATTAATGTGAATGAGGTGGATCAACGTAAAAAATAATTTTCTACAAAAACTTTATTGGTATAAAAATGAATTTTACATAGGAAATCAGTTAATTTCCTAGTACATTATTATTTATCTACATGTAATACATTACTCACTAGATCTACTCCAGAATTTATTCATGACTATTCCATTGGTGAAGTAAGTTGGTGCCTATTTGCGTTAGGAAACCAATTTTAATGTTCATTGCAGCCCTCGTGTTCTTAAATATTGTAAGGTAGTTATGATTTAGCCAAGTAACAACTGACAGCTTCCAAAATCTTGGTTATTTTTTTAATTGGAACCAATTCCAGGTTTTATTGACTACGATAACAAAAAATATTATCTCCTAGCGTGGAAACAAAGTAACTAAGAGATAGCAGCTCTAGAATAAGAACTATTCCCCATCAGGGTAACTTCCGTACCTACTAACTAACGATGGCTGAAGATGAGAGTGATTCGGTAACCCTTTTACATCTAATATAATTTGGTAACTACATTGAATAAGTGTTTACACACTAGGGTATAAAACCAGCTTTGGTTATTAATATGGCTGTTCAAATCAGAGAAAAATTAAAATTTCCTTTGTTTTTTCTGATGTGGATTTGATTCACCGTGATTAGGTATGTTACATATTTGATAAACGAAATCTATTTCCATTCATGGAGACGTAAAGGACATCCATTCACACTATTATATCATTTACATAGGTACCACGAAGTTATGTTATTCGATTTGACTTAGGTACCTACCTAATGTACAAATAACATTCACATATAAATAGATTTTTCACTTATTTGATATTAGATTTTGTTGATCTATACATTTCAATAACATAAATTGATGTGAAATTAATAAAAACGTTAGAGAAAGCGTCCAAAAAAAGAATTATGCAGCTATCTGGGAATCTACAAATGTACAGGTGTTTTTGATTTATTATTGTCATTCCAGGGCAACTGCACAGTAGGGTAATCACAAATCCCATAGTTATACTGTGCATAACTAGGTTGTATTCGCTATCTAGAGCTAGGAACATTATAGTAATTAAATTCTATAGGTATATGAGCAATTAATTTTGACCGCAATACCATTTGTATCTACAGTGAACAGATTTTCCAAACTGCATTACATAAACTGCTTTGGTTCTAGACTAAAATCTACTTAGTTGATTCTATGTGGAACATTTCAATTCTGTTTTATATCAGTGAATACAAAAGGAAATCAAATTAATAAATAACAAAATAAAAAAGTCGTTGACTATCATTTTAGACGCTAATTACTCTAGATGAATTTAGCTATTTACTATAGGTTATGTACATAGAACTATCAAAATATTAATGTAGTTATAACTCCATTTACGAATCCTGACTACGCATCCTTAATGTTACCCACATAGCAGGTACCCTATATTTTGAGAGACACTAGAATTTGAAGGAACTCCTGCGACACCTGTTTGGGCGAATTGAAATTACCGTGTCCATGTGCAGCCTCATAGGAACCTGTCATGTGTTATTGCAAGTTCACGCATTTCATTGATTTTCATGGTTTCTATTAGAAAGTTTTACAAAAGATGACTTCTTAAAACTCACTGATTTCGAAGGCATAATTTAGGCTTAATTTCAATGCGTATTTATTAATGGTGTTACGTGAATTTTGACGCATCAGGGTTGTTTAATCAGCATGAGCTGAACATGTTCAGGCAAGCAAGGTCACATCATTTGATGATTTGGAGCAGAAACAGTTCATTGTAACACTACCCACTGGCGTTCAAAATCCAAATTGCCCAAACTTGGATCACAGGAAATTCGAGAGAGCTCATATGAAAGAGAAGAACACCAGAATAAAGATCACACATGAGTGATATTGGTGTAGAGATCCCTCTTCTTTCTATAAGGGTAACCCAGGTGACTGTTGAAGCCTGTTGCTCCTTGAGTCCAATAGTTGATGATCATGTCTGCTCCTTTTTCGCCAATCATGATAACAGGGGCATTTATGTTACCGCTGGTTATTTGAGGCATTATAGACGCGTCTATAACGCGAAGCCCAGACGTGCCGTACACTCTGAGCTCTGGATCTACCACAGCCCAAGGGTCACTTTGTGGGCCCATCTTAGCCGTTCCTGACATGTGGTAAATCGTCATGGTGTATTGCCTTGTGTAACAATCCCAGTACTCATCTGTGAAGTGAGGAAGATGTTTGCAGCCAGGAACAGGTTTTCGGTGATACCTGTAATCATCAATTGAATTAATAATGTTTCTAATTCTCAACTGAGGAGAAGACAAGTTGTTTCAACTTCGACAGTTTATGATAGGGCTTCCCAAATGTTGTCCACAGACCCTTTAAAGGTCCGCTGGCTGTTCTAGGGGGTCCAAGATCACTTTTGACCAAAACTAGAAAATAATTTGTAAAATTTTTTTAAAAAAAGCATCAGTAATTCATCGATGCTTATTTGTCCCCTTTTTCCTTTAAAATCATGTATTTTTACGTCAGTTCATAAAATAACGAATGTACCTAATTCCTGACAGCAGAGTTGGGAAAAATGTACTTACAAGTACAACATACAGGTACAATACTCGAAAAATCGCAAGTACAAGTACATTATAACGCTAAGTTGTATCATATATATCTTATCCATCTTGGAATGATATCTTGGAAAGATAAAAAAGTTCCAGTCATGCAGCATGATCGTATGAGCGAATTTTCGTAAATCATCGTATTATATAATATTAGATTGTTTTGAAATTTGAGCTTTTTGAGTGCAAGTAAATTGTTAACTATTGATTTTATTGCAAAAAACGTATTCTAAATAATAATCTCCAGTTCAAATAGAGATTTTAAATTTTTAGCTTTTTTGCAGTTTTCATCGATTTTTTAGCAAATTTTAATGAATTTTAAGTACATTTTACAGCATAATTTTTTACATAAATTTTTGAATGTTCTATTTCATAGTTAATAGACTTTATTTGAGCAATATTCTACCAGCAAATATGAATTAAACGATTTTTAGCCGTTTTTAGCTATTTTTAGTGATTTTTTTAGTACATTTTTTGAAATTTGACCAATTTAATGTGCTCAAAAAGTGTTGTCCAACGAACTCATCCTTTCTTTTGAAATGCTTGATTTTTTGGCGAAAGAACGAAGTTTTTATCTCAATTCTATCGAGAGTTATCGTCTGGAATGACACATACATACATATATAAAAGCGTTAAAATCCAGGAATCATTTCAGAATGCCTCAAAACAGATTTCGATTTCGAAAATTTTTGAAATTTTTTATTTTAAAATTTTTGGAGCCATTGCAATAGCTTCATTTTCTAAGAAAATTCGCTAAAATACGCTGCCATATGCCGCTTGAACCTGGAATGGATCTAGGATTCACATGATTTGAAGATAGTAACGTAGCTAATCCTGTTTGGAGAATTCTGATCATACAGCCTACACTCGAATATCTTACTCGAGAGCAGGAAAACAGTTCTTTATGAAACATTGGTTTAACTGGAAGAATTTAGATTAAGAAAATTAAAAATAATGGAAGTATTACCTGGCTCCGAAGCGCCTCATGGCCTGAGTTTCAGCAATAGCAAGGCCTGCTTTGACACCTTCGCGCAGAACTCTGACATCGTCTGGGTGGGTCAAGTAGTTAGGGTAAATGAGTGGGTGGTGGAATGGGTTAGCGCTCCTCAGCTTGAGTTTTCCTCGGCTTTTTGGTCTCAATATCATCGGAAACACCCCAAACACGTCTTTGTTATTGATATCTTCGAATACCTGAAGAAGAAACAAGATAACCTCACATCAGTATAATTAAAATAGGTACCTATCTATTATAAATTGTACCAATCTTCGAACTCAACTCCTCAAAGATCCGTTCCATTTTAATGAATTCTGGACGATAATATAATGTATACAGAAAAAATATCTTAGAATAATGTAAGTGCAAACAATTAAACAATATACATAACTCTATTTTTGAAATTTCGTACTGGATGCAGTATTAATTTCCGCTCATGTAGACGTAGCTACATTAATTCGATATACATTTTATAACATATACCTAGATGAGGTTAATGTGATCAGAGGGAAAACGAGGTGATTTTGGCCGAAACATTGCACATGATAAAATTCCTCATTATAGTAATATGCTTTTGAATAACGAACACTTTTTAAATAGTTAGGTATCTGATCACGGCATACCTTTGCTGCAAGAAGGGGTACACAATTTCTGTAAACAAACATCAATTACTTCATTGGAGAGGGAAATTTTTCGTTTCCAAGTGATCCCAATCGTTGGCCCCAGACCTTGGTTAAAACAATGGCAGTTCAGCAGGCCTAAATTGTCAACATTTCCAGAGTTCTGCTTCCGAAAGCGGAACTCCGTTTCGAGAGGCTTGGTACATTTGGCACATCGAACCTTTACTTACATTGTTTTTCTCCGTGACCATAACGCAGACAAGTAGACCATTGGACTACCTTTTGTATGTATGGTATGGTGTGGTATGGGCGTTAAAACGGATTTAAACTTCTTATGGGTTTTTGTTGACTACAATGAAAGGCCCAAACCAGCAAAGAATATTTTCAAACCAGCCATTCAGTAACTCTTAACAACTATCCCACTCTATTTGCGTGTTATTAATGCAGATGTCATCCGCATACTGGATAGTTTCAGAGACCATGTCACATATAATTCTTGAATGCACGAAATTCGACACGGAGAGATCAGCAATAATCAATAACCTTCCAGACACCATCCTCCGACCAGTAAACCTTGCTTCGTACAAACAATAGTTATATTTATAAGTTGATATACAATAATTATTTTTGCTTTATGAAAATTAAAATCTAATATGACTTAACAATGTGATCCATCGAAAAGTAACATTGAGGAAGTCCAGTAATCAAGATAACCGGTTAAGTGATATTTTACTTTGTTAGTAATATCATGGAAGAAGAGTGTATGAATGTACCTACTTGAATTTCATAAATATTTGCTAAAATCGATAAAATCTGCAAAAAACCTAAAAATTCAAAATCTTTTATTCCAAAAATATTATTTAGAACGAGTTTTTTTGCCATAAAATTGGCAGTCAACCATTTCATTGAACACAAAGTGCTGGAATTTAACATAAATATAATTCCAAAATTTTCGAAATTCGCTCATACGACATGCTGCATGACTGGAACTTAATGGCAGTTTTTGTCGATTTTTCAGCACATATAAATGGAATTTAAGAACATGTTTCAGGATAATTTTGTGCATAACTTTTTTAATGGTCCAGGACACAGATGATGAACTCCTTTTGATCAGTATTCTGCTAAAACATATAAATTTAATTATTTTCAGCCGCTTTTTGCCATATTTAGTTTTTTGTTTTTTCCCCAGTACACTTTGTCCAATTTATTGTGCTCAGGGAGGTTAGGTACCCAACGAAATTCTCCTTTCTTTTGAAATGGTTGACTATTTGGCGTACAAGGGCTTTTTCATCTCAATCCTATGGAGGGTTATTGTCTGGAATGACACACACAAATACATAAAAGCGTTATACCTACTTCAGGAATCGTTCCACAACGTCTCAAAACGGATTTCCATGAAGAAATGTTGGTATTTTTTCACATTACCTAAACATTTTTGGAGTCATTGCAAAAGCTTCATTTTAGCATGGAACATGCTTTGGCCTTGGACTAACTAGCCGAAAAAGGTGACGCGGAAATGGAACGCGGATGTGTCACGAAATTTTTCTGATGATTTTCACGTACAACCAAGCCGTTTCTAGGGAAACGAAAGTTGCCCAGTTTTCGACGGACAAAAATCGTTCTCCATTCGTTGGAAAGCTCTCGATTAATCACGCAGGCCTTGCGTAATTGTTGTTGGTATTTATGTCGTAATTTTATTTTATTTATGTTATTAATAGGTGTAGTAAACAATGCCGCTTGATTTGTTGTCACTTGGTTGTAATGTTGGTCACAGTAGACGCATCTAGTTCATCTTAATAAACCGTTCAATAACGATTTGATTTTTGATCACATTGATTTGAGGTGTCATCTTAATAAACCGTTCAATAACGATTTGATTTTTGATCACATTAATTTTAGGTGAAAATGTGAAATAGGTAAACCATGGCCACTTCAATTTGTTTTAATTTGAGGTAAAAACACGACTTACATTATCAGGAGACGTAACGCTAAGTAGTGGTCGATGGTGTGTAAAGTAGGACACATAAGCAAGCGTTTGTACATTGGATACGTTTCTCGTGAAGACACCGTCGTCACACGTCATATTTCGTGTTGTGGAAACGTCCGAAGAACTATTGAATGTACAGCCGAATGTTTCAGTCATGATATTATAGCTAAAACATGTTCCATGTTTTTTGAATTTTAGCCGCAGGCTCTAAGCAGTAAACATCTGGGGGTCCAGGTGGCTTGCCCCCTGGCGAGGCGCGCAGCGCCGAGTTTTGCGAAAATTCTCTAAATGCTGCATTAGTTTTGGGATTAACATAGGTTAATTTGTTCTGGAAGAGGTAATAATTGGCCTGGTAATAACTACCAGACTTCATCTTTATCGTGGTTCATCAGTTTCACACAACCTCACGAGATCCCCTACGAAATGGAAATCAGACACTGGCTGACATCTACCGGTCGATTAGCTGAACTAATCAAAATATCTTCTAATTTTTTAGCGATAGCAGCGCTGCCAACGCCTCGCAAATAAAGGTTTCCTGCGAAATTTGACGTTCCCGAGCAGTTTGTACTACTAATTTACCACTAGTACTACATGGTCTCCTGACGTAGTATATGCATACTGGGGTCCATTAGGTCCATCAAGGTCCCATTGGGTCTTAATAAATTTTTGCAAGATTCTGAAGGAATCCTTCGCCCGCCGAAGGTACCCTTCAGAATCATAACTTTTTGGAACACTATCGAGTTTGATGTGTGGACTTCATAAGGCTGCCCGTCCAGTGGACGCGAATTCGCGCGAAGGGTTCGCCTCCCTTTCATATAAACTGTATTAACTGAGAGCCCGTCCACCGCAAGACGCGAAGTGGGGCGAACGCGACGAGAATCAAACCAGTTTGTTTTTCAACGAGCCAACAAGCGAAATGGATGTTGACAGTGTGTTTGAAGGGAGGGGAACCGTTCGCCTCTTCGCGCGAAATCGCGTCCACTGGACGGACAGCCTTAGCGTTTTACGCTTCTACGTCAGTATACAAGACTGTAACTAGTTCTAGTAGTTCGATTTTAATACTCGGTTAATCTGGCTACCCTTTAGCTGGCGGAGTCATAGAATGGGGAAGCGTTGATTGATAACAAAGTTGGTGGTTGGGTATCAACTCAAACGTTCTAAGTTACCATGGAATATATTTTAGTTTCCAATTATAATTTCAACATGGCTGTATGGTAACACCGATGCCAATAAATAGTTTTAAAAAAAATTGTCAACGCTGATTCGTCTGAGAACAGGGCATGGGAAGTTCAACAGAACGTTGTTCCTTCACAAACATAGTGCCACACATTTTGGCTCAATGCAGAAAATACGAAGAACAATTTATTTCATTCCCACAGCAAGGAGAACCGCCACTCCCATTTCAGCACTATTGATTATTGTACAAAGGGGCACAATATGGAACTAACTTTTCTAGAATGTGCGGAAAGAGGCATTTAAGTTGCCGCTAATGACTCTTCTGGTTGAGATGCGGCTTCAGCCTTTAAAGAAAAAAGAGGCATTTCAATCACTCTTTTTTAACCTCAGATTCACTTATGTAACATCATTTTCAATATTTGCTATTATTACTGCAGTCTTAATGCATTATAAGTTTAGATATTTGATTCAATCGTATACTTATGTAGGAAGGGGCGATACCTCGTTGTAGAACTCGTCTGTGAGGCAGTGGGCTCTTTTCACGTTGGACCCCCCATCTGAGTTGGTGCTTGCTGATGTCAACATGAACTCGATGTCCGGCCAGTCGTCCGTCACGTTCCCGTACTTGGTCGTGATAAAGGCGACCGTTTCCAAACCCACGCTGGACGTCAGGGGTCCAGAATTCGCCACAGCATATCTAAGTTTGAGAAATAATTGGAGGGATATTATTATTAAAATACTATTAATTTTGGATGACGTAAAGGCATAAAAAATGCAATCGACCGAACAAATTAAAATAGTCCACCAAAAAATAAACACAGTATATAGAACAATAGTAAAATTATTGTTTACCTACGAGAAAAACTGAACAAGTGTATGGGGTAATGAATCAAACACAACCTGTCAAATAGTTTGCACGCCAGCAACAGTTATCATACTAGCAATAAATGTGTCAACTTGTTATAGTGGAATGGTACAGTAGTACAGATGGGTTTGTGGTTCGGTTTACTTTTTAATTTCCTAGTTTATGTCGTCGTTAATTTGTTGGTATTTCTGAAAAATTTTGGTTACGTGATTGTCATTGGTTTATGTGTTTGTGATCATACCATGGTAAAACTATACCTACTAAATTTCAGTCTGATTTTGCAAAGGGATAGTGCGAGTTAGCCTCTTAGGCGTTCAAATTTCATCGTCGTCGGAGCATTCAACTAGATGGGATTTCTCACAAATAATGGGAGAGGAAGAGAAGTTGAATGCAAACTACAAGTTCACCTAAATAATACATATTCTCCGTACAAATAAGTATTCCATATGAAGAATTTAGTGAGATTCCAAAAATAATTTAAATAAATGAATAATGATTTCCATATAGGACACCCCTGGTACCCTCCCACAGCACATCCCATCCACCACTCCATCCATCTCTAACCAGCACTAAACAGATTCTGTATGATAATTTGGTATGTACATAAAAGTTTAGTTTCCACATTATGACAATACTACTATATACATAATCATAATAATTTATGTAAGATATAGGCAAATGAAGACACATCCTTCCAACTTCTCTTCCTCTCTGCGACGTCTCCTGTAACTGAGTGCTCCTTATTGGGGAACTTTCATCTGTTGTTAACATTTTGACTTCAGATTCCGATTCAGCGAACTTGAAAACCCCCCAGTAGCAATTTTCAGCTCAAAATACCGTTCAGTTTGGTCAATAAACGGGTAGGATCACGCATGACGTAGTAGGGCAAGGGAGCTGAGGGTTCCCCCCAAAGGAGCGGGGCTGTGACGTCATAGGGCAAATTAATTTCAATAGCCGTCTTACTGGTCAGATACCCATCATATAGCACCTTTTCGGAAAGGAAAAACAACCGCCGTGTTTTGTTAAGATTCATCAGCATACATTATTCATAACTGGTCACTCATTTATAAATAAGTTCACCCAGAGGTGATACAATAAAAATTACCATTACAGAAGAAGAACTTGGCTGGTTTCCTGGAGGATTCCCCAACAACGAAGTGGAGTTAGACTATAGAACAGTATATTCTCTCTACCTTCAACTAGCTTGCCACCCATTCTTTCCTCTTCTCCTGCCCCAACCACTCTAACAACGTCTGCCAAGTTGGGTAGGTAGTATACATCCCCACATAATAAATGAAAGTCGTATAGAATTTGTTGAATAATAAAGTACGAGTATAAATGATTGAATGCCAAATAAAACAATAATATACGTGTATACGTGCTAATATACGAAATAGGGCTATAATTCATGTATCCACACACCGTAACATCAATCTAACGGCATTCACCATCTAAATGATATATATATACAGGGTATAAAATTGTTGGTTTTCTCGAAAGATGACCCTCCATGAACCAACGAGTATGGGGTCGGTTTCTATGTATTTTTTCTCGCTGGATCGAATGGAAACTCTTGCAGATCTCTCAATTACGTTATAATCGAGTTTTACACTTTAATTAACTAGTTTTACCCCATAACACACATACATTTAATCGTAACAAACAAACTAAACATTTGCGATTTTAAGTGTAAAACTCGGTTATAACGGAGTTGGATAGATCTATAAATGTTACCATTCGATACAGCGTGAAAAAATACAAAGAAACCGACCCCATACTCTTAGGTTAACAATTTCATTGAAAAACCCACATTTTTTAACATTAAAACATAATTTTCTCCACTAAATAACAAAATAAAAAGTAAACTTGATTATACCGTTGGAAAGAGTATTAGACGAAGCAGTTTTCATGAGATTTGCCAGTTTCCAGGATTCGTTTTGGAAGAGTAGTATAGTTTTAAAGATTTTCAAAATATTCTTATTCTTATATTAAATTTAATGCTAATTCCGAAAATGTGGTCAAAAGTTAAAATTGAATGAAGTAAAGTGGAGAAATTTATATATATATATAAAGCTAAGGTGTCGATAGGAGATTGTCTAGAGGAACCTTGAAATTTCAATCAAAAGCGGTCCATTAGTCTTGGAGTGTCAAGCAATATTAGTTTGGCACACACGCAATCGTTATTACTCTACCAACCACGATGAAATACAGAGGGCATCATCCTGGATATATACCGAACAACCCCACAAAGTTTGAACGAAATCGGACTGATGGATCATGAAAAATTGACATTATAAGAAATACATGTTAGCGCTTGCGCACAGACAGCTATTAATCCAACGGCAATGAAATTTATGGGACATCATTTAAGAGCTAACCCGCATAATTGCTGGAAACGCCATATAAATCGGTCCATTAGTCTCAGAGTTTTACCTGTGTCAAATGATTTTAGTTTTGCGCATGCGCAATATTTATTACTAAACCAATTGCAATATAATTCAAAGGGCATCTCTCAGTAACATATACCCTACTACCACTCAAGTTTGAACGTAATCGGAATAATAAATGATAAGAAATCGATGTTATACGAAATTCACGTTTGCGCATACGCACAGACTGCTATTAATCCTACGGAAATTAAATTTGTAGGGGACTGTCTAGGAGCTAACTCGCACAATCCCTGACAATTTAATCGAAACCGGACTAAAACTTAGTATAGTTTTGGGCATGAGAAGGATTTACCACATCAGACAAAGAGGCAGATATCAGACAGGAAACTAAAATTGATTAGCAAGTTGTGAAACGCACAAAGCAAGTACAAATTCTGATTTTAGAAGACAAAAACATTTTAAAATTTTGTTTATAAGGAAGAACTGAAACGTCAGCGCCACTATCTACCAGAAATCTGATGCCTGACCTCCTATCCTTAACAAAAAGTCTATAGCTTCCTCCTTGTGAACAATCTTCGACAGTAGTCAGCGGAGTTACTGCTGCTGTCGTTGGTCGTTTCCCTTCTTCCACTGACATGGTGGTAAACACTTAGTCGGTTTACACCTAGATCCAAATCTGAAGTGATAGTAACAATATTTGCCATTAGGGTTATATCGTTTAGTCCTACCGTTACTGTTACTGCGATTAGAACTAGTACTGCGGGATGAACTTGAACTTCTACTACGAGTATTAACCTTTGTTCTAAGTTCATGGAGCTGCATCTGAACATCTTCTAACATACGAGAAATAGCCTCCAAACTATTTGAATCGTGGTGGGTTTGTTTTGGTGTTGCTGTACTTAAGTCTACTTCATCGACTTCTCTTACTTCATTAACTTTATCGGCCAATAGAGCTAACTTTTCCAAGTCTCCATCATCAGCTATGATTAGTATGCTCCTAACTTGTTCTGGGAGTTTCTCTAGCCAAAGCGTTTTCATTACTTTATCAGAAAAATCACTGGTTCCTACCAACGATCTCATTTTGCGTAGTAGTTGACTTGGTTTCAGTGCACCTAGCTCTAAACCTTTAGTTAGCTTTTTTATTTGCGATTCCTCACTTTCCTTATATATAGAAATTAGTCTATTTTTCGCTTGAGTATATTTGTCATGTGCAGTAGAATCAACAAGGTCATAAATGTTTTCAACGAACGCATTGTCAAGCTGTGCCAACAGATAATCAAATCTTATTGATTCGGAGGTTATCCTTTTCAGTTTGAATTGGGCCTCAACTTGAGCAAACCAGATGTTTGGCTTTTGTGGCCAAAATGCTGGAAGTTTGATGCTTACTTCGCACGTTGAAGGTTGATTCTGCTCACTACTATCTGTACTTCGCAATCGCAAAATAGGCGAGACACCGTTGTCCATTTTTCTAACGTAAGGCGTCACCAGTCTTTCGGGTACCTACTCAGAAGGTTGTGATAGAAATTTTGATATAAAAATATAAAAATGTCGATGATTATTTTTAGTAAATTAGAACAATGTTATTGACTCCTTGTTTCAAGATGAACTAAAACTTTTATTTTTTTACGTTGTTAATAACTTCAAATCGTATGATCGATAAATGTTCAAATTGGTTATTTAAAAATAAACTGAAGTTAAATAATAAAAA
This sequence comes from Adelphocoris suturalis, assembly GCA_030762985.1. Classification (NCBI taxonomy): domain Eukaryota; kingdom Metazoa; phylum Arthropoda; class Insecta; order Hemiptera; family Miridae; genus Adelphocoris; species Adelphocoris suturalis. The sequence continues at coordinate 37,419,020 of CM061051.1, forward strand.
TAACTTGCGTAGCCCTACAGTGTGTTCCTTGGAAGCTGATTCAGTGAATCAGTTACTCCCTTTGAGCGAGAATACGCATACGTGTACATTTCTTTGATTTGTTTGGAAGCAAACAAAATACTAGTGGATTGTAACCTCATGACCTTAGAAGTAACTGTGAATTGATTGTAGAATCAAGCAACAGTTGATGGTCAAATTTCACATCACCCACACAACGTTTCAAACTTCTCGTTAGCGATATTTACATCCGAACCAAGACACTCTAATCTGGGTTCCTCAGAGCAGGGGGATTGCGCCTGTCGTTTTTCCCCTTGAGGGAAAGCACTTGCTTGCAGGTTTTATCGACTACTTATACACATGATTTAGTGTGAAAATTAGTTTTTTAGTAAATTTATAAATTTGGAAAGGTAACTGAAATCACTGTCTACACTTTAGCTTTGGTTCCACAACACGGATATACTCTGACCTTATAGCAGAATTAACGTTGACAACTCTGCTCATGACAAGACTGATGGGATAGTCGATGAGGAAAGCCATTCCGCCGACAGCAATGTGATCCATCACGTTCTCTCCCACACCTGGTAGATCCACTAAAGTTTTTATACCATGTTGGGTGAGCTGCTCCCTTGCTCCAATACCTGCAAAATAGTTGAGAGTAAGTAAACAATAAGTACGTACATTTTTTTAAGTGCTTTCAAGTATCTATGAAAAACTAAGTACCTATCTATGAAGGACTTTGTGATTAACTTAGGAGTGTGAACTGAAGATTCAGTTATCTGTGGTTTTAATCCGGAAAATGGGCTTTCGCCCTTGCGACCAATATCAATCAATGTTTCAAATCAGCCACATGATTTTATACTGGTTGTGGTGAATTCACCACAATAAATCCACTACTGGTAATTTCATTGTTAATACAATCGAGATTTGAAGTTGTCTGGGTAGAGTAAAAGTTCCAGTTAGTTCCAGAGAGTTATCGTCTGGAATGACACAAACCATACTTAAAAAAAAAAAAAAAAAAAAACCAGGAATCGTTTCATGACATTTCTTATTATTTGTTCGCTCTTGTTCATTTTGTTAGTTCTAGTGAGTTATCGCCTGGAATGACACAAACCATACCTAAATAAATAAATATAACATTAAATAATGAACTAAATAACTACAAAATAAAACTGTTAAAATCCAGGAGTCGTTTCAGAATGCCACTAAACGGATTTCAATGGTGACGAATTTCGAAAATTTTGATTTTAAAAATTTCGATTTTAAAAATTTTGGAGCCAATAGCTTTTTTTCTACGGATATTCGCTAAAAGGAACACAATGTTGTACATTCGAAGTTTTTCGGGCTAAGACCAAAGGAAATTAGAAGTGGTGTGAGATGTTAAGGAAAGTCAAATGAACCAGATTCGGATGTGGGAACGAATTGGTTTCTAGAAAGAGTAGGTAGCTTAAAAGGATAAATTAATTGATTGTTTCAATTGAACATCTCATTGATGAAATATGCATCAAGTATCGCTCATGTGTTTTTTTTTTTTTTTTGCTTTTAGGGAATTTTCGTAGAAAATGAAGCTATTGCAATGGCTCGAAAAATTTAAAAATAAAAATTTTTGAAAAATTTCTTCATTGAAATCCGTTTTGAGGCATTCTGAAAATATTCCTGAAGTTGGCGCTTTTTCAAATATATATATATATATATATATATATATATATATATATATATATATATATATATATATATATATATATATGTGTGTGTGTGTGTGTGTGTGTGTGTGTGTCATTCCAGACGATTACTCTCCTTAGGATTGCTCGTTGGCCAGCACTTTTCAAATTTCAATAAATGTGCTAAAACAATAAATAAATTGTTATACCTATTAAAACATTTAGGTACAAAATTATGCTGAAAAATGTACTTAAATTTCATTAAAATTTGCTATACAATCAATAAAAACTTTTAAAAAAGCGAAAAATCCAAAAGCTCTTTTTGAATAACAGATTACTATTTAGAATAGTTTTTGCCATACGAATAATGGTTAAAATTTTCTTTGCACTCAAGAAACTCAAATTTCAAAACAATTTTAACATACTTAATATAATATGATACCATACGAAAATTCGATCGTAGATCATGCTGCATGACTGAAACTTTTTTGTTTCCACTAAGTTCGGCAGATTTTTCTAGAGATGCGCTGTTTCCAAACTTTGTATGGGTATATACAGGGTGTCCAACGAGACGTTGACCCCCTGTTAAAATCGTTATTTGTCGATCAAAATAAAATTTTTTTTTCAAACTTATAAATTATGTGGTTGGTGGACCTTTCAGGAGAGGGGTTGGTCCTTCGAGCCGAATCGACATATCATATTTTCAGATTTTTTTTTTAATATTCATGTTTTTTCGTGGGGATCTCAGAAATTACAAAATTGCGCAGCGCGCTATTGCGCAACCATGCCCCAACCAACATCAACTTTGTTTTTTCAAATGGGAACAAACTTTTTTTATTCCACATTCGGATTCTACACACAATTTCATGAAGATTTGACCCCTCATTCGATTTTTTTGGCCTCGCGCAACCCGTTCAGCGAGCGCTCAAAGTTGCGCAACCCTACGGTTGCGCCGAAATTCGGATGTACGAAGTACCCAAGCGTGACACATTAAATTTCATTATTTTTCGACGCTGAATCACGTGGTGCTATCCGTTTTTTCATTTGACTAAATGTCAACGCTTTTACAGCCCAAAATGTGGTTATTTTAAGCAATAAATAGTCTTCCGAGGTGTGTGTTGAATTTTCATAGTTATTAAACGCTGATTCGCGCAAGTGCAACTCGTTTTTTTTTTTTCTATGTTTTCAAGAGAAAAATAAATTATTCCTTGCGAGTGAATAGACGAGAGGAGTCCAAGTATCATCAAAACAGAGGTTCAAAGTTGGGATGTAAGATATCTCTGGAAAGTTGACGTTTCCTGCCAAATCATGAAGGCGATTTATCGCTTATAAGCCTCCAGGTTCATTGGAATAAGCTTATTCTTCCCAGTTCCGTGTGCGAGATCTATGCCATCATGCCTCGTGCTAATGTGGCTCGTTTCACAAGGGATGAAAGGTCTGCCATGACGGTGACCATACGTCCCGATTTTATCGGGACAGTCCCGATTTTAAAGCCTATGTCCCGGGGTCCCGAATTGGGAAAGAAATGTCCCGATTTTCACCAATAAAGATTTTTTCAAACCAAATCATCATGAAAAGTTATTAGCTTTATTTTAAAATGAATGATTAGTACCGTGGAATTTCTTTAGACCGCACACAACATAACTATTATCATAGTCACAGGAGCAGTCTGGAGACCCAACTGTGTTGGCCCCCTCGACCTCAGCGAAGGTTTCTGCCACAGAGGCAGCAAGTGAATATTTGATTCTTTACAAAAACTTGGTTGACAGAAAAGAGTCTATATTTCTACCAATGAAAGTAAAGGAACTTCAAAGAAACAGTGTTGCTGCAGGAAATGCATGCGATTTACAAGAGGTGAAAAATACAGTAGGCACTTTTTATGACCACTGCATTACTTATTTTGATCTTTGGAAATCAAACGTTGACAGCTTGAGTCAACTGTCTTGGATAGACGTAAAGAAGCAGCTGAAGTGGGAAGAACTAGAGGAAAGTTGGGATTTGTTTCAAGATAGGCCACCTCTCTCACTTGATGATTTGTTCAATGAGCTTAGTGTGCTGAACACTCAGCTTCCTGATGTCTTCCTGGCTGAATGGAAAGAACAAAAACTATCAACTGAGCAACGGTGGCTGACTTTATTTCAGGACTTGCAGAAAAACGAAATAAGCGTTCCTAATCTCAAAACTCTGCTAGAATTTTCTCTTTCTTTACCAGGAACAAATGCTTCAGTCGAGCGAGCTTTCTCATTGATAAATAACTTTTGGACCGCAGGAAAATCTTCAATGGCACTAGGCTGTGTTAAAGCATTACTAATTGTCCAAATGAACAGTTCTTTGTCGTGTGTTGAAATGTACGACAAAATAAGAAAATACGACTCCTTGCTGAGAGCACTTTCCTCAACGCAGAAGTATGACTGGAGTAAAAAGAGTACCCCTGGCCCTAGTGAAAAAATATAACAAGAACAATGATGTAAACAGAATGCTCTGTTAACTTTTATTTTTTCATTTTTTGGAAAATTAATGTTTGTTTATTTGACTATAAAGACTTACCTGTTGTTCGTGATTTATTATTTATAATTTATTATATGTTCGTGATTTATAATTTATTTGACTATAAAGACTTAGGTACCTGTTGTTCGTGAAGTTCAGTTTGTTCGTGCAAAAGGTAATAAACTTCTTGAAATTATTTTGTCATGTAATTCTTAGTGCCACATTCTTTAATGAATATTACATATTTTTAGTTTGATACGAAGCTCTTAATAAACCAATGTTTGAATGGATGAAATAGGCTTAAAAACAAACTTTTAAAGGGTAAAAAATTCAAACTTTTACGGGGGTGGACCCCCGGACCCTCCTCCCCATGGAGGGTATTCTATACCCCTCAGACCCCCTTGATAGTTCTATCCGTCCCGATTTTGCTTAAGATAAATATGGTCACCGTAGCCATGGTCCGAATTCATTTTGAGTGTGGGAGCGTCTTGCGACGGGCTGTTCGGAGCTATTTTCAACAGTAACCACATAGACGTCTACCTACATAGGTACCTATTGCGAGTGCTCAATACTAAAATTGATTGAGACAGGCAAAACTCGGAGACTAATGGACCGATTTTTTGTTTTTAATTTTCGGGGGTTGTGCGGGTTAGCTTCTTAATGATGTCCTACAAATTTCATTGCTGTTTGATTGATGCGCAAACCTTAATTTCTTATAATGTTGATTTCTCGAGATCTATCTGGCCGATTTCGTAAAAACTCGTGATGGTGGGGGGTTGTTGAGTATATGCCCAGGACACTTGTTGTGCATGCGCAAAACTAATACTAGTTGACACTCTGAGACTAATGGACCGATTTCCATGAAATGCGCGGGTTAATTTACAAATAAATAATTTACCGATTCCATCACTTTATATGTACTTAAGATGGTGAATTCCGTTGGAATGATAGTGCAGTATGCACATGCGCAAAAATTAATTATTGCCCTATTGTGTATATTACATGTCTGCACATGCCTTACTGTTCTAGTTTCATTCAATCATTTTGATTCGTACCTACTTTGTAATTCAACTAATTCTGTACTTCCAATATGTGCTACCTACCCTCACGACTTAGCAGACTTTTTTTTGTATAGGGCTGATTTCAGGATATCAAATCCAAGTTAGTTTTCTGCCGTTTAATTAGTGGAAGTGCCGCCATCTTTTGCTAACCTTATTTAACTCTTTCTATTAACTTCGATTCTCTTCTTGCTTGCTTGCTTGCTTTCTTTCTTTCTTTCTTTCTTTCTTTCTTGAGACAAAATTTCAGATCGATTTTTAACCCACTTCCCCACTTCCCGATATCCAATCGATCTGAAATTTTGCACACGAGTTCATGCTGGCGTACATTTTAATCTATCAAATTTTCGCGAAGAAAAAGTTAGTTATACTATAAATTTTCGAAAATTTGAAATTTACTATGGGACACCTTACAAGTGTTGTGTATTGTAGGGAGGAGGAGGTAGGAGGAGAAGGAGGGAGGAAGAGGAGGAGGGAGGAGGAGGAGGAGGGGGAGGAGGAGTGAGGGAGGAGGAGGAGGAGGAGTGAGGGAGGAGGAGGAGGAGGAGGAGGGAGGAGGAGGATGAGGGAGGAGGAGGAGGAGGGAGGAGGAGGAGGAGGGAGGAGAAGGATACTATTGAACGTCTGCATAAAATGACAACGAATCCAGGGTCAATAAAATATTAAATGATTTTCCTTGTCAATTTAATTTAAGTTATTTTCAATGTGATTTGGAAACAATGTGATTTTGTTTCAATTTACTTGTAGTGGATTTAAATATGTTTTACTTGGTGTAGGTAGACCAAGTGGGACATTTATATTCTGATTATGCGGGTTAGTCCCTGGGTTATTCCTGTAAGGAATGTGAGCGAAACCGTCAAGGTCAGCTTGCTTGGCGGGATGAACTGAGAGATAGTTCGTGTCGCAGCCGCGTGGAGCACTGGGCTCGCATAGTGGGTGCTGGGTTCGATCAGTTTGGTACTGAGTCGTTTTGTAATATTCCGGCCTAAGATTTATATCTGTAGGAGGAATATGTTGAGCTTGGTTGAGGTACTGAAAAGTATCCTTTGTTTTTTGTACATTTGGAGTGTATTTGACACTCGGATCGGCCGGGTAGCCTTGTGTCGGATATCATGGATATTCGGAAAGCTTTGTCGAATCGTAATGATTGACTTCAGAGCGGGTCTGAAAGGTATCCTCGATCTTTTGTATAGGTGAGGCTTGATCTAACGTTTCCTTCGTGAATACGTTAGGTGAGAAGGCGATCTCGTCGTGAGGATCGAGCCTTGAGCCGTCGCTGGGACCGGCGGATTGGCCGGGCAGCGTGTAGGTAGCGCTGCGGGGGCTAAGAGGCCCGGCCGCGCCGTCGTCTACCTCCCCTTGCATGAGGAAATAGGACGGCCGACGTTCCATCGAAATGTCCGAGTTATTAGCTCGTTTCGATGCCTCTATGTATAGAAATAGAGGGTTTAGAAGGTGGACTCGCTTGACAGAGCTTCTTTCCTTTGCTCGTATGTCAGGGTCCTACCTTGTAGTCTTGAAAAAGACTTCCTTGGACGGTAAATTAGAGCGTATGAGCTGAGTAATTTACCGGCGTGCCCCAGCGGTCGGTGACGAGCCTAGTGCTACGAAACCCGGGCGACACGTCTAGGAACGTCCCAGCGGGCGTACGATCTAAAGAGAATATCGATAGATGTACCGGGTGGCGTCCTGACAGATGAACTACGTTGGGCAATGAGCAGGATGAATAATCACTGGACTCGTAGATGCCAATGCGAGATCTGTGTGGAGAGAAGGTAGGCCTTGTAGAAAGCAGTAGGAAGCCGTTCTTGAGATGAGCTCGGGATGCAGAAGGTTCGTCAGCGTAGAGCGTGTAGAAATCTTCGTACTTCGAGGTGTCGTCGTCGAGAGCGGAGAGTAGAATGAATTCGGAGGGCTCCGAGCGGGGTAATTATAGGGAGGTGGCCGCCCCCTGCCGCCTCCTGATTGGTCCGCTTAATTTCGTTAATTCGACTGTGTAATCTCATTGGCTCGCACATTGTTTTCTCAGTATCTGCGAGTATGATAGCTGAGCTGTTCCTCCGGGGTGGTTTCCCCACGTCCGTCGCTGCGACGGGGTCCCCGGGGGTGGCTTACGAGCGTCCGTCGTGGAGCCGACGACCTTGAGTTTAGACGGGGACCTCGGGTGCTTTCTCTGCGTCAGTTGTTCAGACGGGGTCCCCGGGGTGGCTGCTGGACCAGAGGTGGTTGCTTGCCGCCTCTTGGTTGGTTCGCCTATTGTCTCTCGTGTAATCAGTGTTTCTGATTGGCGAGTAGGCTTGTTTGAATTGTCCTTGTTAGTTTTAGAGGACGTTTGATTTTCTGTTTGAGTTTTCTCGTTCAAGGCGACTTGGTTCGAGATACTTGTCGCATCTCTCTCGCCCAGTAAGTGTCTAGGGAGGTCGCCTTGTATGTTATTAGTTAATATTTCACTTTTGAGAGAGAAATTCGTATTTTCTCTCTGGTGAAATATTTTGTTTGACGGAGTTGTAACTCGACGTCTTATAAATATTTTTGTGTTGTGTCTACCTCTTTTTGGTAGCCCTGAAAAGGGCTGTTGAAAAGAGGGGGTGGTTTTCACCACATTACTGTTGCCAAGAAACTACCAAATATTGAAACAACAATAAAATTAACTGAGAACATGAGAAAAAGAAAGAGTTACATTAAAAACTTGTTTTTATGGGTTCATTTTTTTGTCTTAGTTGCGACTAATCACAATTTCGAGTAATACGAGTAATTACGTACTATTAGGATTTTCCCTTCAATCTGATGGTTTAAATATGTCTTTCCTGATATGAGCTGCTTGAGAGGGTTACCCTCTACCAGTTCCTTCACTGACTGTGCATATTTCAAAATTCGTATTTAACAGCTAACATCATAATTATGAACCTACCTATGGTTAGTTTTCTATCATGGATTTTATTATTATATACGTTTCCAACTGTTCACTGTATGTGCTATAATTGATGCTACAAATAATATATTTGCAGTGAAAAGGTTTGTATGTATAACGGTTTGTGCAAGCAACATTACCTGAGAGCATCAACAGCTGAGGGGAGTTGACAGCTCCGGCTGAAAGAATGACTTCTTTCCGAGCGTGAACAACTTGCTTGACTCCGCCGTCCCTCACCAGCTCCACACCATAAGCTCTTTTATTTCCATCAAGAAGGATCTTGGTAACCATTGTGTTCAAAGCTATGTGGAGATTGGACCTGAGCCTGATGGGGTTGAGGAAAGCTTTGGCACAGCTCGCTCTCATTCCTCGCCGAGTTGTGAATTGATAGAGGGCAAATCCAGTTTGCTGTGCTCCATTGATGTCCCGGATCTCGTATCCCATCTCCTCGCCCGCTTGAAGAAAAGCGATTCCTGTGAACATTGATATTGTTATGAAAACTTAGTGCTAGTTTAGGACAACCTATGAATGGGGGCTGTGTAATGACAGAAAAGTCATATGAAGTGGTGTAAAAAGGTGCAAGTTACTGTCTGGCTTCCATTCTCAACAGATGATGAAGCCCGGGAAACAGGGTACAATCGGTGTGTTGATGATTGGATGTTCTCTTTTGGTATGCTTTGGAAAACAGGGACAGAAACTTTGAAAACATGGCAAACGCAGCCAAACAAAGTGAAGACGAATAACATTAAGGTCATGGTGAAGACTTTATATCGTCACGAGATCTGATGGATGAAAATTGCTGCAAAGTTACTTGGGATGAGCATTAAGAGGTCTGTCGGGAAAGTTCGTATAAAAATGGAAAAAACTCGGCGCTCCGCGCCTCGCCAGGGGGCAAGCCCCCTGGACCCCCGGTTACCTCTATTTACATACTTCGGACGAAATTATTGAAACACAGAATGTGTTTGCGTTGTCGCGCAACCAAGTGACAACCAAACAAGCGGTTGCAATCATGTTCACAATATCAATAATTGAGAATGATCACCTGTGTGTAAACAATTATTCAAATAACCATGCTCATAACTCAGCTTGTTGGCCACGCACTTCGCAGTAGTTAACATATGGTTGGATAAATCGAGAGCTTTCGAACGAATGGTCAACGAATTTTGTGGGATGAAAAACGACGAAGTACCATTTCCCTACCAACGGCTCGGTTGTACGTGAAAATCATCCGTCACACATTTCGTTCCCATCCCGCGTTCCATTTTCTGCTAGTTAGTCCATGGCTAAAACACATTCTGTGTTAAAACTGACTTTGTTGAAACACACACAAATTTGATCATAGTGTCGTGTCGCACGAGCGGGATTACCTCGTCATATAGTCAGTCACAGCTTCTCTGTGCGTGACAATAATGATGATAATGATGGAACGCCTGGAGCCATTTGGGGCCATTTAACCTTGAGAGGAAAGGACCCCTCCACGTCTCCTCCTCCTCCCCATAAAAGGCCGTTTTTCAATGAAACTTTCCATAGCCACAGGTTCGGATTAAGACTATTGTCTTCCATAAAACATTCTTAATCATAATATGATTATTATGATGATATGATTATTATCTATAGTGATAAAAAATTAGTCTACAGTGAGTCAGTAAGTCGGTAGCTAACTTCGGCAAGTAGACAAATAAGTAAACAATATATTATATCGTTTACTAATTTGTCTACTTCTAAAACGCATGTTTACCTGTCTGCCGCTCGATTTGTCTGTGATGGTGCATGGAATTCTGATCTCCAGAAACGTCATGCACACTCGGATATAGATTAGAAACCTCTCCTCGCTTAACTTTCAGGTTCCTATCATCACCAATATATCAGCTCATGAGATTTAAATCCACAACTACGAGATCAATCTTTAATTAATATTTAATCACGTCTAATGCATTTATAATTATTATTTGTCGCGCAATCCCCCATAATGAATTTAAGTTTGAATGACGTATCATCAAATTTTTGAAGATGACTTAAAACATCGTTTCGAGATTGTCAACATTTTCAACTTTGAACACTCACGAGGACACCCACATTTTGTTAAAACAATGACGAATCCTAACCATGGTTACGATTTGGGCGAAAAGACTTTCGCAGGTGGACTAAATTGAGCGATATCTCTAACTTACCTTCATTTCCTTAACCGAAAGATATTGACGAGAGCTTTCCTAAAAGTTCCTGTATGATGGGTATCTGACGATTGGTTGTTGGCAAAACCAGTGGAAACAAACCGAATTTATCCCCCCCCCCCATCCGCCCACCAGGGGAACGTATGTATATATATATATGTTTAACGCTTATATATATATATACATGTTTAACGCTTATATATATATATAAATATATATATATATATATATATATATATATATATACAACACATATATAACACATATTTATTTAAATCCATCTTATTCATCATTTGTACCGAATTTAGAAGGGAAAAAATTATTTGTACTGTTTTTCAATAAGGTATATTGTGTATATTTTATTTTTAGTTTATAGCTATAATATTATTTTAATTATTTTGTTACCATTATGTAGCTACCTACCTATTGTCACTGAATAAGGGAGTAATTGCAGTAGATACCTTTATCCTGCATTCAAGAAGGAGCCATTTATTTACATTGTATATAGCATTTGCCGATTTAATTAAACCTTTTATCAAATGAATCAAACCTTTTGCCAAATGAGTTGAACCTTTTTCCAAAATAATTCACCCTTTTCCCAAAATAATTAAACCTTTTCCCAGTACAATTAAACTTTTTTCCAAAATAATTAAACCTTTTCCCGAAACAATTAAACCTCTTGCGAGAAAGTATGACTTATGTACAGATACGAATTTCGAAAAAGTTTAATCGATTAGGAACTACAGAAAAACTTGAAACGAGGTGTGCAATCTATGGGTCAATGAATAATGCACCAAATTTTCCCCCCCCCCCCCCCCCCCCCCACAATTTGTTGGCTAACATTTCAAGGTACGTAGATTCCAAAAATCCTGGAAAGTTGGAAAGTTCTTAATTAGATTTTTGGAATCTACGTACCTTGAAATGTTAGCCGATTAACGTCATACTTTCTCGCAAGAGGTTTAATTGTTTCGGGAAAAGGTTTAATTATTTTGGAAAAAAGTTTAATTGTACTGGGAAAAGGTTTAATTATTTTGGGAAAAGGGTGAATTATTTTGGAAAAAGGTTTAACTCATTTGGCAGAAGGTTTGATTCATTTGGTAAAAGGTTTAATTAAATCGGCAAATGCTATATATGTACATTTTTATATTACTATATAGTTATTATGAGGTATCCTTGACTAGTTTGTAAGATATATTTTCTTAGTGTTGCATATTATGGAACAGCTCTGATGATGAGAAATGAATTTCTCGAAACGTTGGCCTAAAAAACTTCTTTTATTCGACCGATTCTCAAGATCCCCAACGAGGTATATCATTATCCTTAATAGGAAATCAGGTGGAACAGGGGTACATGTTACATTTAGCTTGCCAATTCGTGACCAAATGATTCAGAATTAGTTTTTTGCCTCTCCTGTGAAATTCTAGAAATGAACATGTACCCCTTTTCTGCCTAGCTCTTCAATAACTCCATTACCAAGCGGTGTGTTCCAGGGGGCATCTTCGACGGTGAGGTATCCACCCGTGTTGTGGTACTGGTTCCTGGCCAAGTAGGGGTTTCTCTGGTCTTCGGACTTCAGGAAGTAAGGAAGCACGTCGGCGTAGGACCAGCCGTAGTTGCCCATGTCTGCCCAGTTGTCGTAGTCTCGTCTGTTTCCGCGCACGTAGAGCATCGTGTTTAGAACGCTCGAGCCTCCGATCACTTTTCCCCTCGTCCAACAGCATCTTTTACCTTTCATGGCCTGACACGCCGTGTTCGACGGCTCAGTCTTGTATTTCCAGTCATACCTGTGAATAGATTGAAGTTAAGCATTTATTTGTTCCCTATCATTTATGAAACATTTCAACAGCACTTCAGAAAAAAAGAAAAACCTTAAAACTTGATCACGTTACACAGAGTGGATTCTGGTGAATGTAAAATATTTTTTGGGTTATATTTGGGGTCGGTATTAACGTATTTTTTCACGCTGAATCGAACAGTAACTTTTGAATATCTCTCAAAATCTGTTATAACCGAATTTTACACGTTAACTCACAAATTCGAAGTTTATTTTTATGCTCAATTATATGTGTTTAAAACAAGTTCATTAAAGCGTAAAACTAGGTTATAGCCGAGTTGGAGAAATCTGCAAGTGTTATCATCCGATTCGTAATAACCTACGAGTTTGGGGTCGGTTTCTACGTATTTTTTCTTGCTGAACCGAATGGTAACATTCGTGACCTATCAATCTGTCTTTGCCCATCTTCATTTTCTTGAAATGCCGATATCAGGTGTAGTTCCGTATGTGTTCCCATTTTCAAACCAATGTAATTCTGTCATTATCCTTTCTAAAAGTGAATTTGACGACTGTTTCGGAAACCTCCGAAACTCCTCTTTCCCATGGATTTATGATAAATTGACTTTCTACTCCTTCGCGTACGTGAGAAATAGGGAAATGGAAAGACTGGGGACACATACGGAACTATTTTACTTGTTAAAAAGTTCTGTATGTGTCTCCACTCTATTTGTGAGTCAGTAAGTCGAGCAATGAACCGTAAAACCCTTTTGTTTTTGATCTCTGACTAAACTAAGTTGATGTTTATATTGCCTAGGGTGATACAGACTCTTGAATAAACATCCATCTTATAGGTACCTACCAACAGACCAGGGACCACCGACGGAGAGTCGAGCTCACCTGAACTGGGCATCAGTGGAAACTAAACCACCTGAGCTCCAACATTTTTATTAAGGGATGGACTCATTGATGTTATGTACTTTTGAGTTGCGAGGTTACGAGCATCCAGACCACCAAACTATACACATCACCCTGACCTATATGTCCAAATAATCTGAATTTTTACTAAGGAATTTTTCTACTTGATGTTATGTATTTTTGAGATGCGAGCTTGCAAGCATCCAGACCAACAAACAATAATATACATCATTCTAATGTATTTACACGCTAGATAAATTTGAATGCAGCGTGGAGACACATACGGAACTTTTTGACAATGCAAATAGTTCCCTATGTATCCCCACTTTTTTCAATTCTATATTTCTCATGTACGCAAAGGAGAAAGTTAATCTATCATAAAAACATGGGAAAAACGAGATTCCGATGTTTCCGAAACGTCGTCAAATTAATATTTTCATAAGATAATAACAGATTAACATTGGTTTCAAAGTAGGGACACATGCGGAACTACACCCCAGATGTCATCCAATCATTATGAAATATTCAGAGATGGAGGAACAGTTCAGATTCTTCATGGTCCCCAATGTAGTTGAATGCTTGGGAATTAATAGTAGTCTCTACGCATGCGCATACATGACATGCATTTTTTATCATTAAATAGAAAAAATGAAAAACTATCTTGGGTAGTTCGAAAACGTTTGATATTTTCCTCCAGAAGTTTGTATTGGAACCCTAAAATCGCTTCAAGTTTCACTTCAATATCTCAAAAATTGTGGAGAAAAGGGGGAGGGGGGGGGGGTTACTTTTGGGACACCCTGCGTAGTCTGTTGATCAAGTAGCAAATGATTTACAACCTAATTATCGGGAGAGCTGACCGCATCTCATTATATACTAGTTTCTCTATCGTAATTCTTAAAAAAAGAATTACTGGACATCCAATTAATTTAGTTAGTGAAATATTTCCGATTTTATGGTAAACAGGTAGAGTACTATCTGTCTCTCCCTCTGAACACTCATTCATCTTCTGGGCTAGTTTATTTGTTATTATACATGGTACTTTGAATACAGGCTCGCTTAAAAATCATAATCAAATTAATTTAAAAAATGGTTTCTGATCTCTTACCTGCTACCGTGAAGGTATAGTGAGAGAATTGGGACATCCGTGATTATGCTTTCTTGACCACCAGCCTCGATGAGCAGGACCTTCCATTCCTTGATGGCTGACAACCTATTGGCCAGTACAGACCCTGCAGACCCTCCACCAATCACTATGAAGTCGTACTCCTTATTTATGGTTTTCACGTTTATTGGCTGGTTTTCTGGATCGTACAGATCATAATTGTAATAAGTAAGAGCCGCGAGGAACAGCGGTATGAATGTTAACTTGCTGAGTCCAAAAAGCCCCGTCGTTGCTTTAAGAGCTGTGAGAGAAAGGCTGGCGAAATCCACCATTTTGAAAAATGTATTGACTTCGGGACCCCTCGAAAATTGCCGAACTCCTAGCTGCGCACAGGGTTAGGGGTAGCTTGTATTTTGGGTTTGGAGGTAAGACACAGACTCCACTTGGTATAGTAGCATTTATCACTGCTGCAATCAAATTTTTTCTCTTAAGTGTGTTTGGATGGATCGGGAGTGGGTCATACAGCTCACCGCTGCTTCCATATCACTGAAACATAAATGAAAAGAAAACGTTACAACAATACAAAATATTACTTTCATAAATTGATTATGGATAATGCAGAATTACCATGGCAATTAATTTAGAAGTTACTTCAGTATATTTGAGAAACTGAACTTCTCTATATTTGAGAAACTGAACGGTTATAAGTTATTATTACCTTTCGTTGTCGTAAATATCAATACTTTGTTCAAAAGGCTCAATACGTTAGAAATAGTGTTACTATTTTGGCAGGAAACTCAGAATTGCTAAATTGATATGTGCAGGACTCGTAATAAAACAACGGTGTTGAGCTACTGCAGTCCGTAATTTATTCTGGCGGACGAATCTTTGCTTTAAATAGTTTGCTAGGCATCGCATGAGAAGCTCTTCTGTACATGTACAAATCTTAAGCTGGTTGCTTGAATGCTAGCGAATGGCAATAAAAATTAAATGAGTTCTGTGCTCATTTGCAAAAAGTGTCAGTCATCCAGCATGATGGTATGAGCCTATTTCGTCATATTTCCTATTGTATTTATAATTTTTTTTATTTCTTTTGGCATATTTCGATGGAATATAAGTACATTTTTCAGCATGATATAGTACACAAAAGTTTGATTGTTCCTTTTCACAGTACATATACTTTTTATGAGTAATACTCTGCTAAAAATATAAATGTAAGGACTGTGCCATTTTTAGAGATTTTTACAACACATGGAGTGCTGCATTACTGCTGGCTGGAGTGGTTGCATTCGACTCCGCGTTAAATAATACATCGACTACATGCCCCATGGCCTAAATTTGGTCAAAAATGGGCATTTTCACATAAAAATCGAATTTTTCTCGCTTATTATTAGTCCTAGAGATCTGGGAGTGGTAGCATTCGACTCAGTGTGTCGAGTGCTGGGTGTGTGTGTCATTCTAAACGATAACTCTCCTCAACATTAAGATAAAAATTCCGTTCTTGCGCCAAAAAATCAAGCTTTCCAAACGAAAGGATGGGTTCGTTGGCCAGCACTTTTTGAGCACATTAAATTGGTCAAATTTCAAAAAATGTGCCAAAAATCACTAAAAATGGCTAAAAACTGCTAAAAATCGTTAATGTTATATTTTTTCGCAGGATATTGCTCAAAAAAGTTGTTTAACTATAAAATAGAACATTTAAAAATTTATGTACAAAATAATGCTGAAAAATGTACTTAAATTTCATTAAAAATCTATAAAAGCTGCAAAAAATGCTAAAACCCCAAAACCACTTTTTGAATAGCAGATTATTATTTAGAATACGTTTTTTTGCCATAAAATTAATATTTCCAATTTCCTTGCACTCAAAAGCTCAAATTTCAAAACAATTTAACATTATACTATACGATAATGTACGAAAATTCGCTCATACGATCATGCTACATGACTGGAACTTTTTAAAATCATTCCCATCCATCCATGTTTTCACTGCTTTGTCACTATTGTGTTCGAATCCATTAGTACCGTGGAGCGGGAGGTCTTAGATCTTCAAAAAATCATCTAACTGCTTCCCGTAGCTCAAATATATTAAAATTATATACCAAATTGATGGAAAATACCTGGAAGAATCAAATACAAATAAAAAATTGGTCATTTTTCTTTTTTCCCCTGGAATATTCTTGATATATGAGTATTCAACATTCATACGTAATAATATGATGCAACAAATAGACAATATATGTCCAACCATGTCCCCCATCGTGATTCGATTGTAATCCAACAGAAGTCCATATTATCGATGCTCCTAAATATATTATTATCGATACAAAGAATACAATGAGCATGCTAAACTTCGGTGAGCTGATGTGTCTGCACATGAAGAGCTAAGTGGGATTCATCTATCCTGTGCAATATCTCTCAACGATAGCATCTACCGGTACTATCGGAATTGGCGAGATTTCGTGAAGGTGATAATTAGTCGGTACATATTCTAGCCGCAGAAAGAAATGAAGGAAACACCGAAGGTTTATGTCATCGCAGATTGCATACAGTCATTGTTGCAGATTGCATAACCATGAGCAATGAAGGGTGTGTCTGTTCTCTACAATTCAACTCAAATTGCGATCTGTTTCATCAGAACAGACACAATCTTCAGAATCGTAGGCTTTTTTTTCTCTCAGTTTCTCGTCTTTGAGCTATCACGGAATAGGTAGATACAACAATAGAAATGAATTCCGCCTTATTCAATTTTGAAATTTTCATAAAACATCGTATTATATTCATGTTACGACAATTATTATCTAATTGATCATGAGGTCTGTAACGTAAAATACTACCTATAGAGAAGCTTTATTTCGGAGTAAACATTTTACCACCTCACTACCTTTCGAGGAAAAGCCGAAAAATTGGCCAGAATTGCACTTTTCTTACTCATTTCCACATAGCTAAAATACTATTGAAATGTAGTTTTCCTGTGTTTTCCCAAATTGGTGTTGCAAATATCAATAAATAAACATCAGTAAGAGGTTCAGCACGAAAAAACACCCCAAAGCCATGCGGCCATTGAATAGGTATCATTAAAAACTCAGTATTTCACAATTTTTGCACCTTTAGAACGGAACTGCATATTATTTTAAAAAATCGAGTGATGGGTCGTTTCTTCATGAAATTTTACGTAGAATTCAAATCTGCAATAAAAAAGGGGGTTTCCATCTGAAATAACAAAGTTGATGTCAATTTTTGAGATCCTTACGAAAAAACATTAAGGTTGAAAAAGAAAATGATTTTTTTGACCCATTATTAACGATTTTAGCAGGGGGGAACGTTTTTGGGGACACCCTGCATATATATATATATATATAGGGTGTTCCAAAAATAACCCCCTCCCCTTTTTTTCTCCACAATTTTTGAGATATCGAAGTGAAGCTTGGAGAGCGTTTTTGCATTTGGGGTGTCTGATACTAAGTTTTCATCAAATAAAAATCATATTTCATTTAGAACATTTATATTTTAATTTTAATTTCATTATTATTATCATTATTGTATTGTTTTTGCTATGAAACTGATATAAAAATTTCATTGCACTCGAAGTGCTCAAATTCCAAAACAATTTAGCATAAATATAATACGATAATTCACGAAAATTCTCATACAATCATGCTGCATGGCAAGAACTGTTGGGTTTGGTGTCCCTTGTAAGATTTGTTTGTTTGAATCCGCTTATCATTGGCGAACGAATTACCTACTTCCACAATTTCCATCGGGTTTTGATTAAGTTAATATAAATTGTTCAGGGATTAAATGGCCGTCTGAGAAGACTGCGTTTGCGTAAATGTTGACTATCATTTCAATTTCTCAACATCTGATGGTCCGATTTCGCTTAAATTTCTATGATAGTTGAGGCTTGTACTTCTGATTATTTTTTCTGAATTCTGTCTAGAACCGTATCCTTATGCAAATATGAAATCCTATTAGCGCTCAACCTCGATAATATTCCTCTAATTTTGATGATGAATTTTGATGACGTTAGGCCAAAAATGGCCCTTTTCAATTCTGTGCTCACAGCTCAATCGGAGCTTCTGTGCATGTGCGAAATTTTCATCCACAAACATCCATTACAGGATAGAAAAGGATTGAATGCCACCTAATTCGCAATGAATTTTGTCACTACCAGATGAACAGTGGCCACTGTGCATGCGGAAGCAAGTAATCTTTAACATAATAAACATTGATTTTTGAATTTGATTTCAAAGACATTTTAAAAAATAACGCAGTCACTCGAATAATTCTCGTTTTGTAAATTTCAAATCATACTTTGATCCTGTATAACAATTATAATTAATATATACCAGATCCATCCATCCGTCCATCCATCTATTATTATTCCTATAATTTATATGCCCAATCGTGTCGTGGATACAACAAACTTTGTGTCACACCCAACTTTTTTGTGGCGTACCAATAAATGAATTAATAATGCAATTTAGTCCTTCATGTAAGTTTATGGAACACCTAGTGGACGGTTTATTCGAAAATTTCACAGTTCGTTTCTTGCCCAACGTGGTCCACCTTGCGTGTCTTGAGCACGCCCTTGGCCACCGTCGGTTACCGTCACTGAGATCTTGGATCAGGTTTCAAAATTACACCGCGATAAAGAAAAAAATCATAGTTATTTGCGTCAAACCGCTTAGCTACTGGCTGCCTTTTCATCCCGCTATTAATGCAGAGTGAAGACACTCAAGGTGGCACAAATGAGTAGAGTCGATTTTAGAGCTCAATTCCGACAAAAAGTGTTTTTTAGAGGCTTTTTTTCCGAGTTATTCACGATTTAAGAGTTTTTTCGTGTTTTCGATCCATCACTAAAATAGCCATATCTCCCCTGATTTACTATGTAATCTTAAAAATAGATACAACGTTGGAAAGAACGGTAAATTTCCTATCTCCCTAATGTGAAGTCTTTTTACTACAGGTCACGTAAGCGAAAAAATTAACTGAACACAAGAATTTCTCACTTTTTGAAAATTTCTGTTTTTTTAAGGTGTAATAAATATTTTTTTAAAATTGTAAAAAAACCGTACGCGTTGCAGGAAAAACTTGTCCCGGATCTCAGCTTTCCAACGGTATAATCGATTTTTATTTTACTTTATTAATTGGGTGAGAAAAGTA
Organism: Adelphocoris suturalis; assembly: GCA_030762985.1. Lineage (NCBI taxonomy): Eukaryota > Metazoa > Arthropoda > Insecta > Hemiptera > Miridae > Adelphocoris > Adelphocoris suturalis. Next base: position 37,438,262 of record CM061051.1, read on the forward strand.
TGTTTGCTTGTTTAAAAACGTGTTTTTTTCTATGAAATCGAGGGTTTACGTGAAAAATGACCCTCTAAGAAAATACAAGTTTGGGGTCGGTTTCTACGTATCTTTTCACGCTGAATCGAATGGTAACACTCGTAGATCTCTCCGACTCCGTTACGTTATACACTTTAACTAACAAGTTTTGCCCTTAAAAAACACATAAAATTAAGCATAACAAATGAACTAAAAACTAGAAGAGATAGCGTGGAACTATCCATAAAAAATCAACTTTACCGATTCGATACATCGATAGCAAACAAAATCGAACCCCCCCCCCCCCCAACTATCGGAAGACAAATTTTTTCTCCGTTCAGTAGATCTTGAGAAAATGTATTTCTTTTGTACGAGAAAAATGTATTGAAAAAAGTGATTTTTCAGGAAAGGCGCTTGAAGTTCTCCTTCCAGTGCGATTATTAAGGAACTGTTTCTTCCCTCATGATTTTATCTCACAGATTTGCTTCCTCCATGATACAAATCATTGACTTCACATTCAAATGGGAAAAAGATTATGTTTATAGAAAACCTTGAAAATAAACTTTCCAAGTTTTCTGTGGAAAAAAGTGAAGTCCGTTTTCAGCAGGAAAATCCCAGCAGTGCAACGCGGGAGGATATTAACTTTGAAAATTCATTTCTTCGTTAATATTTGTAGTAAGGACATGCCGTTGATTTAAAAATGTTCACAAATTGTTGAAATTTAATTTTAAAAACTTAAAAAGAAATTGGGAAAAATCTTTTAACATGGAATCATGTTTTAGCGATGGATCCCCCGCCGAAAAGTGAGACTATAAAGTGAGATGAAAGTAGCGCCAATAATTGTGATGATTTCCGCTTACAACCGAGTCGTTGCTGGGGATATGATACTTCGTCGTTTTTCATCCCACAAAATTCGTTGACCATTCGTTCGAAAGCTCTCGATTTATCCAACCATACTATATTAACTACTGCGAAGTGCGTGGCCAACAAGCTGAGTTATGAGCATGGTTATATGAATAATTGTTTACACACAGGTGATCATTCTCAATTATTGATATTGTGAACATGATTGCAACCGCTCGTTAATTTCTGATGATTTCATTGAGCTGGTGTTTCGATTATGTGATTCATAGCAGGTGATCCGAATATTGCGAGAACGGTTTGATTTGTGAAGCGGTGGTTAAATCATTTTAATAGGTAATTTCTATACTTTACACTATAGGAAGCTGTAATTTCGTATGTAGCCTCTTTAGCCTCTTTCTATAATAAAGTGAATGTTTACTCGCGAGTTTCTATTAGGAGATCATCATCTCACAAGAGCTCAATCGTCGTGATAATTTCTATGATAAAGTGAATGTTTACTCGCGAGTTTCTATTAGGAGATCATCAACTCACAAGAGCTCAATCGTCGTGATCACTTCTATAATAAAGTGAGAGCGAGGAGCTAAAACATGATCCCATGTTTTTTACATTTTAGCAGTCAGGCTCAAAGTAATAACACCCGGAGGGGTCCAGGGGGGCGAGGCCCCCCTGGCGGGGTCAAGGGGCGGAGAACCTTGCGAGGCCCGAAGGGCCGAGTTTTTTTTAAACTTTTTCAACCCCCAAAGTGACTGGAAAAACTTGAATTATCACTCTATTTTGTTGCATAAAACGTAAAATATCACATTTGCATAAAAATTAAGTTTTCAAGTTATTATCTTACATAATGAGTAATTATGTAGGAAATACCTTGAATACTAATACAAATAACTTAAATTAAGTAGGTATCACATTTATTACAATAACTAAGGATGCACAGGAGGTAGCAAACATTTAAGGTGATATCTAAAAACTAGACATTCTAAGGCATCTTCATCGACTTCATTTGCTTTTACCGATCTTGGCCGGCACCATTTCATTATTTGTGTTTTTTCTCTGTGTGTTATTTCCTAATTTTCATTTGAGCAAAACATAACTAGGAGTTTTTAAACGTGAAATAAATTACCAACCTACGCTCCACAACTCCATCTATAAGTGGAAAATGTTATAATAAACTCGATTTCGTGAAGTGAGAGTACCATTGGAATTGTATCAGCTGATATAATCATCGGAGTTTTCGAGACATATTTTACTATGTTTCACCAGTCGCGATTCGCTCCTATATTGATGCTTTTTTTTCTCCGGTCAATGCCTGCCTTGGGAAGGGCAAACGGATGAACGTACAGCAACCAGGGTGGTTTAATACGATTTTTAAGGATGATATCAATACATTCACCCAACAAAACATTCCTGTTACCTTGAATGATGTCGAGATCTCGATTTTTTAATATTTCAGCCCTTAAATTTTACCATTTAGGGTTGATTGAAAGTGATGCTGATGTTACTGGTACATTTCTGGCCAATGTATGAGTTTTAGCCAAATTTCGTAGTTTCGGAGAAAAACTTCGGACGGCGAGGGCGAGGCGTCCGGCAGACGGAAAGATTTTTATTTTTGTTAGTTCGATTTCTGGATTTTACGCACTTTGAAATCATAATTGAAAATAATAAACTAAAATTAGTTTCGCCATTAAATTTACGTCACTCATATCTGAAGCAGCTTTGTCGGAATTACATTGGAGTCTGGGACGATGTTGCAAAAGCAAATATTCATTTGGACGTAACCGGTGACACATCAAACACCAAGTTTTGATGTTTAGTTTATCACCTAAATATGACGCTGGGAAATCAAAAGACCCACTAACTAAGACATAAGATCGTCCAATGAAAGAAACAGCCATTCATTGACATGACTTTTGAACAACTAAACCGGTCGTACCGTGCGCCGCACAGTGTTTCGATCTTGGGGATTTTGGTAGAATAAATTCCGAAACCACGAAAATCGATAGTAATGCATATTGCGGTTCTATTACCCTATCTAATAGTGGAAACTAATAGAAATAAGATAAATAGAGAAAGAGAGAAAAATTATTAAGGCCTATTCATTTCATTGATGAAGTTAGATAAAAAAAATAAGGTGATTTTGGTCTAATAGATGGTAATTTTTCAAAAATTTGATTAAAACCCACGGAATATTCAATGTGGCATTATATTCAGAAACTATGATGGTATAAATGACCGAATTAGACTCGGCTTTTATGTTTCGAGGTCATTTTTAAATAAAACTCTCTGTTTCAAATTATGCAAATTTCTTTAGAAAATTGAAGAAAATAAATATTTGCAGAGGTTTGCGGAATGAATGGGTTGAAAATTCAAATTCAGCATAAAATTTTGTATCGAATGCTTCTAATTTTGAGACGACAAACCGGTACTCATACTATTTTAAACTGAAAACTTAATAGCACTGGTTTTCAATACCATCCATTTTCTGATAAGAAGAAATAGAAATTATGAATTAATATTCAAAACTTGAGAATATTATTCGTTAAAACCTTCGGGAGAAATATCTCAGTCTAAGCCAAGAAGATCAGAAGAAGAGGAAAAATTAAATATTAGATTTCAGAGGAATAATGTCCTTAGGGGTTCCGCACAGTAGTTTTCTATTTGGTGCGTTCAAGTATCTGCATAGTGTTACCCAGAGAGGGTTATTCCAAGTTAATTATAATCGATTCGAGACCTCTTCATACCACGCGTATTTATTATGACTTGACGATGAATGAGTTATTATGACTTTTTTCACCTGAAACACCTTAAGTAGGCCCTAGACTATCAAGCGGCTTGATCAAATGCTTGAGCAAATTGATTGTATCAAGCGTGATTGATAGTTTAGAAACCCGTTTGACGCTTGAAGCAAGCATTGACGGCGATTGATAAAAAGTTTGAATGACTCAAGCGGATGGTCAAGCAATTTTCACCAAGCATTGCGTCAGTCAAGCGGTGGAAGGCATGGCGTCCACTCCGGAAAGTGCGGTTCCCGAAAACTCGGAGCTGGAGTTCATCAGTTTATTGATTGATTTGTATCTTGATTAAGTTTAGTTAAGGTTGTTATTAGGTATTAAGAAAATTAAGGAGATGTTGATGAGTGAAGCGGTTCCTCATTTTATACCAGTCCTTAGACCACCGTCTTATATACTTTTTGTGGTTTCTCCGCTTCACAGCAACCAATGTTAAGGCCAGGAAGCCCAAATCTACATTTGACACCATTACGCTCCACACTCCTACACTTCTCAGCTTCGACTGATGAGAGTTTTGACCAAAAGATTAAAGGGTTGATTAAAGTACGCTTGAAGCGCCCCCCCCCCCCCCCCTTTAGTCGAAACCATGGGTACTGGACCAAAGTTTATGTATGTACGTGGGTCAATATCACGTAAGGGCCGAGCATGATGGCTGAATCGTCGGCATCCTTTTCGATCAGCCGAAAAGAGTAAAATTGAAGGGCTGACATATTGGTTTATTATTTCCAATAATAAGCCTATGTGATCGTATTGCTAAAAATTTTTATAAACCCCCCTCAAACTTTGTCACTTTACGTTTCAAGGTGCGTAGAATCCAAATTTGAAATGTCCGTTCGCCGTTCGGGCCATAGAAGGCCTAAGAATTTACTTAAAAACCCTGTTCTTTCGCACATAGACTCCATTTGGGGTCTAGTTGATCCTAGCGTTTAACCATCCCGATCGCTTTACTCGCATAGATGCTATGGGCCAAAAACGGGCGAAAAAGTGTCTTTTTCGAGGCTTTGAGTTTTAGACGTGTTAGACGCACGCCTGGCACGCTTGGCAGGGGGTCACGGTGGATGGTGAGGGGGGTGAGCCGGGGGTGGAGTGAGAGGAGGCGCCGCGGCACCTTGTGGTGGCTGGAGTGACCAGGGGCGTAGCAGAGGGGTGTAGGAGAATGGATATTTATTACTTTTACGTGTTATACCCATATAATACACCGCGGCACCATGAGGTGGGTACAGCGTTCCTTCGAGGCTTGAATATATGTTTTTTTCTAGGTCATATTTGTGTGTTAATACCAATGCTTTTCCTACGCATATTTAATAACATATCCTCTCGACTTTTCGTACGTACTTAGATAATGATATTATTAAGGCAATAACTATTAGAGTAGATAGGAGCTCGAATCGAGAAATATAAACATGCGTATATAATTATAGAAGTATAGGTTGTGGCAACTCGAAATAGGACACGCCGAGAAGTCTGGACGGGCCTTATGACGTACGCAAGCCAACTAAAACTACGATCAAACTCAATTGAAAAAATAATAAACCTTTGTGAAATAATTTGCGGCGTTTTTAAAAAGAATCAGGATTTCTGAAATAAGATTAATGTTTTACTTCCTTACTACAGAAGATAGGGAAGCTTTGTATTCGTGCAAGAAGTCAAAACCATTTTTATTCTCCAAAATCAAAATTTCTACTGGTTTTTTGCGTGTCAGAGCTTCCTGATCAATTTTGGTTCCGAGTCTGTCTATGTGTCTGTGGTAAATCCTTGTCACGCTCAAGACTAGGTATACCAAGTTTTAGACTGGTTTTGATGAAATTCTCAGGGATTGAGCGTGTTAGCGTCTTGATGGTTTCCTATACATTTCATTGCCGTACGTTCAATAGTTACGTGTGCGCATGCGCAAACGAGTATTTCTTAAAACATTGGTTTCTCATGGGAGTTGTTGAGTAAGAATGAGTAAACTAAATGTACCTATAATTAAGTGCTACGTATAGGAACATAGTACTCGGCTTATGCACTAGAACAGATAACGCTAAAGAGGTTTCGAGATAACCTCGTCTTATCGCTCTTGCATTCCATCTCTTTCTAATTAGTAGGTAGATAATACAAAGGGTAGATCCGCAATCGTACGCCATTAGTCGAAGTTGAAGAATAAAAAAAGAGAGAGATACACGTGTAGCCGTTACTCAACAAGGGATTCAAATTGCCACTACAACCTTTTTGTCCATTATATAACCGCCACGCACACTCATAAGTCAAACCCTCGTAGAACGCGGGTTTAATGTACCTTCTGATGGACACCAGGGTGGCGCGATCGGAAAGGATCACGCAACTCCTTTTTTCGACAGCAGGCAACTGGATGGGTTGCAATCAAACATTCAATCGGAGTGATGCATCACTAGAGAGTTCCTAAAGCGATATGGAGATAGAGATTAGGCGCCTTACCGTGAACGGAAAACACTACCGCGCATGAGCGAGCAGATGAGGCGCCTCATCTCTGATAAGACAAATTTATTTCACCTAAACATAAGAGCTTTATCCCAAACCAACCCATCTCATCTCTTCCTCCCTATCGCAATGTAACCTTACACTTCGATAACAGTAATATTCATTTCTTGTTGGTATTCATGATTCATGAAAATTATATTCATTTTCTTGTTCATAAATTTTCAAAATCTGCCATTGCAAAACCTTTTCGTGAATAAGAAAAGAACTAGAAAACGTAGAAATGCTGGAAACTGAACACACGGGTTAGGCGGGAAAATCCCCTTGATGGTTCAGCGTTACTTGAAGATAAGTAGCGTCACTCTAAGATGAAATACTAATTCACCCTCTTGACTTTTTCAGGTTACCATCCGCTGTGGCTCGCCCCAGATGATAAAATCCCCAACTAAACTGACCAATTCTACATGACCAGTGTTGTGTACAGGGTTGCCAGACGTATATACAGGCAACGTATATAAACGGCACACGTTTATATTTTTCTTTGCGCAAAGAAAAAAAATCTGTGAAACTAAATAGGTACGTCAGTCTTGGATAAAACCTGCCAATGAAAAATAACCTCCTGTTTGTTTTATATTTTTGAACGAAAGTAGATACAAATTCAAGACCCCTGACACCAACCACAGTCTTCTACGACGAATAGTTTTCTTCTTACGATTTTCCAATGTTTTGACGACAAACGACGTCATCGCACCCCTCTCGCCTGGGAGGGACCCCCCAGCCAAGTGTAACGTCATTCTTTGCCGAAACTTTGAAACAGCAAAAAAGCAAAAACCACTCATCGTAGGAAAGTGATTAAGGTGTCAAAATTCTCAGGATAAAACCTATAGGAACTTTCATTCAAAAATAATAAATGCAAAATTTTCAGAGTAATGTGTACTCTGTATTGCATATTAGCGAACTATTTCAATGGCTCCGAAAGTTATAAAAATGAAATAGTCTCAAATTTTCTTCATCTAAACCCGTTATGTGGCGTTTTGAAACGATCCCCGGATTTCAACGCTTTTTCGTATACCTATATATTTATATATTCGTACATTGAATCAAACCTTTCGCAATTTAAATCGAACTTTACGCACTTTGAACTGAACCTTTCGCAATTTGAATTCAAATTGTGTATAACCAGCGTGGAGGGTACAATGTACATAAAAAGTTGTATAGTTTTATATTAGGTCTTGGTTGACGCTGCTCATTAACCAAGTGAACTAGACGACAATAGGACTAGCACAACCAAATTACTGAAAAATCCTTGAAGTATTCTACTTCTAAGTATTCTACTAAAATGTTTCACTGGTTTATGAGTAACAATGTAATTAGTTTAGACTTATAGGTAATTGGTTTTCAGAACCAATGAGTTGTCCAGGGAAAGCTGTGGGTTTTGAGAGAAAAGCTCAAACACGTCAAGCTTCCCATGAATTTCCCATATTAGGGAATTTCCAGACCCTGCGGGCGGATAGCGTTGCATTTAGCAAGACCACGACAAGAAGGCCCTGAGGCACCGAAAGCAGCGTCTCCATCCCAAGTTTCGTCATACAGGTGGGAGACGTCTTCTGCGTGTCTGGGCTACGCCGCCGACGGCACATACCGAAATACTTTCACTATCAACGTAGAAAGCAATTATGCGACCTTGCCCTGAATGACAACTAGGGATCGCTCCACTTACGGGAGGGCGCCTGGCTCCGACTTCGCGTTGTCTACATCTACGAGTAGTTGAGAGAAAGGCCGGCAGCGGTCGCTTCGGAGGGATCGATCCACCCACTACCAGAGTTCTAAGCCCACTTCTGCCTACCTTCACCGACACGACCGCAATTACCCCGACCTTGAACTCGACGCATACAGAGCACGACGATCCCGCGGTGGGTATTTATTCTTCTGCTTGTAAGTGCCCGCGCTTTGGCGAATGAAGACCAGTCACGGCATCTGTGCTCACAGAGTGACAGCCATTATTCCATGATTATAATTATCTGCCATGTTCATTTATTTACACGTCAAATTGCCAAAGTGGAGGATTTACACATCATTTTGGAAGTTTTACTCATCAATTTTGAGGTTTTTCATTTTCAATTGTAGGTTTTACACATCGATTTAGAAGAGGATTTCAAAGAAAGAAATGATCATTTTTACCTCATGCACAAATCTTCCTCCATATTCCCCCATCTTGAATCCAGTCGAGCGCTCTTTCTCAAAAAACAAGTTCTGTGCAAGAAAAATTCTCAATGAGCTCCGAACAGACCACGACTTGTGTGACTTCGGGATAATCATCGCCACGTTCAACATTTCGGATTGCACGAATCCCGTGATGAGAATGATGGTAGACCTCACAGCCGCTGCTGTCACATAAGGCAAGACTTATGTTTAAAAAAAGTCTTCCACGTTGGGTGGCCAGTATAGCTTTTCACATATCGTAACACAGACGTATAGAATTAGTTGAAGAACGAAGTACGAGTCGACATGGTTGAGAAGTCGACGATATCAGAAATTGACGTTTGCGCATGTGCACAGACTACTTTTAATCCAACGGCAATGAAATTTATAGGGGAACGTCAAGGAACTAAACTGCAAAATCCTTGAAAATGTCATAGAAATCGGTCCATTCGTCTCGGAATTTTGTTCGATCAATTTTAGTTATGCCCATGTGCTATAGTTATTACTCCACCAATCGCGATATATAATTTATGGGCCAACTTCTAGAACATATATGTTCTATATACCCATTTACTTACCGACTTTGAACGAAATCGGACCAACAGATGATAAGAAATCGACGTCATAATAAATTAACGTTTGCGCATGCGCACAGACGAATATTTTTGTGACGGCAATGAAAGTTATGGGGGACCGTCTTGAAGCTATCCCGCACAATCCCTGAGAATTTCATCAACATCGTTCCACTAGACTCCGAGTTTTTCCTGTGACAATCAATATTAGTTTCACGCATGCGCAATTTATTACCTACTCTACCAATCGCGATATAATTTATAGATTGTTCCAGAAAATATACAAAATTACCTACCAAGTTTGAACGAAATCGGACCAACAGATGATGAGAAATCGACGTTATGAGAAATTCACGTTTGCGCATGAGCACAGGAAACTCGTTGATTCAACGGCATTGAAAATTATAGGATACCGTCTAGGAGCTAACCTGCACAATACCTGAAAATTTCATCGGAACCGTATTAAAACTTGGCATACTTTTGTGCGTGACAAGGATTTACCACATCGGAGAGGTAGACGCGGAACCAAAATTGATTAGACTGCTCTGAAACGCAAAAAGCAAGTGGAAAGTAAGCAAAAGCAAGCGTCTGGAAAGTTAGCGTAGGTCGCATACTACAATGGTAGGTACCAAATTTTGATTTTGGAGGGCAAAAAATGTTTTTCGACTTCAATCATTAACACAAAGCTTCTCTGCCTTCGGTAGTGAAGAAGAAAAAAGTTCAATATGTTCAGACAGGTTTGTTAACTACCTATGGTTTTCTTTATGAGTTCCATGTGACTTTCGGAACGTCCTATTCCTAGTCAAATTTACGTTGCTTCACCATCTATAAGTATCAGTTTCATACGTTAATTTGTTTACTGCTTCGAATTTTCGTTGAAAGTGAAGCTGTTGCAATGGGACAAAAAATTTGAAAATTAACATTTTTCAACATTTTCTTCAAGGAAATCCGTAGAGAAGCATTCTGAAAGGAATCCTAGAGTTTACCGCTTTTTCATATATATATATATATATATACTTTTTTCACACACATATATATATATATATATATATATATATATATATATATATATATATATATATATATAAGTCATTCCAGACGATAACATTGATCGATTACAAAGGTTCATTATTGTAAATAACGAACCAAAAATTAGACAACCGTATTGCCCTACTTTTGACAATGTCTGTGCTGTAGGACAAGAGTCTCAAGCCTTTTGAATACACTGAGTTAATTTAATTAATCCTAGTACTAACGAGATGGAGATCAGTGCAACATATCGACATAAATGCAAATATTCTCATTAATTACTTTAGAGCGCTCACTAGAAATTATACATGGAAAAATCAATTACAAGTAGCGAAAGGAAATATAATCATGCAATATAAGTGCAGATACTGCGTAAGGGCGAAACAAGAGATGAGCTCCCCTCGTTGGAGACTCCAATTCATCATGATGGATTCCACTTCATTGTGAAAGGGGAGTTCGCTCTTAAATATTATTCAACGTATGGAATTCATTAATAAAATTATTGCATTTGTTAAATCATTGTACTTATTGAAATAAATATTACGTCAGTGAAACATACTATAGCAATACTGCAAAACCCACAACTCTCTATATCTGATGCGTGCTCAAAAGGAAAACAAAGTGTTATATTTATTTCAACAATATTTTCTATTAATGTGAAAATATATGAATTGGTGCGACCTCGTGAATCTCAAAGTAGAATGGACTCTACCCAAGGGAGGTTGATTGTTAACTTGTAGTTTAAAATGCCAGTAAAATGAATAGCTAGCATGTAGTTAAAGTGTTTGTCAAATCGAGGTGGATGAAGAAAGAAAAAGAAAATAAGGTAGTAAGAAATATCTGGCAGAATTCCAATGACCTTAAAAACGGAAGTTAGTGAAAAACGTTGTCTATTTCCACGAAAAATAAAGAGTTACACTGTTAAATCGATTTCGACGGTTAGGCCATAATCAGTAACAAACAATAACTACACAATAACTTGTGTTATTGTTTGTTACTGATGATGGCCTAACCGTCGAAATCGATTTAAAAGTGTAACTCTTTATTTTTCGTGGAAATAGACAACGTTTTTCACTAACTTCCGTTTTTAAATGGGTTTCCACAACTTCGTCGCGAGTGATTTAGTTCGTACCAATGACCTTGAATGACCAAAGCGTATGACAATTCAATAGGATTTAAATCAGTAATAAACTCTTCAAAATATCAAATTTTGTAGCTTTCATATTCACCAGAGTTTTGAAAAATCGGCGAATGCAAAATGAGTTAAAGGAAAATGAAGGTATCACATACCTAATCGTAATAATCGATCACATAGTTACAGATGCTGTATGTATAAGTGATGAATATGATTTAGATTTCCATTCAACACGATCTCATAAATTCAGTTTTACCCATGATTCTACAGTTAAAACTGCAGTTAAGTCTGGGTTGTTTTCATGAGCCTACCGTTTTGAAAATATTGACTAATACCTTCAAATATTTCCTAATTTATCCCTTCACAACTTGTATTTACCCTCTGTTCTTACTAGTAGGTACGCACGAGTCGAATCGTCATCGTGCAGCTATTACCTACATTACAACCAAGTAAGCTTGTCATTCCTCTCTCCTGTCATCATGGGATTTTGCAACGATCTGAACCAAGTCATTTATTATGATCGCTTGGAGTTCAGATTCTGGGCAGACAGTTTCCAGTAACGACTGTTTCCTAATCAGCGTACCAGAATGATTTGACATCCAACGGCTCACTACTTTTACCCATCTGTTGATTTATCACTTCTATCGGACAGCAAAACCATGAGTGTGTTCATGCGATTTAAATCATAGTTGCTATGATCCAAGAGCTAAACTTTGGTTACTTTGGTTTTTTTTCCCCCTTCAAAAATGAAGCTCTGTAATCGACCAAGAAAAATCTAATTTTAACCCCCCCTCTAAAATTTTGTTGGTTCACGTTTTAGGATACATAAATTCAAAAAGTACGAGAAAAATACACATCACATATATTTTCTAGTGGAAAAAAAAACGCCGACAAATACTTTTTTTTGTCAACAGAAATGTTGCAGAAAATTAAATTTTGCGTCGAATGAGACCAACTCCGGCTCTCCAGCTCTGATGGCAGACCAGAATTTAGCGGTTGTGTGTAGCGAAAGTGGACCAAATCATGCACTAAGATATTGATGAGACAAAAAAATTATTTCATCAGCAATTCTTATAGGAAATTTCATGCTGATCAGAGTTGGGAATAATCGTAATCATAATTATGATTACGATTACGATTATGATTGCATTTGTAATCACAGTTTTTATGTAATTATATTCGTAATTACAGTTTTTCTGTAGCTATATTAGTAATCACAACTTTTTTTGCGATTACGACTGTAATCTCAAGTTTTTAATGTGGTTTTGGCCATAAAACCGATATTCCCTATAAATAGGCCCGTTACCGCAGATTTTCCCCTGTAATTACAGTCATAATTTTTCCTGTTACTACAGCTGTAATCTTAGTTTTTCCTGTGATTACTGCCGTAATCTTAGTTTTTCCTGTGAATACAATCGTAATCATGTAACAGTTGTAATCGCACGACCATTGTGAAGGCTTTTCCTTCATCTGAACATCGGCGGACAGCGACAGAGTGAAAATTACGATTTCGCCGAGAAAACCACAACAAACACTACTTCATAGCCGCTTGCCAGCAGGTGAGTAGGTTTAAAGGTTGAAAATCTCATTTCCAATATTCTAATATGTAAACAATAATTGATTTAAAAAAATCTCGATATTTCAACATGAATTTTTCAACCTAGATTGGTAAGATTTGCCCACTGTGGGCCGTCCCAAGCTCTTCTCCGAAACTACCGTACCACGATTTACGAAATCATACTCATATTATAATTTATAAATTATTCTCATCGGCCTGGTATATGCCTATAATCTTGATACCACTTTTGATCAACCCCAGGGGAGAAAACTTAGAAGTCAAAACATCAAAAATTGGAGATCTCGAAAACTTTTTGAATAAAACGGTATTAAAAACACTCATACACAAACCCCTTCCTAATAATTGTTCGAAAGTAAATTGATATCACGTTTTCTTGCCTTCTATCTAGGCTTAAGGAAGCCAAAACGGCGATTGCAGAAATTCATTTAAATTTAATAAAAGATTCTATTTTGACAGTCGATACAAGAACTAAACTGAGGAATAAAATTGCGATAGCTACACTGCTCATGCAACTTGGCAAACATTTTTCTATACTTAATGCAATCAATAGTCATAACCGAGTAGCATGATATTGGGGAATCGGAATTTTAATGAAAATCGCATGCAAATATTAAAATTTATAGAAGTGAATTTTAAAAGCGCACTTGTCTGCCCCCCGCGGGTATGTGTGGTTGTGTCCTCGAGATTTGTAGAACTCCTCCGCATTGAACTTTAATGACGATCCTATGGTAACAAAATTAATTATAGAACTAAATACATGCGTTAGGAAAATTTTTGACACTTTTAATAAAATACATAGTAATAAAGCTGAACTTAAAGAGGGACAAAACCAGTCATGATTCACGCTTTAATGTTTGTGATGTGGGTTTTGATTGGATTTAGTGTTTATTTAACAAACTATATAAGTTAAAACTAATTCAGCAAGAAAAGTTTGGGATTCAGAATTTATGAGTTTGCAATCACAAATCCATTTATACGTCAAGCTTGTAATCTATGAAGCAAATGTAGGAACCATACTTGAATATTAATCAAAATAGTACTTCACAGACAACTCAGTATCGAAATCGTTTGGAAAAAACTGTGAAATGAAAAATATTAAAAATCACGAGGAAGATTTTATTTTGGAGGAAAAAACAATTTTGCAACCTCCAACTTGAATGTTTTTTGGTAGTGCGAAAAGCACAAAACGTCAGCCAAGTTGTGTGTGGCACATTGCTTATCCTCGTATCTGTAACATGAATATACAAATCATTGAAATATTTTAAATTATCTTATGATTCCATAGATACTATTGATACAATTGGGTTGAAATTGATATGAAATGTTCAAATCGTCTTTTCCCAACTACCCTCCGAATTTGAGCGAGATCGAACGACCAGGGCGTGAGAAAATAATGCTTGATAGAATTTACTTTTGCGCAGAGTAAAGTATTTATTTGTGATCGATGAAAATGATTGGGGATCATCTACACTATAATCCGCACATTCCCTGAAAATTTCATCAAAATCAGATAAAAACTGTGAAAATTAAGCTTGTTACTATTTGCGGACACACGACAGACAGACAGACACGGGTCGAAAGTTGTTGAGGTGCGGCTTAAGCCTTAAAAAAAAACTATTGCGCATACGCAAAACTAATATTGGGTGACACTCCAAGAATAATGGATCGTTTTTGATAAAATTTCAATTATTGCGAGGGTAACCTTCAGACAATTCCCGTACATGCAAACATGAATTATAGCCCTATTTTGCATTCTAGAATGTAGGTATTTACTGTTATATTTTGCGTTCAGTCATTTCGACTTGTATTTTGTTCCTCATCCAATTCTGTACGTCCATGTTACAATATGTGAGGAAGCTATACTGCCCACCCAACTTGGCTGACTTTTTTCTTTTTTTTTTTTCTTCAATTGAATCAATAAAAGGTTTGCTTGCTTTAGTGCGTCGGTTGTAATATGATAAACCAACCAGGCCGGGTTCGAGTCATCTGTCTTTAAACGAATCGGCTGCCTTTTTTATTGAAAGGATAACCACCAAAACTCAAACCGAACATGAAACCGGCTCGGAGGGTGAAACTGCCGGAAGGTTTTGGCGAACGAGGCGACTCGGGAGAATTCAACATAATTAAGAAACACTCGTGTAATATGCCACGAAGTTGCGGACTAGCGAGCAATTCTAAAGTTATCTAACCAGCTTCAGAAGTTGACCAACCTTTTACAGTCAAGGCCCCAGATCCGTGCATCTCGCCACGTACGTCTCTATCCCGTTAGCGAGGGACCCGCAGGTCGTCACAGGTTAGTTTTAAATTCATCTTCCCAAAATGACTCAGACTATCACATGGGTCACCAGGCTATTCTATTGTTGATATGCTAGCAAAATAGCCCCATACTTCAAGCAAGATAGTTAACAAGACCAATATACGAAATCCGGAAACAATGTCTGGTGTGAGAGGCTTCGTACTACTCTCCCAACATGTACTAAATTAGAAAAATAGATGATGAATTTTTAAGGGAATCATGAACCTCCTAGATTTGTTTTATTGTCAAGGAGTTATTAGATTATAATTATTCTCTTCCCATAAGAATGGTATGGTATCAACAAAAACAAATATCGCTTTTTCACTACCGAAGGTAGGGGAGCTTTGTATTCTTGTCAAAAAAATACTTGCCCTCCAAAATCGAAAAACTTGCTTTTTGCGTTTCAGAACCCATCAATTTTGGTTCCGTGTCTGTGTCAATTTTATTCCTTGTCACGCCCATTCTAAGTTTTTGTCTGAGTTTAATGAAATTTTCAGGAATTGTGCGAGTTAACCTTCTAGACGGTACCCTATGAATTTCATTGTCGTAGGATTAATAGTAGCGTGTGAGCATGAGCCAAGGTGAATTTCCTAGAAAGTTATCTTACCACTTCAACTCACGAATTTTTATTTTTTACATGCTCAATTATACATGTTTTTAGGGGTAATACTGGTAAGTTGAAGTGTAAAACTCGGTTATAACGGAGTTGGGGAGACCTGCAAGTGTTACCGTACGTAGAAATTGGCTCCAAACTCGTATTTTCATCCAGGGTAATTTTTCACGAAAACCCTCAATTTCATTGGAAAAAAAAAAAACATTCTTTTCAACCTTAAAGCACAATCCCCCCCCCCCCCTAATTAGCAAATGTAAAATTGACTATACCGTTAGAAAGCTGAAATTCTGAGGAAGTTTTCCCCGTGGAAATGCTTTTCCAACATATTTTCAAAATTTACTTTTTAGCCTTTCTTTTAGGTATCATGGGCTAAAGAAATATTGGTTTGGCATCAGGTAGATAGAAACTTTAACGCTCTTTCCAACGATGTCCTTATTTTTGAGTTTACAGTGATTCTAAGGGGAGTTATGGCCGTTTTAATGTCACGAGGTACAAAAGACGACAAAAATCTTGAAAATTGAATAAATCGAAAACAATGCATTTATAAAAATTTCTATGGGGGACTTGATTTTTGCGCATCCTTTGTGTAGACACCATGTATAAGTTCCTTCCTAGATGCTAAGCACTACAACAATGTAAGTAAACTTAAATTTTGTAGCTGTTATTATTTAAAATATAAAATATCAACAAGTTGAATGAAAACATAGTACTACTGTATCTCTATGTATATATATGTACAAGCATGTATATTGTAGTATGTTCCTCAAGTAATAATACACTGTGAATTGGAACTCAACATTATTAATGATTCAAACTATTCATAAAATTACAATACAACTTGAATCTCCCCAGTAATCAACTCTTCCAGGTAGTAACCAATAGTAATAGTAATTGGAGTGAAGCTCTATATTACCTACCTACTACATAGGAGATGCTACATGGAGATGCATATGCTTATACAGGGTGCGGCAGTGAGGACGGACGGTTTTAAAAAAATCATAAAATAGTTAATTTTTACTCAAAAACAAATTTATTGATGCAATCAGGTTCACAAGGAAATAGCGTTTGAGACAGTCGTGTGAAAAATCACATCAGGGATCAGGCATGTGGTGGCCGAAATCGTTGATGCAGTGCTAGAGGCGTTCTTGGAAGTTCGCGTAGACTCTCTCCAACATAGCGCTACGTTGAAATGATCACCAACTTCTTTTTCCCTGAATTACGACGACGACGTGTTCCAACCCGACGTGTGTGGTTCCAGCAGGATGGGGCGACCGCCCACACAGCCAGAGCATCAATGGACGTTATTTGCCCTCTCTTCCCTGGTCGCCTTATTTCCAGGTTTGGCAATGTCCATTGGCCACCCAGATTTATCCATATGCAATTTTTTCTTATGGGGACACCATAAGGCTAGAGTATACGAGAACAAGCCCCAAACTCTGGATGAATTGAAGGACGAAATTCGCGTGGAAGTCGCCCAGGTTGAGAGAGCTATGTTGGAGAGTACGCCCAAGAACACCTCCAGCACTGCATCAAAAATTTCGGCCACCACATGCCTGATGTGATTTTTCACACTTGACTGTCTCAAATGCTATTTCCTTGTGAACCTGATTGCATCAACAAATTTGTTTTTGAGTAAAAATTAACTATTTTATGATTTTTTTAAAACCATCCGTCCTCACTGCCGTACCCTGTATATGTTGCTGTAAGTATGCAGATAGGTATACATTTTTCAACAATAGTTAGGTACTCGTTTGTAAATAGAATAGCATCAGAAGAGGCCTCGAGAGGCGAAAACGCTTGAGAATAAAGAATTATAAAGAAAATTAAGGAAGGCGTCTCAATTCCCCCTCCCCCCTCCTTAACGAATTCAGTGATTCGTGTGGTGTATCTCTACCGATTTTCATGATTCTTATTTGGTTCGATTCCAATTTTATTCTAGTTGTGCAACAGACCTTGGGAATTACGGATTTACTGTCGAGGTGGAGGAGATAATTACTGATCTTTCAGGCGCTGCTCAAGCTACAAATCTTAATCCATTAAGAATTAGATATAGTTTTGGAACGATTGTCAGGAGTTTTAAATTTCATCATGAAATGGGGTGAATGGATGGGGTAAAACTAATAAATCGTGGTGTTTCAACAATTCTCGTCCGATTTTCGTGATTCTTTTATTGTTCAACTATGAATTCGGTCTAGTTTTGTATCGCATATCAGGAATTTCAAATTTAATTATGAAAGGCGGTGAATGGAGGGGGTAATAGTAATAAATCATGATGTTTAACTAATATCCTCAGATTTTCGTGATTCTTTCTTTTTTTTTTCTTCAATTAGGAATTCGGTCTAGTTTTGGAAGGTACGAGTATATCAAGAGTTTCAAATTGCATAATAGATTTTCGTGATCATTTTTTTTTTTTTTTTTTTTAAATTCAATTATCAATTTGGTCTTGTTTTGGAAATTACGTCAGGAGTTTAAATTTCAGAATTATAATAGGAATTCGCTGTGTGGAGGGAGTTGATGGGGGGGGGGGGGGGGTAAGTCCGAGAAGACATGAGATTTTTGTTTTTTCTCTTATTTTAACTCTCACCATAATTATATAGAATCCATATAAAATCCATGCATTACTGAGCAAGATGTTCTAGTTTTGGTTTCACACTCAAAATTACAGATGAGTACCTACTATGGAAATTTCAGCCAAGTTTGATGGGTAGTAGGGTGAGTTTCTTCACTTTTTGTGACATCGACAAAAAGCATTATTTGGGATAAAAATTATGAGTCAAAGTTACTGAAATAGAGCAATTTCAATAACTTTGTCTCGTAATTCGAAATGATGCTTTCTAATTGGCTACCATATAGGTAAAAGCCGATCTAGAAAGGGGCGACTCTTGAAAATATATTCAACCAGTGACTAGAATAATGAAATAATGATAAAATTAAAAAAAAAGCTTTCTGGGGCTCTTATCTTAACTATACGCAAAGGTTTTTCTTTTCAAAGTTATCATCACATTGATGGGATGCCATTTAGATAGATTAGCGAGACAACTACAATAGGATTGCAGATGTTTCTGGATTATGCAACGTTTTTCCTGCCGGCCAATGGGTCGGGCGTAAAAGTATTTGTTCACGACGCCTTAAAGCTGCCGAATAGATGGGTAGGAAGTCTAATAGATTGCAGCAACTTTGATTGGCTGCTCAGTTTTGAAAGAATTTTGCGGCAAGTACTTAGAGTCGTGTCCTCTCAGGTACCACAAGGACTATCTAATAAAAAGTGAAGAAAAGAGAGAGAAAAAACGTACTGTCGTGCAGCATAACTTTAGGTGCGACTTTTAGTAACTTTTCTTTCTCGACTATGTTCAAACTCGGACACTGTCTTGCGAATATTTCTAGTTGGAATATAATCAGTCACGTTTTATTATTTGTTATTTTAACGTTTTTGGAGATATTGCAATAACTCCATTTTTCACCAAAATTCGCTAAAATGAAAATAAATAATGACAATAAATAATTTATGAAGAATTTGAGAAGTGATAGTCTCTACCTAATCACATTTATTGAATATTTCAATACCCATATTTACGTAATAAGCGAATTGCCTTTGCTATTGCCTAAATTCGCATCTATGATCTTTTCAATGTTGTCAAATACTACAAAAAACATGAGTAGAAGGACCCCCTGGTGTTCTATTCTATCCTATTTCTATTGTATTTATATCCAATCTTTCGCCATCTTCTGGATGCGAGAAGTTATCAAAAGGTCGAAATCTCAATCTTATAAGAAATCGATCATCTTCCAGGTTGACCGAGGCGAGGGCTCGAGATGATTGGCGCTCTTCTGTTGCGTCGCGTGAGAACGCGTTCACCACGATTATTACTGGAGCGATAAAGCAACGTTCACACCCCCAAAGAAGAGGCCCCCGGAAACGGTTGCATCAACTCTGTTAACTCTTTCAGAGCTGTGACGATAAATGCCCAAGTCAATATTGGCCCACTGACGAATGGACGCTTTCATTCTTTAACACGTAGCACCATTCTAGAGCTAAAACAACTATGAAGCTCGTAATGGTTCCTATTGAACTGTTCGTCTTATTTTCCTTCCTTACCATACGTATAATACAAATTGATATATTGTTAAACACTGATTAGTTTGTTTTTATAAGATGAATCCATTCAAGTCTCTCAATAAAATCCACCATTTTTCTAAATGTGACAAATTTATCCTTTAGACGGTTTTTCTTTATGATACGGTTTGAGTCCTATTATATATGTATATATATATATATATATATATATATATATATATGTATATACATATATATATAGGGTGGAACCGGATAAGTGACGATAATTTGGGTGTGTTAGTCTGCATCAAAAATGTAGTAAAATGATGCCAACTGCATAATATTTTTATCTCAATCCGTACTCGAGACATGATTTTTTAACGGGTTTTTTCAGGAAAACCGTGTTTTTTCCTTTTAAACTCAGATTTCTCCACTTTGCCTTATTTTATTTTAACTTTTAACCTCATTTTCGGAATAAGCGTTAAATTTGCTATGAGAATAGTGTACTTGGGTTCTTAAAAAGTACCATCCAAAGACCTTCACATCAGCTCAAACATCGGGCAAATCTCGTGAAAACTGCTTCATCTAATACTCTTTCCAAAGGTATTGTCAATTTTACTTTTACTTTGTTATTTAGGGGGGACAATCATGATTTAATGTTGAAAAATGTGGGTTTTTCAATGAAATCGTTGGTTTTCTCGAAATACTCGTATTACCATCTATGAACCTACGAGTATGGGATCGGTTTCTACGTATTTTTTCACGCTGTATCGAATGGTAACGCTTGCAGATCTTTCCCACTACGCTGTAATCGAGTTTTACACTTTAATTAACTAGTTTTACTCCATAACACACAACATACATTTAATCGTAACAGACAAACTAAAAATTTGTGAGTTTAAGTGTAAAACTCGGTTATTGGAGTTGGAGAGATCTACAAATGTTACCATTCGATTCAGCGTGGAAAAATACATAGAAACCGACCCCATACTCGTAGGTTCATATAGGGTCATTTTTCAAGAAAACCATCGATTTCATTGAAAAACCCACATTCTTCAACATTAAAACATAATTTTCTCCCCTAAATAACAAAGTAAATGTAAAATTATCTATACCGTTGGAAAGAGTATTAGATGAAGCAGTTTTCACGAGATTTGCCAGATTGCAGGGTTTGTTTTGGAAGAGTAATAAAGATTTTCAGAAATTTGATTTTTTCAAAATCGAATATGTTTAAGCTGATGGGAAGATCTTCGGATGGTACTTTCAAGAACCCAAGTACACTATTCTTATAGGAAATTCAACGCTAATTCCGAAAATGAGGCCAAAAATTAAAATTAAACGAGGCAAAGTGGAGAAATTTTAGTTTAAAAGGAAAAAACACGGTTTTCCTGAAAAAAAAAAAAAAAAAAAAAAAGACCTTTAAAAAATCATACCTCGAGTACTGATTGTGATAAAAAATATCCGGCTGGCGGTATTTTACTACAATGTTTATGCAGACTAACACACACAAACTTTCGTCACTTATCTGGTTCCAGCATATATATATATATATATATTTATTATAATTTTTTTTTCATTTATTTCATTTTATTTTAATGGTTTTGTTTTACTGATATTACGACATAGAGTATAATCCCTGGCCATGAGGGGTACTAAATAAGCAAAAGTTTTTTTTTTTTTTTTTCTCGACCGTATGAATTCCATGAAATTCTTCGGAAAACTTTGGACAAGACAAAAATTTTGATAAAAATCACTTTTTTCCTCCAATATTTCCATTGTTTTCTAAGACCTAAGCTAATTGTTTTATAGCTGCAAGCTGTTGAGTACAGAAACCTAACTCCCAAACGGGGACTTTCAATGTTATTTCAATGGGTAGCAATCGTGTACAAACGTTTCATTCAAGACTTTTCATTGAACATATAGGATAAGTAAGGAAAGTGGAAAAGGACTTATAAGATACATAATCATATAATCATGAAACATTTTAAATAATTTTCTATGAGATTACGTGAATTTTAACAAATCTAGAACGCAAATAGGAAGGAATCTCAAGTATTTAACAAATCAAAACTTAGTTGAAACTTATAGTGATGTAGGTACTGCATACATACATACTAGACTTCAGAGTTCGTCAAGTGCATTACCATGGGAATTTTTCCGAAAATGTTGCTACTAAAAATGTTGGACCCTTTACCACAGCTACAATCCGCTAACTGAAAGATCGCCTAAAGGCAGTTCAGATCTATGGCTATTTCATCAAGTGTCTAATGAGCATTTAATTGCTCATTTAAATTGCACTCACATCTTCAGTCACACCAACGAAATTTCTCAAGAGTTTTCTGTTCTTCTTTAAACGCTAGCTCACAATGGATGCTATCGGTGCCTACAGAAATCCCCTTTTAATGACACTGAAACATTTGCGGTGGCATCCTGCCATTGTCAGGTGTAGATTGAAGTATTGGTAAATGAGCTCGCTCTTCAGGCGCCTGCTCTCCCTCTCAGTGGCTCAGAGGTGAAGCAACGACCGGCGTTCCTCAGGAAGCTCTACCGGCGAGGAGTGGGCAGTCATCTACTGTGGTAGATTGTTATGGGTATTAGCCGCCAAGGGTTGTGGAATGAAACGGAGTGCAATGTTTTCGAAGAACAACATTTTCATACTGAAAACGGGTCATAGTCCTTATCTTACCGAGTACGTACCACCGAACGAGAAAAGTTCTCATTTCACTGCACATCCATAATATGCACATGAAAAACAACCATCTACAAAACACCACCACTCTCTACTAAACCTATGCTGCGATCATTACATTTCAATAGTTCTTTCTTTTACGCTCATAGGCTGACAATTTGAACTTGTGTCAATCCGATTGTCAATTTAGAAATACAAATGATGTATTTTGATTACAAATAAATAAAGAGGTAACAACGTATATATATTCATACAGCGGTATGTTGTGTCATTTACGATAAAATACATGACGATTTGAAACTCCTCAAAATAATGAATTCTCTTCGTTTTTGTAGTTTTTAGGAAGAAACAAGGAATTTAAGAGTTTTCTCTCAAGAGAGTCTGGTAGAGTTTCTTAACATTCAACTTCATAAGAGAGAGGCTTTTTTTTAACTCCAAATCGAAGATTTTACCGATGCAGGCATCAAGTAAAGCTGGGGAAGCACTTGAACAAACCTCCTCCGTAACGTTCCTACGAAGCGATCCCCGATTGTACCTCCGCTGTACTCAGCTGATCAGGAAAGAGTCTATCATTTCAATCGTATCTCAATGACCCAAAGAGATTCCCTATTAAATTTCAACTTCCTAGGTGAACCGGAGAGAATTTAGTACATAGGTTCTACTATTTACTAGTACCCACTACTTGATAATATCCAACTATATAGTGCCTTCTTTTCTACAATCTCAACTACTTTACCTTCTTCCCAAGATCTACCTAATACCTACAATCATAACCAAGATTACTACTTCAACCAATTTACAAAAGTACTTAGCTGTTGATTTCTCTAGCAATGGATGATTATCGGTATCGCGCTACATCCGTTCCCCTCTCGAGTAACTCCCACGCATAACGTTTTTCGGTAATTAGGTCATTAAGCATGTTCATGCTAAAATTTCAAACATAAATTCTTCCGACATTTTCTTCGTGGAAATTAGTTTTGAGGTCCTCATACACGACTCCTGGGGTTTTAACACTCTTCAGAAGATACTAGTTGTTATTGTTATATGCTATATCGTTCAAGAGATAAACAATCCATTCGTTCACCAAAAAAATCAAGCTTTCCAAGAGAAAAGGTGAGTTAGTTGGACAGCATTTTAAAAGCTCATGGGCAAGTACGATATGGGAAAAACTGGCGTACAATTGTTAAATTCATATATTTATCAAAATGTTACTTTTAAAAGGTTTATCAATAATGAATTAGAACAATCAGAAATATGGGTGCAAAATTTTGCCAGAAACGTATTCAAATTTCATTAATATTGATGAAAACAGCAAATTTGGTTACATATTCTAAAATTGTATTGCATAGTAGAATGTTACTTAATGTTTTTTTTCGCCGTAATAAAGTACATTTATAAATTTCTGTGCGCACTATGTTCTCAAATTTCAAAATAATTTGACATAACTATACGGCAATAAATTACTAACATTGCTTATATATGGGCATACTACTGGGATTGCTTCCTACTTTTAACTTCCATTTGTCGATAACTCTTTTAGGGGGTTTTTCTGTTTTAATGACTTCTGAAAGAGAAATTTGGTGGAATTCACTGGGTGAATTCGTTGGGTAGAATTTTTTGGGCTGATTAAATTGAGCAAATTTAAGAAAATTCTGGAAAAAAGACTAAAAATGGCAAAAAACTGTTAAAATCAGTAAATTTATATTTTTTAGTACAATATTAGTTTGTATAGTTTATGATCTATGAACTGTAATATTAAAAAACGTACGCATAAAATTATGCTGGAAATGTCCTTGAATTTAATTATTATGCGCTAATAAAATCGATAAAAACAAAAAAATATGCTAAAAAATCTGCTTAAATTTCATTAATTTTTGCTAATATTATCGATAAAAATCTTATAAATCTTTGTTTGAATAGCAGATCAGTATTTGGCACGAGTTCTTTTTCCCCCAACCATTATAGTCACTCTATCTTCGAATACCTCCACATACATTTGTCCTCTATGAATATTAACATGGAATCAAGTTTTAGCGATGGATCCCCCGCCGAAAAGTGAGATGAAAGTAGCGCCAATAATTGTGATGATTTCCGCTTACAACCGAGTCGTTGCTAGGGATATGATACTTCGTCGTTTTTCATCCCACAAAATTCGTTGACCATTCGTTCGAAAGCTCTCGATTTATCCAACCATACTATATTAACTACTGCGAAGTGCGTGGCCAACAAGCTGAGTTATGAGCATGGTTATATGAATAATTGTTTACACACAGGTGATCATTCTCAATTATTGATATTGTGAACATGGTTGCAACCGCTTGTTAATTTCTGATGATTTCATTGAGCTGGTGTTTCGATTATGTGATTCACAGCAGGTGATCCGAATATTGCGAGAACGGTTTGATTTGTGAAGCGGTGGTTAAATCATTTTAATAGGTAATTTCTATACTTTACACTATAGGAAGCAAGAGCTCAATCGTCGTGATCATTTCTATAATAAAGTGAGAGCGAGGAGCTAAAACATGATTCCATGTTTTTTACATTTTAGCAGTCAGGCTCAAAGTAATAACATCCGCGGGGTCAAGGGGCGGAGCCCCTTGCGAGGCCCGAAGGGCCGAGTTTCTCATTAACTTAACTACATTTTACACAGAAAATCAATTATCGTAATGACTGGCTATTAACAAATTCAGAAAAAAAATTCCAAGAATCAGTGACTCATCTGTTTGCTAACACAATAAAAGCTCCCAGTTCGGGTGCAATACAGGGGGCGGCCGTCACTCAACCATCAGTTTCAAGAGAGCTACCACTCCATGGTAGTTAATCTTCTTATTCATGCCCTGACACTAATGAATGTTATCATTTCCGAACTAGGAGTAGAATGGGAGTTGACTACCACTTGCCGACAAATATGGGCGCTATCGCGATGTTCATGATAAATTATGCATTGTTGAAGAGTAAAGGGGTCTCCTCTTGCCCTCCACCACTTGTTTTTGCCTACTTTAGGGCAATAGTATTCACTCATTGTACATAACTGTACCTATTTCATTCTTTTAAGAGATGATTTTATTTTTTACTGTTATATAAAATATGTATCTACTTTGTAATTGTAGTTGTATAATACCTCTCTCTCTCTCTCTCTCTCACACACACACCCTCAATCTCTCTCCCTCCCCCCCTCCCTTTTTTTTTTGTTGGACTAGAATCTATAAGTTAGATGGAAACTAGCGTATGGAAGCTTAGATGAGGGAAAACAGCCGTACCACCCCAAAAGAGATAAATTACCTCATCTCACTGGTGTGACCTACCTATTTGTTCATGTGTGTACCCATTTTGTAGTGTCAACCCTTCATAAATGGAGGAGCTACCTATATCTATACCACTACTAACGAATAGTAGTTGTACAGCCCCATCTAGAATTTACAATAATTTTATTTTCATACGGTTGTGGTTGAACTAAAAGCTCCAGTCATGCAGCATGATCGTATGAGCGAATATTTGTAAAGTATCGTACTATATTTATGTTAAAAAGAATTAAATTTGAGCACTTTAAATGCAATGAAATTTATTACTATCAACGTTATGGCAAAAAACTTATTCTAAGTAGTAGTCAGCTATTCAAACATATTGGTGAGTACCTAATGCATATATTTTTGGTGAGAACTAACATACGAGAAAAAAAGTATCATGATTTCTCGGAAATCCCTTCCCCATTTAACCCCTTGACCGACAGTAAATATGACATACTTTCCAAAACTATATCGAATTCATAATGCAACAAAATAAGAATCACGAAAATCGGTTAAGTATTGTAGCCTGGGTAACGTCGACAAAAATCGTCGAAAAAACACGTTTTTTTAGCTATACTCCTTCCATTTCCCCTCTTCTATCTTGAAATTCCGTATTTCCGTGGTTGCTTAACTAAACTGAAATTGGGTTCGAATTAAGGAAAATTTTCGAAAATCAGTTGAGTATTGTGGCCTGGGCAGCGTCGACAAAATTTGTGCCACAAACTCTTTTCTTGAAGTTTGACCAATTTAATGTGCTCATCAAGTGCCGGCCAGCGAAATCATCATTTTATTTGGAAAGCTTGATTTTTTGTTGAAGGAACGGAATTTTCATCTCAATCCTAAGGAGATTTATCGTCAGGAAGGACACATATATATATATATATATATATATATATATATTTTATATATATATATATAGTTCGCATATATATATATATATATATATGGGCCTAGTGGACGCGCTCCTACCGAGCCACGTGTTTGGATCGTTCGATATATATATATAAATGTACATATACACATATGAAAAAGTGTTTAACTCTGGGATTCGTTTCGGAATGCCTCAAAATGGATTTCAATGAAGAAATTTTCCGGAAAAATTTATTTAAAAAATTCTGGAGCCATTACAATAGCTTCATTTTCAACAAAAATTCGCTCAAAACGAGTTTTTCGGGGTATAATGGTTCTCTTTTGACTGCTCTTCCCAAATGACCGGCTATCCCTAAATTTCCTTTTGGGTGCACGTTCTTCACTAATATAGCTACGATTTGAGGCAAAAACCATTTTTTTTTTTTTTTTTTTAATGTCGAAATTCGGAAAATTACTTTTTATAATTTTTAAACGCGTTTTTTGGAGTGAACAAAATTTGTTGTCAAAAAACTGAATACACCACTGGAAACAGCAGAATTTTGTCTGCCAAGAACACTAGAAACAAGATTTTTTCGGTTGGAAAGTAAGGGATATAAAATCCACTGAAATATACTGTCAATTTCTGTAAAGATCGGCTGTCTGTGGGAGGGCCAAAAAATTTTTTTTAAATACCTGAAATTTCGGGGGAACTTTTTTCTTACATATATGTACAAGTTGTGAGAAAATGGTCAATTTTGGAGAGAATTTATTATTGGAGCTTCCCGTTTAACATGGAATATATTAATGGTACATTCGTTTACGATTTTCAGCATCATTTTGTGCATTAATTTTTTATTGTTCTAGTTTATAGTTGATCAACTTTACTTGAGTGGATATTTCGCAAAAAAATATAAATTTCACCATTTTTAGCCTTTTTCTTTTAAGCACAGTTTTTAGAATTTAACCAATTTAATGTTCTCAATACACTGTTTTGAGTATACATTTGAGCACTTTGAGTGCAAAGAAATTGTTATTACCAGTTTTGTGCCAGAAAAACTCGTAATAAAATTCTGCAAGTCGAAGAAGATTTTGGATTTTTAGCTTTTTTGGTAGTTTTTTAAATAGTTTTTTCAATAATTATTAGGTATTTAAACTTGAGTACTTTTTTCAGCATAACTTTGTGCAAAAATTTTATAATGTTCTAGTTATTGTACTTTTACGCAAGGACTGTGTGTTGTAATATTTTTGAAACTAATTCTTCAGAACTCTTGCTGTTTGCGAACAATATTTTTGAACAACAATATTTTTGAAACTAATTCTTCAGAACTCTTGCTGTTTGCGAACAACCTGTGTTTTACAATGAATTAAATTCCTGTTTGAGTGACAGTATTTTTGTATCATCAACACTTGTGGTTTCTTCTAAATGTTTACATAGGTAACTAACTTCTTTCCAGTAATATAATTACAGAAACTGACGTGATAAGGGTTATTTGAAAGCGTAACTTAGTTACTCAAGTTATTTACAACTATTAGGTTGGTACTTACCTAATAGCATAAGTTCAGTTGTGTCGCATTCACGCCATCAAACAAGATCTATTGTGTTTTATAGACTCGAGTTGTAAATGTAGGTTTGAGTTTAACCTTCAAAATTGGTTATACCGAACCAGTGCCTAGGAAATGTCATAATGCCGGATATCCACTAAGAATAATGTTGCTACTGCAACATCTTGATTTGTACCTACTTAATATTGATTAAAGCTTCCTGACAAATGATAGCCATCTGAATAGCTCGCTGCAATGAGCACTTATTATGTTGTGTAAATGACAATAGTCTTTTATCACTATGCAACCCAACGGAATAGCTAATCGACGAGAGAGAATATGCATAATTATAATGAGGTTATTATAATCTTAGTGCTCAGTCAACTATACCTACTCAATCAGGTCAACAAGTTTTGGATAAGATAAACTCAGAATACTATGGTCTATAAGTCTATAAACTTTTTGTTTGTTAATGGTACCTACAGAAATCATTCATTTAGCAAATGCTAAAGGTCGTTCGAAAGGTATTAAACCATTATTCATATTACTTCATAGGTATTCGACATCGTTGTAATTATACCAATAAAAACTATAAGTGGAAAATGTTTTTATCCTAGCGTGTATAAACATGATAAATTTATAATAAACTTTTTGAAGAAATTCTGTGCAAAAATATGAAGACAACAAAACAAATCTATTCTTGTTCATGCCCTCCTACGTAAAAAGTACATACCGGGCCACCAAGGGTAGGTAAGTGTTCTTTTTAGGTGTTATCAAGTTAGATGAAATAGATGTTCGATTTTTTTTAGGCTTGTTTTCTTCGATTTATAGCAAGAATCTGCTTCAGCTTTTGACTAATTTCATTGGACTTTAGAGGGAAAGGTAGTATATGACTGCCTTCAAAATTATATTCTTTGGTTAATCGGAACGACCATTACAAACAACAACACAATAACCGCACATTTTTCCGCGTAGATTATTCTCAAATAAAAATATTTAATGATGATGACTAATGACATATAAACCGTTCAACCGAAATACTTTGAAGAGGCCGACCAAAACAAAAACAACCTGATAAGGCACCAAATTCAGATGTTAACTTTTTTTTTTTTAATATAATTTTAAATCTTTCTTTAATAGGCCTAGGAGCATCGCAAAATGTTTTTTAATATTTCAGGAATATTTATGTGTAACGATTTTATCTATCATCATCATCTACTTATCTCCCTCTCTCTCTTACATCTCTCTATTCTATTTTTTTAGGGTGATCCCAAAATCAAAATTTTTAGCAACTCTTCCTGTCAGAGCAGCTACCGCCGAGAGTACCTTTTCTTCTTTAAGGCGCCTGAAGACATGGCTTAGGGCTAATCTGGGCGAAGAAAGACTGACCGGGTTGGCACTTCTCAACGTCCATCGAGATATTTCAACTGACTCAGAATCTATTATAGTTAGATTTGCCAAAAAGAAACGGAGGCAAGAGATTGTTTTGTAGTCTAGGAACTGTCTATGTAACAGTACATGATTAAAGTAGTACCTCTCATGTTTATTTTATTTGTATAACAGTATTATTTACTCCTCTTTAGTAGTGCGTATTAAATTGAAAATTCATAATTTTCACAAATGCCGTCATTTCAATTCTATAGTGAGTATACAGGAGGGAAATATTTAGTATTATTTGGAAGAAAATAGGTAAATGAGAGAAGAGACCTAGGTTTATCTCAGATGTATGTATTTTTTTATCTCAATTGTAAGGAGAGATATCGTCGTGTGTGTGTGTGTGTGTGTGATTCCAGACGACGATACCTCTACTTACAATTGAGATAAAAATCCTGTTCATGCAACAAAAAATCAAGCTTCCCAAATGAAAGATGAGTCTATTGGTCAGCACGTTTTGAGCACATTCAATTAGTCAAATTTCTAAAAATGTGCTAAAAAATCACTAAAAATGCTAAAAACGGCCAAAAATCGTTAAATTTATAATTTTTATCATAGTATCAGTCAAAATATAACCATCAACGATTAACTAGATTAACTAATTGAAGAAAATTTGCTCATACGATCATGCTGCATGACTGGAACTTTATTGTTGGCTGATTTATATAATCGAGGGAAACAAATCTAAACTCCCATTTATTCTACACAGACTCAACCACCATTTCAGAGATTTATTAATAGCCTGAACCTAGAAGTGCCGAAGTCCAAATCCAGAGTGCAGCATATAATCAGGGGTATTGCTGGATAGTAAAAATGCGGACTAACAGCACGTACCTGATCTCACTCGACTACCAAGAGCTTTGGAATCTCCAAATCTTAATTGAATCATAAGCAAGTGATTTCAGAACTTTTAACCAAAATCTTTATTTACAAAGTAAACTTCTTGTCTTCGCAACTTCTTAGCACAAACACTCAGATCGAACTCATTTCTCGTGATTATTGATAGGTAGTACTCACGGCAGTGAAAAAGACTTGAATACTTTTGCATAGCTTCTAGAAATACGATTATTTTAGCGTGCCACTCCGTTCGGAAACGATGTCTACCTCCCCTGGTACACGCACATCGCACATACATTTCCGTAGCACATTCTTTCTTCTCAAAAGGAAATTTTCCAAAACGGTAAAAAAAAAAAAAAAAAAATACAGCAGTGGCGATAAGTTAATTTACGATACGAAATTATTCATACAGTGGTAGTTTAACCCGGTCGGCTTTTAAGTGGAGTGATCGTGGACTCTACCTTTGGAATATTTACAAACTTGGCTGTTCATTTCGTATAGCTTTCACCAAAGTAGCAAGTGACGCATCAATCATGCTGGCAATGCATCTTGAAAATCAATGAATACCACGTAGGTTGCACGATTCCGAAGGATCCCGCTTTTAGTTGACAGGGAGTCTTGTGTTCAAGTATCTATAGGCCTCGTGCATATCGATTCTAGCGCTGGCGGTGGCGGCTGGCGTAAGCTTCGGACGTACTTGGGTACAGGGGCGGATCTAGGTTGCAATGGGGGGGGGGGGGGGGGTCATCAAGGGGCCCGACAGAAAGGGGTTCCGGGGGTCCTCGACCAGAGAAATGTTGAAATTTGAAATAGAGGTGGTCTTTGAAGAATTTAAATAAGTAAAACTCGGCGCTCCGCGCCTCGCCAGGGGGCAAGCCCCCTGGACCCCGGTTACCTCTATTTACATACTTCGGACGAAATTATTGAAACAGAATGTGTTTGCGTTGTCGCGCAACCAAGTGACAACCAAACAAGCGTCATTGTTTACTATTCATTTACTATTCATGCTCATAACTCAGGTTGATGGCCACGCACTTCACAGTAGTTAACATAATATGGTTGGATAAATCAGGAGCTTTCCAACGAATGGTGAACGATTTCTGTGCGATTAAAATTGCGGAAGTTCCATTTCCCTACCAACGGCTCGGTTGTACGTGAAAATCATAAGAAAATTTACAAGCAGTTGCAATCATGTTGACAATATCAATTATTGAGAATGATCATCTGTGTGTAAACAATTGATTCAAATAACCATGCTCATAACTCAGGTTGATGGCCACGCACTTCGCAGTAGTTAACATAATATGGTTGGATAAATCAGGAGCTTTCCAACGAATGGTGAACGATTTCTGTGCGATTAAAATTGCGGAAGTTCCATTTCCCTACCAACGGCTCGGTTGTACGTGAAAATCATAAGAAAATTTACAAGCGGTTGCAATCATGTTGACAATATCAATTATTGAGAATGATCATCTGTGTGTAAACAATTGATTCAAATAACCATGCTCATAACTCAGGTTGATGGCCACGCACTTCGCAGTAGTTAACATAATATGGTTGGATAAATCAGGAGCTTTCCAACGAATGGTGAACGATTTCTGTGCGATTAAAATTGCGGAAGTTCCATTTCCCTACCAACGGCTCGGTTGTACGTGAAAATCATCACCGTCACACATTTCGTTACATCCCGCGTTCCATTTTCGGCTAGTTAGTCCATGGCTAAAACACATTCTGTGTTAATATAGGCGTATGCAAGAACTTAAAGTTAAATTAATCCCAAATTTGATTACAGTCACTGAGTTGAGCAGTAGTAATTCATTTGTCTGAGGTCGATCCTGAGTATAAGGTCAATTTTGGTGGGCGGTCCAGGGGCCCTTCCGGTAAATGTTGATGAACTGTAAGATTCTAAAATGCATTTCTAGGCTATCTGGTAACTCAATATGATGGATAAGATGAGATGAGGGATTTTTGTACTAATTTTCTGTCTTCTGTATATTTTCGCCTTTCTTTCTTCTCTCACCTCGTGGGATTTTATAATGATGTAATGATGTACTTGCGTTGCTTTCTTCTTTATAATGTATTCTTTATACTACATTGAATAACGTATTGTTCTTTGTGTAACCTTTTCTTCATCTGTTTCTCATTGTTCATTATGTACCTTTCACTATGTCTATTCTGTATATCTATATCTAATTCTTGTATGATTCGTTGCACTAGTTCTTTTCATTTAACGTACAGATTGTTTTTTCTTTCTCTCTTTCTGCTTAAATATTCTACCTTGATTACTTATGTGTTGTTTGAACTTTTGTACCGCCGGAAGGCTTTTACAAATAAACAATTTCATTTCATTTCATTTCATTTCATTTCATTTCAACTCAATATGATAAATTATGTTATGCAGGGCAAGCAAAAAACACAAAGCTTCCACTTGAAGACCCTTTTATTTTATTCAGTACAAAATGCTGGTGCGATCGCACACTGGGTTTTCGGAGCGTACGCACGAGATCGCATACGCACGAGATCGCGTACGCACGAGATCGCGTACGCACGAGATCGCGTACGCACGAGATCGCGTACGCACGAAATCGCAGACCGAGCTGAGATCGCATACTAAATAGGTACCCAGAATTTTGAGGGAGGGAGGTATGGATTAACAGTGTTCCAAGTTTAATCCACGTAAAAATATTGAACTTGTATCAATTTTAGGAATTAAACATTTGTACATTCACTTGTATGGTTCCTTTTACATCAAATATAAAACGCTGCAAATTATTACACAAAGGTTTATTATTTATGTATTAGACAGCCCTTCTACGTAGATCTCTGGTCCATAATTATTAAACGCCGCTTATAGTATACTTAGTATCGGAACTCGGAGCTTCGGACCTCACAAATGGATTCAATCCATTACAGCAGCGGAACCTCACAATTTTACGCTTTTTAATATAGTTGATAAACAAAACAATTTATTACCAAGTCATCTTTCCAACACATAAAAGTGTTACCTATACTGTATATTGATATCATTAAGGTAATTGGTCAAATTTCAAAAAATGTGCTGACAAAATCACTGAAAATGGCTAAGAATCTTTAAATTGATATTTTTTAGCATAACATTGGTCAAATAAAGTTTATCAACTATGAAATAGAACATTCAAAGATTTATGTACGAAATTATGCTAAAAACTTGAACTTCATCAAATTTTGTTTTAAAAAATCTATAAAATTGCAAAAAATAGCCTAAAATCCAAAATCTCTTTTTGAATAGAAGAGTATCTTTTAGAATAATACTTTTTTATTCTTTTAGAATAATACTTTTTTTTTTTTCATAAAATTAATAGCTAACATTTTCTTTTCACTCATAAATCTCCAATTTCTATACAACTTGAAATATACGAAAAAAAGACACTTTTTCACCTATTTTTGGCTCATAGCACCCATGAGAGTGGAGCGATCGAGCTGGAGAGAAGTTAGGACCAACTAGACCCCAAGTGGAGTCTATGTGCGAAAGAACAGATTTTTTAAGTCAATTCTAAGGCCTTTTATGGCCCGGACGGCGGACAGCGACGGGGGACGGCGGACGGACATTTCAAATTTGGATTCTACGCACCTTGAAACGTAAAGTGACAAAGTTTGAGGGGGGGTTATAAAAATTTTTTGCTATACGATCACATAGGCTTATTATTGGAAATAATAAACCAAAAGCAGATTCTTCACTCGCCAGCCACAGTAAATTTTAAATACCTGATGAGCATCTTGTATCGAATTAACTATCTGACAGACCAACTGTTGTGAGCCTCTTCCTCGGTGGTTCCACAAATGAACTAACAGATGCATCTTTCTGGCTTGCCGCGTCCATGCGTGCGAACCCTCTCGTGCAAAGAAACCGAGCACGTAGGCATCTGGTAGCCCGTTATGCTACGCTTTTCAGAGCTGAATAGAAGCGCGGGAATGCCCACACTCATTACTCAATGAATTAGTAACGTAATTCACCTAAGTATAGTCATAAGTGGGTCTAATTTTTAAAAATTTCTTCAATCATTGATTACCACCGAACCATATCCTTGAATATAAATTCCAGGGAGTCAGGGCTCTATAGGAATACCAGGGTGGTGGTGGTGGTTGGTCGTGAGATAAAAACGTTACCTTGGAGATGGAATTCATTAGTTATAGAATAAAACTAGTCTGTATTTTGCTCAATACATTAATAATATTTTGGGGTATTTTTGTGTTGAATAATGGTAGTGCAATCTTTTTTTTTATACAGTTTTTCAAAAATTTGGCTATGTAACTCTTTCACATTTTTGGATTTTCTATGTATGCTTACTGTACCTACACCACTACCCAAGTATTTTTTATGCAAGCATGCATTCCATACTTCCTCGTTGTGCTACACCCGTTGTCTCTCTGTTAGTGAAAAATTCGCAACACTCTTGTTGCTGTTGCATACAACGACCTTGTTTTTCGAATCTATGTGTGCCTACAGAGTTACTGCGAGCACGATGTGGGATACGTGTTGTTTTAATGGTACTCGTAGTGTTACGTCAAATATGATAATTTTCAAAAACTGATTTATTACAACCTATTCAAGTTGGGCGCATAATCGATTTTTTAAAATTTGTATGAATCTAAAAAAGGTTGTCTAGCCATGAACAAAGAATAACAATAAACATCTTGAAGTCTGTAAGAATGCCTATCTTAAGCGACTTCTTCAAAGGTATCTTCATCAAATTTTATTTTGGGTATTGTGACTTAACTTATCTTGTAAATTTTCATTCTAGCGTTTTAGAATTAGTTAGTGGCGAACTCGACGGGATTTCCTCTGCTGTTTCGCCGAGAAAAAAGAGAGAGAGAAAAAAAGCAATTGTTGGATTCTTGTTTTTCCAGGGTGTTATAGGAAAGGAACAGAAACAGAGGTAAGAGCGGCTGAAGAACGCCTAGTGTTATGAAAGAGACAATGAATCAAACCCGCAAGCCCAGACTCCTCACGCCTTGTCACGCCAACCAATCGATTACAGACGCTGTGACAACGCATAACGCCCCGAAAGTTTTGTCATTCCCGTTCTCATCAGCCTAATAACAATGAAAGAGAATAGATTATTAGGTCAATTAACTTCGTGGCTGATAATGACCTCCCTTTAGACCATTTACGTAACATTTTCGAGACGTGCGTTACGGCTCATATGATTTACACATAACTTAGCAACTAACTGGGCTCGCTCTAACAAGGTGCTCCTGAATAACACAAAAGCTTTTAAATGCAAGTACATCCAACCTACTTCAGCATGAGACCTCCGGCGGTAAAGCTGCTGATTTCGTAATGGAATTCTCGGGGGTTAAACAAATCAAAACCTGTTTTTCCGTAGTTTGAAACGTCAATATTACACAATGATCCAAAACCAGAGCCTTCCAAATGCCATATTGCCATTGCCCCACATATTTTGTTCAGCATAATGTGGAGAAAAACATAAACTCAGATTTGACCTCTGGCAAGTTAAGCTCCCTTTTCCCATGCTGATTAATTGGAAAAATATATCAGAATGATGTGTATAGTAGGTATGGTGTTTTCACAAGCTCGCATCTCAAAAATACAAACATCAAGTAGTCAACCCCTTAGTAAAAATTCAGATTAGTTGGACATATAGGTCAGAATGATATGTATAGTTTGGTGGTCTGGAGGCTCGACATTATCCCCCCGCCCACGTTCGTGCGGAATCTGGACGAGATGGCACAAGTTCCGCGTCACTCCGGTCTACTCTGAAAACTGCACACATTCAAGGAAGCCCCCGACGTGAGTACGAACTAAATCACTCGCGACGAAGTTGTGGACACTCATCTCAAAACGGAAGTTGGTGAAGAACGTTGTCCATTGCTTCGAAAAATAATGAGCTACAATGTTAAATCGATTCCGATGGTGAGTAACAAACAATAACAATAAGTTAGTGTTTGAGTAACGAGGATTTAATTGTTCCAACGATGTCCCCCGCACAGAAACGTAGGTGTGTTTACAGTTTAGGAATCAATAACCTTCAGTGTCGACCCAGGCGAGCTATGGGCGCCCACCTTCGTACACTAATTGTTTGCGAGTCTGATGACCATTCGAAAATCTGACGGCCGCGACTCACAGTTTTTAGATCCTAAGTGTTGGTAGAAAACGACCGAATCGATCAGAAACTGATAGCAAAGCGTGTCACGGATGCGTATTCACCTTCTCTGCGATGAGAACTGATGGAAATGAGCTTTATAGGAAAATTAAATCCATTTTGAAGTGTAATGGTCTTTATTACTGAAGTTAGTTTAACATAATGATTAACAAAAGTTGTTCAGCCGAGACCTCCGTGGAGCGCAGGCGTTTTTGTTAACCGCTGCGTGATTTAATTAATGAAAGTTCCAGTCGTGCAGCATGATCGTATGAGCGAATTTTCGGATTGTATAATGTTAAATTTTTTTGAAATTTGAGTGCAAGGAAATTATTAAAAATATTTTTTTGCCATAAAATAATAGTTAATAATTTCCTTGCGCTCAAATTTCAAAACAATTTAACATTATAAAATACGATAATTCGCTCATGCTGGATGACTGGAACTTTTTTGTTTCATGTAAGTAATTAACTGTAATGCGATTACTCCCCCCCCCCCCCACACACAATTCTTTATCGAAATTAATTCTATAAATTGATCAATTAAGTTGTGGTCTATATCGCCTCGTTCCGAATTCTAATGGCAACGTTATATATATTCCGAGCCATCGACTATCCCTGCTTGCTCTGGCTAACTTTATTCCTCTCAGAAGTATTTACTGTACGAGAGTCTGCATATGATTATATGGCTACAGGATCGATTCGAACTTAATTGCAAACCACGATCATGGTTCGTAAATCCAAATATTATTAGATATCACTCATAGGGGAGTGATATCTTTCAAAAATAGAGATTAGAATCTTAACTTGAAGAACCTCTGAACGTATAGTAGCTGCCAAACTGCTGGGCCCATCCGCTTGAAATGGGTGGCGCAAATCATTCGGGAATGTGGAGTAATATTCGGGAAAAAAGATCCTGCGCCATTTATTAGCTGTTGTTCACTGATTTATGGTCTGAAGACAGTTACTCGGATGCTAACTAATTGATCCACGGATAAATCTAGAATTAAAAATCGATGGTGGAACAGTGAAAAACACTGACTCGCGGTCGTTACCTACATCCTGTGTTACTGGACTCAGGAGGTAACTCTTGTTGGTGGAAGTGGCCGTTAGGGGACGGACCCTTAGTGTGACTTTTACACCAGAGATAGCGCGCTACGAGACTCTACTCGAAATCGGGCGCTACTGGACCACCGAGTAACAGACCATCAGCGCAAATTTCATCGAGAGTAGGTATTTTTATCAATAATTCTACATAACAAATTGAACGGGCTCTTAAATTTTGACTTCCCTACTACCAAGGGAAGAAAAGTTTTGTTTCAATGCGGTATATTGAAAAAAATGTCCTCCGAACTAAGCTTTTTTAAAATTATTTTCAATAATGAACCTTTTTTTTTCAGTAATGGGATAATAATTCCATACGTCTACCGTGTTTTATATGCACCGAACTTCCTAATAGCTAGAACTATGTAGAAAGCAGCTGAAAACAGAGGAATCGATGCTGCATTAATCCATAGTTCGAGAATTATATACTTATATGTAATTATATACTTAGGTACCTACCTACTTTTGCCAAAGCCCGAAGAACCCGATTGAACCAGGTTCCCAGATGAAACAGTTTAATTAGCCGTAAAGCTGTTTCCTTAGTTCTGCAAACTGCAACCGTTTATCAAATTTTATTTAATAGCTTTAAACTCATAAAAAATGTAGTTATACATAGTAAAGTGTCTCTTTCCTAGAAGGAACAAAAGGTATCTTCATAATTTTTTCGTTTGATTTAGATGAAAATCAGTTCAGTGAATCACATGAGATTACCTGAAGCAATGTAGGATCATCCTTTCACGATCCAGAAGAATTTAAGGGTTGAATGTAAGTACCTAATAAAATTGACTTCTGCTGATTTAGCTCAATCCCATTCGGTTTTCCAGTTATGAGGTTCTATGCACGTGTAATGCCTTCATACATAGACCAGTGATCAACGAAAAGAGACAGTTTGTAAATGAGAAATAATACCTAAAACTTTTTTGTTATCATTTCGGAAGTTCGTTTACTTCCTCTCTTATCATGTTTACGCGTAGGTACGAAATGTTATCGCGAACAACTGGGAGAAAATGAACAGTCGGGGAAAATGAAGACCCGGTTATCACGAAGAAACGTAAGATTGAGACCATTTTCAAGACATCTACGTTTTACTAAAATCAAACAGATGGATACGGCAGCAGAAACTGCAAACGAAAAACCAGACAAAAGTCCACCAGTATTCATAACTAATTTAAAAAATGTCATCGCTCTCGACGCCGAAATCAAAACACGGTGCCAAGATTCCTTTCTAATTCCTTTCTAATCCAATAAGCTCAAATTTAATATAAATTCAGTAGAAGACTATCGGAAGGTAGTGAATATCCTTCAAAGATCCGAAGCTCAGTTCCACACATTCGCAAACAGAACGAAACTTCAAAGTTGTTATAATGAGTCTACATTATATAACTCACATGTACAGAAACAACTATGGCAGAATTGAAACTAAATATTAGAACCTCTTGAAACTCATACGGTGGATACAGCTTTCGTACAAGTACGCAACCACGAGAGACATTTTATGTCTTTGCGCCCCCTTTCCCCTTCCTATAAAACCCCGTATTGTATTCTAGAGCCACTCAGCTGATCTGGGATCGGTCAGTTGTGTTCAGAAGTCCCTCAAGGGCCCACATACCAAATCTCAGAATCGTGGGATCATTAGGGAAAAAACTGGATTCTAGATCCACTCAGCTGATCTGGGATCGGTCAGTTGTGTTCAGAAGTCCCTCAAGGGCCCACATACCAAATCTCAGAATCGTGGTATCATTAAAGAAAAAACTGGATTCTAGAGCCACTCAGCTGATCTGGGATCGGTCAGTTGTGTTCAGAAGTCCCTCAAGGGCCCACATACCAAATCTCAGAATCGTGGGATCATTAAAGAAAAAACTGGATTCTAGAGCCACTCAGCTGATCTGGGATCGGTCAGTTGTGTTCAGAAGTCCCTCAAGGGCCCACATACCAAATCTCAGAATCGTGGTATCATTAAAGAAAAAACTGGATTCTAGAGCCACTCAGCTGATCTGGGATCGGTCAGTTGTGTTCAGAAGTCCCTCAAGGGCCCACATACCAAATCTCAGAATCGTGGGATCATTAGGGAATCTCCGCGTAACGCTCTCCGCGTGACGCTCCCCCGCGTGATGCTCCCCCGCGTGACGCTTTTTCATTTATGTGCCATAGTAAAGACATAAAATGTCAATATTAATTTTAAGGCAAACAACGTATTCTGAATTACAATCTGATATTCAAATATAGGTTTGAATTTTAAGTGCATTTTCAGCATAATTTTGTACATAAAAATTTTGAATGTTCTATTTCATAGTTAATAAACTTTATTTGAGCAATATTCTGGCAAAATATATAAACTTAACGATTTTTATCCGTTTTTAGCCATTTTTAGTGATTTTTTAGTACATTTTCTGAAATTTGACCAATTTAATGTGCTCAAAAAGTGCTGGCCAACGAACTCATCCTATCGTTTGGAAATCTTGATTTTTTGGCGCAAGAACGGTTTTTTAATCTTAATCCTAAGGCACTGCGATTGATATAGAGCGAGAGCGGCCTAGGTATGCTTCTGAGGATTTGCGGCGAATGGCAGCAGAGGAGGCGGAAGCAGTGCGTAATGGGGTACGCAATATTAATGTTTTCTTGCAAGCCCGTTTTCCCATGCGCACGCTTTCTGCCATTCAATCTCTTCGCCTGAGGCCCCACTACAAGCAGCTTGTCCAGGATGCAATCCTGGCAAATAGCAGTGGGGCCTCTCCCGCATCTCCGGCAGACGTGGGACAACAGCCCGCCATTCAGCAATCCTCCCCCGTGACCTCCGGTCTTCTTTCAGACTTGAAGACTGAAGTATTGAGGCTCGGGGAGCAGGTAGGCAATATTGTTGGTTATGAGAGTGCCTACCTGCAGGATCTGGCGAGGCGGGCTGTTGAGGGGCCAAATAGCTTGGAGGACGAGGTCGCGGCCTATGTGCAGAGGATCTTCCCGCAGGTTGAGGAAGCGACCGTGGCGAGGCACCAGGGAGAAGTTCCCCCTAATGTGGTGCCTCGTGGAGGTCGCAGAGCAGCTAAGCAAGCGAGGAGGCGGGAATACCAGCGTGTCCAGAGATTGTGGAGGAAGCATCCGGCTCGTGCAGCTGCAGAGGTACTGGAGGGAGCTGGGGAAGAACAAGTAATGCCCCCCCTCCGGGAGTTTTTGGATTACTGGGAGCCACTTATGAGTGCTCCCAGCCACAACTCTTGTGAGCCAGTGGTACCCCCAGCTTCCACCAGGGACTCCTTACGCAGCATCATGTGCACGCCGGTGCTTCATGACGAGGCACATAAGTGCCGTGTCAAAAACTCCACTTCTGCTGGACCCGATGGTATTTCTGCCCGACGCTGGAATAAAGCTCCAAAGAATGTTAAGCTGCTCATCCTCAACCTGTTGCTACTATCTGGAAGACCCCCGAAAGCGTTGACCCGTGCCCGGACAATTTTCATCCCAAAGAAAGGGGGAAGTGGGCCTGGAGGCTACCGTCCAATTTCTATTTCGTCGGTGGTCTTCCGCCACTTCCAAAAGGTTCTGGCATCTCGCCTCCAAGTGGCTGGTGTCATAGGTGACGTCCAGAGAGCATTTCGGCCAGCAGATGGCACAGCGGAGAATCTAACAGTTCTCCAAACTGTCATTTCGCTGGCCCGTATCAAGAAACGGCAGCTCCATCTTGCCACTCTGGACGTCGCTAAGGCCTTTGACACAGTTAGCCACTTTGCCCTGACCGATTGTCTTCGTGGTGTCGGGGCACCTGCTTGTTTAATCGAGTATGTTGCCTGTCTGTACCACGAAGGCGTGACGGTCCTCGAGGCACAAGGTGAGATGTCAGGGGATGTTGTTATAGGGCGCGGGGTACGCCAGGGGGATCCTCTGTCGCCACTCCTCTTCAACCTGGTCGTGGATACGGCCTTGGGTAAGCTGCCAGCTGAAATAGGGTTTGATCTCGCCCCTGGGGTGCGAGTAGGTGCATTAGCTTTTGCTGATGATGTCATCCTACTCGCAGAAACCCGTGAGGGCTTGCAGATCTCCCTCAACGCATTTGCTGAGCAGCTAGCCAGGTGTGGTTTGGTGGTCAACCCAGCTAAGTGTGGGTCGGTCTCCTTGGTCCCGTCCGGTCGCCAGCATAAGGTGAAGGTAGTGGATGAGGAGTGTTTTGTCTTAGGACAAACTTCCATCCCTGCCCGATCCGTGTTGGAGGTCTGGCGGTACCTTGGGGTCGACTTCATGGGTGTGGCCACTATAGCCGCAAGCCGTGTGGACCTTGGTGGAGCATTAGCTCGTGTCACCAAGGCTCCATTGAAGCCACAGCAGAAGCTGCGCCTCCTTCGCACGTACTTACTGCCAAAGCTAACCTATGGGTTAGTCTTTGGCAGGCTTACTGCGGGGAGGCTGCTAGAGTTAGATCGTGAAGTTCGCTCTGCTGTGCGCTCTTGGCTAGGCTTTCCACCTGGTGTCCCAAGTGCTTACATCCACGCACCGGTCAAGGCCGGTGGGCTCGGTATTGTCTCTCTTTCTGCCAGCATCCCATCTTTACGCCGCCAGCGCCTGCTTGCCCTTAGGGGCTCGAGCTGGGAGGTCGCCCGCACTGCTGCTGACCTGGACTTTGTCCGGCAGCAGTTGTTGTGGTGCGATCGAGCAACACCAACTGCTCCAAAACCCAGCTCATCTGCTGAGTTCGCTGCTGCACTGCATGAGTCAGTAGATGGTAAAGAACTCCGACAGTGCTCTGAATCCCCCATTTCTACCCAGTGGGTGGAATGGGCTTCAGAGGGCATTGGGGCCCGCGACTATCGTCATTTTCACGCCGTCCGGGTGGCTACGTTAGCCACCTCGGTGAGGTGTTCGAGGAGTAGTCGCGGGACAGTAGACACCCTTTGCCGTGCCTGTCGGGGTAAAAATGAGAATCTTTATCATGTAGTGCAGCAGTGTCCTCGTACTCACGGTGGCCGCATTTTACGTCACGATGCGGTTGCCAAGCAGATAGCAGGTGCTTTGTCATCTAGCGGTTGGGATGTCGAAAGGGAGAGACTATACCACATACCGAGTGACCGGGGCAAGAAGCCAGATATCGTTGCGATCAAGCCCGATGGGTCTGCCATAATCCTGGATGTCCAGGTTGTCAGTGGCAGCGTGGACATGGAGCAGACCTGGCGGGCTAAGAAAAGTAAATATGATAGAAGTGATCTGCGACAAGCGATATCTGAGCTAAAAGGAGTGGCGCCTAATAACATCAAGGTCATGGCCGCGACCGTCTCATGGCGCGGGGTGTGGTGCGGGAAAAGTGCCACGGAGCTTCTCGAGTTGGGCATCTCGGCAGGAGTGCTCCGTGGTATCACCACCCGCGTCCTTCGGGGCTCTTACCTTAATTGGTGGTCATTCTATAGGGGCACTTCCTTTCATCCCATTCTTCCTCCTCGTCCTGCAACTTCCCTTATCCCTAGAGCCGGCGTCGGGTAAACCTGGGCGTCCTCCCCACTTTTTTATTTTATTTGTTTATTTTTCAATTTAATGGTGTGCCCCCTCCGCCTTTGAGGGGAGTTTTGTAAAAAAAAAAAAAAAAAAAAAAAAAAAAATGTGTGTGTGTGTGTGTGTGTGTGTTTTGTGTGTGTGTTCGTGTGTCATTCCAGACGATAATCTCCTTAGGATTGAGATAAACATTCCGTTCTTGCGCCATCAAATCAAGATTTTCAGAAGAAAGGATGAGTTCGTTCGCCAGCACTTTTGGAGCTCATCGAATTGGTCAAATTTCAAAAAATGTGCTTAAAAAATCACAAAAATGGCTAAAATGGCTAAAAATCGTTAAATTTATGTTTTTAGCAGAATGCTGCTGAAATAAAGTTTATTAACTATAAAATAGAACATTCAAAAGTTTATGTACAAAGTTACGCTGAAATAAATAGATTTCAATAAAATTTGCTTAAAATAATCGATAATAACACCAAAAAAGCTAAAAATCCAAAACCTCTTTATTGAAAGCAGGTTATTATTTAGAATAAGTTTTTTACCTTAAAATGGATAGTTAACTATTTCCTTGCACTCAAAAAGCTCAAATTTCAAAACAATTTAACATTATTCTATGCGATAATTTACGTAAGTTCGCTCGTACGATCATGCTGTATGACAGGAACTTTTTCAACTTTTTATAAGTACATTTTGAGCCAATTTTCGGATCACACCGTGATAAGTTAGCAATTGTTTTGGCAAGGCAGACAACAGATCTATTTCTCAGAGGGGACTAAATTTTCAAAATATATTATCAAACCTTCTACAAAGATTAACACTAATTTTCGTCCTCGGGTTCAGGACTAACAGAGATGACCGCAGAGGCGTAGAGCTTGCTTAAGTATTAAGGCAGATTCGGATTATGCAAGGCGATACAACAGGAACTGACCTGGAATCCCAACCTGTGCTCAATCAGAGACCAGCCTCCGAGAATTGAGGCCTGGAGGGCAGTAAACACGAACCAACGTTTATTGATTTTGAATTTTAAATTTAAAATTGCCCATAATTGACCGAATTTCCGAGTTCGGCTGCGTGTTTCAAAGTTTTCTTGGCGATCTCGTCACACGGCTGCCCCCTCAGTTTTATTCAGCACATGTTT
This sequence comes from Adelphocoris suturalis, assembly GCA_030762985.1. Taxonomy (NCBI): domain Eukaryota; kingdom Metazoa; phylum Arthropoda; class Insecta; order Hemiptera; family Miridae; genus Adelphocoris; species Adelphocoris suturalis. Next base: position 37,482,325 of record CM061051.1, read on the forward strand.
GGCCTCAATAATTAGAATTGAAGGGCCTAATTTAATGTTATCCACATCTTTTCTTCGAAAATTCTCTCTATTAGTCATGCTGCATGACTGAGCTTACAGGTTTACGTTTGTAATAGGTTTGTTGTTAAAACTGATGTTACCTACAAGGTTATAATGCCGGTAAATCTTCTATGACGGACTGTCTGGAACACCACAAAAACAACAAGCCCTTCCACAACAAATATTTACCAAACTAACGTATCTAGGAAAACAAAAGGCAGGTGAAATAAAGACTGTGAAACACAGTAAATGCACTGGAAATCACAGCGAGCAATGAACATTTTGAAAGGCTGAAGGAGCTATCGCTCGTTGTTAGCCCGCACTTTGGCAGGACCGCTTCAAGGATCCCACTACTCCACTGTGCACATATGTTCATACATAGTTACGTTGCTTCGAATTAGGCGCGTTATTCCCTGTTCTTGACATCACCGTGTTCGGCAACCCTCAAAACCTAAGATACCGATCTTAACTTTACACACACACAAAAGTCAACTTAGATAGCCCAATTTTCCCATGTTGTCTTGATATTTCCCAATTTCCTTATTCTCATTTAACTGTCCAACTCGTGCGTAGGTATTTGGAAATATACGATTTGACGGGAATTCCCCTATCAAGATTGAACAAATCCTAAAGCAGGGTTCTACAAATAAGTGATTACTCATCAGTGAGAAGTTGAAACGACGGTTACTAATTTACTTTTGATCACTTCTTACTTTATTTCAACGGCACATACCAAACACCCTCGCTGGGCTGCAAATTCAATTTATCGCTAAATTTAGCCTAGGGTGGAGGGACCAGTGTTTGACAAGGACCATCGAAGGAGTGATCGACATATCACCAAAAAGTTTAAATAATAAGGCATAAAAGTGTTTTACGGGCTTGATCCTTTTGAATTTTGAGACAAAATACCTTCTCAGTAAAGTATAAATGCGGGAAAAGGTTTCAAGCGGGTTTTGTGAAATCTGGAGAAGGTTACCCTACTCGTGTTGTCATTTCTTTGGTACTGTTTCTTGTGATTTCACTGAGGAGGTAAGTGTTTTATTTTGCTACACCATGCCCTTCAAATTTTCAAATTCGATTGTTCCTATGGCTTTTCTCAATCAGTTTTTCATGTAGATAGCATTTATGCTATCACTTTTCGGACATGATGTGAAAATGTAAAATGTCAATACTAGTCCCCAAACTATCCTACCCTCAGTGATTGACAGATGGCTACCCTCTCTACTCACAAGCTGCTAATTTACCGTTAGAAACGAATCGTACCTATGGTATTGAGAAAACATTGTATTTACAACTTTTTCTTTATGAATACTCATATTAATTTTATATTTAGATTAATAAAACTAAGTTCAAATGCTCAGGTTATTTATAAAATGTTGAAATAAATGTTTTGTTCATAAACGGAATCATTTATTGCAGAAGAACTGCTGTGTCAATCATAGGGTGTCAATCACAGTTGCAACCGAAACTTTGGCTGTCAAATACTGGATCAAAAATGGATTTCGAAAAACAGAATTTTTGATGTTTTGTGTTGTTTTGTTTGTTTGAGGGACCAGTGTTTGACAAGGACCCAGTGATCGACATATCACCAAAAAGTTTAAATAATAAGGCATAAAAGTGTTTTACGGGCTTGATCCTTTTGAATTATGAGACAAAATACCTTCTCAATAAAGTATAAAGGTGGGAAAAGGTTTCAGGCGGGTTTTGTGAAATCTGGAGAAGGTTACCCTACTCGTGTTGTCATTTCTTTGGTACTGTTTCTTGTGATTTTGCTGAGGAGGTAAGTGTTTTATTTTCTTCACCATGCCCTTCTAATTTTCAAATTCGATTGTTCCTATGGCTTTTCTCAATCAGTTTTTCATGTAGATAGCATTTATGCTACCATTTTCTAGAAATAATCAAAGATAACATGTGAAAATGTAAAATGTCAATTACTAGTCCCCAAACTGATACTACCCTCAGTGGTTGACAGATGCTACCCTCTCTATTCGTTCTCTATTTTTTTATACTTATATAAATACATACTTATCAACTCACTAGCTGCCAGTTTACCGTTAGAAACGAATCGTACCTATGGTATTGAGAAAACATTGTGTTTTCAACTTTGTCTGTATGAATACCCACTCATATTAATTTTATATTTAGATTAATAAAACTAAGTTCAAATGCTCAGGACATTTATAAAATGTTGAAATAAATGTTTTGTTCATAAACGGAATAATTTATTGCAGAAGAACCGCTGTGTCAATCATAGGGTGTCAATCACAGGTGCAACCGAAACTTAGGCTGTCAAATACTGGATCAAAAATAGATTTCGAAAAACAGAATTTTTGATGTTTTGTGGCTTCAATTAGTGGTTTTTTCAAAACTAAGCAGTTTTAGGACATCCTGGTAAGATTCAAGTTTGAACAAACGAAAAAACATAAATTAATTGCTTGTCAAAGTTAAAATTTCTATTAAGGTGTCAAACACTGTCTCCACAACCCTAGATCTATAATATGCTCAAACCATAGGAAGCAAAGGAGACTTTTCATATAATTTTAAAAGCTACCTACTTGGCTTCTGGCAGGCTGGTAAAGCGAGTGATAGTGTTGGTGATAGAGGAGATATTAAGTGAAAACACTGGAAGTTTTACTGACTTCAGGGGTCGATTCTACAACCAAACTCCAACAATAAATTCCTCTTTTTTTTCGAGTCATTTTTTCGTGTTTTCTACCTTATGACATCAAAACGGCCGTTTCTCCCCTTAGGGTCACTCTAAAGTCAAGAATAAGGATACCGTTCGAACGAGCTATCAATTCTCTATCCCTCTCATTCCAAACCAATCTTTTTTAAGCCGATTTAATACGTTAAAAAAAGACTAAAATGCAAATTTAGACAATTTTTCCTGAATTTCATTTTTTCCATTTGTTTTTCTGCTCTTAATACGTACTATATTTCAGAGAGCGTGGAATTTCACCTTTTCAACGGTATAGTCAATTTTACTTTTACAATTAACGGAAAAAATTAGGTTTTAATGTTGAACAACTGGGGGTTTTTTTTTTTTCCATTGGAATCAAGGGTTTTCTTGAAAAATGACTCTCTATGAACCTACTAGTTTAGGGTCGGTTTCTACCAATTATTTTACGCTCACTCGAATAACACTTGGAGATCTATCCAGCTCCGTTATAACCGTGTTTTACGCTTGACCAAATTTGTTTAACCTCTAAACGCACTTGAAATTGAGCAGAACAAATAATGTAAAAATATGTGAGTTAAAGATTTCATATGAAGCACACAAAATCTTTAATATTAAATTACTCTAAATAAAGCGTATAAAAAAGTCTATGAGAATTTTTTTGTTAGAAACTAGTTGTAAAACCGACCCCTGAAGTCGATTTCTTGAGCACTTGAGACGAATCCGCAATCCACTGTATAATGTTTCGTACCTACATATACTTGCTACTTGTTGAATGAATAATGATGTGTCTTCTTCTTCCATCCATTTTACCAAATTTTGAGATTTGTAGAAGAATGCAATAACATTCAAAAAATGTCAATTTTTACGGTTCATTTAATAAAGTTCCAGTCATGATCCATTTGGAGCACGATCAAATGAGCAAATTTTCTTAATTTTGCATTTTATATATTTTTCAATTTGAGCACTTTGTGTGAGAAGAAATTGTTGACCATCAACTTTATCAGGATTTTTAAATTTTTTTGCACCCTTCAAAGATTTGGTAGTATATTTCAATGAAATATAAGCACATTTTTCGGTAGAAATTTGTACATAAATTTGTTAATGTTCTTGTTCGCATTTAATATTACTTTGATGAATATTATTCTATTAAAAAAGTAAATGTAACAACGTATAGCCAACTTATAGCCGTTTTTATGTCGTTTTTATTGATTTGTTAGCACATTTTTTGACATTTGAGCAATTTACTGTGATCAAAAAATGTTTTCAAACAAACTCATCCTTTCATTTGAAATACTTAATTTTTTGGCGCAAGAACAAATTTTTAAACTCAATCCTAAGGAGAGTTGTCGTCTGGAATGACACACACACACTTTTATTTACTTCTAAGAAAATTCGCTAAAACAACAATAGCATCCAAGTAAAAGTCATGCAAGGAAAGAAGTGTGATGCTTCGCGCCATACATCTTGCAGAAATTCCACCGTGTACTACCATCTATTCCTCGATTACCTATACAATCAGCTATATACAGTATACAGCTGCTATACAATCGTGAAAACTATTGAGCCCCGAATGCATGTCAACTTCTAACATTTAATACATTGAATCTCATTGTATCATAATATTGCAACGTTTTACAGAATGAAATGTTTCAACTTTGGAATACTCTTGAATAATCGGTTTGTAAGGTCTTAGGATCATAAATTGAGTGTTTCTATACTCGATTATTGATCCCATGAAATTACTGGGTCGATTTCTCTTCAATCTCCGTTCGACTTTTCGATGAGCCAATCGCTGAGGCTTAGCCGCCGTTTCGCCATAGAGAAAACCTGTTACTAACGCGAGTACCCATCAATTTTTGTCTGAACAATGCCTTGGGTGAATCAAGAATGCGGATTACCTATTACCACTCCCCAATATCAGTTGGATACCAACGCGATATGAAAAAACCAACACTTAACATCAATCAATCAACCAAATACTTGTTCATTGATTTGAAAGTTACAATTTCCAAGTGACCAGAGTTAGTTAATATTTTTTGGTGTAGACCTTTTCAAGCCTGCCAACCGGGAAAAAACTTATTTTGAAAGTATTGGATTCCATATCCCTACTATTTTGCTTCCGAGTCTATCTAAAGGTAACGGAAGCATTATTTTCACTTTCGGAAGAAAAAAAATGTTGGTCTCCAAAATCAAAATTTCCACTCGCATTTCACGTTTTAGATCATTCTGAACTACTTTGGTTCCGTGTCTGTCTGTCTGTGTGTGTGTGTTTTGTAAAAAAAAAGTGTATGTGTGTGTCTGTCTGTCTTGTGTCCGCAAATCCTTGTAACAAGCTTATTTTCCACAGTTTTCATCGGATTCGGATGAAATGTTCAGGGAATGTGCGGGCTAGGAGGTAGACCGTTCCCTATCAGTTTCGTCGTTCTTGACTCAATACCTCACTCTGAATATGCGCAAACGTAAATTCTACCAAGCATCATTTTCTCATGCCCTAGTCGTTCGATCTCGCTCAAATTTGGATGATAATTGGGGGATGACAATTTGATCACCTTATATAAATTTCAACATGATTGTATCATTAATAGCTACTGCGCATGCGCCTGTGTTAAATCCTTGTAACGACCTTAATTTCCACTGTTTTCATCCGATTTCGATGAAATGGTCAGAAAATGCGCGGGTTTGGTTGTATATGGTCCCCTATCAGTTTAATTTTTGCCAAATCAATACCTCATTATGCGCATGCGCAAACGAAAATTTCATCATGTTCTATCTTTTTACTCTCTAGTCGTTCGAGTTCGCTTAAATGTAGATGATAGTTGGAAGAAGATGATAGGTAAACGAGGAAACTATGTGCCACACCTAACTTGGCAGACGTTTTTAAAGAACGTAGGTACATTAAACGTTCAGAAGATTCTTAAAGGTACAGGTATATTGTTAATCATTTTGATATTTTCATTTGATATCTTCCTGATTGCGTTGGTGAAGTAATCATTAGTGAATAACATTTTGTTTACCAACAAATATTCTTCTTCTTCCATAACTGAGATTATGTAATGGGCTCGATGAACTTACCTAAATGTTTATCGCGATTCTCAATATCGATGATCTTTGAAATTAACTGGGCACATGAATAAATTTGAGCCACTCACTGTTGGGACGAGCCAATGTGTATCAACACATTAGTTACCTGGTATTCAAAGCGGGAGTGAGAACCTCCTGACAAAACCCCAATCACTCAAGAGCTGTCAAAGGACGAGTGTGTCTGCATTCATAACGCCAGGACGTCCAAACCGTTTGTTATGGGAATGTCAGCACACCACCGGTAATTTTACACACGAGTAAGAAGAACCAATCATCTCTTCAAGTTACTTCATTTTCATCTATTTCTTCAATATCTGTTATACAGGTGCCACTTGCTCCTTTATTGTATTTTTTTTAGAATTTAAGCCGCGTCTCAACCGGAAGGGTCATTAGCGGCAATCAAAAAGTGGTGTGTCAAAAGGACTCTGCATAGGGCACGATTCTAAGGGGAGCCATGCTGACTGTCCGTCACTAAACGGATTGCCATCACGGACTCCACTGGCAGATCGGAGGGGGAGAAATAATAATAATAACCCGCAAAACGAAGCATCGCCGCACTCTGCCTCAAGGGATACAGCGATGACCGCTTTGTAACCCCTTCAGCAGATAAAAATACCCCGTAATAAAAACTAAAACGACTAGATGATCCTTACAAATACATACATATTATCGATAAATATATAATGATAAATACTACACATCTTAGTTAAATAAAGGTATGACTATATGTACATAAATAAATAAATATATCACAGATCAGAATATCACAGTTCGTTGTAAAGCTGGCTTTCAGGTACACCGACAGGGACTGGACCTGTCTGATCCTTTACTGTATTAATTATGAATATGTTCATACTTGAATTCGACTTTCTTTCATATTCGTATTCAATTTATAAATCGTTTTGTAAACATATTTTAAATGTCCACGTAATAAACTAGAAATAAAATAAGACTTATTAAATAAAAAGTTCCAGACGTGCAAAATGACCATATGACCGAATTTTCATAGTATTTCGCATTATATTCATGTTAAATTGTTTCAACATTTGAGAATATTGTGTGGATAGAAACTTTCAGTTATTAAATTATGGAAAAAAGTCCTTTAAGAAAAAAATAATAATATGAACAACTTTTAATATGAGCAAAAATAATCTAGTTTAAAAACCCGTTTTAGGATTGTAACTTGTTTTGCAGTTTTAATCGACTTTTGAGCACATTATATTGATATTAAGTCCATTTTTCAGCGCAGTTTCGTGCAAAATTTGTTGAATTTTCTTGTTCAAAGCATCGATAAACGATAAAAGTCGATAAACTTTGTTCAAGTAATATTCTGCTGAAGATATAAATTCGATAATTTTTGCCTTTTTTACGTACTGTTTTTGCAATTTGAACGTTTTGAGAATTTCCAGGACTCAAAAAGACCTGTCCATTGAACTCATTCAACTTCAATTTGCTGTAAGTTTTAATTTAACATAAAATATATTGCGTTGTGTTGTAGCTTTTGTTAGGTTCATAGGCTGACATAGATTGATGAAGTTTCACATTAGGTACGCACTGAACATACCTACTCCGAAATTCGGTGAAAATTATGAGGCAGACCAAAGGCTCCAAGTTAGCACAAATATATGGTCATTACATAAGCATATACTCTCATTTTACTGCATGCAGTATGTGCGAACAGTAGTTGCCAATTCAGTTGTGTAGTGTTACCCTACACACACACACACACACACACACATAACTGTGATATTGTTTGTTACTGATGAGGGCCTAACCGTCGAAATCGATTCAACATTGTAACTCTTTATTTTTCGTGGAAATAGACAACGTTTTTCACTAACTTCCGTTTTGTAATGGGTTTCCACAACTTAGTCGCGAGTGATTTAGTTCGTACGGAACCAAAGTTGTTCAGAATGGTCTAAAACGTAAAATGAGTGCAGAAATTTTGATTTAGGAGACCGAAAATTGTTTTTCTCCCGAAAGTGAAAACAATGCTTCCGCTACCTATAAGTTAGACTTGGATGCAATAACACTAATATATATATATATATATATATATATATATATATATATATATATATATATATATAAACCCATGTTATTAACCAATCTTAATGTAACCTTAGGCAACTTACTAAAGATAGATAAACCCAATAAGTAAAATACAACATTACCTTCCTTTTTTTCTAAAATAGAATAGCTCCTGAAGAGGCCAAGAAAGCGATCGAAAGCGCTCGAGCAGAATAATAAAAGGAATATAAAACGGCGAGATATGCGTATTAATACCTTAATCTTTCTCACCCCATACATACATTTTATAGATTAAGATTTCTGTGCATATTAAGTGCTCAAAGAATGAATTGAATAAATTGATAGAAATATGAAGCGTAAAAATTTTGAAAATTCGTTCGTCTGTCATGCTGTGCAGCCTCTTACAGAAAGAACTGTCATGACAGAAAGACCTTACCTAAGGACCTGTACGATTTGTTCAGCAATGATTCACGTACAGCCAATAGCACCTAGTTCAAGTCATAGGACGTTCATCGCGCATTTTGTAGGACGCAAAGCGACTATCTTAAGATCGGAAGAGAAGTTGCCAATCGTGACAAGGGAAACCAAGAACGTCCTTCGCCCCGGCAACCAGGCTCGCTACGCACCTTGATTCGCGCAATTTACGGTCGAGCTCAGAAGCTATTTTGAAATATATAATTCCGTTGCTTTATCCCATCAGAGCGTCATATCAAGAATGATTGTCGTGATTGGCGGAACCGTAAGTGATGAATCAACTCCTAGACACATAGGAGTATTACAGATACTTGATATGATTACGCAAACATTTCAGCTTAAATTAATGAAATCGTAAGCATCTGTCTACATGATGATTATTAGTATCTTCAATTTTGACCTCTCGCTCTATTGCACGGTGCATGATGTCATAAAGAACAATGAATTTCACGAACCAAATTCAGGATTTTCCAAATGTAATTACGAGTTTTGCTTCTATAAACACAATAAAAAGGTGCGTTCTGAGTTCATGCAATGATGGGTCCGCAATGAGTAGGTACCTATGCATTGAATTTGATGTCGTCAATTAAAAGTCCCCTATTAATGTTTATGCTAAGTTGCTATTATTACTATTTTATTTATTTACTTTCATTTGTTACAATAATTCTAGTAAGTCATTTTCTACTTCGATGATACTGAATAACTGAGGTAGTAAAGGTAATTATTGAGGTAATGTGTTTGATAGTACTTGTTGTTAGTGATTAAAATGATTCGTTTTATAATTTTTTACTTCTGTTTTCTCCAACTTTAAATCTTTTGTACTCCTTGCAATATTTACGTATCACAAAAAATTCCAGCCACGCAGCATGATCGTATGAACGAATGTTCTTATCATATCATGTTACATTATCTTGAAATTTGAGCACTTTTAGTGCAAATAATGTTCTTTAGTAATTAATTAATTGTGTGGAATAAATCTCGTGCTAAATAACATTCTACACAAAAAAGAGTTTGAATATTTACGTATTTTGCAGCTCTTATCGATTCTTTAGTAGACATTAATGAACATTTCATTTTTCAGAATTAATTTTGTACATTCATTTTTTAATGTCAAGTATCAATGATGAACTTCCTTCGCTAAAATTCTTCAAAAAATATAAGTAGAAAAATTCGTTGCCATTTTTGGCAATTTTTAGTGATTTTCTTAGAAATTTTTTTTAAAGGACCAATTTAATGTGCTCAAAAAGTGCTGGCCAACGGGACATTCTTTTATTTGGAAAGCTTGATTTTTTGGCGCAACTACTACTGTAATGAGCTATATACACAACTGTAATGATTAAACGAGATTTGTTTCCGAGTTTGATGGTTAACCAGTATTCCTATTTTGTTGTTAGCTAATTATAATGCATTATCAGTAACTACCTATCAGTCAACATGAATAGGGCTCAGATCCGGAGCCGAAACGTAGTTATTATGGAAAAATAAAAACTACATTCAAACACAAGACTAGCTTGGTCACTACCTCAAAAAATCTCGTTTATATATATATATAAATATATATATATATATAAATATATATATATATATATACCCTCACCGATAAAGAAATTTTCAACTACCTACTGACATATGTTCCAAAACTAGACCGAATTACGAAAATCGGTCGAGGATCGTAGCTTGGGCAGCGCTTAAAAACATCTATATCCCCCCCCCCCTCTTCACCGACAACAAATGCCAAATTTCCAAGATTTGTTGCACAACTAGGCTATAACTGGGTTCCATAAAAATTAGAATCACGAAAATCGGTCAAGAATTCTAGCCTGTGTGTAACATCGATAAAAGCTGCCGAAAAAAAGTGTTTTTTCGGCATTGCTTCTCTTTTCCGTCATAAAACTCCAAATTTATTAGATGTGTTGCAAAGCTAGACTAAACTCGAGATCGAACAAAAAAAGAATCACGAAAATCGGTTAAGAATTGTTGCCTGGGCTGCGTCAACAAAACGCGTCAAATACACACACAAACATACACTTATGGTACTATGTCACGTATGGTTTCTTTCACGGATTCGTTCGTAGAATGGTCTGAAACTGATTTGTAGTATCCGGTTAGTTTTTTCTTTCTTATATGGGGTGTCCCACCGCTTTAAAGGGACGTCCTGAAAATTCGCTTTCTAAGATTTTTCGGCATTTGATAAAACAGGAGAAGAAGGCTTCGCAAAACAATTTAAACAAATAAACTTAGGTACCTACTAATGCTAAACCAAGAAGATTTTGTTTCATTTATTTGATTGATTCTATTCATAACATGTTTATACGAGTTTTAGGAAAGTGAACGATTTTTCTCCATTCATATTTACAGAATCTGCTTTTGAGATTAGATGACACCTACTAACAAACAATAATTTGGCCAATTAAAAAACTAAATGAGTTTAGTGTTGAAGTGGAAGGGAGTGTGCAGGTTCCGTTACCAAGAGATCGATTGCTCAATTCTACGTTTTAGCAACTTGTTAAACTTAAGAAATTTCCGTCCGACTCACAGCGAGCAAAGTCGCAAATTATCCGTCCAATACTCAAAAAATTAAAAGTGACCCAACGTTCTTTCAGCAAATTTTCGTCAAAAATGAAGCTATTGCAATGGCTCCGAAAATTTTAAAATCAAAATTTTCGAAGAATTTCTTCATTGAAATCTGTTTTGAGACATTCTGAAACGAATCCTTGAGTTAAACGATTTTTCATATGTATTTATATACATTGATGTGAAATTAAGACACAAAAATTGAAACAGGAAGGAACTTCACAAACTAAATTGTTGATATTTCGGCTTATTTGCATTTTTTCAAATATAGAGCTAAATAAAGTGAAGGTAAAGTGAGTGTGGTGTTGGGAATTTTTACGTTGTCCCGAAATTTTAAAAACTGGAGCTATGGAGTTGTCGTGGAGATGTATTGCACTGGATGGAATTTTCGTCTTTCAATATTGAGTCCTGTGGCTCATAAGCTCTCAAGACATCTGTGAGCCTTCTCGGACTGGTGCAAATTAGGCTTGTTCTCACCAAGCTTCATCTTTTGGACGACTATCGGGATAAAGATCCTCCAAAAGACGAAGCCTGGTGAGAACAAGACTAAATTGCACCAATCCGAGAAGGCTCACAGTAATGTCTTGAGAGCTTATGAGCCACAGGACTCAATATTAGAAGACGAAAATTCCATCCAGTGCAATACATCCTCACTCCAACTCCATAGCCCCAGTTTTTAAGATTTCGTGACTTCGTCAAATTTCCTAACACCTACTTTATTGTTAGCTCTATATATTTGAAAAAGACAAATCTTTAACCTTTGGCCGTTTTTAGCCATTTTCAGTGATTTTTTCAGCACAATTTTTGAAATTTGGCCAATTTAATGTGCTCAAAAAGTGCTGGCCAACGAACTCATCCTTTCGAATTTTTATCTCAATCCTACGGAGAGTTATCTTCTGGAATGACACATATATACATATGTATATATGTATTTATACATATTTTTTATTATTTTTTATGTATATGTATTTATCATTTTTCTTATTTTTTATATTTTTACTTTAAATATATAATTATTTATTTATTATATTATTTATTTATATTAAATTAATATAATAATTAAAATTTATAAATTTAAATGTATTTATAAATTTATAACTCTTTTATATTATTTTATATGTATATTATTCATATTTATGCATACATATACATACATTTATACATTTGAAAATCAAAATTTTCAAAAAAAATCTTCATTGAAATCGTTTTGAAGTATTCTGAAATGATTCCTGAAGTTTTCGCTTTTTCCTGATATTTTTCGAAAAATTTGATTTTCAAAATTTGCGAGCCATTGCAATAGCTCCTTTTTCTTCGAAAATTCGCTATCGAAATCACTAGATGACTTTGTGTCAAGTTAGCAATATGAAGCGGAACGATCCGTTTGTGTACTAGATGCTGTACAGTAGGTACATACTATACATACAGTTTGTAGTATACTACATCATGAACATCTTATTGTTTTTTGCGCCTTCTGTTATTAATATTTCATTATGTGATATGTAATTGATTCACTGAATCAAGTCAAATTCATACATCGTTAAAATTTAGAATTGACCATTTAGTATTTATCAATTCGTGTTAAATTTTTGGCTATGTGGAAAATATCTAAAACTTCAACTATACTTTTTCAATATACTTTACTGGTGGCATTGCATAGGGTAGTTTCCACTGTAAAGCGCTATTCGTCAGAACTAGAAGGTATGAAATCAGTTGTAGGTGGGCCATTTGTATGCATCCCTGTATTTTTCGTTCGGCTCTACTACATTCAATTTTATAATGGTTTACCAATTGGTTGTTATTTGTGTGTAACCATTATTTTAACCAACCGATATGATACCAATACAAACGTCCAAACGTGCCCACATTCCAAAACAATGGAATATAAATATATAAATTTATCAAACGTATTTAATTTAATAACAAGAATTAAATTTAAAAGATCGATTGTATATTCAATTCCGAAAATCAAAATAATAGTTACCTAGTGCACTCCAGAAAAATCGTTGAACCCGCGCGAACTCCCAAACACCGGTGTGAGGTTGCGAACGGTCGTGCGAGCGTAAGAACGTGAGCCGGTCGTAACAGCGAGAACCGTACGGTCCCTAAGAAGTCGGATGACTGTTGTTTGGTTGCTATATTTCTGAGTGAACCCCACCTCGGGTGAAAGTTAAGTCTTAACCCCACCTACGGTTTCACTCTTATGTCACTTACTGTCGTATGTCTGTGAGCGAACCTTAAGACTCATCCCTCAGTAATCATCTCGCGGCGGCCTTGAAAATAATTTTCGGTGGTCCGGGATGACCTCGTTCCCACTAGTAGCTCAAGGCCGCCTGTGCAGTCTCTCCCAGTGGCTCTGACATGGATGGATGGATACATGAATGGATACTGGTTTTGTATCATCAAGAACCATCCGTAATGGTCAAAACGCATTTATGTGCTGACGTCAAAACAAGAGATTGTGTTTAAATATGCCAATTAAGACCAAATTGTACTTAAAATGTGTAATCATTCATGCAGTTCGATTCGGAATAATCATTTGAAATTTCAAATCATCATTTCATTAAATTTTAAACTATCATGCTTGACATGAATGCAGATTTCAGGCATTTCAATAATCAGAAGCTTAGCGGCATCTCCAAGGGCCTCTTGAAGTCAGCAGTGACTATAGTTTAAAATAATTTGGGTCGACAAACATCATCACTCAACTGAAAATAAAAAATATTCTGATACAAATCTGTCAGAACAATTCAGGTCCTGCAATAGAATCATACGTCGCACATTGTGGCCGAATGGCCAAAAAACGGGAAAAAACTCCTTATCCTAAAAATGGATCGTCACAATGGTGTTATTCAATTCAGGGAGAAAAAATACATTAGAAAAAAAAAGAAAAAAATATTAGAGAATCCCCGGTCTTGCAGCATGACCATATGGGCAAATTTTCATTAGCAGGAAAGGCAGAAAAAATATGCTGAAAATTGGCAATAATAAAACAACAAACAAAAAATTCAGACCATGAATTGAATCATTATAATTTTGCGCAATAGTGGGCAAATTATGAAGATTTCTTGTCAATTTTTGCCATTTTTAGCGATTTTTTGTTTACGCCCAACAGTATAAAAATTCCTTTCGTTGCAGATATACCTAATAGGCAGGTGCTATATTTCATTGCATATTCGTCAATATACATACACCATCCTAAATACAACTGCAGACCAACGATTCGTAACCCCCCCCCCCCCCCCCCCCCCCCCCCAAAAAAAAAAAACTAACAATATAAATGACCTCTGTCCTCCTGTGTTATTTATCAACTTCAATACACTATATATTACACCTCCCTCCCCTATTTTACTAAACGTGCCCCGAAACGTTCTCAGGTCATCAGAACGATCTGCGTAAGGCAGAGTTCGAAGATCAAATCGTTAGCTGATCCAAAAGCGGAGATACCGGTTCTAAAAGTTCGTTATCCACCGTCTTACGGTGCGCGGAAACGAGATTTCTCAATTTTATTATCTTACATTAAAATCTCCAGGAATAAAAGCAGGATAACGAGCGTGCTAAACATTGAGAAGTTGTTCTATGGTTCTATGGTCAGTGTAACTGCTACACAGGAAAAATATTGTCTGCCAAGTTGGGTGGGCAGTATAGCTTCCTCGCATATTGTAACATGGACGAATACAATTAGTTAAAGAACAAAGTACGAGTCGAAATGATTGATACCTATGTCGACGTTATAAGAAACTAACGTCTTCGAATGCGCACAGCATTCGCGCAGGATACACATTTTTTCGACATCAATCACGAACAGAAAGCTTCCCTACCTTCGGTAGTGAGGAAGCAGAAGTTCCAGTCATGCAGCATGATCCTATGAGCGAATTCTCTTAATTTACCTATCATATTATATAATGTTAAATTGTATTGGAATTTGAGCAATTTTAGTACAAAGAAACAGTTAAAAACCAATTCTATGGCAAATAAAAACTCATACAAAATAAAATTCGGCAATTCAAAAAGGGTATGGATTTTTAGAATTTTTTGCAGTTTTATAGATTTTTCAGCAAATATTAATGAAATTCATGTACTTTTTTCAGCCCAATTTTGTGCAAATTTTTTAAAATTTCCTTGTTATTCATTTAAAATTTTGTTTCGACTGAAATTCTGATATAAATGGTAAATCTAACGATTGTTGGCCGTTTTTAGCCATTTTTTGTGATATTTTTAGCACATTTTTTGGAATGTGACCAATTTAATTTGCTCAAAAAGTGCTGGCCAACGAACTCTTCCTTTCATTTGGAAATCTTGATTTTTGGCGCAAGAACGGGATTTTCATTTCAATCCTAAGGAGAGTTATCGTCAGGAATGACACGCATACACACACACACATTCACACACATACATACATATATATATTTATGTAAGTATGTATATAGGTACATATGTACATACTTACATATGTACCTAATATTCATATGAAAAAGTGCAAACTTCAGGAATCCTTTCAGTAAGAAAAGAAAAGAAAAACTTCCCTGGAGCAGTGGTTATGCTGAACGAATTCCATGTTTCACCAATTTTTTGGGGTGAGAGTAGGTGCACTGGCCGTTGCCGATGATGTCATCCTACTCGCAGAAACCCGTGAGGGCTTGCAGATCGCCCTCAACGCCTTTGCTGAGCAGCTATGCAGTTGGTGGTAAACCCATCTAAGTGCGGTTCGGTCTCCTTGGTCGCATCCGCTGCCAGCACAAGGTGAAGGTGGGTGGATGAGGAATGCTTTGTCTTAAGGAAGACACCCATCCCCGCCCGATCCGTTTTGGAGGTCTGGAGGTACCTTGGGGTCGACTTCATGGGTGTGGCCACTATAGCCGTGAGCCATGTGGACCATGGTGGAGCATTAGCTCGTATCACCAAGGATCCATTGAAGCCACAGCAGAAGGTGCGCCTCCTTCGCGCGAATTTTCTGCCAAAGCTAACCTATGGGTTAGTTTTTGGAAGGCTTACTGCGGGGAGGCTGCTTGAGTTAGACAATGAAGTTCGCGCTGCTGTGCGCTCTTGGCTAGGCTTCCCACCTGGTGTCCAAATGCCTAAATCCACGCCCAATAATATCAAGGTCATGTCCGCGACCTTTTCACGGTGCGGGGTGTGGTGCGGGAAAAGTGCCACGGAGTTACTCTAGTTGAGCATCTCAGCGGGAGTGATCCGTGCTATCACCATCCACGTCCTGAGGGGTTATTACTTGAACTGGTGGTCTTTTTATAGGGGCACTTCCTTTCATCCCACTCTTCCTCCTTATCCTTCTTCAACTTCCCTCATCCCTAGAGCCGGCGTCGGGTAAACCTGAGTGGTTGTCCTCCCCACTTCTTTTATTTATTTATTTATTTTCACACGTTGATGGCCTTTGAGAGGAGTTCCAGTTTAAAAAAAATTAAGTGTGAGTTCGCAATTGTTTAAATAAAACCAACAATTGACAACACGAGGCCAATTTTTATATTTTGGTTTATTCGTTTTTCAAATTGAGAAAAAAGAAAACTTGATTTTAGGAACTAATGGAATTTGTCGAGAAAATCTTGCAACGATGAAGTGCGGTAGGCCAGGCAACGCCTGATGTTCAATCTTGGAGGATCATGTGTGCCCAAAACATCTTATAAGATTCCATTGCAGGTTCCCATGCTTGAGGATAGCAGTAAATTGAGACGGAGCGTAAAATGTCAAAATCGGCCAATTAGGCCGGAGAAAATTATGCTTGACAGATACGCTAAAGTTACCAGTGGGTCGGGAGCTATGAATTTCATTGGGAGCCATCTCAGCATAACTCGCACATTCCCAGAAGATATCATCCAAATATAATGAAAAGTGTAGAAGTATAACTTGTTACAAGGATTTCACATTCACGCATGCGCAGCAGCTACTAATGATAGGGAACCATCTTCTGCTCTACCTATCCAAACATGGCCTGGAAATTTCTCCAAAATCTGATGAAAATTATAGAAATTAAGCTTATAACATGGATTAGTAAACACACAGACAGAGGGTTGACAGGCTCGAAACAAATATGGTTCAAAATGGTCTAAAAAGTAAAATGCAAGTGGAAATTTTGATTTTGGAGAAAAATTGTTTAAAAATTAGGTTTGGGCTTTGGCATCTGAAAATGAATGTAACCGTTTGCTTAAGTACAATATCCATATTTTATGCAATTCAAATAAAAATTCAAGGTACATATATCTTGGGTTCATGCTTCTACTGTCCTTAAATTTTGAGGAAATAGAGGCTACTTGACTGTGATTGTTAGATCAGGGGTTCACGTTTCCACAGGCACCCCTGCGTCCTGGAGTTTCGACGGTCATAAAATATACGGAAGACTGTCCAGAAGCTGATCTGCACAATATCCGAGCATTCTATAAAAATCGAACTGTATTTAGTATTAGTGGTGTTCAGTTTTCCTTTACAATTACATCTATTGGTGTAATTGGGTTTCCTCGTTATTTGTAATAACTTAATAGTTATTCCCTGGACAAGGATTGAGCATTTACAGACAAACACGGAAACAAAACTGTTCCGAATCTGTGAAACACAAAAAGCAACTCGAAATTCTCATTCACAGAAAATATTTCTACCCCCAGCACAAATAGAAAACTTCTCTTCCTTCGGAAGCGGAAAACGAAAATTTAACCAATAAATTATACAACTTTTCTTTAAGTTATACAGAAAATATTTCTATCATGTCTCCCAGATTACAAAATTATAATGTAAAAAACGCGCACATGACGGGGTAAATTTGATCATACAAACATGCTGCGACTTCTCTTCCTTCGGAAATTACTCACCCAGTACCCTTTTCAAGGCTGTAGAAGAATGTCTGAATTTTGTAATGGGTAATTAAGTTCTGAAGGGAGAAAAAAATTTGAACTGACGAAAATTTAACCAATAAAAGGAGACGTTTTTCAGCCGAAAATCATACCCCGAACTTTTCTTAAAAAAAATTGTCTATTCCAGCGGTAGCTATGTGGGGAAGTTACAGTCCCAAACATGCAAAACCTGGGGAAGTATTATATATATATATATATATATACATATATATATAATTTTTTTAAATCCAAATGCTGCTCATTCAATGTAGGCTAGACGTGGTAATAGATGCGTATAAGTCGTACCTATTTGATCAACATGCAACACCAACTTGTCAGCGAAATTGTTATGCGTCTGTATGAAACGCATCGCAGACCGTTCATTAAGTTTGTGGAACTCATCATCAAGAAATAGGTAGTTAGATAGGGACCTACGAGATGAACATTCGTTGGGAGGACGCGATTAAATTATCTGGGAAAGATTATTCAATCACTTACACAAGAAAACTTCAAGGCAAATAAGTTTCGATTTATCACGAGAGTCAAGATAATTATGCCTCGTAATGCGGTCTTTCCTATCTCTGCTGATTTTAGTTGCCAACTCATTCAACCAATCAAATAAATGAGGTTAACAACACCAAGCCTTTGGCTGCAACCCTCGTTTAGTAAGCTAATGCGGAGGTGGGTACACCTAAAAAAGCCTTACCCCTTATTCTGGACATATTGGTAATGCATGCATCACAGGGACGTCCCTATGGATGGATTGTATATAATTTTGGTGAGAATTGAAATAAGAGAGAAAATTTTCAGTCATGCAGCATGGTCGTATGAGCGAATTTTCGTAAATTATCGTAATTTATAATGTTAAATTGTTTTGAAATTTGAGCTTTTTGAGTGCAAGGATATTGTTAACTATTAATTTTATGGCAAAAAACTTATTCTAAATAATAATCTCCTATTCCAGTAGAGGTTTTGAATTTTTAGCTTTTTTGTAGTTTTTATCGATTTTGAAGCAAATTTTAATGAATTTTAAGGACATTTTCCAGCATAATTTTGTACATAAATTTTTGTATGATCTATCTTATAGTTAATAAACTTTATTTGAGCAATCCACCAAACAATATATATTTATTGATTTTTAGCCATTTTTAGTGATTTTGTAGTACAATTTTTGAAATTGGACCAATTTAATGTGCTCAAAAAGTGCTGGCCAACGAACTCATCCTTTCGTTTGGAGAGCTTGATTTTTTGGCGCAAGAACGGAATTTTTATCTCTCAATCTTAAGGAGAGTTATCGTCTGGAATGACACACACACACACACACACACACAGACTAGGACTCTAGGATTCGTTTTAGAATGCCTCAAAACGGTTTCAATTAAGAGATTTTTCAAAACTTTTGATTTTAAAATATTCCCACCCATTGCAATAGTTTCATTACTCTACAAAATTCGCTAAAAAGTGTCATGATTTCTCGGAAATTCCCCCGTCATCACCCATTAAACCCCTTCACTGACAGTAAATTTGAAACTTCCGAGATTGCATAACTGGTCTGAAATCTGGATCGAGCAAAGAATAAAACCAGTCACGAAGATGAATATAGTGAAATATCACGATTTATCGTTATTACCCCCTCCATTCACCCCCTTCCATCATGAAATTTGAAACTCCTGACATACTTTCCAAAACTATACCCAATTCATAATGGAACAAAATATGAATCACGAAAATCGGTAGAGATTTGAAGCTTGGGCAGCGCTTGAAAAAATTGGTAATTATCCCCTCCACCCCCCCACCTCGACAGCAAATCCGAAATTTCCGAGGTTTTTTGCACAACTAGACTGAAATTTGAATCGAACAAAATGAGAATCACAAAAATCGGTTGAGAATTGTAGCCTGGGTAGCGTAGACAAAATTTATCGAAAAAAACACTTTTTTCGCTTTATCCCCTCCATTCCCCCTCTTTCATCCTGAAATTCAAAATTTCCGAGGTTTTTTGCACAACTAGACTAAAATTGGGATCGAACAAAGAAAGAATCTCGTCAATCAGTTGAGAATAAATTGTAGCCTGAGCAGCGTCGACAAATTTTGTGTCACACACACACACACACACACACACACACTCTCACACACACACACACACACACACACACACACACACACACACACACACACACACACACACACACACACACACACACACACACAAACACATACTCACACAGACATACACCTATGGTTTTTTCACGGATTCGGTCTTAACATAGTCTGAAATGGATTTATATGCGGTTATTTTTTTTCTCATGCTTGGGTTGTCCCCTACCCCCCTGGATCAATTCCAGTAGGTCGTCCCCCTATTGAGGAAGCCTAGCTTCGGAGGGACGTCCTAAAAATCGGATAACGCCATCCCTTAAAAGCCACCCGGGAATCTTTGACAGGGTTCCACTAGAATGTGCTGGGAATCAATACTATACTTTGCTCCATCTGCCACCAAGCCCTGCACATATCTCATGACATAATTTTTGTTTACCGAAACCTCAAAAAATGTGTATTCTTCTGAACTCTCTGAATTATTATCTGAAGGACGGAATTCTATTTCTTCACGGACCCACTCTCTCACCTAAAACTACTTCTGCGCTCCTGCATGCATGACAGCCACGCTTTGAGCCCTACACAACCCAGCACAGTGCTCTGCCAGCAATTTCTTATTTTGTTTTATAACCTTGCCTAACTCCTTATTTAATCATTGTTGCACGCTTATAACTTTTTCGAATTGAATTAATCTGACAATATTGAACTTTTTAATTGGCACCTAGTGCCGTACTTGTAAAAATAAATACAAATAGACAAGCGAGGATAGTTGTCGATCTTGGGGCCGAATGTCTCAGTTGAATGAATTCGCACAAACTTTTTTACAGACATAAATCTACCTATACAACAAATTGTACAAGTTTTATCCATCAAGCACCAGCCACAAACTAAGTAATTTGGCAAAATACTAGTCAGAACTTCTGACGTACAATTTGATGAAAATTATGTTGATAACTTAATAATATCTATAACTATGTGACGGAGTTCTAGTCAAAAGTATGAATTTAATAATTCAATATTTCGTAGACACAATAATTTTCGAGTAGTTATATATCTATGTTTGTGGCGAAGTTCGAGTTAGAAATAATAATTTGATCCCAAAGAAGACGCTCCGCGTACTAAAGATGTTAAGCCACAAAATGCATTTATCATCCAATTAGGCCCAAGTCAACAGTCGGATCGCCGTCTCCTAGAACAGGACATTCATTCTCTCACTCTTTTTGACTGCGTTTGGGAGTAAGACGCTTCTTCAACGGCTTGACCGATATTCACCAGTTACTTAACATACATCATTGCTGTTCATCAAATCTGGTGGGAGAATATCTCCTTCAAACTGACATGGCATTGCCTATTATTATTGCAGAACTCTACAACTTTAACACTTGACCAGTACGAAGTATGTAAGTTCATCCCTTTCAAATCCCATTTTGTGAAACTACTTTCATTCCATTGTGTCATTCTGCTGAAATAATATATAATAATGACATTTTCGTTAAGTATAGTATACTTCTTACTAATGCAGTGCTAAAGAGAAAGAGCGGTGTACTAAACCACAGTAACAATAGAAGGTTCATATCCTCATCTAATATATAAATTCAATATGTTGTTATTCAACATTAGTAATATATTTTCAGTCTGAATCTACCACCGGACTCACCCTTTCGGTTGTGCGAAAGGCGAAAATCAGCCAAGCCTTTGAAGAAGCGTAACGCAGCCAAAAAGAGTGAGAGAATGAATGCACTGTATGTATGTAGGAGATTGCGATCCGACTATTGGTTTGGCCCAAATTGGATGATATCATGAATTTTGTGGCTTGGCATCTTTTGTACGTGGAGCGTCTTTTTGAGGGGATTATCACACATTTTTGGTGGTCTCGGAGGAAAAGGTTGGAATGTACAGGCTGCTCAGGATGAGTCAGTCATTTCATTCGACTTTTGTTGTCAAAGAGACTCCCAGTAAAATATGAATTTCCTGGAGTGAAGAGGAGAGAATTTAGTTCGCATAGCTGATCAGGAAAGAGCCCCTGAGTTCATTCGTATCTTGATGTCCCAGAGAGTCACGCTTTAAAATTTCAACTTCCTAGGGTGTGCGGGTGAGAATTTCATATTTACCCCCTTCTTAAAACCCCCACCTCTTGGTCGAGCGGCTTCAAAACCACAAATGCACCTCGTCAGATCAAATGTAGCCCATGATCCAAATTTCATCAAAATTGGCCGATAAGAACTGGTAGAGTGGGCAAACAAACAAATCAGGTGAGACGACAAAAAAAAGGAAGAAAGTCCGAAAACATGCGTTCCGACGTCTCGTTCCAGCTTATGTTATATTAGAGATGAGTCGATACCAAAATTTATCGATTCCCGATACCGATACTGATACCTGAAAAATCGATTCCCGATTCTCGATACCGATACCATCGGCGCATAATACCTAACTTACCTGTAGGTGAAAAACAAAAATTCCTCTTGAACTAGTAATGTATTCAAATTTTTTGTACAACATATAACTTATACTTACAAAAAATTGATCCCAATATATTTGCAAATGAGGTAATTTTTAAATAAAAACAATACATGGATAATAAAACCTTTATTCTCCATCTGTTCTACTTAAGGTTTTTGTTTAAAAAGACCAACATTTTAATTCTGTCTGGGTCCATTTTTTTGTTATCTATCAAGTATCAATTAATAGGCAACTTTTATTGCCTAGGATTGATTTCTTTCTGTATAAAACAAGTTAAGCAGACTGACTTGGTTTTTTAGTTTTTCGTCGGTAACTGTAAGGTATTTCCAAATAAGACTGGCTCTAGGCTTTTATACTTGGAAAACATAGCTTTGTCTAATGCTTCTGTTGTCACAAACAAAATAACACAAGCCTACTTGTAAACAAAGTTATAATTGTAAGTTGTGTTTTGGACAATTCATGTTTCGCAACTGCTATCTTCACACAACGGTTGCACGGTACAACTCTTCGTTGTTAGATGGTTGCAATAGTACCCCAGTGTAATAAAACGCCCATCACCGGGCGGTATCGGTATCGGCTTTAGGCGATCGATTCTCGATACCGATTCCAATGCCTAAGAATCGGTGGTATCGAGAATCGGTATCGGGAATCGACTCATCCCTATATTACGAGTATATAGAATCGATCTAAGTTACTTATCTGCCATCTAACCTTATTATTTGCCAACCTCATTTGCCATCTAACCGATCTAAGTTACTTATTTACCATCACGCGTCTCAGGGAGTATGCCTCTCCCAGGATATGCAAAGAAAATTAAATTTGAACCTGCAAGGTGATGTCGGGAAGGGGCCAAAGTTGAGCCGAAGTTCTACTTTGTGACTTATCTCGGCGTGTCTCGTTCATTGAATTGGGACTAGTTGGTTTTTTATAACTTTCTAAAGAAAGAAAAATGAATTCGGTCCAGTAGATCCCAAGATAGAGGGTCCGATGCGCAAAAATATGCTACTTTTTCGGGAGAGCCATAAAACGAAAAAGTAAAGATATTCGCGCTTCTGCGACGTTTTGGTGAACTAATATGACTTGAATATGTGTGAATGAGTTAGTAACCTCATGACTTCACTTCACACAGTCAGAGCATAATACCAACGAACCAGCCAACCAGAATAAGATGATAACAATGATAAAATGTTCTGTTATTCTATGTTGTTTACGTTTCCACTCGGTTTGTCCGCAATTCGTTTAGTCCGTATAGTTTTAGTGTTATACGCAATGACGAAAAGTAAAAGAATATTCAAGAAGGTCAACCATATCGCGAATTTCTCCAAGAAGTTGCGTGAAGATGATTCTGCGTCCGAAATTTGCCACTTACCATCCAGCTCAAGTCTTTCACCCGGCTCTCATCCTTTGGCTTCCCATGATTCTTCCGTTCCTGGAACTTCTTTCTCTAAAACCCCTCTTTTTCCTAGTAGGTACTTCATCCGGCGACTCAAGCTGTTTGAATTTGAAGAAGCAGGGGTAGCGAACTATGAGGCGGGCAGCTTTTAAGTTAATTTGTGAGACATTTGAATTTTTTAAATATTATATGCAATATATTATCCTGTTCAGGACTGAATCTAGTTTTATTTAAGGCAAAGAAAGGTTGAACAATTTTTGTTGGGGTACCAAGTGCCCTTAATGGCTTTGCAATGCTCTTGAAGTAATGCTGGACAAAAGTGGAGACCTGATGTCTTTGAAAAATTATTTGATAAATATTCAGTTTAGAAATATGTCATACAAATAACAAATAGTTCCACTAGTGGTGGGGATATTCATTCAAGGTGCAGGTTTCGCGGGGTTTTGAGAGAAATGAGTTTCGTTGCTTATTGGCACCTTGATAATTTTAGCACAGTGATTGTTTCAAATAGATATGCAACTGAATTTTTCATGTTTCATAAGTTCCACAAAAATATGCCGACAAACTTGTAAGTAATCTTTGATTCCAAGGCATTGTAATTTATATGGGATCTGACCCAAATTTTAGGTGTTTATTTACTTGCGGGTTATCAGATGAAAATTGAGCTTAATTCTTTAATTTATGATTCAATTTGCACAAGCCTTTAGTGTCTGTCATGCGATGAAATTCATAAGGCACTGGGCACGCCGGGCCCAGCCCTTGAAAATCCCCCTCATTACCAAATTCTTAAAAATTCAAAAGGCCTAAAACTCGAGTGAGGTTAACTCCTTTCTACGGTAGTACAACAAATTTCAAAACAATGTATTTTTGAACAATGTGTTTTACTTATCATATGATTCAATACTATTATTTACGAAAATTTGCTCATGCTGTATGACTGGAAATTTTTTGACAATGGGGCATGTGGTGTGTCATAGTCGTAGTATTTTTCAGCACAGAGTCAACTACAACCACTCCTAGATCTCTGTGATTCATAAGTGAGAACAGTTTTTGTAGTTGAAAAATGCCCATAATTATTACAAAAATTTTATAGTTTTCGAGTTGTGCACTGATATACTACTTAAGTAGGGGGGTGATGTAGTCGCGTCCGAGTTACTCTCCCAACAAGAAACACTCACGTGCCCCCTGGATAACCGAAAGGTGAACTAAACGACTACAGTGTCGCCTTCGCAGCCCAAGACACACTATTTGCGACACAACAAGAAGAGACAATGCAAAATCCGTCTCCTGTCAATGGCCTTTCTCAAGGCCCCGACAACGCTCTGCTCAAAACTATGTTTTGGAATGCAGGCGGCTTAACATCGACCAAGTTCACCGAACTTAAGAATTTTATAACTCAAAATGACATTGACGTATATGGTATCGTCGAAGCGGGAGCAGCTGCTGATAACCTCAACTACTTTCAAATCCCAGGATACCAATCATACTCCCTCAACAGGGGCCGTAATGTCGCGTCGGGAATCATAGTGGCTATGAAGTCGTCTCTGGTGGCCAGCTTTGCTATATGCAAGCAGATGGAAGCCCAGGACAAACTGGAGGCAGTGACTGCGGAAGTCTGGAAGAGTGGAAGGCGCTTCAGGTTTTTCGTGGTGTACAACCCCCCACATAACAAGCCAAATCTTGCTTGGCTCGAGTCAATATGGGACTCAGGTTCGATCCTTTATGGAGACCTGAATGCGCCTTCAAGCCGCTGGGGCTATACACAAACTGACGCAGTAGGCCATATCTGGGAGGACTTTATTGACGCGAACCCAGTGACTTATGTTGAGAATGAGGAAGGCAGGCCAACATTCATGTCTTTTTCTGGATATACCTCAACCCCTGATGCTGTATTGGCCCACCCGACTCTAGCACAAAAAATGTCTCACCACCTACAGCACGGTCCCGGAAGTATGGGTCACAAGCTGTTGTGCGTTAACTTACACGACCGTGGCCTGCGTCCCAGTGAGAAGAACACTATTGTTCGGTGGAACCTGAAGAAGGCAAAATGGAAGGTGTATGATGAAGCAACCAATGAGGCAATCACTTTTGAGCTTCTCGAGGAGAGTGTTGATAAGACATACAACAGCCTGAGAAGTGCCATACTCAAATGCGCTAAGAAGGCAGTACCCAGGGGAAAGGTGAAGCATTATCGACCTTTCTGGAACAGTCAGCTCCAGCTTGCAAAGGAGGAGAGAGATGAGGCGCGTGATGCTGCTGAAGAGTCAGGAAGACATGCTGACCGGGTAGTACTTAAACAAAAAGAGGCAATTTTGAGAATGGGTGTGGTTCAGGGCAATAGGCAGTCCTTCAGGGGTTTTGTGGGAAGGATGGACTATCGAAGGGACGGGCTCAGGGCTCACAAATTTGTTTCCAGGCTCAGCAATGAAAGGGAAGCAAAAAATCAGCCCATGAAGAGAGGAGACAGGCTACTTACCAATCCAAAGGACATAGCTTCACACTTCTGTAAGCACTATTGTGCTGTAAGCAACTACAGACCAAAGAAGCACAATGGTAAGCCATACACTGAGCTGAAACCAGTAGCACTGAACTCCATGGAGCAGGACCTTTTCAACAGCCCTTTCACTATCTCTGAACTTAGAGCATCCCTCACGCAATCTAAGAAAGGAAAAAGCGCGGGTCCTGATGAGATCCTACCAGAATTTCTTATTAATATGGGAGAAAAAGCCAAAGAAACAGTGTTGATTTTCCTGAATCGAGTATGGGTAGCTGGAATGCCTGCAGAATGGCGAAAAGCAGAAATAATACCCATTTCTAAGAAGGGCAAATCTCCAACCTGCCCAGAGAACTTCCGTCCAATTGCACTCACGAGTGTGTTTTGCAAGCTGTTGGAGAGGATGGTTCTCAACCGGCTGAACATATTCCTGGGAGAACGGGGATTGCTATCCCACGCGCAGGCAGGATTCCGAGCACACCGCAGTACCGTGGAACATATTGCCCATTTGTCCCAAGAAATAAAGAACGGGTTCCAACGTAAACAAAGCTCACTGGCTGTGTTTGTGGATTTTAAATCAGCATTTGATGTTGTCTGGCGGAAAAAGCTGCTCAGTAAGCTCCTGGAGCTGGGTGTGCATGGACATATGTACAGGTTTGTCGCCTCTTTTCTTGCTCAGCGCTTCATTAGGGTGCGATACAACAATGAGGTCTCAGTGTACAGACAGACTCGCCAGGGAATTCCACAGGGCTCAGTGCTGAGCCCCGCATTGTTCAACATAATGATTGATGATGTCATCAACCAGGTTACAAGTCCTGGAATTAACGCACTCCTTTATGCTGACGACTTGGTGATCTGGGGTACAAGCAGCTCGATCCAAGCCCTCGAAACTGCACTGAATGGAGCGTTGAGATCACTGGGTAGATGGGCCGCCGAAAATGAGATGACAGTGAGTCCAACTAAGACCATTTTTCAGCTGTTTAGCCTTTCCAAAAAAGAGCATTCCATCTCGCTCTTCTACAACTCTGAAGCCATCCCGAGAACTTCGGAGGCAGTCTACCTGGGGGTGAGACTGGACACGCAGCTCACCTGGAGGAAACATATTGATTCTCTGAAGGATAAAGGCCTGAATAGATGTAAATTGCTCAAGCGACTCACTGGTACCAAATGGGGTGCAACTCAAGATGTCCTGGCCTTAACCTACAAAACCTACGTGCGCCCTGTTCTTGAGTATGGATCTGAGGTTACTGTGACTGCTGCAGATACCCATCTCACAAAGCTGGAAAAAGCCCAGAACTGCGCCCTGCGAGTCGTAACAGGTGGCCCAAGGTCTACACCAATCACTGCAATGCAAGTCCAGTCGGGCATTGAGCCTTTGAAGGACCGACAGCAGATAGCCTCTGTAATGTTGAAGGAAAGGCTGGCAAGGCTCAGTGATCCATACTGGACCCAGGACAACAGTGTGGCACCTAGACTGAAGACCCAGACAAACTTCACTTCTGCGGTGGCGAGGATTAAGGAGGAGCATGCCATCTCTCTTGGCCCGAGAGAAGCTTTTCTTGGTTCAATGCCAATCCTTAGCACTCCCCAGCTAAGACTTCACCTCGTTAGAGAGGTTAGTAAGGAGCTGTGTTCATCCCAGGAGCTGAGATCCCTTGCCCTGGCGACTATAGAGGAGAGATATCCACCTGAAACATGGCTGCATGTCTACACTGACGGATCCGCCCAAAACTCGACCACCAATGCAGGAGCAGGAGTTTTCTCCAACTCTTTCCAACTTAGTGCTCCCATTGGACAGTCAGCCTCCAACTTTGACGGGGAGGTCGAAGCCATTTCTATGGCTCTGGGCGAGTGCCTGAGGAGAACTGACACCAGAGTCGCAATTTTTGTGGACTCCATGGCAGCTCTCCAAGCTGTGTGTAACGCTAGAGGAGACGACGACAGTTCCATTGTGAGAAGGTCCAAGCAACGAGCACACAAGCTGATCAGAAGAGGAGTGGAACTGGTGCTTCAGTGGATTCCCGGACACTGTGGAGTGTATGGGAATGAGGAAGCTGATCGTCTGGCGAGAGAGGGTGCCCTTTCCGCCCAATTTGAGAATAGCGTCACGTACCACACCTCCAAAAGAGCTATTAAGACCTGTATTATGAAATCTTTGGAAGTAAGGCAGCAGCGGGAGGTTGAAGGTGGGAAGTGGCAATCACTGACTGTACAGAACGGACGGATTCCACATAACCTTCCTCGACAAGTAGCTGTAGCCTGTTTTAGGCTAACCACAGGCCATGACTACCTCCAGGGCCACCTGCACAGAATAGGTGTATTTCAGAGCCCGGATTGTGTGCTCTGTGGAGGCGGGTTCATGGATAGTCAGCATCTGGGTAATTGTCCAGAGCTTGAAGACGTCCGTGCATCCTTGGAGGCCGAAAATTGTATTTACATTAGAAACTCGACGTTATATTGGGCTGCGAGAAGACGAATGGCCGAAGTTGCCGCAAACCGTCGAGGCATAAGATTTAAAAAAAAAAAAAAAAAAAAAAAAAAAAATACTACTTAAGTAGGTAGCTTGAACACATTATATTTGGACAGCACAAAATTACAGAGGGAATATTCTTAAGATGGTGTAATAAAGTCGCATGGCGGGTATGATGCCAAACACAAAACTAACGTTGGATCCTCACGAGGAAGGGATAGAATGGCTGCTGTTTCGGAGCACCTCTTCTCATAGCGCGACACCCAATCTCTCCCCAAAGCCCGTCGTTTTAATGAAAGTTTAGTTCCTCAAGCATTACTTCAACTGCTGTTTTCAATTCCGGCTGCGTGTCCTAAAATTTTCTTTGCCATCTCGTCATTTGTCTGTCCCCTCAGTTTTATTCAGGTCATGATTAGCCTCAATGATCAGAATTTAAGTGCTCAACTGAATTTTATCCACGTTTCTTTGAAAATTCGCTGTATTAGCCAGGCTACATGGCTGAGTAATTTGTTATTGTGAAATTACATAGGATTTTCTATTTCGTCCCGAGAGACAGTTTTACTCCTTCGCTTGGAAGAACAACCACTAAGTAGAAGGTACCTACCGAAATAAGAAGTGAACCGAGAGGTAGGTACAGCTGAGAGGGCTGTCTGAACAGAAGGGACAAGTCTATTCCATCCTTACTTCTTTCATGGTAACTCCACTACTAAGGCATATAATCTCTTCTCTGTGTGCCTTTTGTAACCTCCCCGTTACGTTTGATAATGTTCGGCTTCGGCTTATCACTTTCGGCTTTGTGATTGTGAGCAAACTTCGGGGATAAATATTGTTGTAGGTATAGTCATAGAATACTTATACTAACGAATGATGTATTACCACATTATTATGTTGGTGTTTTACTCGTCGATTGAATCAAATAATAGGAAAATTGTGCGATTTTTCCCTCATTAACATCTTGGTATTTACTGTTGATTACCGGATTGAGATTCTGAACCTTGATACTTCAGTGTTTTTCCATATATACTGGTGTTTGCCACCCTAAAAAATATCGGCGGCACCCCGGATTTACCGAATAACCTGGATACGAAATTTAGTCAACTCATGATCAAGGTAAGATTAATATATATAATGGATGATAATTTGATACCACTGATCGGTGGATCTATTAATGATCGTAGACGAAGCAAATGACGCCAAAATCTTTGTTTCACTCATCCCAATTACCTTCTCATTAGTTCATATTCCATGAGCATCTCCAGTTTTATATTTTGTTTTAAGCATTTTTTTCTTACTTTCCTTGCCACTGCTTCATTCGTTCAAATTCTGAAAAGTATAAACTATTGAGGATCTGACTGGTACCCACAGGTCGACCACTATCCGCTCCAAGTGTTGCAGAAACATTGACCAAAATGAGAGTGGTATGACCTAGTGGTTAGGTTGACTGATTTTGATTATCGTTATCGCCATAACCACCACGTCAAATCATGAAAGAATCTCATTTTATCCCATAATAACTCGAGATACGAGACAATTCTACTTGGCTATTACAGTTTTTTGGTTTAACTACTAAATCCTCTAATATGTCTTCTTATTAATAGAGTCAAGTGCTCTCTAACACGGGACACGGCCCTTACATAGGGCAAAAAGTAACTTTTTTCTAGATTCAAATGAGTTAGTTAGTAGCCCTGAGAATGGAATCTGGTTACCTTTGGAGCAGGAGTTTTTCGTGTACTAGGTATCATGTATTCTTGACTAGCTAAGATCATGACTAAACTTTGTCACAGCAAAAATGGTCGGCTTCACACCAGCAATCACGAAAAATTTACTTAGAAAATTTAGGATTTTTTCACATTTATTTTGTATCTCTGAAACGATGCTGTTTTTGACAATAATGTCCCAGGACGCTATTAAATAACACTGAATTTGTGACAAGTCATTCAAGTCCAACCACAGCTATGTAAGATCAACAAGTCCTAAGACATGACCCTCAGAAATTAGGGTTGATCTAAAGTGATGCGGTTCAGGACCATGTACCTGCACCCAAAATGAGATTTTAGATCTGAGTTTCATAAAGTTTCGTCTTGTAGTTTCAGAGAAAACTCCGGATAGCAGGCAGACGGATCTATTTTCTTTTTTTAAGGGGGCTTGAAAAACTATTTATCTGGGTCAATTACAAAGTTTCAAGTTGGAAAATAATGAACCAATATTATTGTGTTTTTGTGATAGCATAACAATACCATGAATAGGATTGAACAGGAATTATTATGATTAGCTAGTGTGTTATTTTCCACCTACCCACAAGAAAAAAAACCATCTGCACGGGAGCGAATCGTGACTGGTTTAAACCATAGTAAAAGTCACCTTGAAAACTAAATATCAGCTGATATAATTCCAATAGAATTTCACTTCATGAAATCGAGTTCATTATAATTTTCCATCATCTATAGATGGACTTGTGAAGCATAGGTAGGTGATTTATTTTACCTCCTTAATTTTCAGTTGGTAGGTCAGCTCTTGTTAGAAACAGGACTAGTAAAGTGTGGGTGTTCTTTTCAATTTGAATTATTTGTTATTTTCATTTTATTTATTAGCCTTCACAACGTATACATACAACAATTATGTGAAGGTATGTTAATCATATTTGAATACGTGAACTCCCATACTGGTACATAATATATAAGTTTTGTGTTGGTGTGCCTATGTGAAGCGCAGGGTCCCAGCCCGGCTGCCTGAACCCTCCTTGGCGGTCTCCTTGGTAGGCGTCTGCGCTTGTGCAGTCACATAATTAGATATTGTATAATAGATTTCGTTTAATGATTGTAGACAAGATAGTGCTCTGCTTTTTGGATTCTACGCACCTTGAAACGTAAACCATTTACAACAATCTACTTCTACAATACAATGATCAGCTGCGTCACCTTAGAGGCTAATTTTAGTCGGTCGACCTACGGTGCTGAAATTTGGAATAAAGCGCCTTTGGAGCGTCTTGAAAACAATGTTACTAAATATGGAAGACAACTTGTCTGCTGAGGGTCCTCTAAGACTGATTCATTTTCTAATTAACCTACTGAAATACATTAATTATAATTAAGGAAAAAACAAACAGTTTCAAACCAATATACAGTGCAAGCTACCCTTCTATATGGTGGGAAGGACTTGGTCATAAATAGTTTTCATTCTTAAGTTCACTAAAAAGCGTAAAATTGAGAGGTCCTGGTGCTGTAATGGAGGGAATACTTTTGTGAGGCACGAATTCCCAAATTTTGATAATAAATATAATGGAAACAGGGTTTGATAATTATAGACCAGTGATCTGCGTAGAAGGGCTATCTAATACAGAAATAACAAAGATTTGTGTATTAATTTGCAGCAGTTTTTCATGGATTTGGTCTTGGAATAGTCTGAAATGGATTTGTATTCATTATTTTCTCATGCTTGGGTTGTCCCATCATACTGCTTTCGATCAATGCCAAAAGGTCGTCCCTATAATATACTTAGCCTTGCTTATATGACCTGGCTTCAGAGGGACGTCCTAAAAACAAAGTATCGAGACCTTTCCATATCCCTCCCACCCACTCCCGTACAATGTAATGGTCAGGATTGCTAGTAGAAGAAGAAGAAGCATTTATTGTGTTGAACAATCGTTTTTCACAAGAGTTCGAAGAGAAAACGAAGTATGAAATAAAATACAGTATATATCTTATAATGTGAAACAGAATGAAGTAGCATATTGAAATGAGTGCAGTTCAAGACAGGACAAAAACAAATAATTCATGAACGAAAAATGCCTTCGTTTACTGTGAAAGCTCTTTGCCGCAGAACAGTTTGTAGAAACCTCACAATCTTATTAACATCTCTGGCGTCTTTAAATTGAATTAACGAGCAGAATAAAAGTTCATTGAAGGAAGGGCCCCCAAAAAATTTAAAACGCTCATAATTGTAAATGGGGCAGAATGAAATAAGATGGAATAATGAGTCGGGACTATTTGTGTTGCAAATGAGGCATAATTGGGAGGCATCGAAACGGTTCAGAATTCGTTGGAAGACCAGTCGGCTGAACGCTGAGTTCAGACCGTATGGTAATGGCTGTTTCCTTTAAAGCCATTAACTTCAAGAAATGTGCAGTGACTATCTGACTTCACAAAATCTGGGTGACTGTGGATACACAACATACACTCACGAATACATGAAATTGAAACGAGGTGACACACTGGCAGAAGCACCCACAGTCGAGGAGCGGTACCCTTCACTACCACTTGTGCCTGCTTCTGCTTTGATCCATTCTGCTCAATCATCTATCGATCAGTCCGTATTAATGATTCAGACGTATTCATCGATCTCTAATTTGAATCTACCACGAAGAATCCATAGAACTAAAATAATTGAATATGGTTTAGTTTGTTGACTGCTAGGTCAACTATGAGATTTTATTATTGCCTGACCGACTCTCAAAAACCCTAAAATAATTGAATCCATCAGAATCCACCCGAATTCAAATTATCGGATTTTCATTCTTCTAGTTGTTTACCTACCAACACCTACATTTTTCTTCTTCTTTTCGTCAGGGGTATCTGTGGTCCCCTGCTTCTCAACATTGACTCGAGTTGGTAGTTTGCTCCCTTTTGGGAGTGAACAAATCCAGTCCCAGTCCCTCTAGACTGTTCCTATCTCTAGCCTACCACCTCCACCTTCCACAGCAGTAGTAGCAGTAGGCAAATCAAATCACACAGTAGCAGGATTCGGAGTTTGCAATTCGTAGGGGGGTCAAGTTTGCTTATCAGTTAGGTGATCATCGTCGTTTGGTGGTCATTTTTGAACTTTCACTTTTTGGAGTCTAGTGCGCCGTCGCCCATTTATACGCAGTGCTTACCTTCCTTAGGGGGTCTAAGAGGAAGTACATAATACCCCACTAAGAAGGTGGAAGCTTCCTGTTGACTTAGTGGGTCCCAATAAGAACTAGGTGTATTCCAGAACATGGGTTTCTGGCTAACTACATGAATTTATCTTAGCTTTTCATGGCATTGGGAGAGTGGAAACAGAAAACTTACAGTTTTACGTAGAAGAACACCAACAAGCACCTCCGCAAGTTTTACATATGTTGAGGAAAATTATCTACTCAACTGAGTTACCTGGTTGGAGCTTTTAGAAAAGATATAATGTGATGGGTATCGGTTGATCCTTGATCCAGGCAACTGAAGTATGATTCCAAAAACTCTTGTTTCCAATGGTACTGGATCTGACACACTAGAACATTATTACATGATTCTGGTCATTGTTCAGAGAGACCTTCGATTTCAATTATAAATATAACATATTGCCCAAATTCTATGCAGTTTTCAATAAATTTAGATTTAATGATTCTAATTTTGTTCTTTTTTCATTTCTTTTGCAGCAATTTTTTGATGTATTTGCCCGGTTACATTAAAAAATGTCTGAAAAA
The DNA here is from genome assembly GCA_030762985.1 of Adelphocoris suturalis. Taxonomy (NCBI): domain Eukaryota; kingdom Metazoa; phylum Arthropoda; class Insecta; order Hemiptera; family Miridae; genus Adelphocoris; species Adelphocoris suturalis. The sequence goes on from CM061051.1 coordinate 37,516,388, forward strand.
GAAGACTGTCATTCCTGTCCAATTCATGACAATTCTTCCAGAACCCCCTCACCCACCATGCAGTTTCAAAAGGTGACTATCAAGATTTATTGTGCTCAGCTTTATATTTCACTTACTTGTTCCAGTTTTCAGTGTTTTCCTGAAATTGTTTTCTGTTTGGTTATTCAGCTTTCTAAGTTATACTAGAAGATTGGGTGAGTAATTTGGTAATATCCCTGTTGAGTTGTTATTACTTTACTTGTGACCAAGTAATGTTAGACCTAGTGTGTAAATCCAATCCATGATCATCGTTCCATTGGGTAAGATTTGCACTAGCCTTCCTCTCATTCTTTATCCCTCTCCCCTCCTTACAACGTTTTTTTTTTTTCTTCTTTCACCAACTATGTGATTTTTAATACTCAATATATAAATAATTAAAAATATAATTCTTAATCCAATGTTAACAGATCATGAGCGAATTTTCGACAAAAATGAAGCTATTGCAATTTTTCCAATCATGTTTTTCCAAATGTCTTGTCTTGTTTTTCCAATGAAGTTTTTGTCACTATATCTTTCTACTTTATCTATCATATCCAAATATATATGGATAAAGTAGAAAGATATAGTGACAAAAACTTCTGATAAAAGGGAAAAACACCTAGATATATATATATATATGCCGAATATATATCGTATATATATATATATATATATATATATATATATATATGCCAAATTGGTCGTGAGGGGGGGGGGGTGCTTTTTCTTTTCAGATATTAGGATCAAGCCAGCCTTACTCTTGATGGTTTTAATTACTTGGAGTATAATGAATGCTAATACTTCTCTCTTACAATGCTTAATTATACTGAAAACATGATGGCAAGACGCATGAACACACTCTGCTAGCTCTTTCCTCAATACAATCACGACCAATACACTCACATAATGTTTTGTGGGAAATGAAATTATAGCGCTCTGTGCAACCATGCGCAATCAACACCTACATTATTTTTTCAAATAGGAACCCCCATTTTTATTGCAGATTTGGATTATACACTAAATTCCATGAAAACATGACCCATCACTTGAATTTTTGAGTGTGCAAAAATGAGCACAATCACGTGCGAATAAAGCACAAATTGTGAAATGTCGAGTTTTTGAAGATGTTCAGTTACCACATGTGATACATGATTTTGAGGTGTTTTTTCAATGCTGAATCACATAGTTGTATTATTTTAATGATATTCGCAACACCATCTTGGAAAAACACCGAAAAAGCTAAATTTTAGTATGCTCTGTGCTGTGCGGAAATGAGTGGGGAAATAGGCAATTCTGACGGTTTCCCCCCCTCCCCCCCCAATGTTTTTCCGAGTTGCTGTTAAGAAATCAACAAATAAACATCACTATGTGATTCAGCACGAATGATAAATACCCAAAATCACGTATCACGTGAAAAAGTTGAATATCTTCAGAAAACTCAATATTTCACATTTTGTGTTCTATTTGCGCTTCATTGTGCTCGTTTTTGGAGCACATAAAAATGCAAATAATAGTTAATTGTTTAATAAAATTTTACTTTGAATCCAAATCTGCAATAAAAAATTGGGTTTTCATTTGAATAACAAAGTTGGTGTTGATTAAGCATGGTTGTGTAATTGCACAGTGCGCGAAAATATCATAGTTGAATTTCTCACAAAAACTTATGGGGGGGGGGGGGGGGGATACAATTTTTTGGTCTTGAAAGTATTTTCAAGATTTGTTTCTTGTTTTCTGCTGTATGACATTAAAACAGCCATAACTCCCTTTGGTTGACCGTAAAATCTAAAGTAAGGACACTGTCATACAAAATCTGTTTAGAAAGAGGGGAGGGCAGATAAAAAAAATCAAATTCTGGAAACCTGTTGAATTTTAATTTTACGAGTAGTCTCCTTTTTTGCTCATTAACACGGTTCAAAAAGTATTGGTTTGACATTAGGGGGAGATATATAAAATTTAACGCTCTTTATGAGGGTGTCCTTATTATTATTATTTATTTATTTAATTCATTTTTTTATTGTTATTATTATTATTGTTATTTATTATTATATTGTTATTTATTATTATTTTTTTTTTTTTTAAGTGAACCTAAGGGGGGTTATTATGGCCGTAACTCGAGAAATCCGAAAAAATCCCGAGTGTGAAAATGCTGGAAAACAAATAGTTTAAAACAAATCTCTAGGAGGAACTTGTTGTTGTAAATTAGTTGCAGAATCGATTCATCCTAGGGCCTTCTAGGTTCTGAGTCGTTGAAAGGACGCTCGATCTTGCACTTATATCAGCAAAGATTACACAAAGGAGTCTGGGGCCTTTTTTATTGGGGTTGGTGAAATGCTTTACACACTGACAACGAGGCTAGGTTTTCCCTTCCTTTGTGTTTGGCTCACCACATAGTCACATAGTGGCTTCCGACGAAAACACCCATCTCCTCTTTAATTATAGATAACTGTACAGGGACTACTTCTTTGTATTACTTTGAGGTTCGGAGCTTTGGTCACGCCTAAAGCTAATTTGACCTAGCCCACATCCTTCTCCACTGTCATCAAGTCACAAAAAAGCCTCTGACCAAGACTTCAGTTCTTGCCAGTTCTCTTCCTTTTCATTATAAACAATTTCCTCTTCCTCTTTCTCTCTCCAGAAACTTGATTCTAGAGCAAAGTATCTAGTTCTCTTTCTGATATTCTGCCACCTTCTTAGTAAGAGCAATCATGTTTGTTTTAATTTCCCTGGTTCCTATTTAGTTCACCTGGAACCTATGAAGATCCTATTTCATTGAGTCCAGGCTTGACAAAATATCACTCATTAGGGTGTTCAATGTGTCGAGCAGACCTATATTCAAAAGTGTTATCATTCGTAATAGTAATTTTCTTAGCTGTAAGGCAAGCGTGAGGTATTGATAATTTTAGCGCATGGAGTCCTACCTCTGGGCCAGTCTAAAACACACTGTTTGACAGTGGGGTCAATGACAGAAAGGTCCTGAGTGAAAATGGCCGTTGTGGAGCTTGCTCTCGATGCCTACTTTGATGACAGTGCAACAATCTACTACCTTCCTGGAACCAAACAGAAAAGACGGGAAAACAAAATTGGTTGACAATAGCGCAAAAATCGCCAAATCAGCCCGAGCGAAAATGCAAGAACAAACCGGAAGCTGTGGTATGTCTTTCGAACCAAATGCTGATCGAAACTGAAATCTACAACTCACAACTAATCACTCAAACAGGGAGCAATTTAATACACATCTGCACACTATCGCTGCTAGATCAGAAATCCGATGGGACTGACTCATTAGACGGTCGGTTTCACCATGATCATCTCATTGGGCTTATTTGATTTTCATTGTTAAATTCATTTATAATATTTTCTCCTTCATTGTGCTCAACTTCTGAGGTTCTTAGAGTTGAAAGATTAGTTGGATGCATCGGCTTTTAAGTAGAGGAATATTTTCAATTACAATGGGGATTGAGATTTCATTATTCTCGTTATTAGTGAAGCGAGCAATTAATGAAGCCACTAATTCATTATCCATAACTATCAAATCCGCAAACTGCTCTCTAAAGGATTTTGTCTCAAGTACCCTCTATCCAAATATTATGTGCTAAACGTCCCACTATAAAGGGATGTTCGTGAGCTCATTGCCCTATAATTCAATGAGTCTCCCTATTGGTCTTTGAGAAACTGCTCCCAAGTAGCCTGCATCATCTAGCGTGGTATTTTCCATGTCAAACTCTTTATATTGTCCTCATTTCGTACACTTTGCTATATTTTTCAATATGATAAATATTATGAAAAGCCAAGTTCTTGAAGAGCATTCTATACACTTTTCATATTTCTTCCATTTACTTTGCGAACTTGAACTTCTTTCTTAGTCAACTGATTGAAAAAAAATTAAATTAAATATCCTCCAAAAATTATGAACCTCACAGACCCAGTGCGTTTGAAGAACAAAACTTTGTTTGCTATATCTGCAACTCTAAAAACTGTAGAATATCATTTAGGTAATCTTTTTATGCTGTGTATGGATTTAAAAAAAAAATTGTGCCAAAAGCAACAATAATTGAAGAAAAAAGTGACTATAAATAATAATAATGATGAATTGCTAAAATTGATGACAGTGGAAAAATTTTGTGAAAACATTTTTTTCTCGTATTTTAATCTCTTGACTGTGAAAACAATGTTTCCGCTACTTTGGTAGACTCGGAAGTTATTTCAGAAATTCCATAAAAATCGGTTAACACGTTCCGAGCGGAATGGATCGATCGATCCAGGCGCCCTCGTTCGATTCACCCTGAGTGGATCGATAGATCCAGCTACAGAGAGCACATAGGCTCCTACGTTCTGCCTTCTGACGAGATTACCACGCATTCTGTTGGCTGTGAAGTTTAATACACTTATTGTAGATGATCAGGCCTCCTAAAGAATGCGCTCCGTTTCGTTCCCCATTGATATCAAGGCCCCTGTTCAGTAACATTTTCCCTTTCATTTCGCGTTTTTTTTCATTCGTTAGGGGTGTTTTCCAGTGCAAAGTTCAATTTTGTTGTTTTTTTTTTTTTTTTTTTTTTTTTTTTTTTTTTTTTTTTAATTTACTAGGCAGATGAGATGTAGGCAGTGCCAAATAGAGACTACTATTGCAAAATAAACGTGCTGGTACTGTCCTGCATGTCCCGAGCAACCAGGTATGTGCCACGAACCATGTTTTGAAAAGTGGCACAAGAATGTATTTCTAGACGAAGATGCTGAGATTTGAATACCTATTCCATCATCCGACAACATCTTTCTCCAGTACTATATTGTCAATTTTTTATTCAAATTTATAAACATGGACCTGTATGTTTCATACCTACCTAATTATACAGTATGTTTTATATCAAAATGAGTTATATTTTATCGTTCCTTGAAATATATATTTATAAAAATCACTCATAGGGACCGTTTTCAGTTTCATGTTAAAATTATAATTTCCTAATAGTATAATAATAATAAAAATAATAAATTCCTGTATAGATTCATCTGCCTACAAACATTGCGGTTCTGTTTAGAAATATATAATAATCCTAGGTTTGGTACATGGGGCCATCATTCGGACGACTAGGAGGGACTAAAAATGAAACATTAGGGATAAAAAATGGGAAAACGTGTATTGTTCTTACCGGGATTTGAAACCGAGGCCTCAAAAGAACACGCAAGCATTGCGGGTTGCATAACCAATGGTACGTTACTGCCGATCTGGATCAATGGATCCAACTTCTAAAACTCCGCGATATTCATAAAATTTCGGTTCCGCATCGTTGTTTTCGTTGATTGCTAGTCATAATAAGCAGGTATCAACAATCATCTCGAAAAAACAGGTCCCGTCACAAGGAGTTTCCACCAAAATCGGCGCCGCTCGGAACGTGTTAAAGAATGTGAGAAGTTTGTACGTTTCAACAATGTGTAACATATGTAATGGCTATTTTCAATGCCATGACAATCAAATTCATAAGGGAAACTCGATTTCTGGAAAATTTATCAAAATTATGTTAAAGTTTGAGAAGATCTGTGTTGTCAGGGTTTTTGACTTTCTACACTTGTACAGAAAGCTTGATCCAAATTGAATGAAACTCGTAGCTAAATACCCTACGCCCTTACCATTATAATAGCTGAGGGTTTCATAAAAATCTACAGACGATTAAATATATTATCGAATAGGTTAGTTTTAGTGGCAGAGAGACTAATTGTGACTACCCATGTAAAAAGGGACCTTAACTTCAACTTTTCAATCAGGTTTATTATGTTTTCTTATAAAACAAGTGCTGCTGAACATGTTGGTTGTTTCAGACTCTTAGAAAGAAAAATAAATAAATGAATACCTACAAATAATAATGAGAAAGTTCTATGAATACAATCCTTAGATAGTTTTTGGTAAAAGTATAGTAACCAAAAGTAAAATCCTCCATCACAAGTATAGATTTCAAGTTGGTGCACTAAATTAGGAAATATAAGGTGCACATTAGGAAATATTGCGTCTGGAAGTCATAATCATAACCCGAAAAAATCTATTTTTGACCTTATCTTCGTTTTCTTGCCCTTTTATAAAATTAGCTCTGGGAAGTTTTGGTCCCTTACATGGATGGTCACAATTATATTTGCGAATAGTTTGACTTAATATGTAAATAAAAATGTATATGGCAAGTTAATACAACAGTATTTAAATTGTCGTGTGAAACCTTTTTGAATCCTTAATGAATGAATTTTTGTGAATGGTGGTTTAAATATCAAGAGCTCTTATAAAGGCGTTTAACTGATAGTTACTTTCTATTTCATTTTCTTTAAATGAATTTTATTTTTAGACTGCTGTGCTAAATTCTGACAAGTTAAATCTTGAGGAAGAACTAAGCATAAAGCTTCAGCTTGTAATTGAAGAGAACAAGTTACTCAAAGGTACTTCTGTTATTTAGTTTATTAATTTAATTATTCATTTCATTTTTTCTCCAATTCATAATTGTGTTGATTTATTTTTCAACAATTTATTCATTTATTTCATTTTATTAATTTTTAAAAATGTATTCAATTTAATTAATTTTAATTACTATTAATTTATTTATTTTTATTTCATTTTTTATTATTATTTATTTTATTTATTATTTTTTTGTTTTGTGCTGCAACTTCTTGCATCATTGCCTGGTCAGCTGATTATACGATTTAACGCATCAATATTTTTATTTTGGATAAACTTAACGAAACGTTATGTAACAACCTGTTAATTTATGTACGTGGTTTAGTTTATTACAGCTGAAACTTTATTTATTTCTATCCTTGTTGTTGAATATTATTATATTTCCAATGCATTTTTTTAAAATTAAAATAACATCCTTTAATCATTGGCCTTTTCCTTAGAGAATAAAATGTGCATAACAAATTATGAGTACTAAACTAAGCTGACGAGTTTACTCATCATTCTTTCAAAGAATAACCTTTTTAGTTTAGTGAAACTAAAAATGCATACATACTGCAGTTTCTTAATTCCTTTAGGTAAACTTCCAAAGGTTTCAGATCATAAAGGGGGACAACCGTTTCCAAGTATTACAACATTAACCTAAAGCATAAAATTGTCATTTTCCTTAACTCCTACCTCTTATGTGTGTATTTTGTCATCAATTTCAGACAACAAAGAAACATTTAAAATCTAACATTTTACCTTACATTTCAAGTTGTTATTTTTGTATTATTTGCTTTGCTTGATTCATTCGATTTAGTTTCTATTTTGATGGTTTTTCGTGTTAATCCTTGAAGCATTTTTCTCATGGGATTGTTTTTCAGTTCTAAATGTGTAATAATTTGGACTGCAGTATTAATGAGAGAAGGAAAATAAGAGTGAGGAAGTACATTGTGCATGGGCTAATATTTTCAATTGACTTAATAAATAGGATATATCCACAAAGAAGTTATTATGGAACAGATGGAGAAAGGTTGGAGTGTATGGTAATACTATAAGTGATTTTTACAATTTTATCTTACAGATACACTTCACCTGAGTAATATTGCATTACAAAAGCAGTTTTATCACCTTACTCATTGGCACGATGATGTAATAAAGGTTCATCAAACTAGTCTTCATCATATTGAAGAGTTTAAGACAAAGAAACAGGCCGTATGTATTTCTTGATTTGAGTTTTGTCTGCCAAGTGGTTTTTATTACAGTTGACAGCACCATCAACTAGTGCTATCAACAAATAGAGTATATTCAAGTGCTTGTTAAGAAGGTCATGCCATTGATAATACACTGTTTAATTTAAAAATAAATTCTTTGTGTGAAAATTGTATTACGAGGACTGAAATATTAGTTTATAAAACTGGCCCTTTTTTGTTGAAATAATAATAATTATTATTATTACTACTATAAACTCTTTTGTGGGTGTGCTTGTATGTGTGTGTTTGTGAATTTAACATGTTGGAATCAAATTATGAAAATGTGAATGTTGTTTAACATGTAAGAATCACGGATACTAGACTACACGATAGGAGCCACAAGCTCACACACTCTCCACACTCTTCATAGTTTCTAAATAATTTATTTTTTCATTTTTCTGGTCGCATTCAGATATTTTCAAAGTATAAAAATGGATATGAATGAATGTAACCTATGGTTATACATTTATCAACCTTAAAATTGTAACAATAAATTATAGGAACTCCTGATATTTTCATATCATATGAAGAAGATTTAGTTTTGAATCACATAGGAATATACATTGAAACTTGAAGTTAGGTAACTTGTTGATAGGTAGATAAAAAAAGAACGTTGTTGCTTGGAACATGAAAAATTAATTACATTAGCATGAATAAGTAATTATAAGTTTGTATATAGTGTTGTTTATTTGGTTTGGTCCCACTTTGGCGTACTTACCATATTTTTAGATTTTATAGGGAATTGATCGTTGAGTAAGATAAGTCCTATGAGCTAGGGTAAAAAAAATCATGAAAAAACATATTCTGTCCTTATTTGTACTAGGTATAGTAAGTAAAACTCCGTGAGGTAGGTGCCTCCTTGGCCAGACCCAAGCCTGGATAAAGGAGAGCCCTGCAACCTGATGAGTGCAAAACCTCTCCCACTATCTCAGGTTTAGAAGGGCAATGTCAACTGATTTTTTGAGGCATTGAGGGGAGTGGGGGGGCAGCCCGTAGGCTCTGAGGTGGCTGAGACCCCATTGGGATAAGGTGCAGTGGGCCAATCACTCACACACCCTAAAGGCCGCCATTCACGACGGAGCCAACGAGCCAAACGGCCTCGGGCTGATCCATATTCCACCGTGTGTGGGGAAATTTCAAGTGGCCCCGCGCCACCTAGCGGCCTTGCTGGATTTTCGGACGGGCCAAAATCCATGGAGCCGAGCCACGGAGCCGTCGAGTGGACTTGCCGTGTGTGGGGATCGGCACGCCAAATGGACCGGCGCCACTGACTGTGTGTGGGTCATCCCCCGGGCCAAAATCCTTTCAGTGTACTTCTAGACATTGAGGAGATAGTACGCGTACGATGGATTGTGTGAGTCGTACGTTGCTTCATCCATGCGGAGGTAATTACGCCAGTCAGCAGGTTCTAAAGTTGGGTGTTCAATCAACCTGACATGGGTTAATTAAATTTCGAGCTGAAAACCATTCTTTCTGCCACTGCCTTTTTGGTTTCTTCTTCTTCATATAAATGCAAACTGCAGCTGCAGCTAAGTTAACACGTTCCTCGTTGTTCATTTTGAAGTAAAATTGAAGAGGTTCAATTGATAAAGTGATGAATTGGTGTGGTCAGATGCTCAAGCGCACAGCACCAGGACCGAAGAACGAGGAAACGCTACTGGCTCCTCGTGACCCCCCCTAATTTGGACCGGGGCCAAATGGACTTGAGCGAGCGGCCTCAGACCATCTGGCTCCGTCGTGAATGGCGGCCGTAACAGTAATTATTAGAGAAACCAATATGAAGAGAGGCACTACGGCTTCTCTTAGTAGTGGCAGGATGTAAATCAAGGCAAGCCATTTCAAGTAAACATTATCGCAAAACAAGTTGGAACCATTTCTTGGGGGTTTTGTATTGAAGGGTTTGCAGACAGACCCAGGTTCACATGACTTATTTTACTCAGCGTTCAATTTTCTATAGGACCTAAATTTTGTGATCTCCAGAGTGAGTATAATATCATTCATCTCTGAGTGGCATGCTCTTTTTCTCTGAATGAGCTTGCCAATAGTTATTGTCTTCCGTTTCTTCTTGGTTTCTTCATTTTGAGGAAATTAATGAGCGATTTTGAAAGCAAGAGGCACATTTTGCAATTGCACTACAACCCGAACAAAAACAAAAACTGCTTACTGAAGGAAGAAAGGGCTTAAGTGGGTTGGGTGCATTTGGCATTAGTCACCTTGGGCTTTCCCCAAGCCTCCAACTCGTCGTTCCTACTGTTTAGTTTAGTATCCGTGGAAGGAATCAATTACTCCAGCCTGTCTGTACAAATATAATCTTGTTTTCATCTGTGCACATTTATTTTGATCATAAAGATAATCATAAGGATCGATTCTACAACTAATTTGAAACAAAAAGTTTCCCCTAGAACTTTTCCGAAAACCTCTTTGTTCAATAAAAAAAAACGAAAGTTGAAGAAGAACGTTGTCTAATTCCACGAAAATAAAGAGTTACACTGTTTGATCGATTTCAACGGTTAGGTCATCATCAGCAACAAACAACAGTAACCACGTTGAAAAACAAACTGGTTTGATTCTCTTCGCGTTCGCCCCCTTTTCGCCCCACTTCGCGTCTTGCAGTGGACCAGCTATCAGTTAAAACAGTGTGTTTGAAAGGGAGGCGAACCTTTCGCGCAATTTCGCCTCTTTTCGCCTCTTCGCGCGAAATCGCGTCCACTGGACGGACAGCCTTAGGTCATCATCAGCAACAAACAACAGTAACACTTTGTTATTTATGTTACTGATGATGAACTAACCGTTGAAACCAATTCAAAAGTGTAATTCTTCATTTTTGTCAAATTGGACAACGTTCTTCTTCAACTTCCGTTTTTTTTATTGAAATGGGCTTCCACAACTTCGTCATAAGTGATTTAGTTTGTACTCCTGACTAATTTCACTTTACAAATTTTTTCGTTGGTCACAATAATTTTTTTTTAATTTTTATTTTTTCAAAAACTAACTGTAACTTGATTTGGAAAATAGATAATGAAACATTTAATAATACCGTTCAAAATATCATTCAGTTTCCAAGAAGATTGACACCAAACCAATTTCCGAAAATGGCAACTACAGCTTGTTTTATTTTCTTGAACACAAACTTTAACTTTTACTAATTTCTTCGGTTTTTATGAAAAAATCAGTGGTATTTAACACTTAAAGCGCCAGGCCGAAAACAGGGGAGTTTCCCCTCTGGCCACGACAGTTTGGGGTGGGTCACACCCCTGGGCCCATCCGTTTTTTCCATTTGTATCACCCTCTATTACATTTTTATTAATTTTTCTGCCATGATCAATATGTAAATCAGCCAAAATGGTGGTTGTATCAAATTTGTACACGTGGCCTCCTGCTGTTAATTCATGTTTTTTTCCCTGGTCCGGCGCCAATTTGTATACGTATGATACAAGTTATTTTCCCCGAGTTTCCCGGGAGAAATGAAAAAATAGAACTCTTCATTCAACAGTGTATTGCAAAATTAGGAACTGGCAAAAAACATCACTATTCTTACTGCTAAATTTACCCCAGTGGCTTCACAAGTATTTGAAACAGCCTCAGAAATGAAGAATTGTTGTTGCAAATTTTTGCTCGGGCCAACTATGCTAAGTGACAGTGTGAAGCCAGACAAGATCAGAACTCCATTGAAATCAATGCAAACCTTGTATCAGGATGATTCAAGAAGCTTCAAACCGTCCCCAAACTCTTGTATAGTTTTGATATAATGGCCTCCTGGCGTGAACTAAGATAGTATTAGATTGATACACTCGGCGCATGGGTGGCAACTTGATTTGAATCAATTTGATAGACATAGCGCTTTAAGTGTTAAGTACTAGCATCCCCAACTCTTAACTGCTCCTCTCGACAGATAAAACATCTTAATTCTTTCTGTTTTCTAACGTATAGCCAATTTTACTTTTCTAATTGAGAGAGAAAATTACGTTTTAATCTTAATAAGCTTTCTTTTTTTCTCTTTCCTAATATAAATCTAGGGTTTTCGTGAGAAATTACCCTTTCTGAATCAATGAGTTTCGGGTCGGTATGCATATTCACGCTGAATTGAATGGTAACCTTTGCAAATCTCCCCCGACTCTTATAACTGAGTAACTGAGTTTTACGTGTAACCAAGAAGTTTGTTTATCTTTCATGCTCGATTTCAAGTGTTTTTAGGGGTATAACTTGGTTATAACGGAGTTTGGGAGATCCGCAAGTGTGACCATTCGATTCAGCATGAGACAGAGACTGAACCGAAACTCGTTAGTTTGTAGAGCGTCATTTTTCTAGCAAACCCTAGATTTTGCTGAAGAAATAAATAAATTGTTTGAAACATATTTTCTTCCCAAATTTACAAAGTAAAAGTAAAGTTTATTTTACCGTTGGGAAACAGAGAAAATGGAGGTATGTTTTTCCCCTCAAGAGAAACGGTTGGGGGTTGGGAATATTAGTACTAAAATAACAAGACTTACGATTTTCTGTAAGAAAGTTGAAGTGAGTAAAAGTTGGACTTTGACACAAAAAAGGTCCTATAGTAGCCGATTTTAGAATTGATTTGGATTTCATCTTCTTGGAAATAAAATGCTCTTATTCACGGTACTATTGAATGCAACTAAATCACTCACGACGAAGTTGTGGAAACCCATTTCAATGAAGAAAACTGAAGATAATGAAGAACGTTTTTGCCACGAAAATATGAAGAGTTACAATGTCAAATTGGTTTATACCATCAGCAGTAACAAACAATAACTAAAGTTCAGGTATTGTTTGTTATTGATAATGACCTAACCATCAAAATCGATTTAACATTGTATCTTTTAACTTTTCGTGGAAGTAGAAATCGTTCTATGATTTTTATTTCCATATTATTATTTTAATTATTAAATCCATATTAAAATTAAAATAAAAATTATTATTTTGAATAGGTTAGAAGAGAAATTCAAATAGTAACCCTCCTTATTTTTTTCTGTAGATCTCAAATATGTCATTTTCGCACATGGGCGTGCGCTCATAAGGTGTGCAGTGTGAACGAAATTTGTTACTGTCAATGGGAACTTATTTTTTATTGTAGATTCGAATTTTACGTGAAATTTCGTACATAGAAATGTGCGCAAAAATACGCAAAAGTGTGTATGTAAAAAAGGGGTTTTTTGAATTACCTCATATGGCTCTCAGATTCTTTTTCATGCTGAATCATGTGGTGGTATCAGATTTGGCATTTGACCTCATATTAAAGCAGAGTTCGAGGTTCTAAAGTTATTCAATCACATATTTCATCTATTTTCCTTCCTCCTTTGTAATGTAAACTCTAGGTTTCACTTTTCTAGCTATTTGTATCGTTTTACTTTAATTATCTGATGATAAAAATGCCCACCATGCCATTATGCATAATGTCTGATTATGCTTGCCCTCTAAAGACGGTCTTCCCAAGAAATGCAGGCTACGACCATGTGGCTCATCTCCTGAACAGAATAGCTTGAAGATAACTGTCCGACTTAGACGCTCAACATAAAATAAGTGAACAGGAAACAAGCAGTCTTTCTGGAATGACACATACTACATACGAAAAACAAATTAGCAAAATTTTATTTTCAACATATTTGGGGCTGTTGCCATAGCTTAATTTTCTTCGAAAATTCGCTAAGAACAGAAAGAAGTGGCTACGAAAATCCAAAAAATTTTACGAGAGAATATTAATTAAGAGAGTTTTTCCCATAAAATTGATAGTGATTCGTTTCTGTGCACACAAACACAAAGTGAAGTGTTCACATTTCCAAACAATTCAACATAAAAATAATACAAAATAACAAAAATTCGGTTATGTGGTCATGCTGCGTGACTGAAACTTTTCAGTTTCGTATATTGTAAATAATTAATGCAATTGCCTACCTCGATTCCATTACAGAAAAATAAAAAATGTACAAACTATGCTGGGATAGGAACCAAATCACAACACTAAAAGTTACCGAGCAGACTCTGAGGTTGAAATGAAATATTAGAGGCCTTGAGATTTTTATGGCTGTTGAGTCTCGGGAAAGCTGTCTCGAGGGTAAAGTCGATCTCTGAAACTGATCTCGAGACTTGGTCTCAGGTGAACATTTACCTTTAGGAGGGTTGTTATTTGGAATCGGCAATTCCTCACTGGTTCCATATTTTGGCTCCTTCCATATTTTGTTTGTTTTGTGAAGTTCTTTTCCTAGCTTATCCTTGATAAACTTGAGGGTATTGTCCTTGCCTTCTCTTTTTATTTGCTCAAGGTCGAATTTAAATGTTGGGCAGTCATAATGGTTGAGGTTTGAATTGAAATTCGAGATTTATTTGATTGTGTTAACACTCTCAGTGCAACAGGCATATTCTTAGATTATCGCCTCTGATGGAATTTTTCGTTACATGAAATTAAACATTTGTGTTGCCTTGTTCTTGAACGCTCGGTGCGTCAACAAACGGCACTTTTCCAAAGCTAAGATACAAATGAAGCCCTCTATACCTGATGCTTCCCAAGGTCCGCATCAGTGCCCACAAGCTCAAGGTGGCCTCATTCTTCGTCAAGATGTAGGTAGTTGCCAAGCAGATAGCAAGTTGCTAGTCGTGTCTAAGACCTTTTAGAGGAACCATCATGCTGGAGTAAATATGAAAGTTGTTTCGCTGAAGTGAAATTTCAGAGAAACATGAATGAGCCGCTGCCGTTAGTTGATCATTGAAGAAATTATTAAACTGAACTTTGGTTCTGTCCGTTATTGGAATGATAACAGGTTTATTCATCTTGAAACTGGTCTCCTCGACCAGTGGAAGTAACCTCCTTTTCATAAAACTTGAGGTGTTGGGCTGAGTGACTTTTCCCCAACTTTTCCGGACGATCACATGAAGTAATATTATACTGGCTTACCTTATAAAGTTCAAAAACTGCTGTGTTCAGAATGGATGAATTGCCTACACTTCCTTAGTACATGTATCCATAGTGATTTTTTTTTAGACTTCATTGACGATGTTCAGCCACACGCTTCTTGCAAAACCATTTTACTTTACCTTCTGATTTTGAGATAGCGTCGATATCCTTCTTCAGTGGGGACCTACTACATTCTCTGTGAAACCAATTTTCACTAAATTCATCACAAATTGCACCATATTGATCATCTTGAACTTCCAATTCACAGAGCTTACAGAGATACGTTTTTACGTCAGTCGCCATTTTTTAGAAATAATCATTTTAGTCTAGTCGAGCATCAAACCTAGGAAATTATGATTTTCCTGTCGGAGGGGGAATTTCGAGGATAGTTACCTATCTTTTTAAGGGCAGCTCTAGCTACAATCCTTATCCAATTATTGCGATTCTCTTATTTGTTTAATTAAGAATTCGGTATGGATTCGGAACTTATGTCAAGAGTTTCAAATTGCATTATGGTAGTTGGTGAAGGAGGGGAGATACTGATGAATCGTCATGTTTTCACTATTCTCATTTTGTTTCTATTCTCGCCAAAATCATAAACAAACCAGGCATAGGGACATCCCTCTGATGCCTGCACATTGAACTACATCCCTGGAACGCTTGCTAGACCGTCTGAGACTGGGGTTTTGTGGTCCGCCACCTACTGTGTTCCCCCACTCCTACAAGGCAACCTCAGCTACTCCTGTGTCTGAAGAAGGACCTGTCACTTTTATTCCTTACTTGTGTTTATTTTATTACATGTTTGTTTGTAATTTATTTTTGAATTCATTTACCCATTCACTCTGGAATGGTTATCAGTAACCAGTGTTTTTGGTTCGTTCATTTCTTCCTAGAAGCTATAAACCAACTAACTGATTGAGGTTCACAGACCGTATATTTTGAAATTTTCTGAATAATTAATTTCCAAGTCAATTAATCTGTTGTTAAAAAATCTAAACAGAAAAATTGCTTTCTGCTACAAAACTTAACAAAAACATCCTAATTTAAATCTAAAAAATAGAGATAGTTATTCCTCTTCATCATCCGCTTATACAGGGTGTTCCGGGTTGCCCTACTCCAGCAGGGTGTGTAAATTTGCCCATATTATCATGCTGCATGACTGCAACTTTTTCAATGAAGTCTAGGGTTTTCTTGAAAAATGGCTTTCTATGAAAATACGAGTTTGGGGTCAGTTTCTACGCATTTTTTACGCTGAATCAAATGGTTACTTTTGCAGACCTTCCAAGCCCATTTATAACCGAGTTTTACACTTTAGCCGACTAGTTTCACCTCTAAAAACACGTGAAATCTATCATCAACCTCATCATCATATTATTGATCATCATCATCGTTTATTTATCATGAACTCGAATTTTTGAGTTGAAGCGTAAAACTCGGTTATAACGAGGTTCGAGAGATCTTCAAGTGTTACCATTTGATTCAGCGTAAAGAAATGTGTAGAATTCAACCCCAAACTCGTAGTATTATCATGGAAGGTCATTTTTCAAGAATACCCTAGATTTCATTGAAAATACAAGGTTTTCCATCATTAAACACATAGTTTTCTACCCTAATCAGCAAAGTAAAATTATAATTAACTACACTGTTGGAAATTCGAAATCTTTGCGCAGTTTTTATCGTTCTTGTGTCTTGAAAAAATATTGGTTTTCATAGTTGAATTTCCGATTGAAAAAACTCGAGGTTTCCCAAATTAGGTAAAATTTGCTGTTCAGAGGGCAAACCCTAATTCCAAAAAATGTTCAGGCTTTTATATGATGGGAAATTTGATGCTCTTTTCAACGGGATCCTCAAATTTGAATTTATATAGGGTGTCCCATATAAATGGGCCCATCGGGAAATTACAGCCTTACGGTGCGAGCTATCGAAAAATTGAACTGGAGCTTTTTTATAGTATTTTAACTCAGCTTCACGATGCGGAAATCCGATTTTTATTTTTCCATGTTTTAGGGTCTCAAATCATTGATTGAAACTGACGGTTTCCTCTTGACCCCCCTTTTTTATTGCTTTTTTCGATTTTAGGTTGAATTTGGAACAGAAAAGGCCTCCATGAAATTTTCTTTTTGGGGCTTCGTTTCTGAGTTATTCCACTTTTTGCGAAATACAGAAAATCGCTGATTTCTTTTAGTCATTACCAACACTTTCTTACTATTTTCATCTTCAATTTTTGAGATGTTAACCACACTTTTGAAATCAGCATTAAACTATCTATCATCAGACCCCAGCGTCCATAATCAACAATCACCATCAGGGGGATGACATGACACTTGAACCGCTTACGATTCAAAAAAAGTTTTCCAAATCGTCGCTTGAAAAAAAAAAACCCTCAAACTGTTCAGTACTATTACTCATTTATTAGAAGAACGTATGAGACGCCGACTTCTGGACTAATGTAAGATTCTTTAAATAATAAAGATCATAGTGTAGACTGAACAATAAGTATCAAGAAGCTGTTGTTTTCTTGACCCTTGAATACAGTTTGTAGGAGAAGGAGCAGAGGCTGCAGAAGGAGCAGGTGGCATTTTCGATTTATCACAACACAACTGACTGGAAGTCTCCTTGTGGTACATTTTTTAAACTGTATTCTGAACAGTGATTCTGTGTGTACTGAACAGTTTCAGGGTTTTTTTTTTTTCAAACGACGATTTGGAAAACTTTTTTTAAATCGTAAGCGGTTCAAGTGTAATGTCGTCCCCCTGATGGTGATTGTTGATTATGGACGCTGGGGTCTGATGATAGATAGTTTAATGCTGATTTCAAAAGTGTGGTGAACATCTCAAAAATTGAAGATAAAAATAGTAAGAAAGTGTTTGTAATGTCTGAAAGAAATCGGCGATTTTCTGTATTTCGCAAAAAATTGAATAACTCAGAAACGAAGTCCCAAAAAGAAAATTTCATGGAGGCCTTTTCAGTTCCAAATTCAACCTAGAATCGGAAAAATCAATAAAAAAGGGGGGTCAAGAGGAAACCGTCTTTTCCAATCAATGATTTGAGACCCTAAAACATGGAAAAATAAAAATCGGACTTCCGCATGGTGAAGCTGAGTTGAAATACTATAAAAAAGCTTAGATGGGACACCCTGTATAACAAATTAAGGGAGTTATAGGGGTGATAGGGGGGGGGGGGGGGAGTTGGGGGGATTTAGTGACGTAAGGTCAAAATCTCGAAAGAAATCTTAAAAAATAAATTTCTCGAAAACTAAGAGTTTAAAAAATAAAATAAAATGGGGCCGTCTAGGGACACCCGAAAGGAAGCGAAGCTTTATATCATGAAGCGTATGTATTTATCATTGAAATGTTTTAAATGACCTTGAAAAATTCCGTAGGGGGTTCTCAAGGTTGGGGGAAATAGTAATTTAAAATGGAGCACGAGACCTCCGAAAATGTCATGGAAATCGAATGAAAACTTTGGAAAGCTTGTTAAAAGTATTTGAGGTTTGTGCGAGCTAAGTGAAAACTATTAATGTTTGACTGATGACATTGATAGACCATCCTCAGTCCAACCTGAACAGTCCCAGAAAGTTTCATAAAGATCGTATGAAAATGGTAAGGATTGTGTACTAAATTAATAACTGAATCCCATGAAGGATTGGTTCACTGTTAGCCATCATCACGTTAGACCTTGAAGTTTATGTTAACTCATAATAACAGAGACAATATAGGAGTAGAGAAAGATTCATGATCCTTTCGCTAAATATACTCAGATTCAGGCAGAATGAAGGGGGAAATGGCAAAAGGTATGGAAAGCTCATGGGTAGAGCTGAGATGTTGCCTAGTTGAGGTGGGGGAAGGGCCCGCCCATCGGCTCGCGTGTCCAACCCTTGGCTAGCGTTCCATGGATGTAGTTCAATGTGCCTGCATTACTTACCAATATGTTTTGTGTTAATCCTTTGTTAACAAATGATACCATTTGTTGTTTCTTCATGTGATTTGTTCTACAGCTCATGGATGAAACCAATAGCTTAAGGAATGAGTTAATCACTGCCCTCAATAAAAACAAAGACCTGCAGAAAACGATTGACCAACTGAAAGCTGCCTTTGGTACAGTACGGAACGCTCCAACAGCGACACCTGCTTACTATCCCATCCAAGTTACCTCTCTGCAAAATGAACTGGACCATGAAAAAGTATGTTCGTTATCGTGTTTTTTGCTCATATGTTTTATTTTAATAAGCTTTTTCGGTTTCTACAGTATGTGTGATGTTTCGGCTACGATTCAGATAACCCACTTTGACTTTTTACTGCTGAGTATAAAATCTCATCTCCGATTTTGAGAGCTTAGTAAAAATATTATTTTGTTGATCTCTCCTGAATCTTTATTGCTTTAAATCAACATTACCATCACATCACTCCTTGATCCGTGCACAAAAATGCTCATAAACGATGGCATCATACAAGTCATGACACTATTATGGATGAATTGTTTGTTTGAACGATTATAGATTGAGTTAGTTATCACGGACATTTATTTATTGATAGCATATTTTCTTGTATTGTAAGGGCAATACTCTATTTACTCTTAGATGGTATCTTATTTTATATTTAATGGTTGTTGTGAGTAGTGAATGAGCACACTCGTACGAAATAAAAAAAGAGACCTTAATATTGAATGAAAACTTGAGAAATTGAATTTGAATTGAGATATAATTTACCTTGGATTGGTTCTTTATCACTGAGAGTGATTGAGAGCGAAGTTTTTGAATGATAGAGCACCAAGTGACATAGATAAAAGAAAACAGGACAATTTGTGAATTAACAGAAAAAATCAATAGTTACCTGTGGGGAGGGAACCACAAATGTGTACTAACAGAATCTCGCGAGAGCACACTGGGAAAACCTGGGAAGGGTCGAGTCGCTCCTCTCAACGATCGCTCCTCTTTGGGAAAGACAGGAGAGAGGGACACCTCGCCGGATATACAAAGGGCTCCTGCCGAGGTACGGGATGAGGCGGTCTGGTTTAGCTCTCAGAGAATTACTCTCTGCAACCCTTATGTAATTATTCACGCAAACCTTTCTACTGCACTAGTTCAAGCCTTCAGCTAGTTGTGATAATTTGGTCAGTTTGCTCTTCCTTCACTCCTCATACCAAGGCGGCAGTAGCTGATGTCGGGAGTTACCTCCTGGAAATAGATATTGCTAAATTGGCAAACTTCCCGCAAATTCTTAATCTGCACTAGCTAAACAGTTGGCGGTGACGGTGGAACCTACGGGTTCTGGAAACGCGTTCAACTAAACTTCTTTTCAAATAACAGTAAATGATGGCGGGACCAGCTCCTGGAAACATTTTCATGTTGCTTCGAAATTCTATCCAAATTAGGGTTCCCCTATTTGATTGGTGATGGCAGAGCCTACGGGCACTGGAAATGCCCTTCAAATAGTATATTCCTATTTACCTAGTGTTGGTGACGGCAGACCGTTATATAGTCTGGAAATGCCTTCACACTTCCTCTCCAATTTCGTCACGGATCCAAATCGTGAATTTATTCTTTAATACAAATTACCTTCGAATACATAGTAAAACAGTACTGTAGGACCAGTCTAGGTTTTCCTAGTCTCTACAGCACCTATGTGTGGTAACTATGCATCCTGCAGAGCTCGACACCCAGTAAATATAAGAGAAAAAAACCTTCATGCGTATACTAAATTTCGTTATATGAGACATCAATAATACATTGATGAAATATTATAATCACACTGGTTTGAGAGATCATCTCCAGGCATCGAAAAATGGCTGCTACAAAATGGTAGAGATGAGCTCTCTGATGGATCTTCAAAACCAATAGAAAATCGAAACTAATGTCACTTTTCCAAGGAGCAGGGCTATATTTGAAGTGAAGTTTGTTGCAGTCTCATAGGATCAGAGTTTAGTGAGTACTTGGATAGGTGACCTCACAGGTAAGGGTCCCTGTTCAAGTAGTTTTCTACGCTTTTGTTTGGCAATCATCCCTCTCCACTCAAGGGGGTGAGGTGGGGTGTATGACTCGTGTCATATACGAGGTTTTTTTTCTGACAGGCCTGAACTTTGGTCTGAACCCACGGGTTTTCGTGATGGGTCAGGCCTGAGGTTTCAGACCTGTTGTCATTCGTACAAGACTGGTTCTGGCCTCTTGAGAAAATCTGACAGTTCTAAAACCCGCAGGTCCAGACTTGTTGTGCATGTATGACAGGCCAGAGACAAAGGCCACAGGTAGCAGGAAGACTTTGAAACCTGCAGGTCTGGACTGTTGGATCTCTCCATACATGGACTGGCGTGGTCTTCGGGCTCACACAAAATTCTTGGAAAAAACCCCTTGGTCTGTCGAAAAAATACCACTCCTATATGGATGGCTTGCTCTTCAGTACCTTTGAGCAAAACCATAGAACAATATCTGATCCGCTCTTCGGAGGACAGCTAATGACATCCTTGATTTAGGAAAAATTCGACTGAGGTACATACCCCCGACTGGCAGGAAATGTCGAGCCAATGGTCCGGTAAGACAAGGTAGAAGGGAGGAAGGGAGACAGTTGACCTGAGGACCCTGGTTGTGAAAGGAAAAACTGATCTTCAGCTACTAATTTTGCAAACAATTCAGAGAGATTCAGGTACCATATGTTTATTTGAGATGAGACCTACTATAATTTGCAAAGGTAGTTGTTGGATTTTATAAGTTTCTTTGCATCATAACAATATCATACAGATGATGTGAATATGAGCAAAAGACAAAACAGACCTTATCGGAGGCTGAAAACTGTGGTAGGCTGGGGCCAGAGAAAGCCCACCAGGAGAAGCCCAGCCTGACCACATATGACCTGTCCCATATTCTCTTCAGCCACAACTCTTATGAGAACAACTTTAAACTTACATGAAAAACGGGAAAGGAAATTAATTCTTGGTGCAGTCTGGCTGCAACAATAATGTAGGAAGAATGATTGAATTGTGAGACCCCTTCTTCTGGAACTTATTTGTTATATTATTGCATATTATAAAGAGTACTTCTTGTCTATGGTGCATTTTAATAATTAATTGATTTTTTTGTTTAATCCTAGGCTAAAAACAAGGCATTGGAGCTCAGAACTTCTGAACTAGAGGCAAAATGGGTGTGTACAAATTTTTCTGGTACTTAACTTAAGTTTCTTCTAAAAAAAAAAAAAGGAGGCCAGTATTTATTCAAGAGAATTCGCTTCTTAACCCAGTAGTGTGAAACGTACCAAATATGTTCCGTTGGGAGAGAGGACTTTACAGAGCAGCTAGATTTAAAAAAAAAAAGTGGTTTTTGGACTCCCAATGGTTCAAAAATCATGGTTAGCTATCCTTCCATCAGTTATGCTTGTGCAGTGGCCCGGAACCGAGCCTTACTTATTCCCAAGGGCTGATCACGAGTTCCTGTTTTGTGATTTTCTCAAATATTCATCATGTTTGACGAAGAGTATGTATTATTATACATTAAACATTCCTAAAAATTATCTTTCGTCATATTGCATTAGTGTAGATGTCTACTAGAAGAACTTCCCAGAATAAGGTTTAATCTACGATCATCTCATGAAAATATTTACTTATAAAGTTGACCGTACTATAATTGGTACGTTGCTCACTTTGCACATGACTTAGAGTTAATTTCATCATCTTTTTCAGCTAATTTGCGTCGATAATCTAGCCCGGACTGAGAGTCTAATAGTTAATTGATCAGCTAATAGCTGAGAATGATGAGTTGTTCGAATGGGAGACCCTCATTGCCCCTCCTGAACCGAATTACTTTATCAGTTAAGACTTGGGAGATGAAAATTTCGGCATTGAGTTCGCATACAACCTCAGTGACAGTTGGTCACTGAAGCGGATATAAGATCTCTTAACCATCGTTATTCTTCCTCCTGAGCCTAGCAGTACCAGTACCCATTCAGAGATAAAACTTTGCAAAGGCTTTTCTGAGTAGTAGAAAACCATCAAAACTCGTCAAAACTGATTGAGTAACCTTAAACGAGAAAAAGCCAATGTTGCATCCAATATTGTTGAAGAATGGAGATTTTGTTGAAGATGACTCATAACTGCTCAGGATACACAAATTAATCTCCAGTAGAAATCTTAAATGTTTCATTGATGATGAAAGTATCAACCCTATAATGCGCGCTAAGCTGTCCAAAAAATATATCTCGCGATCCGTTCACCACACTCGAGCAATGATGTTTTTCGGACATCCTATTTTTCTAAGGCTATCACCACTTGCCTTCTAATAGGAAGTATTTATATTATTTTTGTCAGTTAGTTCAATTTTACATAATTCTTTACCTTTTCTTAAATTATGAATTATTCATTTATTATTTCAGAACTCCAGGCAGGAAGAGCTGGTTTCTACAATAGGTGTGATGAATAAAAAGTTGGAGACATGTGAAAGGTCAAAAAAATGTTTAGAGAAAGAAGTTAGTAAAATTGCACACCAGAAGAGAGGATTAGAAAAGAAACTTCTCTCTTTACAGGTTTGTATTAAATTAGATGAGTTTAATTTCATGTTCAACAGAAATTTAATGTAGATTTTTCTAATATGGGTGTGTGTGTGTGTGTGTGTGTGTGTGTGTGTGTGTGTGTGTGTGTGTGTGTGTGTGTGTGCGTGTGTGTGTGTGTGTGTGTATGGAGGTACTGCAGGGAGCTGGGGATGAACAAGTTTTGCCCCCTCTCCAGTTGTTTGAGGAATTGTGGGAGCCTCTTTTGAGTGCTCCCAGCTACAGCCCTGGTGAGCCGGTGGTGCCCTCAACTTCCACCAGGGATTCCTTATGCAGTATTATCTGCTAGCCGGTACTTCATGACGAGGCACATAAGTGCAGTTTCAAAAACTCCTCGTCTGCTGGACCTGATGGTATTTCTGCCCAACACTGGAATAAAGCCCCAAACAGTGTCAAGCTGCTCATCCTCAACCTGTTACTTCTTTCGGGAAGGCCCCCGAAAGCGTTGACCCGTGCCAAAGAAAGGAGGAAGTGGGCCTGGAGGCTACCTTCCAACTTCAATATCATCTGTAGTTTTCCGCCACTTTCAAAATATCCTGGCATCTCGCTTCCAAGTGGCTGGTGTCATAGGTGACGTCCAGAGAGCATTTTGTCCAGCGGATGCCACAGCGGAGAACCTAACAGTTCTCCAAACTGTCATTTTGCTAGCCCGCATCAAGAAACCGCAGCTCCATCTTGACACTGTAAGCCATTTTGCCCTGACCAATTGCCTTCGTGGTGACGTCAGGGTACCTGCTCGCTTAATTGAGTATGTTTCCCGTCTGTACCGCAAAGGTATGACGGTCCTCGAGGCAGGAAGCGAGATGTTGGAGGATGTTGTCATTGGGCACGGGGTACACCTGGGGCATCCTCTATCGCCACTCATCTTCAACCTGGTCATGGATACAGCCTTCCAGATGAAATAGGGTTTGATCTTGCCCCAGGGGTGCGAGTAGGTACATTGGCTTTTGACGATGATGTCGTCCTACTCACAAAAACCCGTGAGGGCTTGCAGATAGCCCTCAATGACTTTGCCGAGCAGCTAGTCAGGTATGATCTAGTGGTCAACCCTTCTAAGTGTGGGTCGGTCTCCTTGGTCCTGTCGGGCCGCCAGCATAAGGTAAAGGTGGTGGATGAGGAATGGTTTGTCTTAGCACAGACACCCATTCCCGCCCGATCCGTGTTGGAGGAGGAACAACATAGCGTGGTGCCGACCGTACACTCATGTAATCCGAAATCTCGGAACTTGGCTGCTTCAATACCATCAAAAAATATTTTTTGACGATATTATTCGCATCAAAACACTTCACTGAGTGAGACACACCATCCCAGGGAAACTCAATGCGAAATTAACACAAAACTTGTAGAAAATCGTAGAATGTGATTTTAAAAAAAATGGGGGAGTTGTGAATGCCATGAGAGAACAGCTAGAATGGCGGAAGAGCGATTCAGGAGACAGAAGTACTATCACAATAACCATGCAGGTTCCAACACTCTGACACCTAAGGTCCGTAGAAAAGGGAAATTTTTTTAAATTTAACTTTCAACTTAGTTCTGATTGCCACATGGGTTAGGCCCACTGCCACAGTGATACAAATTACCGATCTATCGAAATGTAATCATATTTAGATAATGTGCCCTCAACTTCGTTCAATAATTATCTACAGGCCTGTTGGCTGCGTAGAAGGGCTACACAGAAATAATAAAACCTCTGTGTAATTATTTGCAGCACTTTCATTTCCCCTGAACCCCTGATATTTTCAGGATATGCACATTCCTCCATTTTCCCAGTACCCTCACACTTTTCTTCAAGTTGACAGCCCTCGTTTTTAGTTGTATCTCCTCCACCCACATTCACAATGTGAAGAAACATCGTGAAAAGGATTGGTAGATAAATCAGTTCCTTGCAACATGTGTTGGACACAAAAGCCTCTCTGGTCTGAAAGCCCCTACTTCATTTCCCATGTTCGGTCGGGCAGACAAATCTGTCTTGACAAATGTTGCATCGCATATTGTTCTCAGAAATGGAAGCTGCTTGAAAAGTCTGGGTCAATACCCAAATAAAAGTCCTGTGTGGTCTTCATTTTCAAGATATTATTTCTCTGTTTTCTGCTTTAGCTTTGACATTTATCTCCTCATAATCCCAGCACTTTTCTCCAGATACATGCTATTGCAATACAACCCTATTTTCAAAATTCGTTAAAGGTGTCTACTTTTTGGTGTCTGAATCACCACGATCGAAACGTTATCTGTTGGATTAGTTTTGGATATTCCAACAATGATTTTTTACTCCAAGATTGGGGTTGGATTGGGTTTTGTAACACCCATCCCTCATCAACCCAATTCACAAACTCAATTTTTCTCATTAGTTCATAATCACATATGGCGCTAAAACAGACCTAATATCTATTACTAATACCATCCATAAATTGAAGGGGAAATAGGACATGGGCCTTTTCAGGCTAAGATGAAAGTCATTGGTCCTCCCGACTAGGTCGGTCTCCCACTTTTGAATTGAATACCAGGTATCTTCAACTTTAATTAAATGTATCTACTTATATTTAGCCAGTATTTAATTATTTCATTTTGCTTCAATATATACTTCATTGTTTTCAATTTTATTCAGACTTGTTGTTTATATTCTTCTTAAGGGTCCCGAATCAGCATTGGTCTGTCATTGTATTGATTGGAACATGGACGCAGACCTCTGGACGCAAACTAATCGATTCTTGGAAACTTCTGCTCCTACGTAAGTTGTGCATGCGAAGATTTAGGGCCGATTCATCAACCAGATTCGCTTAGGCTAGGTATTTTAGAAGGCCCGTTATGGATAATGACCACTAATAGAGTCATGTGCTGCTGCTTATCAATACACGGTACTGATCAATAGATCATCTAGTTTACAGGTCGATTTCAATCAATCATTAGCTCTTAAATTTCAAATTATGCACTGCGGCACAACCATTTCCCCCCCCCCCCCCTAGAAGCCTTTTTTTCAGACAGTTGTGTATCTCTACAAATGCCTCCATGTCACACACTACAAATTATTATGCAAAGGTTCATCATTTCTTGTGGTCCCAAAATCTCTCGTCTTATCTTTGCAAAACTCCCACCTACCCCTTTCTAGTGGTTACTAATGGAATCTAGAGAATGAGATGACAATTGTGAGATTTAGGTTGGCGCAGTTGTATTCGACTTTATATTGATGGTTCATTAAGATTCCTTTATAGAGAGCAAACAGGTGAACGTACAGCTTTTTCAATTTATTGACATGATATCTATTATAATCAAATGAACAAAAATAACCCTTTCATTCCAAAAGTTTTTGAGGTGATTTTTTAAATTTCAGCTCTTAACTGTAGCATAGTACCTACCAAAAAACTTGGAAAACAATTTTTGGTTTTTTGGTATATTCCAATCTTTGTTCAATTCCGAAGATTTTTTTTTTTTGCTCTCAATTATTGCATAGATGGAAACAGTCGTAAATGGCTGAAGAAATGTGCAAAACTCAGTGTTTTAGTCCAAAAGACCGCTCTCAACTGTACTACTAAGAGCTACACTCGTTCTTTGAATACTGTACCGATCCATGGCATGATAGATGAAAAAGTACGCATAAGTACTAGCAGTAAAATTGGAAGTAATAGCACCTAGTACAAATTAGAGAGTTGGTACCGTACCAATTTAATGCCGAGGTTGTCAGGAAAATTGAGAAAATGCCGAGCATTGCCTTCTTTCTTGACAACATAATGTAGTAATAGAATAATGAACAAAATGCAAGTATGAAGTTGTAGAATAGAAGACATATACTAATAAGTAATGAATGATCCATGTGTTGCCCCCCTAGTCTTGAAGCTACTGTCCAAGGCTCAAAAGTCATGGAAATTTCAAAAAACGTAGGTACAAAAGAACAAGAAAGTGTTTATCTCAAAACAAAATGTTTGACCTGTGGGTGCATTTTTCATCGAAACTTAGAGCTATTTCTTTTTTTTCACCTCCACTATAAATTTGATATAATTCCTATCAATGGTATCTCGAACATACATGAAATTTAATTTCTTGGATTCAGGAGAGATCAAAACTAAAGTTTCGAAAAATGTTTCAAAATTGGTCCAACAGAAGCTGAGAAAAATGTACCAAAAAAACCCCAAATACCTCAGAATTATTATTGTTCATTTACTTTTCAATTTTTATTGTTATTTTTATCATTTTTTTCAAAATTAATTTATTTAATTATTATTATTATTATTATTTTTGGAATCCTAGGCATTTTGAAAGTAAACTAACAAAATGTGTGTGTGTGTGTGGGGGGGAGTCAACTGTTGACTTGATTCCACCAGAGAAATTGTATTTACATGTCTATTCTGATATGACACAAACAGCTAATGCAGCTACTCTAAGTAAAATATTAGAACTAGAAGGACTATTAGTGTCTTCCAATCACTATTCACATCCACCCATATTGTGCAACGGGAATATCTGAGCATACATTTTTGGCTTGAACCCCTTGTAACCAGCTGGTGGCCCAAATATTATTGATGCCTACCTTGGCAGCATTCCGGCACACAGTGCCTCAAGTATTAGAAAAAAAGTTAAAAAATCAACTTTTTAATCCAAGGATATTGACTGATTATCGATCTGGGCTTGTTTGGCATAGCGTGGAGGTGAGGATAACTTTGGTTGAACCGAAATTATCACCATATCATGTTGTTACCTGCAAACGATATTATTATTGGAGAGGTGACAGAACTTCTGTATCAGTAGTGAATTTTCTAACGTTCGTGTTAATACTATGGCTGAGCCTGTAAGAGGTATGTACAGTCACATTGATGAAATTCGAACTTTTTTTTGTAACGAGTGTAGACACGCACATAATTGAGAACTCAACTTAGCCTTGGGAAAGTTTGAGTAGAGTTATAGTAGGTCGTAGTAGAAGGCTGTTTCATCACACCGCTATCGTGTGTACACGGATGTTGCAGTGGATTTTCAAAGAAAAGATTTGAAAACACCTGCGAAGGCGCGATTTTTCAAATAAAAACGGAATATTCATTCTCCTCAGTTGGACACCCTGTGCTCCCCCCGGCCTCTGCCATGTTGAGGAACGTCTCCCCACTTAAGTTCAAAGACTGTGAAATTGCAGGAGAAAGAATGGGTGGGTTTAAAAAGGCTCCATCCTGGGTGGGCGCTAAACAGTCTTCTACTACGACCTACTATAATTCTACTCAAACTTTCCCAAAGGTAAGTTGAGTTCTCAAATATAGTAGGGTCTTCGTAGAAGACCGTTTACTGACACAGCTCGTTCAAAGACTTCATTCACCTGCTCGAAAGAAGAGGTGGTAGGGATACTCAAGTGACTGCATTCAACTCACTTTGAAACTCGATATGAAAGTAATGAGATTTTTTCTCTACTCGTGGTACGCCGCCGTGTCTTGCAGAAGTGCAGATGTGAAAACTCCATGACTTTCTAAGGGTCGATTATAAATATTTGGGAACGCAGCTGAATTAGGACTCCATCCTGCCACTTTGAATATTATAGGCAGTGAAATTCCCTTCCTAGCCACTACATAAACCGTCACATGAAGAATTGAGTAAGCTGAGAATTGAGCTATGTCTATTCCAGCCACCTTTAGGGTCGCAGATACCCATCGGCTTAAGGTTGCTCTGGCCACTGGACGAAATGGAGGACGTGTGTATATAAATAAACTATCCTCATGCTGTAAATTCGCTGTAGCATCCAGATATTGCCACAACAAGGGTGGGAGGCGCAGTTTTGGTTGCAGGGGAAAAATGGAAGAAAAAATGATGGAGCCAATGCCTTCAGCCGGGAAGTCTTTAGTAATACCGGAATAAAAATGTTCACTCCATTTGGCTCAAAAATTATATTGGATCTGCAGATGGCCATGATTGATTGTGGACGTTGGCCCAATGCCAGCAAAAAAAAAAAAACATCACAGCCAATTTTGAAGCCAAAAAGGGTGGGGAACTGTCAGTCGAGGATTTGAAGTATTGCAATACTACTTCACGGTCACAGGTATTTTCATATTTGGCTGCCGGAGGCCGTAGTCGAAAGACTGCCTTTAGGTATCTTTTATTTAAAGGATCTGACCCCAAATCGCATTGTGAAATTAAGGAGAGAGCCACCCTATGAATATTGCATGAACTGAACGATTGGGTTGAAAATTTCAGTAAGTTCTCAAAGAACTACAGAGTTCTGTGAACTGTCACCTCTGTAGGGTTCCAACCTTGTTCTGCACAGAAGGCGGTCCATAAATTGAAAGAGCACTGATATTGCCTAATCGTTGATGGGGCCAAGGACTTTGTCAGTGTGTCTGCCACCTCGGGAGTATCCCCCTGTCTCAACCATGCATCCCTGATAAGATTGCTACCATTAATTTTGTTTGGTGCAGCGATCATAGAATTTTGGACCTGGAAAGATCAGAAAGTAGGTCATTAGATCGACCAAATGTTAGTACTTCTGAATCCATAATGTACATAAACACTGAATACCATGATTGCATAGGCCAATCGGGTGCAACCACAAATAAAAGATCCATGTGTTGTTTCCCAAGTCTTGAAAGCACGATCCAAGACACACAGCCAAAAAATGTAAGGATGAACAAAAACGTGTTTTCTCAAAGCAACGTTTTTCGACCTGTCAGTAAATTTTTCTTCAAAACTGTTAGAGCTATTAAATATCTTCTTGTTCTTTTTCTCTCTCTCTCTCTCTCACTCCCTCCCTCTGGCATATGAACGCCAGATCTATAGAATTTTAAATATGCATAAATTTCAAAATTTCAATTTTCCGAGTTCAGTAAAGCTCAAAACGCAAGTTTAAAAATGGGTGTCAGGCTCGGGGGCAACCCTCGGGTTCCCGGTTAGTTTTGTGTGATATTTTTATTTCCAGTGAAAAACAAAAGAGAGTTCCTAGTAGATCCGTCGTTCTCAATACGGCGTGCGGTAATGAGAAAAATTTACCGCACCTTAAAGTCACGTCAAGTCCTTAACGGATTTAGTTGTAACACGAAATCCATGGAAGGAGAAAATTTTCCCTAGGCGGTTATTTTATTCCATGGAAGGAGGTTATTTTAGACGATTACGTTTTTATAGATTGGGATTCGTTAACGTATCTTTATGGATGGATGCTCCACCAAAACTTGTTGCCAATTTATGTTAGTATTAGTTTTCTATGCTCATTTCCTCACAGCTTCGGTGCCAGATTGTCGATACCGTCCGACTTATTGTGTTCTACGGATCTACTAGGAACTCTCTAAAGAGCGAACAAAAAATTATATCAAAACTGGTCCAACAGGAGTTGAGATGAATGTTCCAAAAATACCCAAATTACTAAGATGTATTTAACCCTCCCTCTTGACATTTTTTTCAGGCTGACTCTTTGTGCTGAAGAAAATATGGCCTCACTGTCTAGCCAACTGAAGATGGAGAAGCAGCATTTAGCCAGGGCAAAGTACGTTTTTAATTATCGTTTTCTCTATAACTTTATTCACAATGCAGGTGGGCAGTTGCTCATATGCAGATTACTTTTCTCGTTCACGAAGTAACAGTTCCTAGTTCCTTGTGTTCTAGTTCTGTGTATGGTTCTGTGTACACTGATTAATGTACAGTTCTAGTTCTGTGTTCGTAATACACCTGTACCAAGTTCTGAATCATTTCACAACCATTCAATTCGGTTTAATCCTTTCATTCCTATTTAAATTTAACTTTCCAGGCAACACTTTTAATTTACTTTTGCACTCAATATGCACTCATTTATATTGCCATTGTTGGAGTTTTGGCCAAGTAATGATAGAGTCGGAAACCTGTAGCCAGCAGTGGTGGGCTGAGTGAAAAAATAGTGATATGGATTCATTGATTGGAATGTGATTATGACCGAATGAGCCTTAAACTAGTACCTTAATAACGTTGCACTGATAATCCGCCTACTTACTTCATTTTCATAATTTATTTAGTTGAAATCAACTTCAAGCAAAATTATAAAAGAACTTATTTGTGATTAATAAGTTCAATGATTGAATAGTTTTTGGTTTAGTATCTCGAACTTGGAATGATTGGATAGAACTTGGATAGTTATACTATATTATGGCTTATACTATATTTCTGAAATCTTCATAAAAGCTGTCAGAATCATGAAGGAAAGAAGGCACAAGATACGGACAGGCTAGGATGTCCATATATGGACATACTAAAATTGGTTAAATTGGATAATATCATAACTGAGAGCACACATGAGACAATTAATTGGGGTTCTCACTTGTCATTATAGCTTAGAAATGACCCTGTTTCTCATGTCCAGAAGGACATGAAGAGATGATGAGGGAAGACACAGCTGTGCACTTCTCGTGCATCTTTAATAAGATCAAGACAAGAGGCTCAGGGCCATTATACCATTGAAAGAGCCTCCGTTAGAGACCGAAATTGGAAAAGTATTAAGAGATTTATTGACTTGACCAACAAATCTCGAGATATGGAGTGACCATAGAATCCCCAACTTATAAAGGGGCCTTCATGGGGGGGGGGGGGGGGGATTATAAGCCACTACCTAAGCCTGAGGAGATTCTTTTCTGTGGAATTTCTTCTCAGGCAGTCAGTCAGTCAGCGCTTGGTATTTATATAAAAGTGTATGTAATCATTAGTAGGCACAGGAATCAAATTGCACAGGAATGAAAATTAGGATGCAGTTGTGAACTCGAGACCCTGTTTGCAGTCAGATCACGTTGTGACAGATTTACTTGGATGCTTGGTGGAGAACCACCATGGAGCAGAACCTTTCATGCTTAAATAGTAAAACACCTAGCTGGGAGGGTTTATTTCCTACCAAGTAATTTTTAGAAACCATCGTAATATTAAATCATTCTTTTTCACTGAACCACTCACCATCATGTAATACGTTATGGTAAAAGGTGGCTCAATTTGTACAAATATTCGAAATTATGAATGTGTAAATGATGGCAATAAAAGAATTGATCAATTTACTACCCAACCCATGGGTATCACTCATTATTTGTTTTTCTTCCTTTCCTTTTCAATGTGTACGGGAAATTGCTTTGTCGTCGTCATTTTTTCTATCCCAAGTGAAATGTCAGACCAATTATATGACTTCCCCTTCATAGCCCTTTGGGGCTTTGGTTATGTGAAATAGATATCAACTGAAATTTGTCAAGTGTACGTGTGGAACCCACAAAAACTCAAAAACAAGGATTCAATCATATAATTTTTTGTTGGGGAACGTTGAATAAATTTATATTTCAGTGCTACACTATGTTGTGGTTCAAGATATTTTATTCATATTTCTAGGGAGCTCCTAGGACAGCATCAAGACCAATTAACCAAACTGATCACAGCATTGAAGAAACCCTACTTCTGTAGGACTATCGGTTCTTCAGATGAGGTATATCGTATTTTTATTTATTCACCAACATATACAAAAGCTGAAGTTGAATTGATTCCTAGGAGGTTAAGGGCCCTAAGTGTGGACACCATGTATAATATAATCATCACATCATATTATATCGTATAATGATCAATTATATAGGCATATAATATAAATGATTCTACCATTTTTCTATAATTGATGAACCATTCTATTTTAATAAATCTCAAGCTTCAAGTCACGTTAAACGTCACTCCTATGGCCGCCGAGGTTGTCACAAAACCATACAAAATACTGTATCCATGCATTGTGTATCCCTTTAGCATCCATTGTGCTCACCTTATCTCGAGGATTATGGTTTCGAAGGTTTCGTTCATGGAACGGCAGCAAAAAGTCTTTAAGAAAGGCTTAGAGATAGTGTTCACATTGCTGTCCATTCTTGCACCAGAATAATCAATTTCTCTTCATTCATTCTTGAATAAGGTCAGTCACACGTGCCCAAATTCATACTAGATTGCAAATTTTCGCCTTCATGTTTGTTCACCCAAACTTAAGGAAACTACTGCTCCCAGTGGATGGGATCCCGCCAAACCCTCAGTTTGAAGTTAGGCAAACTGTTTACACCTAGTCCTCGTAATTACAGATATATGTATATAAAGCATTATATATATATATATATCATATATATATATATATATATATATATATATATATATATCATGCTTTCAATAAACATGTTTTATTGTTTAAAACAAAATATGCAAGTCAATACCAAGAACTATAATTTATCTCATCAGTGTAAAAAATGTGCATTACGTATGCTGCCACAATGGTAACACAATGTTCCATGCGTATTCCAAAAAAAGGTTCGTTATTAGGGCCAAATGATTCAAATAGAAAATACTAGGCAGTTTCAAGTGGCGACGTAAATTAAGTTGGGACACTTCTCAAAAGCTCACAAATTTGCACCTATTGCCTACTGTTATGTTCAAGGAAAATAACCGATAGTCGAATAGGTTTGATTAATCGGCCTCATATCTCAACCCGTTCAGGTGTTGCAACTAAAGAGAAATTTCCCCCTAGTAGTAAGACGAGTTCGAACTCCTTCTGAGGTATCAAATGTTTTTAGGCCATAACACCTACCGTATATGCTCGTTCATCTCGTATTAGTTGCATACATTTTTTTATAAATGATTGTAGTCAACTTTAATATAAATCATTGTAGTCCACCATTTAACCTTTAAAAAAGACTAGGTCATTACTAAGTTCGAATAGTGAAACCCTGGCATGTCATATAGGAACCTTTTACAAAAACACATGAAGTATCTAGGATATAGCAGAATAGAGATTAACTCGTGATTAAGCCCGAGACTGCCTCGGAAAAATTTGTTTTTTACCAGGCGCCCACCGAGACACTCTCCGGGGCTCCTTTCCTAATATTCTCCTCCCTTTGCTACCCCCCTTTGTCAACTGCGGTTATGGGAAGTGTCCCAGGGAAGTACCTACCTCACTACTCAATTTTGCCCAAAAAATTAAGAAAAAATTTTTTTTTAATCGTCATTAACACACACAACTGAGAGGTTTTGGTGGATTTTTTTTTTCCCCCTTAATGTGTAGGCGAGGGAATGGTGATAGAAAAGGTTATGCGAGTTGAACGGGTTAAAAACAGCGGCAGAAGAATATCAAGAATGGAAAGGGCAGAACAGTTGCTGTTACTCTGTGATTCAAGGCGAACGATGTGAAGTGACAGTGGCAGAAGGAAAGTGAATGATGTTTGTATCTAGACATCTAGACTATCTGGAGATCTAGACAATCCTATTCACATCTCAATATTTATGTTTGAAGCTTATGAAAAATGAAAGATCAATTGATTAAATCATAAAGGACAAAATTAATACTAGGATTCTGGGCTGAGTTTGGGTGCTTTCTCTGCTTTGATATGGCATGGGATCTGTACTACTCCTCTGCAATTTTTCACTGTTATTAAACTCTGTTTTATTTATTATTATTATGGTTATATTGAGTTATCGTTTTATTTTTTTAGATTGATGCCAATGATGTTGGTGAGACAATTGATACCCTATTCCAAAAAATCCACAGCCTTCAAGAGTTATTAGTTTCGAAAGATATTGAAATCAAACAATTAAAAAGCCGTAAATTGGCTTTAGAAACCGAAAATGATAAACTCGCCATTTCAAAATCTCAAGTAAGTGGCTGGACAATGATGATTACATTTGCATTCATGTATTATAGTATATTCTATTTATTATTGAATCTCATAGACAACACAATCATATTTATTGATACATTTATATAAAAATGTATATTATTCATTTATATGGTAAAGAATACTTTCCTTGTTCACATCCAAAAAAGTAATACAAAAATAATTTTAAGGTTTAATAAATCAATTTTGAACCGCTGATCACTTCGTTATGAAAATGTACTCAAACTGTTAACTTCCATCACTATCAACGATAGTGATTAGCTTATTTATTGGCATATCCATGTTTCAACCTTCCGGTGGCCTAGGCGAGTCATACAAGCAGGCCCATGCTACACTCAGTGTGGTTTATCACAATATTCTATTTCTGACACTCATGACTCGTTTTTTTAACGTGCTAGCAGGTAATTTCAAAGAAAACAGTTTTCTGAATTAACTCTGGTATATTTGAAAACATGTAAACCTCAGTTCCTAGCAAAAATACTACTTATAAAAATAATCTCATATTTTATTAGTGAAATTGGCAATTCAACTCAATAGAAATAAGGGCTATTTTCACCAAAGTTTTTAATCAACATTTACCTAAGGTCTCAGCTGTTAAACAACGATATTCGGTTTCACCAACTCCGGTTCAGATAAATCAATGTTCAAATGCGCAAAATCAACTATCAAAACTAACCAGCCCGATTCGGGTGGTTAGCGTTCAAATCAACGATTTACTGGGTAGGTAGTTCTTTTCGCCATCTTTGTTTACATGACCGAAATCCTTTTTTGCTACGTTTTCCCATCAGATTTGCTACATTTTCCTAGTTATTTCCTACGTTTTCCTACATGCACGAAAATGAGCCACAGAGGATTGATTAGAGCAATTTGTTTTTGAGGACGAATTTGACGAGGATGATATGAAGACTTTACAATTCACCGTCCCCATTGGATTAAAGAGAGTACGGCGGATTTCAATCTCAATGAAATCGATTTTCTGAGGAGGTACCGACATTCAGAAACTACTGTTTTGTCAGTCCTTGAACTAATTTATGATAGCATTGAATACACAAGTCACGGGTAGGGAAAATAGGTACATACATGGAATGTACAAATACAGTTGTAAAATAGTGTTATAAAATACCCAACAGCTCATCACAATTTGAAATGACACGATGTGCGTAGATGGTGTCGTTGGCTGTTGTCATTGAAGTGATGGGAGATACAAACATAAAAACGCTGCAAATTATTTCACAAAGGTTTATTATTTTTTCTATTGAGTTTGATCGTAGTTTTAGTTGGCTTGCATACGTCATAAGGCCCGTCCAGACTCCTCGGCGTGTCCTATTTCGAGTTGCCACAACCTATACTTCTATAATTATATACGTATGTTTATATTTCTCGATTTGAGCTCCTATCTATTCAAATAGTTATTGCCTTAATAATATCATTATCTAAGTACGTACGAATAGTCGAGAGGATATGTTATTAAATAGGCGTAGGTAAAGCTTTGGTATTAACACACAAATATGACCTTGAAAAAAACATATATTCATGCCGCGAAGGAACGTCGGCGCCGTACCCACCACAAGGTGCCGCGGCGCCGGCGCCTCCTCTCACCCCCCCCCCCCCCCCCCCCCCCCCCCGCTCACCCCCAAACCGCCCACCGTGATCCCCTGCCAAGCGTGCCAGGCGTGCGCGCGTAGAAAAAGCCACTTTTTCGCCCGTTTTTGGCCCATAGCATCTATGCGAGTAAAGCGATCGGGATGGTTAAACGTTAGGACCAACTAGACCCCAAATGGAGTCTATGTGCGAAAGAACGGGTTTTTTAAGTCAATTCTTAGGCCTTTTATGGCCCGGACGGCGAACGGAGGACGGACATTTCAAATTTGGATTCTACGTACCTTGAAACGTAAAGTGACAAAGTTTGAGGGGGGGTTATAAAAATTTGTTGCTACACGATCACATAGGCTTATTATTGGAAATAATAAACCAAAATACCTAGTTATGCAACTTGACAATAATATATTACGAGACAATTATAACCCGTTTCCTGCGCTCTTTGGGTCGAAATAACTTTGGAATCTGGGCTTCTGCAGTGGGTACAGTTACAGTTATAAAATCCATCGGATACCAACCACTGCTTTTTAGGAGACCGACTCCCGAAATTTCCAATGGAGACTAATCAAAATCGTGTTTGGACGGAGTATTCCAGTGGTTCGAAATTTCGTGGTTTTTACTTCAAACTCAAATCCAGAATCCTTGAAACCCATATATTGTCATCGCTGCACTAGTTTCAAAATGATAGGGCAGTAAAGGACTACCCCTACAAGTTTGTAAAACATTATGCTATAAGAATGGATTAAAAAAGATGGAAGCATTGAAGATTTCAGGTTGGTAACAGCTGTTCCCTCACTATTATCTCGTTATCACCCCCATTTTGCGGGCAAATGCCTCCTTGATATCGTCTAAATTAAAGTTTAAACTTTGAATCGACGTTTCATGGAAACGCTGTAAATCGATGTTTACTGATTCAGTGTTACCATTGATTACGTTTGTGAAACTCGTTTGTTTTAAATCAATGTTCAAAACTCTGGTTCCGTAAAAAGTGATCTACTTTAACCATGGTTAGGGATTGTTGGTGAAACCGACACTAAGAAATTCATTTTATATTCAACACCATATTCATAACTACCTTGTAAACAGTTACCATGAAATTCTGATCAGTGGTTATTTGATGGAAAAAAACTTTTGAAAAATCAAAATATCGTCATATCGTTTTGAAAAATGTTGAGGAAAAAATGTTTGAAGAACGTTTGCCAAGTTGGGTGGGCAGTATAGCTCCCTCACATATTGTATTTTTTCAATTCTGTTCGTCATATTTTTACTTCGTCACTACCAAAGATAGGGAAGCTTTGTGTTTGTGCAAGAAGTCGAAAAAAAAAAAATTGTCTTCCAACATCAAAATTTCCACTTGATTTTTGCATTTCAGAGCTTGCTGATAAATGTTGTCTGTCTGACTGACTGTAGTAAATCCTTGTAACACCCAAAACTATACCAAGTTATAGTTCGATTTTGATAAACATGATTTCAGGAATTTTGCAGGTTAGCGCCTAGACACTTTCATTGCCATCAGAACAATAGTATTCGGTGCTCATGGGCAAACTTGAATTTGTTATGATGTCAATTTCTCATCATCTGTTGGCCAGATTTTGTTCCAGATAGATGTTCTACGAATTATATTATGATTGGTTGAGTAATAATTATTCCGCACCCACATTACCAAATTTGATTGACCCAGGCAAAACTCGTTGATTATGGGGGAAAGCTTCTGAATGATGTTTTATACATTGCGGTTGAATCAATAGTAGTCAGTGTGCATGCTCAAACGTGAATTTCTCATAACGTTGATTTCTAATGATCTATCAGCCATATTTCGTTCAAACTCGTGGGTGGGGG
Source organism: Adelphocoris suturalis (assembly GCA_030762985.1). Classification (NCBI taxonomy): domain Eukaryota; kingdom Metazoa; phylum Arthropoda; class Insecta; order Hemiptera; family Miridae; genus Adelphocoris; species Adelphocoris suturalis. The sequence goes on from CM061051.1 coordinate 37,554,532, forward strand.
ATGTCCAGGATGATGCCCTAATATATAACTATTGTGTAAAACTAACATTGATTGAAACTCTGAGACTAATGGACTGATTTTGATGAAATTTTCAAAGATTCAACTGGTTAATCTCTTAACAATTCCATCACCTTATGTTATACTTTAGATTGTGAATGCCATTGGACTGATGGTACAGTATGCACATGTGTAAACATGAATTTTAGCATGAATGGCTATACATATATTACACTATTCTATTTTTCATTCAACCAATTCGACTTGTACTTTGTTCTTCAATTAATTCTATACATGCATATTACAATATGTGAAGAAGCTATACTGGCCACCCAAATCGGCAGACGTTCTTAGAACATTCCCCTCAGAACATCCCTTGTGGATTTGGAATGCATGCATTGGTAATGCCTCTTCTTATCGCTCCAAATCTTTTTCAGGTAATAGTTTATCGAGCAGATTACCTTACAGAAAGGAAGAATAGGGAGACCGTTACTATCGAAAGGGATAGACTATTGTCTGATATACAGCTTTTAAAAGACGAAAACAAACAATTGGCATCACAGTTGTCAGCCCAAGGGCTTACTGCCCTTACTGTGGGATCATCTCGTCTAGTGAGGAGGTTAGTGCAAATATATACTCTTGTGATTTTTTATGCTTTCTGATAACTGATTTAGTACCATAGTTTGAAACTGATTCTTCTTCACGCATCCAGTTCTATTTTAGTCTATCAAATTCACACCATTAACTATTTTCCTCCGTGCTTCAAGGAAGGTTTTGTTTCATTTTGTTCAGACACAAAGATTGTGTTTGATGTCACCCTAGTCATTGCTCATGAAAGTATAACTCTCCAAACTGATTTACTCTTAGATCGCAGAAATGCTGATGACTATAGCACCTTAAAAAAAAAAAAAAAGAAGACCGGTTAAATCCAAGTTTCTATTGAAAATAAGGGAGCATAAATATTCAATACAACGCCAGGGTGAATATGTCATAGGCTTGGATGATAAAGCTGTTAATGGAGTTGTTTGTGTAAATTAGTGAGATAAATATAGAAATACCTAAATCAATAATTTTGTTTAAGGAATCGTTGAGGTCAGGAACTGGTGAAATGATAAAATAAATAGTACTGGTATATATTAAAGTATGTGGGTAAAACTAAGTATATTTTTGAAGGAATTTACAAAATTCAAATGAACCTAGGGAGCTCCGTTATAAAAAGGGAAAATTACGAAATTTGCTTATATGAATTGAAAGTCCTTGATTTTCATACATTTTAGTGAAAGGAAAGATCCGACCTGATAGGGGGAACGCGGCCACGCTGAAACTTCGTTATGTAGTGAAGGGGTCCAGGCTGCACCTGTAGTCGTCCGAAAATCCAAGCTTACGGACCTGGAATGCGGCGTAATCTAGGTGAGCCAGAAGATGGAGTACTATGTTCCAGACGTCGCCGAACAAGGATTCAGCAATGTCGTATACCAACCGGTTTCCCAAAGGTCTATTCTTTCGTTTATGTATGATGTGTGGAAAATGAAGATGAAGACGCACCGTGGTGGCCCTCCAAGGCACTTTAAATAAAGCGCAGGTATGATGTAAGATGGCGAATCGTCTTAAAAAAGTGTGAATGGCGGCTTACGTGTCGTCCTGAGAAGGGCATCGATGGGAACTGAGGCTCGGATTCCTTGTTGTCCGAATAGTGATGAACGGGGGAAGGGGGCGTGCACTATAATCTCCGACAAGAGTTCACAAGTTCGCGGATCACTGATAAAACTAAGACAAACTTCCACAATAAAAGGCGTCAACATTCCGCCCACCTAAATTTTACTAAAATTTACAGAATTTGCTAAGGGGATTCATATGGAGAGGAGTTAAAAGGAAGGAGAGGTATCAACTTGGATACTGAACGTCAAAATGCAGAATTAGCAGTTTGGACAGTCACCACTCGAATGACTCCATCAGCTCCTGGATGCACTGTGGTTACTTTGGCGAGTGGCCACCTCATTGAACATGCATCACCTTTCAATAAAATGAGATCGCCCACTTGTAGGTTGGATGTCTTACGATGCCACTTTGCCCTTGCTTGCAGAGTGTGCAAATACTCCAAACGCCAGCGGTTCCAGAACTGATCCGACATCTTTTTGACAATTTGCCAACGGGAAAGGCAGATTATCTGGAAGATCATTCAGAGATAGCCAACAATGGTCCACCAATGAGAAAGTGTCCTGGCGATAAATAGTCAGTTTCTTCAGGACTAGCGGATAAAGGGCAGAGAGGCCTTGAATTGAGAATGGACTCTATCTTTGAAAAAAGTGTGCTATACTCTTCAAACGTGAATGGCGAATCTCCAGCTATCTTCTTCAGCAAAACTTTACTCGACTTTACTCCAGCTTCCCATAGGCTTCTAAAGTTGGGAGTATGAGGGGGATTGAAATTCCATTTGAACTCGTGCTTAGTAGCAAAATCATAAATGCCATCTTGAGTATCAGATTGTCTGTACCATTCTATAAACTCCTTCAACTGGTTGGCTGCTCCAACAAAATTGAGCCCACAATCAGAGAATATTTCATTTGGAAAACCTCGACGAGATGTGAAGCAAGAAAGAGTAGCCACGAATGCCTCTGTTGTAAGGCTGGTTACAGCTTCTAAATGAACAGCTTTGCTGGCCTAGCAACAAAAATACATTTTGCAACAATACAATACAATACAATAAATAACAAACAGTACAATAAATTTTGCTCAAAGGAGCTTTCCTTTGCAAGGAATCTCTCATTAAAAAAGGACCAGCAAAATCTACGCCTACTTGAATGAAGGCCCGCCCACCCTGAAGGCGGCAGGGAGGTAGATCCCATAATGGGTGTAGAGCCCTTGGCCTTCGATTTGAAGCATTTTATGCAGTAAAAGGTCCATTGTCTCACTAATCGTCTTAGTGACGGCACCCAATATTTGGTTTGAGTGAGAGCTTGCAAGGTGCTGGGCCCTGGATGAAGGTAGATCTTGTGATAATGATCTACTAGTAACTTGGTGAAGTGTGCATTAACAGGAAGTAAAACTGGGTGTTTCTGATTTTCTGAAACATGTGCATGTCTTAATCGACCACCGACTCGAAAAATGCCAAAACTATCTATGAAAGGCTGCAGTTTTATGAATTTCTGAATTGCTGATTGAGGCTTAGCAGGTTGTCTGTTGAAAAGAAAATGGGACTGAACTGATTTGATGCAAATCCAACGGGCTTGTTCAAGCTCTGAAAAAGTATTTGGTCCTCTTTGGATCAAATTACCAGATTTGGCAGCACGCCTGTTTTGAATGCATCTCTTCATCCATGCTATTGACCGACAAAGTTTTAGCAAAGATGAAAATCGAGCCATCCATTTAATAAAATCAGTTTGATCCTGAACTGCCTCTATCGTAATTTTATTGGATGTAACTTCCGGCAGCACAGATGGGATTTCTGGAGAACTTGATGGCCATGATTCATCTGGAAGGCTCAACCAAGGTGGTCCATTCCACCACAACTGAAAGTTTATGAGATTTTTGGGAAGTAAACCTCCGGATCCGCAATCTGCCGGATTCATTCTAGATTGAACATGATCCCACGATTCTGGTGGGGTCAAGTTATTGATTTCAGTAATTCGATTACCTACAAAAGTCTTGAGTTTATATGATGGAGTATTGATCCACCCTAAAACTATGGATGAATCAGAAAAAAATCTGGGCGGTAGACTTTCATGAGGGACGTTCTTGATGAAGGAGGACGTTGAGTCATAAAGTCTAGCTAGCAACAGCGCTGCCCACAGTTTAAGGTGTGGGATAGAAATCTGCTTAACTGGAGCTAGCTTTGTCTTCGTCAATTTTTGAGCACATTAAATTGGTCAAATTTCGAAAAATGTACTCAAAAAATTACAAAAAACGGCTAAAACGGCCAAAAATTGTTAAATTAATTTTTTTAGCAGAGTTTTAGTCAAAACTAAATTATCAACCATTAACTAGGACATAAAAATTTTTGCTCAAAATTAAGCTGAAAAAGGTACTTTAATTTCATTAATATTTGCTAAAAAAAAACCTATAAAAACTGCAAAAAAAATCTAAAAATCCAAAATCTTTTTGGAATCGCCGAATTTTATTTAGTATGAGTTTTTTTTGCCATAAAATTGGTTTTTAACAATTTGTTCTACTGAAAATACTCCAATTTCAATACAGTTTAATACAATTCCATACAATAGATTTCAATACAAAAATACGCTCATACGATTGTGCTGCATGACTGGAGCTTTTTTCAATTTCATTTGGTTGAATTGGCTCCCGTCCTTCTTATGTTGTTGTCAACAAGATTTGTGCTCACACGATTCAGTTGAAAAGTGTTCTCGGTATTTTTGAAATCCTGTCATTGTATTGTAACATGAATAAAGTTACTTAGTGACTGTACAATATCTCTGCAGCAAGTATAGTTCTGCGTTCATAGATCCCTTTTTTTTAATTGTCAGACTAGATGACCCGAATCTCGCTAATTTTTTAACGTCCCAAAAAATCTCCAAATTCTCAATTTGGTTTGAAATAACAAGCTCATAAATCAAGTTGAAAGGATTGTGTTTAATGTATGCATATCAAGCAGTTGCCTCTCCCTCAAACAAGCAGTCCACGTAATGATATTGATGCATCTTTTTTTTAATCTTTATTTATTTTTGTATTTATTATTTTTATGTTTTTATTTTTTACCTTTCATTAAAATGTTTTAGTTACAAATGAAATAGTACATAAAATGGAGTGGAATGTCCCATTTTTAAGGAGTACTAATAATTGTAATATCAGCTTCTTGGAGAAGAATATATATGATCTTAGCTATTAGAAGAACAACTCTCTGTAATAAGAAAACCACTCTGTTACGATAAATACTTAGAAATAATAGCAAAGCAATATCAGTTGGAAGAATGTTTAATCAGTGTAAATAGTGTAGATTATAAACTATATGGTATACAACGATGGCAGGGGCTGTGATTGATGAGCTTATTAAAGTCTTATATTCTTCTTAGTACATCATTTTTTTCTTCTTATTTTAAGGTAGGTACATAGATTCTTAAATATTTTATCCTAATTGAACTTTTTCATTTAGCAGGCAAGAACGAAAAATTCGAACGCCCCCTCCAAATGCACCTGTGAGTAGATTATTTCTTTATTATTCATTATTTTTTAAGTTGATTTAAAAAAACATGGATTGTGTGTTCCATTCAACCTTGCAATATGCATTTTTAGAACTACTATTGTGGACATTGTGGGTCTCAACTGTGATTGAAATGGGACCTAAAACTCGAATCATTTGGAAGAGAGTTGATTCGGGCCAGCTAGAAAGCCTTTAGGCAATACAAGCTGTGTTTATAATTTTTTTTAATGAAATCATAAGGTCGAGGTAGTTAATTTCGTCAATCCTGGGATGAAACTAAATGTGTTATACCAAGCTAAGGAATACAAAAACTGTTTCTCCTTCATATGAATATTTGAATATTCGTAATTATGATTGCTGGTAAACTTATCTGAATTTAGAAAAGCTAGTATAAAAAACTGATTTTTGACAAAAATATATTAATCTTGGAGGAAAGGAAGGGTGATTTTGAAGGTTAACAACTTTGTGTACTTACAAAAATAATAAAATTTAATAAATGTGTAAACATGTGAAATTGCTGAAAACTGCAATGTTTTGTTTTCAAACTTATGACAAATTTGGTACAAAGGAGGTAAGCCCATGTCAATTCAACATTTAATGGTAGAGGAGGGTGACAGCTCTATTTACCCTCAATAGTTCAGCTAACAGGGATTAAATTCCTTGGAGGTACGAGGTAGGGGTATCCCTAATCTTCTTCGTATGAACCGGAAGGAAGGTCACAGGTTAGCTGCACTTTCCCGTTTGATATGGGAACTCTCTCCAACTGTAGGTGTGATTTTTGGAAAGATTGTTCATGTTGACCTTCCCCTATTCCTAAATCCATGTCATCACATAAATGTTTATTGGCTCCTGGAGACCTCCTATCTAATTTTTGAGCACAAAATCGCCCGAAAACTTGTTGAAAAACACGGAACATCAAAAAGCCCATAGGGCCAAACTTTTCATGGATCAAATTTTATATTTTTCCATCGTCTTTCACAAACACTATTTTTCAAGTTCATACTTTGGATGTGGGATGTGATCTATAATTCGTGACATTACACAAAGAGTAATTACGTATACCTACTTTACACGTAATTACCTATACTTTCTATTTACTAATAGCTCCAATGAAACTTCACAGAGAACAGGTTCGAGTATTTTTAGTACTTTTGGTTTATTATTTCCAATAATAAGCCTATGTGATCGTGAAGCAAAAAATTTTTATAACCCCCCCTCAAACTTTGTCACTTTACGTTTCAAGGTGCGTAGAATCCAAATTTGAAATGTCCGTTCGCCGTCCGCTGTCCGGGCCATAAAAGGCCTTTATTCAACACAAAGAAATACAGGGCAGATACGCATGGGATTGAAGTTGAGAGAAGACTAAAGTGTAGGACACTAGAACTCCTATTTATTATTTTCCCCCGCCTTATGGGTATGGGACTGTGAATCATGCTGACATGCTGATTCGCAGTCCCATACCCATAAGGCGGGGGAAGATAATAAATAGGAGTTCTAGTGCCCTACACTTTAGTCTTCTCTCAACTTCAATCCCATGCGTATCTGCCCTGTATTTCTTTGTGTTGAATAAATTTAACTTTTTTTTTTTTTCAAGTGTTATTCGGCCTAAACCCGCATAACTTATACATATAAAAGAGTTTTAAACTCGAGGAAGCGTTTAAAAACGCCTCAAAACGGATTTCTTTAAAGAAATTTTTCTAAAAATTGTATTTTAACATTTTTGGAGCATTTGCAAAGCTTTATTTTCCACAAAAATTCGCTAAAATCGATAAAAACTGTAAAAAATATTGAAATCAACAAATTTGTCTGTGAAGCTAAATATTGAGTAATTTTGAAACAATTCAACAAAAATACAAAAAATACGGGAATTCGCTCATTTGACTGGAACTTTTTTTCGTATTTGGTTTAAATGCACCAACATTAGCGAGTTTTTCTTTTGAGAATTTTTCGTTTTCAAGACCGTGCTTACTTGTGTTACGCTCCAGGAAAATAACTCTCACAGTCGAAGAGGTTTGGTCACCCTGGCCTCTCAGCTCTGGTGGTTAGAGTGTCGCAACTTCGGGAAAATAATAATTTCTCGTAGTTGTGACGACGCGAGTTCGAACTCCTGTCGAGGTATCAAATATTTTTGGGCCGTTGCAGTGGCGCAGTCGGTAGGACCCGAAATCATACGAAACAATAATTAATTAAATCCCTCTCGAGCCAAAAGACTGTAAACATCACATTTCCTGTTGTTATGCCTTTCATTTCCTCTTTCACTTGAGTCAAAACACACCGTGACAATGACCTCGCTCGACTGCTGACTTGTTCCAGCGAGCATCTGCTGAGCCAGCGGCCTGCAGTTTCACTTAGTCATTCGTCCGACCCCAAACCAGCCGAGACAGCTGGTATTTGACTCCGGGGAAATGTTACGCTCCAGGAAAATAACTCTCACAGTCAAAGAGGTTTGGTCACCCTGGCCTCATAGCTCTGATCGTTAGAGCGTTGCAACTCCGGGAAAATAATTTCTCGAAGTTGTGACGACGCGAGTTCGAACTCTTGTCGAGGTATCAAATATTTTTAGCCCGTTACAGTGGCGCAGCCGAAATAGGACCCGAAATCATACGAAACAATAATTAATTAAATCTCTCTCGAGCCAAAAGACTGTAAACATCACATTTCCTGTTGTTATGCCTTTCGTTTCCTCACTCACTTGAGTCAAAACACTGTGACAATGACCTCGCTCGACTGCTGACTTGTTCCAGTGAGCATCTGCTTAGCCAGCGGCCTGCAGTTTCACTTAGTCATTCGTCCGACCCCAAACTAGCCGAGACAGCTGGTATTTGACTCCGGGGAAATGTTACGCTCCAGGAAAATAACTCTCACAGTCGAAGAGGTTTGGTAACCCTGGCCTCTTAGCTCTGGTGGTTAGAGTGTTGCAACTCCGGGAAAATAATTTCTCGTAGTTGTGACGACGCGAGTTCGAACTCTTGTCGAGGTATCAAATATTTTTAGCCCGTTACAGTGGCGCAGCCGAAATAGGACCCGAAATCATACGAAACAATAATTAATTAAATCTCTCTCGAGCCAAAAGACTGTAAACATCACATTTCCTGTTGTTATGCCTTTCGTTTCCTCACTCACTTGAGTCAAAACACTGTGACAATGACCTCGCTCGACTGCTGATTTGTTCCAGTGAGCATCTGCTTAGCCAGCGGCCTGCAGTTTCACTTAGTCATTCGTCCGACCCCAAACTAGCCGAGACGGCTGGTATTTGACTCCGGGGAAATGTTACGCTCCAGGAAAATAACTCTCACAGTCGAAGAGGTTTGGTAACCCTGGCCTCTTAGCTCTGGTGGTTAGAGTGTTGCAACTCCGGGAAAATAATTTCTCGTAGTTGTGACGACGCGAGTTCGAACTCCTGTCGAGGTAGCAAAATATTTTTAGCCCGTTACAGTGGCGCAGTCGAAATAGGACCTGAAATCTTCAAAACAATAATTAATTAAATCCCTCTCGAGCCAAAAGACTGTAAACATCACATTTCCTGTTGTTATGCCTTTCATTTCCTCTTTCACTTGAGTCAAAACACACCGTGACAATGACCTCGCTCGACTGCTGACTTGTTCCAGCGAGCATCTGCTGAGCCAGCGGCCTGCAGTTTCACTTAGTCATTCGTCCGACCCCAAACCAGCCGAGACGGCTGGTATTTGACTCCGGGGAAATGTTACGCTCCAGGAAAATAACTCTCACAGTCGAAGAGGTTTGGTCACCCTGGCCTCATAGCTCTGATCGTTAGAGTGTCGCAACTTCAGGAAAATAATAATTTCTCGTAGTTGTGACGACGTGAGTTCGAACTCCTGTCGAGGTATCAAATATTTATTGTCAAATATTATTCGACTGTAACGGCCCAAAAATATTTGAAACCTCGACAGGAGTTCGAACTCGCGTCGTCACAACTACGAGAAATTATTATTTTCCCGAAGTTGCGACACTCTAACGATCAGAGCTATGAGGCCAGGGTGACCAAACCTCTTTGACTGTGAGAGTTATTTTCCTGGAGCGTAACACTTGCATGAACTGTGGAAGTTTTGAGTTGGGTGATGATCCCACCTACCTGGGCCCTTCTGCCTGGATCACGTCAAGCTTTTGCCTGTTGGTCGTGGTCATAAAATTCAGTGTTTTAATTCTAACCATATACATTGTGAAATGCCAATAAACTCTGTTTACCCCTCATTTTGGTTGCCACAAGTAATTTTAGAATGGTTCCCCATTCCCGAAATTGCGTACTAAGCTAGGATAACAAAATTGTACTTAAGCATGAACTCAATATGACATTCTAAAATGATTTTTTGATCCTTACTAGAATGTGATGAATTTACAATTTTATCACATTTTAATTGTGACTTTCTTAATTTCAATTCCAGTTATCGAGTGTCCCTATCCCTGAGATAATGCCATGTGAACCTGTGTTCGTTTGCCCCAATCCAGACTGCAAAAGAAAATTCGACTCTGTGGAGCCTTTACAACTACACGTCCATCAGTGTCTTCAACTTTCGGATTAGTTCTTCGAATCGCTCAAAGGTCTCGTACCAAACTTTAGAAGGATGTTTATTTTGAACTGTCCTTATTTGCTCACCAAAGTGATTGAATAATTTTTTTAATGTTTGTAATTTTATTAACGACTTATTATTACACTTAAGACCTATTTCTAGTTAATAACATTGCTATTTGACTTCTTTTTTTTTATCCAAAGGTTCCAGTCTTGGAATATTTTAAATATTTTGTTTTCATTCTAGGAAATCAGTAGTTTTTTATCATTATTATTATTTGTTTAATTTTCTAATCCCAATTTTAGAACATGTAGCTTTTTTGCTATTTGTGTTAATTGAATGAAGGGAGGTGATTTTTCATATGTTTATTTGAAGTTTAAGAAGATACCATTTAATGTTTTATTTAACTTCAGTCAAAAATGTGTATGTGGTAATGTTACCAATATTAGATGTTGCATTGAGTGCGTTGAGTTTAAATGTTTAATGTCAATTTTTCAATTTCAAAAATTTATTGAAGAATGGAGAATTCATGACTATTTTGTGGAGCTTCCCATTCTCATGTTTATTATTTTGTATTTTCCCCTCCACCTTGTACCCCTCCAGACATTATTTTGTTTTTATTGATGTCATAAATGTTGAACTTTATAAAAGCCACTTGACGTGAATCGTGTTTATTTTTATGACAGCTGTGAGGTATATGTTGATTTATTGTGAAGTAAAACAAAGAATAGGATTTGATGAGATTAGTGGGAATCTTGGCTTTGATTGTAATCAAAGTATATCAGGTTGATATAATGAACACAGATAGTTAATTTGTCACGTAAAAGAAAGTAGTCAATGAGTTAATTCCTCAGATACATCAATTCTAGTCTCAAAATATTTTTGACTTATATTATGGTAGCAGTTATTAATTTATTAGGTCTCCTTGCTTAAAAAACGTATTCAACATGTTTCATGTTTTTGAACCTACTCAACTAACAAGATTATTTTAGTGAGTCTAAATTTTGCACTTTAGGTTTCAATCGAATTCAGTGTCCAAACAACAATCTCCATTACAAATTTACAGTCAAAATCCTTTAATTCAGTGATTGAATTCTTGAGATATTGATTAATTTTATCATTGAGTAACAGAAAGTTAATAATTTTGCTCATTTCCTGAATCTATCCCAAGTACATAGTCCCTACATATCACTAATATTTTGATTTGATGTAAAAAATAATCATTTCCATTAAAATTTATTCAACTTTGTTAGTGAACTTGTACAAGAGTCATAATTATTTTTGAAAGCTTGAGGTGAGGGTGAAAAAATGACTTTTTCTAAGGATATTTTGTTGTAGTGTTTCAGGTTATACCCATCTGACCCGTTTCACTTGTCAGCCTCTCCATAAAAGTGTGGCATTTACTGTAAGGGTCACGAGGGCTTGGGTAATGTTTGTATGTTAAAATCGCTGAACACAGCCTATTGTGAAATTATTCATAAAACGTTCTGAACAGGCTCTAGCCCTGTCAACCCTTTGAGCTCTCGAATATGTACTTTTTCACAAACCCTATTCAATAACAGTGGATATTCGGACCTTGCAACTCTTCAATAAAAAATCCAAGAAAAGAAATTATTTTTTCCCCAAAAGTTTCTGGAGCCCGCCCCAAGTTGCCGCACTTCTAGCCTGAGCAATGCTGTTGGCAATGTTCGGTCGTCTTTGGGTCTACTTTATGAAGTAGTATTGTTGAGGGCCCTCAGACAAAGTCCTCCATGGTTTAATTGGAACAATCTTAGAAAACTGGGGGAAAAATAGGTTTTAAAAGAAGGAAACCGCTGTTTCGTCTGACGAACTTTCTCTTATCCGATCGTTCCCACGATGAACAGAAAAAGGTACCCTTGGCACTTATAATTTTTTAAAATTCTTTCCTTCACATTTTGCTCTCCTTGCGCTTTTCGGCCACAGGGGGCCGACCCAATTTTCATCATATTCCGATATCAAAGCTATTATCACCTACAATCAACTCCCCGTCCAGTTGTTGTTTTCGTTCTTGTCCTGGGCAAAGCGCTAAACTGATGAGCAGAGGATCTTGTATTCAAATCCAGTAGCAGATGAATCTCTCTCTCTTCCTCTTTTTTTTCAGCGTTTGTAGCAAAAATTTTAAACGTGATTTTATTTATCTAACTAAAAGGATTGATTTAGGATATTGTTTTTATTTTTTGAGATGTGAGCTTGCAAGCTCCCAGATCACCTAACTATACACATCATTTTGATCTATTGTCTAATTAATCTACATTTTACTAATCATAACACCCTAATCTAAGACGTCCCTAATCACCTTTTCCTGATTGCTAAACAAATCCAAAAAGACTTGACTCAACTACTTACTCTCTGAAAGAATTGATGAGAAAATAATGAGTAAGATACCGGTATTCACAATTAGTCAATTAAGACTATAAATCCCTCAGCTTCCTCTCTTATTGCAAGTGTCACATGGCCACCTGGTGCGTGCTCCAGACGTACCTTTTTTCCCACCCTTACCAATGGGTCCACAGAATTGACTGTGTGAGCTACATGCCATGATTTACTGTGCTATATAGATAGAGACTGACTGATGAGGTATGAAACCTAACGATTCTGTGTTACCTCAACATGTTACAACATATCGATCAATTTATTTTAGGTAACACTTCTCCTATATGACAACATTTTGGGATGCAAAGAATTTAGTGTCAAGTCGACAAGTTTGAGGTTTCAAATTTGTATAAATTTATAATTTTCGTTAGAACACTGAATCGTCCCATCTTAGGGCATTGTTTTGTTGATTCTTTCAAAACAAAATACATTCAATAACATGGTAGTAATACAAGATGATAATACACAATTGATAAATGTTCTGAGTACAATCGGGACTAAATAAGTTATGAAACACATTATAAGAGTACAGGATATTAATGCAAAGATTACAGACACTCTGTTAAGTAAGTACAATAGGTACACCATGGTTTCATACGAAAAATGTGCAGAGTCATAACCTTTAACTTATGTCATAATCAAGTTTACATAATTTTCACTAATTTATGTTTAGCAATCTTCTATGTTTACTATACTGAACTACAATATTTAAAATGAAAATCAACTATATAGCATAATAAAATATTGACTAAGAAGTCAGGTCACACGTTTTAAAGGTGTCCTGTTTTCTAATACAACAGCACCAATCAAGGTTCTTGAGTTGTATTATATTTTCCATGCTTTGATCGATTCGTATCCAATCAAAGTTGAACAAAACTCATTATTAGCGAGACTGACAGTTCTGTAGGCTGCAAAGAAGTTCTACTTAAGACAAGGTCAATCACTTGTATGTTTGTTTTGCTGTCCTTATATATATTTTGAAGTATTACCGATCACATCTCTATGAGGGTAGACAAAAAAATAACATTGATTTTTAATAAATGTGAAAGGTAGTTAGTGGGATGCCAAGTTTAGTATATTCACAGTTTTGTACTGAACTGGTTTTTGAGTTCAGTTTCGGTTTTAGGGCTTCTGTTAATTAGAAATTTAAGACCAAGGGGCAAGGCTCACAATGCGTTAAAGGTAGCTATCAGGGATTTCTAATAGTCCTTCCTTGGATTTTCGAGGTAGGAGTGTCCCCAATTACTGCATGATAGGCATGAGAAGGACCCATTCGACACCGCGTAGGTTGTGGGTAGGCACACTCTTGGTTGAGATGGTTGGGAACAGTCACACTCCTCCCTTTAAAAACATACATATTTGAATAATATTTATGTTAAATGTGGGGTAATGGAGAGAGATAGCAAGAATTATGGGCTCCAATCCAGGAAATTTCAACTGGAAAATCACAAACCTACTTAGTTTCCTCTGTAAATGTACTACTCAAATAGTTTTACTGGTAGAGAGCTTATACTCCTTAGTAAATGGATACTATCAACTACCCTAGTTCAGGAAATTTCATCTAGAACAGTCATTGTGTTACATTCAAGGGAAACGTCTGCAGTAGAAGAAGTTTGATTACATTGGCCTCATAGCTCATCTGGTAGAGCGCTGTTATTTAGGAAGAATTTCTTCTTTGTAATTAAGAACATGAGTTTGAACTCTGTCGAGGAATAAAATCCTTTTGGGTTGTTATAGTTGGCGCACATCAGGAACGTTGATGAGTAGTTTCTCGTTTGTAATGAAGGACATAAAGGCGGGTTCACACGGGGTAGTGAACAGGGCGAGAGTACGACCCACCGGTCAGTCGGTCGAGATCACTACCAAGTGTGAACTAACGGTAGAGAGGGTGATGGTAGTGCACGCCTTTGAAAAGGGGGGTCGTGACATCTCCATCTTGTTGGAGTGAGCACGCCCACTTCAGTCGTATTTTACAATTCTGTTCATCATCATGTCGGTGTACAAAATGAACAATTCCCAAATTATGAAGTTTGTTGATTTATATCGAGATAAGGAGTGCTTATGGAAAATAAATTCGCCGGCATACAAGCTTCGTGACGCAAGGGATGAAGCGTTAAAAGAAATATGTGTTGAGATGAACGTTGACGGTTTTGGTATTCGCGAAGCCGCGCAAAAAATAAAAAACACTAGGTCTTCCTATCATCAGGAAATTAAAAAAATTAGCACTTCGCAGAAATCCGGTGCCTCGGCTGATGATATTTACAAACCGAAAGTTCCGTGGTTCCCGGTTGTGCATTCATTTCTGAGAAAGAACCCGGAAATGAATGAAACTGTTTCAAATCTTGATTCACAAGAACAAAGCGGCACTACGTCACAGGAGACGGAAACGGACACAGAAGGCCTCCCAGCAGTCCGCCACAAAGCCCTTCGAAAGAAACAAAGAAAGGTGAAACTTTTAAAATTCCTTCTTCAAGCTCATCCAAAACTTTTCTCTTCTTGTTTTTAAAATTTTTCAAATGATTCCTCAACTCATATACTAATCTTTCGCATACAACCTTTGCGGATTCATATTCTGCCATATTGAAAACAAGAGCGAGAGAAGCACAACCAACAAAAGGCACGTTCCCGTGTGAACTGGATGAGGTCGTAAGCTCCTACGGGAAGAAAACAAGTCGTGTAAGCGGATTGCGCATGCGCATTACTGGTCGTGCTTTCGCCCTGTTCACTACCCCGTGTGAACCCGCCTTAAATTCAGTTTCTGTCGAGTTATCGAATGTTTTCGGGCTGGTGTAATTGGGCTATTAACCTCCAATCAAAGATTGGAACAACCGGGAAGGATAATTTTCTCAACTTTGGAAACTTGGAAAGATTTTTAGCAATAGATTGCGCTCTTGGGGACTGAGTAAGAGGTTGCCCTCATTGAGGACTTTGGATAATAGTTGTCCTATTTGGGGGACTTGAGGGCCTTCCTAAGTAGAAAAATCGGTTGACCAGAAACTATTACTTTTTAGTGCTATTATTCTCTGTTTTGTACAGATCAACGTGATATGCAACTCTATGGGGTTCTAGAAACCAAAGGGGTCCTAAATGAAAAAAATAGAGGCGCTCCACTGAGTGCTAAATGCCTAATCCTCCTAGTTAAAATCACGCTAAAACTTGAAGGGACTGCAATTACCACAACCTGTACCTCCGAAATATATCTTTCTTCTTCTTGTTTACAATTTTTCATCCACAAGTTGATCGAAAGCAAAGGGTAAAACAGAACCACTGTGCCAAAGTGTAGCTGTGACGAAATTGGAGACGCAAGGTGGGCAACATTCTCTTCGGTTGAGTTCCACTAATCGAGTTTTATTTTTCTTTTTATTTTTTTAACCTTTTGAGGAACAGTTGCTGAACAGATTGACATTTTTTCAACCACAAAATCCGTTTTTTCTAACCTCAAAACAAGTGAGTGCAAATTCTAAAAAGAGGTTGTGGGAGTTTTCGTCCCATAAATTCAGTTACTGAGCGGAAAGGGTAAAAATAATGTCTGATTAGAGAGTAGATGTGACTGTACAGAATAAAAATTAAAAAATCATGAATTTAGCTCCACTCGTTGCAGAGGAAAGGTACCTCAATGATCATACAAAATTGCATTGACTTAGGAAGGCCCTTAGTTTTGATGCAAAATTGGAATTATAACCTTTGTAAATTAAATAACAAAGCAGAGTTGCCTGGAATTAATCAGAAATATAATTGAATATAGAGAGGGGACAAAAGATAATTAAGAAGTCTTTATCTTACTCTTAATTTATATATTAAGGGTTCATTCTGGAGACCCTCAAGTAGTATGTTCCTTCTGGAACGACCTGCAAAAACTTTGTGGATTGAATTACCGAGGAATAAATGTCAGCACACAATTCATCCTTGCTCGGCTACCATTAGAAAAATGTGAGACAAATGGGCAACATTCAAATTGTTAAATTCATAACAGTTAATGGTAGAGGAGTGTGACAGCTTCGTTAATACCTAATAGTGTATTGTATGCAGCTATGAAGGATTACCTTACTCGGATCTTCTCAATTTCCACTTGAAAGAAACAAGAAGGTCATGGGTAGACGCACACTCTTGGTTGAGATAGGAACTGTCACACATTGACATGGATGTTACAATAGGAATGGGACACTAGTCCCTGGCATAGGTACGATTTGATTCCAAATAAATCTGCAACTATGGTTGAAAACTTTGCAACCAATAAATTCAGTATGGCGATCTGAACTCAGTACATGGGGTGGAGTTTCCTCAATTCGCAGATGTCACTCTATATCTTGTAAATGAGTTAATATGAGGTTTTAAGAATCATTAGTGAATAATTTCTCTCCTACCAACATTCCTTGAAGGGACTAATTTTTCAATGTCTTCATTACTGTTATTTCATTAATTTATTATTATTTTATTTCTATATTTTTATTATTATATTTTTTGTGTTAGTTTAAGTATGGAGACATTTTGAACAAAGGCACAATTTATAGAAAATTGGGGCAATAATTTTTATTGCAGGTTCTCTGGATTTCTCTGCAAATGGTTCACTATACTGTCGTAACGTTTGCTATCCTTGACATCAAGATTTTCAACTATGTGTCGAGAATTTCAACTGTAAACTGTTCTTTTTTGTTAGGTTCGCTCCTTTGAAGTTCAGAATTTTTGCTTTTATTACTTAAAAAGACAGTGTTGTGTGTGGCAATGATCAACTTTTTATTTGCCATTTTCAATAATCTGTTTGAGAACACATGATAGAAAGAAATCGAATTTGGTGGTTAGATTGCTTAAGCCGAACTGATGAGTGATTGGATGATAGCATTCAACGATTTATGCAGGCCCATGTAGAACTGGGAGAAGTCCTGGGGAAATGATGCAGTGAATAAAGAGAATGAAGAGAATAAAGACAAAGAGGGTGCCTTCAATATCTAGGAATACATTCGTTCTTCAAAATGTGGAATCAAGAGACCAAGGCAGATATTTGATCAGAAGAATTCCTTTTCGGTCCCAAAAAACCCTCTTTTTTTCGTTGATTTAATGGTTTTGAATTTGTTGGCCCCTTGGGAATAGGAATGTACTGCTTCTTGTTTTCTGGGGTGTCGTGGGCCACCCAAGTTTCGTCTCCTGTAACAATTAACTTTAGCAGTTCATCCCATACGTTCAAATGAAGGTTCGAAAATCCGCAAGCTGCAGCCAGACATTGAGATTTGTGTTCTGGTGGCAACTCCCACAGAACCCGCCAGGCATAAACTTTCCTATAATTGAGTTTGTCTGAAACGATCTCATAAATATGAGTTCGCGAGATTTCATGGTATATCGTATGGAGATCATCCATAGTTATATGACAATCTTCACAGTGTATTTTATTTATGTATTTTTCTTCTTATTTTTCAATTTTTCCCACCATTTTATCAGTGGCAAGTGAAGGTCTGCCTCTTCTTTCTTTCTCCTCGAGGGAATGCCTTTCACCTTGAATTCCCAAATCCATCTCCTCACTCATAATACCCTCCCCATAACTAAAACCAGTTGTTCACGAATTTGTGCGCTACTGAAACCACGGGCATTGAGAAACTGGATCAGTCTGCGAACGACAACACATGATGGGATAAGGATGGTAGAGGTATTTGGGACCGTGCAACTTACTTAACTTGCCTGGGCTCGTTTTTCAGAACAAAAAAACGAAGATTGGGTCAAAATGTGACTTTTTTTGTAATATTTTATTAGGTCCCAAAACTATCTTTCTTTCACTAATAATCATCAAAACTTGTATTTTCTACAGTTTTCATTGTACCTACTTATAATCACGCAAAACTGCAGTTTTGCAAGTCTGCTTAAAATTTGCTGAAACCTGCTGAAAATTTGCAATTTTTGGAACCGCTTTTTTCAAACTTTGAAAAATCATAAATTTTGATTGGAAAATGATAGGAAAAATCCAAAAAAGCGATTTTGTTCAACATAATGTGGAGAAAAATAAAAAATATATATAAACTCAGATTTGACCTCTGGCAAGTTAAGCTCCCTTTTCCCTTGCACAGTCACATTTTAGGAGCTACCTACTGAAACGTCTCATCTCTGGTTCTCTTCAGAACAAAGGCCCTCTTTAACGCACTGTAACATGGGTTTTGGCTTGGGGCGTTTCTTTATGCCCTAAAAATATTAACGCAACTTATTTTTTGGATACCCCACGCATATATATGTATATCCTGGATCCATCTGTCGACCCATAGACACCGAAACTCCGATCGCGTTACTCAGTTCTAATTCGAAACTTCAAACATAAATGGGAACTCCGTTGACACCTATATTAATGTTTCGTTTGTAATTGAATTTTTCTCAAGTTGTTCCACTTTTATTGAGCTGACCTTTATAGCAGATTATAGTTCAATGTTCTATATCTGTTTTGTGGTGAAAAGAAACAACCATTTGACCATATTAGGATTAATAAAAGTGGTCGAGCTTCCCATAGCAACCAGAATGTTCAAATTAAAGCTGTAATGTAATGTTAGGTATATCTAGCTCACTAGTTAGGAGGCAGGTTAATGTCATTAAACACCTTAATGCGTCACCAAAAAATCACGACATCTTCATTTACACCGAAGTTTAACATTGAGGTCTTAAAACCTCCACAGGGTTACAGGAGAGTCCTATATGAAACGGCTGACACTTTACAGTCGCTAGACTCAAACTGAAGCTGTGACTCCCTCATGGAGATCTGTCAACACTTCTAGCACCTCCCACCGTTAGTTAAGTGGAGGGAGTTATAGAGGGAACTAGGAAACTCATCAACAGGAAACACATCAAAAAAATCGTGGAACCCCATTTTTGATCAGTTTTCCACGTGGGGTGGAAACTCGTCAAATCTTCATGAACGAGCGACTCATCAAAAAATGGAATCCAATAAATTTATCCCTTTAATTCAGTTATGAATCAGTATACATTTTTTTCGACTAGAATCCAGCACTGTCGAGACACTCCTCAAAAACTACCTTGAAGGAAACTCATCGAAAAGGAGCTGACGGGAAACTCGTCAAAAATGGTGGTATGTAGTAGTAGATGGATATTGGTCTAGCTTGGGTCCACTACCTGCCATTGTTACAGCTCATCGCCACCATGAAGCCTTCGAAGATTTGGTTTGATGACTTTCCTTTCGATGAGTTTCCCCTTAGGAGCTTTTGACCAGTTTCCAAAGGGGACAGGAAAGTCATCAAAAATAATTATCAACTACTTTTCATCTTCCAAATTTATATCCGATTTCTATTTGAAAGTCTTTTTGACGACTTTCTCTCCCCTTCAATTTTGACCAGTGTCCCACCCAAAGGGGAAACTCCTCAAAAAGCCTCGACCTCACGTTTTTGATGAGTTTGTAGGGACCCGTTATAGAGGGCTTGTGTACTGGATACATTGAAGTGGTTAAACTGTTTGATGGTCGAAATTGGTTGTTTCCTCTAAAACATTTTCATCGAAATTTGTGATCTGATTCTCGTTTTAGATGAATACGAATACAAACCAGTTAGCTGGAGAATGCTAGGTTTTTTGTTCCTACGAGGCTGATCTAGACAATGTAGAAAATCGTTATCACCTACTGAACCTACGCCATTATCTACATCTACAAAAGATTATTGGATTTGTTACGTTTCAAAACATTGAAAAATGGTGAAACATGGAGGGGTTTTTTCTTTTGTAGATTCAGAGGAATGATCCTCAAGTACTAGGAGGAGGCCCAGATTCTCAAGAGGACTTGTAGGTAGCACCGTGGAAAGATTCTGTGGAAAAACTTTATTTTGTTGATTCAGACTTTATGGAGTGTTCTATTATAATTATATAATTAAGACCTATCAATCCTTGGCTAACTTTTCTGGAGAGTGATAAAATTATACTTTAATTGGTCCTTTCGTCAGCTTACTCACCTTCAACTCTATTTCTCAATATAAAATGGATATCAGTGGTGGCTGTTGAACTTTACCATAGTAGTGTCCTGATTGATTCAATTGCTGCAAACTTCATCAAGGAATATTGAGGAGATTGAAGGTAATTCTTGATATCCAGCCGGAAAAATGTCTAATATGATGAAGAAGACAATGATCTAGGGACCATTCAACATGATCTCTCTACATCATTACAACTAAATCATGTTCTTAAGCACTTTTTTTAAAATGAAGTTCAGGGTCGTATTCGTATACATAGCTATGATGAAATAGGTAACCCGAAATTATGGCTGCTTCAAACAAATCTTATGTAGCAAATAAGTGTACCAGTGAAATGAAGTGATTGCTAAATAATGATAAAGATGGAAGATACTTTATTGGAAAATGTCATTCATAGAAATCCGTTTCAGGGCAAATTGAAATAAACCTTGGATTCAACTATCTAAATACTAGAAGTGCTTTTTTTTTAATCGCTAACAACGGCGAATAATCCTGAAAAATATACCAGTAACAACATATTATTTAGAGTTCGAGTTTAAATGTCATAAATGAGAACACTGGAAATTTTTGTGCTCAAAAAACAAAAACACTTGCAATGATTAAAGTGAGGTTTATTATGTCTGTTTTACATAGCCCTTCTGAGCAAATCACTGGCCGATAGATAATTATTAAACAATGTCTAGAGCACATTATCTAAATATGCCCTAAAACTGAAGGAAAAAAAAATGAACTTCCCCGGTAAAAGATGTGTTGTGTAATGAATGGTTGTTGTATAATGAAACTTATTTATGATGGTTACTTGCTTGCTTTACCAATATCTTACTATGACTCCCTAATTTCTTGTAAGTGAAGTTATTTAGCAGAGAAGATTATTGTCCTAATTATCATTCATTAGATTGGAAATCTAAAAATTCTACAAACGAATATTGATAGTGTAACTAAGTAACCAATTCGAACAGGCTTTACTTAATTCACAACTTGCAACACTTTGATAGATAGGGTAGCTGAGCTAAGTGCATTTCACTTCACCTGATAAATGAAGACAGTGGGTACTTTGATTGTGCCTCCAAGGAGAATATGCAGGAAATACAAAGAAAGCCCGCCCTCAGTCGTATCTTTGGTGGATGTCGGGTATATATATGCGATGGGGAGGGGAGTGCGGCTTGCTGGCGGCATCTTTCTCCCGCTTCTTCTGATAATGTTCCCGCCTTCTTTCCCTATCACAGTTGCAGATGCCAAAAAAAATCCGTTTTTCCTGGTATTCAAACCTGTGATGGGTTGAGCCCACTAACCATCTACCCCCACGTTCCTTAGCATTTGTGTCACTAGTAGACCCGAAGACGACCTCCAAGTGTAATTCCAGACTTAAGATCCCCTTGTGGGAAGCAAACGGATGAACGTACAGCAACTGGGTGGTCTCATTCAATTAATTGATAATACCTATTGAAATCAACCTACAAATTAAAAATTAATGCACGGTAAATTGAGATATAGGTACCAACAGTCACATGAAAAAAGTACGTTCAACAGTCAATTATGGTTCAGAAAGAAAAACGTTATACATTTCATTTGGCCATCGTATTCTCAGTGGTTTATGTATAGCTTTAGTGAACAATACAATTATTTCATGTAATAGCTCTAGTGAACAATACAATTTGAGAAGTGGATACCTAATGTTTATAAGTTGCAATTTGATATTAGTGAGCCATATCTTTAAAGTTCAGCAACTTTTCGGCATTGAGTTCTATTCTACACATTACATAAAGACGGAGTTGTTTCACATGGCTTTATGACGACTTTTCCCAGAAACATCGATTTTAAATTTTAAATTGCATTTTTCAAAGTGCTACTATCTCGTTCCGATTTATGATATTGAAACTAAGTTGAATAAATCTAAATCAATAGGATGAATCTATCGGTAAAAGGATGAATGTTCAGGTTTTTTTGCAGTTTTTAGTGATTTTATAACAATGGTTTACCTCTCAGAATTTCCCATGTTCACATCTCAGAGCATTGAAAATTCGACTTTGTTGTTTTAAAGCTAGTTTTTGTATTTTAAATAAAAGTTTATAGTGTCTATTGATTTTGTTTGTTCAAGCACTACTTCAGAAATATACTCGTAAATATTTCTTGTGAGCAATCTTTCAACTCGTATATGTTGTTTGTTGGTTTTTAGGCGAAAATCCTCATTATCGTACGATCATGTTAGCGATACATTTTCGGAGGATGGATACACTTATCATACAATTATATACTTATAGAAGTATTCTATGACCACAAGTATGTATTGGTAATTAGTGATTCAATACATTTCAAGATCCAAAAAATGTAGGTATGGTTGGACTATTGAATAGCACGGGACTTAAGAAATCCACCAAAGATCTACTTGTAATTTACTGCTTTAACTAAACTAGACTCAGTGATAAGTTGATTCTATCTAGGTAGGGAACTACTTGGGAAATCAGGAAAACGTTACAGAGGTTGGAGCCCAGACAGATAGCTCTGCTTTTTTTACAGACTGAATATAATATCTACTTACATTATATACTCCAGGGGCATGGGTTTATGGGTTATTGAATTTTATTCTGAGGCTCTTTTGTAAAAAGTGAATGTATACATCTGAAAGAAATAGCTCATCAATAATTATTGTTTTGTAAAACTTAATTCTTAATTATCAATTCACGTGCAACTGTAAATAATAGTCAACGTAATTTTTTGTTATTGATTTTGCTCAATTTATTAGTAAAATGCCCACTGTATGTTGACATGGTTTCATAATTTGTTATGTAAATATTGGGCTCATCCAGTCTGCTTCAATTTATGTTCATGGAAGAATCTTAGGAGTTGTTATGTAATAATTAGATAGTTGTTTTTAACGTGAATTTCAGTATTAGTTGTATCCATCAAATAGCAAAGAAAATAAGTGAAATCGCTTGAATGATCGAAAATGCTGTACTCCTGATTCAATTCTTGTGGACTTAGTTCAAGTGTGGAGTATATTGTACCCGAAAAAAGAAGGGACCTACCTTCGTATCTATGAGAAAACTTATTGATAGCACTTACTTTATGGAGGCATATGCCTACCTTCTGTAGAATGCATTTTCAGAAATAAACAAGAGAAAAATGTACCTACACAATTGATTCTTGAAGTATATTTTCTGGACTGATGAAGGGAATAATAATATTGGGAGGAAGGTTAAGAACAGTATTATTTTGTCATATAACCTAAGGAATGACATTGTCATATACCTTCAACATTTACTTGGAATATTATACGAAATGAAAGACCAAAATGGGAGTGTACTGTAACGTGCCATTTATCGATGTTTTTCAATTACAGAGTTTATTTATTGTTTTGTCCAAATTGTTTTCTTTCATGAAAAGAACTGATTACGATAATATTTTTCCTTGTTGACAAATGTGCCTGAATATGATTTTAATATTTTGTTGTGGATGTATTATACATTTTTAACGAAGACGCAATAGACTTTTTTGTTGCCCTCTCACATATCCAATTTCAAAATAGTGCATGTTGAAAGATTAGGAACTGTACAAAACCGAATATTACCATCCAGGTGGGTGACTAGAAACGAAGGCGTTCACCTTAATTGGGGTCTAGAAGTATTTATGTATTTTTTTTTATATATTAAGTTTTTCAAGTAAAAGGGGCATCTGTGTTTTGTTGAATGAATTAAGCTTCTTATTCCGTGTTCACATATGTTGACTCACTCATGGCCCTTTTTTCCAGGGGGAGAAATTTCGGTTTTGATGTCACAACCGTGGTTTTCTCGAAAAAAATCTTCAACCGATCATATTTCGGCAATGCATTGAGCAAGGAAAGTGCGGTTGGCGATATTTGGCAGGGGGTGCTCGCCGGCGCTGCGGCATTGTTGGGTACGATGTAGTTTTGACCAAAGCTTTTCCTACGAATTTATTTCTTTCATATTATGTCCCCAAATCGAGAAATGTATATAATTATAGAAGTATAGGTTGTGGCAACTCGGGTAGGTACCTACATGATAACTCAATGTAATAAACCTACTTTGAGGTTGGATAAAAACAAGAAACCTAAGGTTGGATAAAAACAAGAAATAATAATGATACAAGAATAAGTAGTCATCACCATGTTTTATTGCTGAACAATAACAAAAATATACAAATAACTATACTATTCAGATCATATATTATGCATTGTATAAACGTTTTATCACAAATACTGGTAGGCTCCTTCTTACTGTAGATACACTCAGGGGTTAGGAGGAGCTCTTTTGAACCAATCTGTAATGACAGATTTTTTCTTTGAAGGTGAATCAGTTGAAGCTTTAGTAGAAGTGTGTTTCCGCTTGCTCAGTGATGGTGATTCATTACGAGTTAGTTTTTGATCTGAATGCTTTGAATCATGAAGCTGGCTTTTACTCAACCACTGATTTAGCCCCCGACTGGTGGGATAGCACCTGATAAAACAGCAAACAAATTATATTAATTGTTCTTAAATCATATAAATTCTTGACGTAAGCAAAGTCCATGCAAATGTTTATAAAAGCCTTCCGTCTCATGTTCAGCTCATTGCAGGAGTATTACAGAATAAGGTGTTACGACTAGGTACTCATATTTTAATAAACCAGACCACATATTTTAGCTCAATGTTCAAATGCTACCTGATTGAATAGCAGAAATTAAGCCTGATTACGAATATGAATACTCAATGTGACATGGAACTAAAGAATTTGTGTTCCACCAAATTGCACATAGTTGTCTGTCCAACTTACAATAAAATCGCATTGCTAAGAAAATAAAAGTTTCAGTCATGCAGCATGATCATATGAGCGAATTTTCGAAAATTATCGTATTTTTTAACGTTACAGTGTTTTGAAATTTGGGCACTTTGAGTGGAAAGAAATTATTAACACTAACAGACATGGAACGAAAGTTGTTCACAATGGTCTGAAAAGAAAAACGCGAGTGGACTTTTTTTTCTTTTTTTTTTTTGGAGAATTTTTTTCCAAAAGTGAAAACAATGCATAACAAAGCTTAAGCAAATTTACACGGACTCACTTTGTCGGGCGATTTGATTGTGCAATCTTTTTTGGCAGACTAGTGACCAATAGGTATATACAAAAATGCATTAACATCCAGGGTCTGTTTCAGAATGCTCTCAACACGGATACCTATCCATTAAGAGGAAAATTTGGGACATTTTTAGAGAATTTTTTGTAATGGCTCAAAAAATTTTGAAATCAAAATTTTTGAAAAATTTTCTTCATTCAAATCCGTTTTAAGGCATTATGAAACGAATCCTAGAGTTTGACGCTTTTTCATATATATATATATATTTCGGGATTCTGATATTGTTAAAAAAACGGTGGCAATTTTCTGATAACACCAAATACCGTAATTGAGAATAATTCGGTAAGTTTGTTACCGTTAGAGAGGGCATACCTACGAATTCCTCGTGATTGAGTTTTTTTTTTTTTTTTTTTGTGAGACGAATTGCGTAGAAAAGATAAAAGATCCGGCGAGGCGCGAAGCGCCGAGTATAGATTAGGGGGGTCCAGGGGGGCGAAGCCCCCCTGGCGGGGTCAAGGGGCATTTGGCAGATATATATATATATATATATATAATATTGTTAATTTAGAATAATTCATATTAATTTCCATTGTCAATTTGCAGAATAATTCGGTATACCAACCATTCTACCCAGGTTGTCATAACCCCATAATTATTTACTTTTCCAATATCTGCGTTGCTTGGAAATTCGATCGTCTTTCGTTTAATATAAAAACTTATGTTCAATCAGAAAATAAAATCACTTTGCTTTTGTGCTTAACCCGAAAGGTGGTGTTTTTCATTAATTTAAATCATAGTGTCAACCCTAGTTATAAACATTTACTATTAATTCTAGATCAGAAGTGGGATATTCTGAATCCACACGCTCGCTAAATCGAACTGAAGTGTTGTGATTCGGAAATTCCAAACACACCATCGTTTACCTATCTAGTGTACGAACGTTTTCTTTTGTGTGTCTTTGTTTCAATTTCACCACGGTTTCCTCTACATCAAAAGCGATGGAAGAAGACGTGGCAGAAAGTTTTGACATCGTTGAGGATGATATGGAGGCCGAACCAGAAGAGGTACCACTCCCTCCGACATCTGCTCCTTTAACTGCGTCCGATCTTGTTGGATTGCTGTCCAACTTGGTACAACCAAAACAACCACAGGTCATTACCCTAAAAACACCTCTTGAGTGTACCAGCTTTGAACCGACATTAACCAATGCCAGAACATGGATTCTCGCTGCTGACGTCGTAATGGCAGAGGCTCATCCGAGCCAAGCTGAGTTCATTTGTGCTATTTCCAAGGCAATGAAGGGCACCGCACAAGCTTGGTTGGCAGATGTGTTGGAGCCCAACCTCAAATGAGAAAACTTCAAGGAAAAGTTTTTGGATAAATTTTCGCGAGTTGAAACTCCATCTTCGATCGTTTATCGGGCAGCAACATCTAAGGAGCCGGATCTAGAGAGATTTATATCGCAGAATCTCTCCAAAATGCATTCAGCCTTTCGAGACAAAACCACAGACGAGTGCGCGTTACTAGTCACCGCTGCATTGGCTTCACGTAACAAGCCAGAACTCCGAAAATGGTTGTTTGTCAAAGAGGAGTTTGATGAACTAAAACTTTTAAAACAAGTCAAGGCCATCAAGTCCTCGAAGGGCCAACATTGTACAAACACCACTCTCCAATCGGGTCAGCACAGTCACTGTTTACTTCAGAAGGGTCAGAAGCAACCCGCAGAAGAACACCGAGGTACTTCATGAGTGAAGAAAATGAGCAGCTGGTTCTGTCGTCCAGACAGCACCAGTTCTGAACGAAAACTCCAAAGGCCACCGGAAGCTAACAGACATACCCAAGACCATTCTGGACGTCGCTTCTGTACCAAATGTCGACGTTCTAGCCATGATTGGTCAAATGCTGGAACAACCCTGAGAGTGGCGTTCGACGACCAGAGGGAATGAGATCCAGCCAAGCAGCTCATTATGACCAGGCACCTGGGCAGCAGACTCAACCAGGCCCATCCCGGCCTAACCGTCGAGTCCAGGCCGTACAATCCTCACCTCAAGGTCAGTTTTTCCACCAAGGAAAATTTTTCAATTTTATTTTTGATTCAGGAAGTGATATTTCCTTATTATCGCAAAGTTTGTTGCCTCAATTTCTGGTAAAAAATTTAAAAATGTAATTTGTATCACAGGAGTAGGTAACCAACGTATACCTATTGACGACTCAATAGCTGTTCAAATTCTAATTGATAATTTGCAGATCCTGGTGACATTTTTTATCGTTCCGGATGGCATTATAAAAAATCAAATCCTTTTAGGTAGAGATATTCTAGAGGCAGGAATTGCTTGTAAAGTTCATACAGATAGATATGAATTTTCTAAAATCGAAAAATCCCAAGAAAAGAAAAGTCAAAACAGATTTAAATTTTTTGCAAATAAACGTAAGCTAAAAAATACATCTATTATGGATAACAAAGTTGATAATAATAATGAAAATCAGGTAGATCCACCATGGCCTATACCATGTAAGGTACCAATGACTGATAGGAGAGTTGAATCGATCACAACCACTGAGGAAACACCTCGATCTATTCAAGGTTCAACCTCTGGCGATCCGTCAAGCGAAATATTTAGACCAGAAATAGAAGAACTAGGTACAGATATCACAGATTCTCTATTAATGAGTAGACAGAAATATTTTGACAGTTTATTCAAAAACGTTTACTGGGGGTTTCCCAAAAAGACATGTAACGTGCTGAATTTAAGGTAACTTTGAAAGATCCTTCAAAAATAGTTTAAAGACGTCCATATAAGCTACATGAAAGAGATAGGCAAATAGTTAGAGATTATTGTAAGGAGCTCTTAGCCGCTGGCATCATTGAAGAATCGACAAGTGCTTATTCTTCACTGATATTCCTAGTTCCTAAGAAAAATGGCAAATTGAGAATAGTTACCGACTTTAGGGCTCTTAATAAAAATACTGTTGCAGAGCATTATCCCATTCCATTAATTTCAGATCATATAGCAAGGCTAGCGGGTAAGAAATGGTTTTGTTCAATTGATTGTGCTAGTGGATTTTACGCTCTTAATGTTAATGAAAATTCCAGACATCTATTGGCGTTCCAAACCTGCGATGCACAATACCAATACTGTAGAATGCCATTTGGTGTTCGTAATGCACCGGTAACGTACCAGAGAGCGATTACTAAGGCCCTAGGCGATATAACTAGCACTTGATGTCTAGCATACATGGACGACCTTTTAGTGACTGGTGAGACCCAAGACCAAGCACTGGATCGACTGGAAATAGTCCTAGATTTACTGACTGGAAATGGGTTCTCATTGAATCCGGATAAGTGTCAATATGTTAGGAGTACTATAATATATCTAGGATACGAAGTTAAGGATGGTGAAATCCGTCCTCATAATGAAAATATTAAAGCATTGGTAGATTTACCACCTCCCAATAATAGAACTAGTTTACATAGTTTTCTAGGTCTATGTTCATACTTTAGAAATTTCATAAAGGATTTTAGTATAATATGTGCACCATTATATGATTTAACCTCGGAAAAGGTACCTTTCACGTGGCTTCCTCATCATGAAGCTATTAGACAGAAATTGATATCCATTTTTACTTCCGAACCATGCCTTACTATACATAATCCAAAATACCCAGTCGAAATTTGGACAGACGCAAGCCAAATTGGCTATGGTTGTATAATGTTTAATATTATTGATGGTGAAAGAAAAGTAGTAAGTTATTTTAGCAAAAAAACCACTAGTGCTGAGAAATCATATCACTCATACGAGTTAGAGATACTAGCAGCAGTAAAAGCATTCAAGCACTGGCAAAATTATCTTTTGTACACGCCATTTACTTTAGTAACCGAGTGTAGTTCGTTCCAACTTTCATATACCAAACAATACCTAAATATGCGTGTTTTACGTTGGTGGGCGTTTTTACAAAGTTCGATTTTGATATTCGTTATAGACCAGGGTCAAAAATGATTGTTGTAGATTTTTTGTCAAGATATCCTGTAGGTTCAGAAGAAGAAACAAATGTTTTTGACTAATAGCACATGACGGTTCATGGCCACCTCCTAACAACAACTGCCCGCTCCCGGGCACCCAAGCTCCCAATGCTGCTAACACAACAGATAGATATATAGATGGTAGGTTCTGAGGGCAACGAGAGTTGCAATGTCGTGGTGGGGATGGGTCACCTCGATCCGCTGGTGATTGGCTCAAATGAAGAAAGAACTGATTCCTCAAACTCGGAAAGGAAATTGGGAAATTACTGAACAGGCTGGGGATCCTTAGATATTAAGGTTCAGTAGGACGATCTCAATCTATAGTAGTTTGCACCTGCACAACAATGCAAACTAATACGCGCGATAACCTCGGTAAGCAAAACACGATAATTACAGAGCAAACGAAAACTTGACTGCACGCACTGGGCGCAATCCTCTGGCCTATAGGTTTGTGCATACTATTGATCCATCAGCAAGAAAATATATAGAGGACCCTCTACCCTCTAGAAGCCTGCTTGATTACATCGGCTGTTCAAACTCTGTCAAGGTATAGATTATTTTTGGGTGGGCCATAGCATTTGGTGCAGGACAATAAGACCCAGACTTTAATACGAAATAATCCCTCTCCAGCCAGAATGTAAACATCATATTCCCTAATGTAACATCTTTCACTTCCTCACTCACTTGAGTCAAAATACTGTGACAATGGCCTTGCTCGACTGCGACTTCTTCCAGCGAGCATCTGCTGAAGCAGAGGCCAGCAGTTTCATTTTGGTTTATTATTTCCAATAATAAGCCTATGTGATCGTATAGCAAAAAAATTTTATAACCCCCCCTCAAACTTTGTCACTTTACGTTTCAAGGTGCGTAGAATCCAAATTTGAAATGTCCGTCCGCCGTCCGGGCCATAAAAGGCCTAAGAATTGACTTAAAAAAAACCGTTCTTTCGCACATAGACTCCATTTGGGGTCTAGTTGGTCCTAACGTTTAACCATCCCGATCGATTTACTCGCATAGATGCTATGGGCCAAAAACGGGCGAAAAAGTGTCATTTCAAGGCTTTGTTAGACTTACGCACGCCTGGCACGCTTGGCAGGGGGTCACGGTGGGTGGTGAGGGGGGTGAGCGGGGGGTGGAGTGAGAGGAGGCGCCGCGGCACCTTGTGGTGGGTACGGCGTTCCTTCGAGGCATGAATATATGTTTTTTTCTAGGTCATATTTGTGTGTTAATACCAATGCTTTTCCTACGCATATTTAATAACATATCTCTCGACTTTTCGTACATGGTTAGATAATGATATTATTAAGGCAATAACTACTTGAATAGATAGGAGCTCAAATCTAGAAATATAAACATGCGTATATAATTATAGAAGTATAGGTTGTGGCAACTCGAAATGGGACACGCCGAGGAGTCTGGACGGGCCTCATGACGTACGCAAGCCAACTAAAACTACGATCATACTCAATTGAAAAAATAATAAACCTTTGTGAAATAATTTGCAGCGTTTTTTCATTCATCCGACCACAAATCTGCTGAGACATTTGATATTTGACTCTGGGAAAATGTTCCGTTCAGTCGAAGAGGTTTGATTACATCGGTCTCAGTGGTGTAGTTTGCTAAAATACTTGTCTTTAAAATAGCTTCTCTCTCAAAGAAAACAAAGGCATGAGTTCAAACTCAGTCGAGGTAGGAAATATTTTTGGGCCATTACAGTTACAACAAACTAATAATATGTCAATTAGTGCATTAGAGCCAGCTTATTATGTAATAACCTTACTGAAATACATAACCAAATCAGGATAACTCAGTTGCTCACTTAATGTAGGAACTAAACTAAACAGCAAAAAACCGGCGCACCCTATATTTTGTAATTTTTTCACCTTAGCTTCAATTGGTTAATTTTTTTTTTTGCATGTGCCAAGTAAAGTCGGTATCTTATGAGAGAACAGCAAGAAACAGAGTGGCAAATAAAAAATACCCGTTTGAAAAAATCAGCTTTATTCACAAAACTTCGATGTTTGGACAAAGGTAAAAAAACATTCTTCTGTAGTTATCGTGTGAAAAAAAAATTAAAAAATGATTTTTTTTTTTGGAAAATGAATTTTTTTAACATCGGGTGGTACCTTCCCTTGCTTGTACCACCGCCTGGATTCTTCTCGGCATGCTGTTGATCAAATTCGAAACCCTTTCTTGTCTGATCAGGTCCCATTCTGCGACCACCGCTGCCCTGAGGTCTTGGAGGTTCACAGGAGGGTTCGGTCGCTTTCGGATGCACCTCTCTAGCTCGTCCCATAGATGTTCTATGGGATTGAGGTCGGGGCTGCGAGCTGGCCATTGTAGGGTGCGCATGCCTACCTCTTCGAGGTAGTCAGGAACCACGTTTGCTACGTGTGACCGCGCGTTATCGTCCATAAAAATAAAATTATTGCCGGTGTAAGGGGCGAATGGCACTACATAATCTTCCAGGATGTCAGAAATGTACCTCAGTGTGGTTAGACTCCCTCGGGAATACACATGGAGTTCCGTTTTCGCCTCTGAAGTGATTCCACCTCAAACCATTTCAGACCCACTCCCGTAAGGCACCCTTTCAGCACTCTTAATGTTTTCCGATGAGTCCAGGTTCTCACTATTCGCTTCAGATCGTCGTGCAATATTTCTGAAAGGGTGCCTTACGCGGGAGGTTCTGAAATGGTTTAGGGTAGAATCACTTCAGAGGCGAATACGGAACTCCATGTGTACCCCCGAGGGAGTCTAACCACACTGAGGTACATTTCTGACATCCTGGAAGATTATGTAGTGCCATTCGCCCCTTACACCGGCGATAATTTTATTTTTATGGACGATAACGCGCGGTCACACATAGCAAACGTGGTTACTGACTACCTCGAAGAGGTTGGCATGCGCACCCTACAATGGCCAGCTCGCAGCCCCGACCTCAATCCCATAGAACATCTATGGGACGAGCAAGAGAGGTGCATCCGCAGGCGACCGAACCCTCCTGTAAACCTCCAAGACCTCAGGACAGCGGTGGTCGCAGAATGGGACCTCATCAGACAAGAAACGGTTTCAAATTTGATCAACAGCATGCCGAGAAGAATGCAGGCGGTGGTACAAGCAAGGGACGGTACCACCCGATATTAAAAAAATTTATTTAAAAAAAAATTTCATTTTTCAATTTTTTTTCACACGAGAACTGCAGAAGAATGTTTTGTTACTTTTGTCCAAACATCGAAGTTTTGTGAATAAAGCAGATTTTTTCAAACGGCTATTTTTTATTTGCCACTCTGTTCCTTGCTGTTCTCTCATAAGATACCGACTTTACTTGGCACATGCAAAAAAAATTAACCAATTGAAGCTAAGGTGAAAAAATAACAAAATATAGGGTGCGCCGACTTTTTTGCTGTTAAGTGTAGTTCATATCCAATGCTTTCACAATAAGATGCTAAGCATCTATTCAACCACTAGCTGTAAAGGTGAGCAGGATATGGATACAAATTAGTTGAGTGGCCAAAGATTCATACCACAAAACTGGAAGGTTGTATTCTGGGAAACACCAGACTCATCTATGGGGGTGCATTGTTCCCAAAATTGAAGAGCTATTACTTGTCAACATCTTTTCAGTACTAGTAGTAGACTGAGCATGAAACGATTTGAAGGAATCTGAAATGATCAACTCACAATAATCAACTAAATTAATGAACTCACAGTAATGGGAAGTGACAATCTGAACCTTGATATCTTGAATCATTCACTTGATCTCGAACTTCATAGTAAGACAAGTTTTCGTTCTTCATATCAAGTAGAGTTCGTAACGACTGTTCAATACCTTCAGGATCAAGCCAACCCTTTACAAAAAATTAAAAAAACACAGAATACATGAATAACAAGATGCCAAATCAAGAAAAAAGGTATATGAAGTATCAAGTTCAAAACTTACTAATACAGCTTCTTCTGTGTCAAGCATTATTGGAATTCTATGGTGGATGTGCCCAGTTTTTTCGGATGCCTCTTTGGTAATAACTGAACATGAATAAGTCTCTTCCCCCTAAAATTTCCCCTTACAGATTAATTCATCAAAATAATAAGCCACACATTTTATTTTAGATATTTAATAGTACTATCAAACATATTTGAGTGATTACAGTGGTTCTAAATTTCGTAGAAGCTTGTTTTAATCTGCAAGGGGATTCGAACTAGAATCTCAATACCTATGTAGTCAAATTGCAAGATCCCCTGCATACCCAAATGGTTTCAGAATATGCCTTAGACAACTCAGCCAAAGAGGATGTTACAAATGTAGTAGTGTTATTAAACTACACGTTTTTAGCGAATTTTCGTAGAAAATCTATCGCAATGGTCCCAAAAATTTTAAAAGAAAAAAATTTCGAAATATTTCTCAATTGAAATCAGTTTTGAGGCATTCTGAAACGAATCTTAGAGTTTAAAGCTTTTTCATATATATACACACGGGTTTTTCTGTCATTCCAGCATTCTTGAGCCAAAAAATCAAGCTTTCCAAATGAAAGGATGAGTTCGTAGGCCAGCACATTATTAGCACATAAAACTGGTGAAATTTCAAAAAATTAGCTGAAAAATCACTAATAATGGCAAAAACGGTCAAAAATCAAAAAATCTGCTAAAAGTGTTAGCAGAATATTGCTCAAATAAAGTTTATTAACTATAATATAGAAAATTCAAAAATTTATGTACAAGATTGTACTGAAAAATGTACTTAAATTTCATTAAAATAGACTGAAAAATTGAAGAAAAAAACTTCAAAAAAGCTGAAAATCCAAAATCCCCTTATGAATAGCAGATTATTATTTAGAGTAAGTTTTTTTGGTCATAAAATTAATAGTTAACAATTTATTTGCAATCATAAAGCTCAAATTTCCTTACAATTTAATATTATAGAATACGTTAATATCACTGTCACTCCCGGTTATTATTTCTTTAGGAATTTCTTCATCCGTCCACCTGCGGTGGTCCATGACGAGGAATAAAAACGTAAAAGAAAGTACAAGTATGGAAACAGGTATGAGTAAAATTATGACAAAGACCAAATGCGGGCAAAAAACAAAACAGTGACCAAGACAATGTTTTTCCTGCTATTTTGATGTGAATAAAAACTCTCAACAACGTCTTTGATCTCAGCGCATTCTATTAGATACTAGACGTAAATGTTAGTTACAATGCCTCTCAACGGATGGCATGAGAGTCGATAGAATGGAGGGAAATTCGAAAACTCCAAAATACGTCAGCAGGCGTTACGGAGCACTTGATGGCCGACGTATTAATACGTTGTTAGGCGTTACGGAGGACATCTGTGCCGACGTATTAATACGGCGGCCGTCGCGAAAGGGTTAATACACGAAAATTTGCTCATACGATCATGCTGCATGACTGGAACTTTACATTCAAAACCAGCTAAACACACAAAAAAAGTATTCGTCAAAACACATATTAGAACATAACATTAGTGAAAACCTAATACAGAAAAATATATAAAGTATAGAATATGGAAAATATATTTTCTTCATGAAAATCTGTTTTGAGGTACCTATTCTGAAATGATCCCAGGAGTTTAACACCTTTCTTACATACATACAGGGTTCCCCGCAAGTCCCCCCCCCCCCTCCTAAAATCCTTATGCACAGCCAACTCCAACTTTGTTTTTTTTTTTTTTTTTTTTCAAACGGGAACCCTCTTTTCATTTGCAGATATGAATTCTACGCAAAATTTAAAGAATTTACGACCTATCACTCGATTTTTTAACCACGCCCATCCCGTTCCGCGAGCGCCCAAAGTTGCCTAACTACCAAAATTGTGCAAAACTTGGATTCTGGCAAACCCCAAGTGTGGTACGTGAATTTCATTTTTTTTTTTCAACGCTGACTCACATGGTGCTACCCGGTTCTTGATTTTTCTCGATTTTAGCAGAATAATGACCGAAATTTGGTTATTTTGCGTGAAAAAAATCATCTTTTAAGGCGTGTGTTTGTACATGAAATTTCATAATCTTCCATTTCCTTTCTCAACTGGGCTAGGGTGGAGATAAAATAAAATAAAATGAACACTTCTTTCATAATAAATTAAAATACCATCTGGCCAGGGATAAACATGAAAAAAAGGAGGAGCTTGCCTGCCTCCAAGCTGCAAGCAAAGCTCTCGGCGCGTCAAAATTGCTCATTGACTGTACATGCAATTGAACCACCTTCAAGCGATCGAGCTGCTACAACGATTCTTCCTTGAAGTCCCTCCACAGTACAAATGGGCGTGAGGTCTCCGTATACCATGCAGCAAGGAGGTGGAAGTCCTTTTTTCATGTTTCCCCCCACCAGACGGTATGTGAAATTTTTTATAAGGAAATGTTCGATTTTAATTCTCCAGCCCGGTTGAGAAAGGAGGGAAAAGGAAAGGAAAATCATGACATTTCATGTGCAAACACGCCTAAAAGATGGTTTTTTTCACCCAAAATAATCTAATTTTGGCCATTATTCCGCTAAAATAGTCAAATAAAAAAAACGGATAGCCCCATGTGAATGTAAATTCATGTACCACACTTTGAGTTGACCAGAATCCATGTTTTACGTACAATTTTGGTCCACTTTCTGCGCTTGTGGAACAGGTTGCGTGTGGTTAACCCTTTCGCAACAGCCACTGTATTAATGCATCGTCACACAGGTCCTCTGTAATGCCTAACAACGTATTAATATGTCGACCAGTATAAAATAACTTGTTCGAAGGTTACTTATAGACATTATTATTGACATGCAAGTAGGAGGAACATTTGCATTAAGACTCATATTAAACTGATGACGGATCTCTTCCGGCTATGGATCAAGGAATGAATTGCAACCTACAGAAATGGAAGGGTGGAGAAGTGAAATGTTCTGTGAACTGCTTGCTTTGCAAATGAAGCAATGAAATGTTCAACCCTGCCCACACTGAGCCATAACGCCAGGGGCACTACACTGTTTCTACAACAGACAGACTCTCAGTTGCTCAGTAGTGCATAGTAAATCATATAACACTTACCTTAACAACACTAGTGGAATAAACACCTGCTAGTACCATGACAGGAGGGCCATCTTCGATCCAATTACTTTGTTTCCACTTTGGGGTGATTTTCGATGTATCAAACTGCAACATTATCAAACTATCAATGTGCCAAAAGCCAAATCAAAAACGATTAAAAAAATACATACTATAACGGCTAGTTTAGTACGCACGGAACATACCATCTGCCAAGTTGAGTGCAGCACGTAGCTCCCTCGTACCAATAACATGATTGTATAGATCATTCAAAAAAGTAAGAGAGGATTTACATTTTTTGTTGAATTTAAGACGCATCTCAACTGGAAGGATCATTAACGGCATTGCACAAGGTGTCAAAGGGGAGACTGGAAAGGGCACAATTCGATTTGAAGCCTGGTTGACACAGTTGTAGTGTTTTTCACGTTTGTGCGTTCACAGACGCTACCTTTGATGTGGAAACAGTGGAATTGAAAGAGGGATCATAAAGACACCAACCAACGATTCCTGAGAAATTCATCGAAATTGGATGAAAACTGTAGAGGTATGCTTGACCTATCTACAAAAGAATTTTACATTCATACATGCACAGAACCATGAAATTCATGGAGACGTCTCTACCCCAACACACAACATAACAGAGAGTTACATCGAAAATGGATAAAAACAGCAAAGGTTATGCCTGATCCAAGAATGATATGTTTGGGCATGCATTGTGGCAACTATTGATTCACAATAACTGGCATAAGAGAATGTCATCGATATTGGATGCAAACAATAGAAGTTATCATTGTCGCTGTCACATTGGCAGTAATAAAATTCATAGGAGATGGTCTAGCACCCAACCCACCATTCCTGAAAATGTCATAAAAAATTGGATGCAAACTGTAGAAGTTACGAGTGTTAGAAGGTTTTTACATTTTCTCAAGCACAGAGGTTACGTAACTTTGTATAGATTTTCCATTAAAAGGTGGACACACCGACAAATATGCAGACATGAAATTGTTCAAGACCATCCAGCGAAAATACAATTGGAAATTTTTATTTAGGGCAAAAATGTTTGTTATTCACCTTCCTAAGTGATCACAATTGTTACGCTCCAGGAAAATAACTCTCACAGTCGAAGAGGTTTGGTCACCCTGGCCTTATAGCTCTGATCGTTAGAGTGTTGCAACTCCGGAAAATTAATAATAATTTCTCGTAGTTGTGACGACGCGAGTTCGAACTCCTGTCGAGGTATCAAATATTTTTGGGCCGTTACAGTGGTACAGTCGAAATAGGGCCCGAAATCATACGAAACAATGATTAATTAAATCCCTCTCGAGCCAAAAGACTGTAAACATCACATTTTTAGCCCGTTACACAATGCTTCTGTTGCCTAAAGGTAAACACAAAGGCAATCCTACAAAGACAGTCACAACACTGAATAAAATATACTGAATCGATCAACATAGCCTCACTCACTTCAAAAATTTCCCTTATTTCCCAACTATACCCCAAAATTATAAATTTACACTGAGGAGAGGATGTATTTGAAGTAGAATAACCACCTTTGATTGAACCCACAGGTTAACATACAATTCAATTATATACGAATATCTAAAGATTTATCAACGAAGTACTATTGAAGTAATGAAGGACTACCTCAGTCGTCGCATTGTAGAAGAAAAATGGGCGCTTCTTATTCCATTCATAGAAACCATCACAAACAATAGCACAACTTTTTTTCGTTTCTAGTAAGGAACGGAAGAAACCACTTTTTTGCAGTGTTTCTATCCTGACATTATGGACCAGAGGTGGTTTCCCCTGAGTTTTCTGCAAACAAATAAGTATACGTTGTAAACTGATATATTATATAGGATTTTAGTTGATAGGCCGTCCACCATTTTGATTTCCTATAGACAACTTCATGCTTTAAAAAACTCAATTATTTCATGGTATTGAAAAAAAAAAAAACATTATTTCGCATAAGTGTTTTTTCTCTAAATAGGAACCCCAATTTTTATTGTTACTTATCTTGCTTCTGAATATTCACGGGAAACGAACAACAACGTTAAACGGGATCCTGAACACAATTTATTGTAAAAAATACAATGGTTTGGAAAATAAACGGAATGTCGATTTTATTTCTAGGCGGGAATTACGAATTTGGTTACGACCAAACAGCTTCTTTGTCTCTACTTTAGCTGCTCATACACGAGCATTTTTGGCCACAGATTTGGCATTTTTTAGCAACACCGGAATAGATTTGTCCTACAGTGGGCAAGAAGTGAAGCAAGATGAACCATCATCTACCAAACAATATCTGCAACACATGAACTGCAGATGCGGTCTGCGATACTCCCCTAACCTTCCACTTTCTCGGAAGAGATGCATACGAAACTATAGATCCGTCAGATTAGAATCAATATCAACCCTTAACGCAGGTTATGGGTTTGAATTCAGATCAATTCAGTTGGTGTCACGATTCACAATCCACTTGTTGCTAGTTGCATCTGGGTGCAGCTTTCCCTAAAATTCGAATTTATTGAATATTGCGTGTTCCAATATTTTTTTAATTCATTAAAAGTAGGTACTTCATTACCGCAAAAAAAAAGAAAAAAAGTCCAGTCATGCAGCATGACTCCATGAGCGAATTTTTGAAGAAATCTTCGACATTTGGAGAAATTTAAGTTTATGATTTTGATAGACAAACATGGAATCAAATTATTAAAAATAATTAGGAGGTACTCATACTTTATTATTATTAAACTAATCTTGTAGATTTAAAGACAAATGTAGGTAAATATTCATAGATTTCAATGTCCAATGTGGTCGTATTGAAGGCAGTTGAAATCTTAACAGTATCCTATCATAACATCATAAAATCTTGACATAAAATAAAATAACATACCGACGTCATATGAAGAAACGTATTTCCACAGCCAATACTTCCATAAGAGTAGTTCAATCTAAATTTGGACAATGTTTCATGCAAATATTACCGATTTTTACAACTAGTGAACGGCATTATTTCGATTTTTGACTGATTTTTCAACTTTGAAATTTTTGAAAACTTGATACATATTCTTATAGGAAATTTTACGCTGATTCCGAATATACCACATGTTAGTATGCTGAAAAAATTATTTCGCACAACAAATCGCAAAAAACAGGCGATTTGGAAATTTTTGACTGCATTTTTGAACATTTCAACCCGAAGATGTTATCCGATCATGCTGGCCAACGAACTTGAACTTTCGTTTTGTGTCCTTAACATTTTAAAATTTGTTTGAAGTTTCTAGCACAATTCTACGGACAGTTATCGTCTGGAATGACACATACATATATACATATATACATACATACATACATAAAAAAGTCCAGTCATGCAGCATGACCCCATGAGCGAATTTTTGAAGAGTAAACTCGTCAGTTGTGATTACATTTTTTTTTTTTTTTTTTTTTTAACAAGCACCTACTACCTACGTTTTAAACAGCATGGTTCTACTATTGGTTATACGGGGATACTTCCATAAGAGTAGTTCAATCTGAATTTGGACAATGTTTCATGCAAATATTACCGATTTTTACAACTAGCGAACGGCATTATTTCGATTTTTGACTGATTTTTCAACTTTGAAATTTTGAAAACTTGATACATATTCTTATAGGAAATTTTACGCTGATTCCGAATATACCACATGTTAGTATGCTGAAAAAATTATTTCGCACAACAAATCGCAAAAAACAGGCGATTTGGACATTTTTGACTACATTTTTGAAAATTTCAACCCGATGATCTAATCCGATCATGCTGGCCAACGAACTTGAACTTTCGTTTTGTGTCCTTAAAATTTTAAAATTTGTATGAAGTTTCTAGCGCAATTCTACGGACAGCTATCGTCTGGAATGACACATACATATATACATACATACTCGTACATAAAACTTCAGAATATGATTCAGAACAGCCTGAAACGGATTTCAGCATAAAATTTTTTCAAAAATTCACATTCTACAAATTTTGAGCTTCTTGTAAATTTGAAATTTTCTTCAAAAATTCGCTAAAATAAAAAAATCGAAAACTAATTATTCTGCTATGCCCACCGATTTCAGAATTCCTAAAAAAAATTGCAGTTTCCATAAATTTTAATGGATTAAATTGGAATTGAGTTTAAGAAATATAAATACATGATCAGCTAATGTTATGCATGAATTTCTGATTTTTCTAGTTCATGGTTGATGAACTGATTGCGTGTAATATTTTGTTGAAAATATGAGTTAAACAATTTCAACTACAAATGCTGTCCATCCAACTAATTCTTTCCTTAGGAATGCTTTTTTTTTTTGCGAAAGAATGGAATTTTTATATATATCGTCAGGATATATCTATATTGTCTGGAATGATACTTGATATCGTCTGAGATATAGTCTGAAAAGTGAGGAAATCCAGGAATTACGTTTGAGCGCCACAAAACTGATATTCACAAAGAAAATGTTGGAAAACTCGCATTTTGAAGCTACTACGACAGTTCAATTTTCTTTGAACATTATATTAATAATTATAAAAATAAATTAACAATGATCATCATAATGGAAAATTAGATTGGATTATTTTTTATAATTATTAGTACAGTTTTATTATCAGCGTGGAAGATGATTATTATGTAAGTATATGTACACACAAGTAAAACCATACCTCTGCAACTCAGCTAATTTGCAGTTTTTGATAAGCAAATGCTCCTACCCCATGACGAAATGAACGCCTGCAACATGCCTGAATCAGCCAGATTTTATCCCACAAACGAGCGGATGAGTTAGGGTGACAGATCTGTGGCACGAGAAGTCTGCATATAACTTTTTAACATTAAAGGGTGATGAACGATCTCATCAGCCGCTCCAGGTCTAGCAGATGATCTGAAAGGTGGGATGGGCCTATCAAATCTGTCACAGATATCTGCTCGTGGATGTCCAGCATTTGAGGGTTTCTTGTGAAATAATTTTAACAAAACTTCATCGGAGAAGTGTTTCAATTTATAATTTGTTATCACTAACAGACCTATGTATTTCCTACTGTCGCTGGGTGTCATTATTTCAGTGACAAACGAAAGTTATTGGGCTATTCGAATTTAGTTAACCACTTGACATAGTATGCACCAGTTCCTGAAGGCTGAGCTCCACAGTCTAAACGACTAAACAGTTAGTAGCTCTAAATAAATATAACAGAATACGTTTCGGATTAAATTCTCGCAAACTGTAAAATATGTACTCATAGCTTACCGAATAATTACTCAACTCTATTCCCCATGCCATTGGACGAATTGATATATCTTTACAGCTTCCGTCTATATATAGTATTGGGATATTCCTCGTTGGGGCTACATTACTAGAAGGGGAAAACTTGTTGGAATCAATCCATGAAGGATGCTTGCCAGAACGAAATACTGGTTTCAACCGTTCACTGTAACTCTCATAGTGACAGTA
This sequence comes from Adelphocoris suturalis, assembly GCA_030762985.1. Lineage (NCBI taxonomy): Eukaryota > Metazoa > Arthropoda > Insecta > Hemiptera > Miridae > Adelphocoris > Adelphocoris suturalis. The sequence goes on from CM061051.1 coordinate 37,596,139, forward strand.
ACTAAAACAAAAGAAAGAAACAACTGAGTATCAAGGAACAAAATTAAGACCAATGGGACAAACAGGTGAATGGGGTTAGGAGGGGAGACATTGGCAGGTAACTAAAAAAAATTAATGAAAAGATCTGTCTCAATCTTAATTTTCCCCCCTCCAACGTCCAGGCAATTGTAAATATAGGTCTAGATTTGTTTTTTTAACAGGATATTCCTCTAACGATAGTTTTTGACGTTGAGGTATAACTATCGAAAGAATACAGACACAAGCACCACACCACTGTTTACTGTAAATACCGTTTTCGTTACAGGAATAAGTACAGGGTGTAACTAACAAACATAATGGTCAAAAATCCAGGGATCACTTCTACAACTAATTTGCAACAAAAAGTGCCTCCTAGAATTTTCTTTTTAGAGGCTTCGTTTCCGAGTAATTTCACTTTTAAGATTTTTTTCTCGTGATTTCAACCTTATATCACTAAAATAACCACAACTCCCTCAAATAACTATTAAAATTAAAAAATTAGTACACCTTTGGAAAGAGCGTTAAATTACCTATCACCCTGATACCATTTCAAAATGTTGTAAGTAGGTTTAATGGGAGAGAAATCCGGCTAAAAGTTAAATTTGACAAATCTTAAGAAATCTGTCAAAATTCGGAGGGCTATAGCTCCGGAAGTCTACTATCGGATTTTACCCCCGCAGACGGGAAAAACTGCGCCAAGATCTTACCTTTCCCACGGTAGGATAGTCAATTTTACATTTACTTTGCTAAATAGGGGAGAAAACTGTGTTTCAATATTGAAAAACATTGTTAGCGACTTTTCACTAACTTCACCGAGCTGACAATGAAGCTACTGCAATGACTCAAAAAAGTTTAAAATCAAAATTTTCAAAACTTTTCTCCAATGAAATCCGTTACGAGACATTCTGAAACGAATCCCAGAGTGTAACGCTTTTTCATATGCATACCTATATATATGTGTGTGTGTGAGTGTGTGTCCTTCCAGACGATAACTCTCCTTAAGATTGAGCACAGAACATAGAATAGAATAGAAGCGGCACGCGACGGGAGGGCGGTGGCACTAGCCCGCCCGACCCGACCCCCACTCCCAGACCCCCTAGTCAATCCGTTCAAGCTATCCCACTGCTGTGCTTTTGACCGAGATTTTCCAACGTTTGCGGGCAAGAATAAATAATACACCACTTCTTTTTTGTAATAATTGGTATACCTTACTGGGGTAATACGGTATTGTGGCTGATACAAAATACAAAACAATATTTTAAACAGAATTAAAGTTATTGTCCTTTGAATAGAACGAGTTTGTTATTTTTCGCTCGAATCCATTCTCTGTGGAGATCGTCATTAAGCGTTTTCAAATGATGGTGCATTCGAATTTTCAAATACAGCTGTCCAATTGCTCTAATAAGTGACGTATAATGAGTTTCTTCTTCTGAAAAATGAGCAGACTCATCGAAAAAATTCTTCCCAACGCCTTCCTCCTAGTAAAAGGACCCTGCATGATGGCTTCGATCCTACTCCCAGAATATTGATTTTGTCAAGGGGTATTGCATTTGAGCTTGAGGCTGAAGACTTGTGTAGTTGTTTATGCACGAGGATAGCTCTCTTAGTAAACATGAATTCCTTGCAGCTGGGATTATTGTTTCGACCTCCACTATCCACCATCATGCCCTATAAATGAAATCAATTCGACTTTCTGAAGAAACAGAATGTTGGATGAAGACACGCGTGAACCAGGTAAATTTTCACGTACCTACCTAACTAAAAGAACGATATCGTCAAAATTAACAATTAATCCATCAAAATCATTATTTTTCTTTGATTTGGAGCTCACACATTATTTATTTTCATGCAGGACACCAAGATTCAGAAACAGAAATATCGGAATTTTTCTCAAAAAAGTGCTGGCTGGTTGTGAAAGATATTGCACAATACAAATCTATCGAAGATACGAATATATCGAACGTGACGCAAGATATTCGAATACATATCAGGTAAAAAATGTAGGGGCACAATATAAACTGATAATAAAATGACAACAACTACTCTCAAAGTTATGTAGAGGATTAAATTAAAAGTTAATAATTTATTCCATGTCCTAGTACCATTTACGTTTTTAAAGTAAAGCATTTTCTTAAATTGCAGGACTCGTTGTAAGAAAACCGAACTTGATGCTAAAATGTGAAGCCTGTTTGGAAGCTATTGAGAAAAACGCCACTGCTAATGAGAAAGGCCTACTTGCAATAAAGGACCGTGGAGGATTTATTTTGCCAGATGAAGATGTAGTTAATATTTGTACGATATGTGAAAAAATTTTCAGGGGCAAAAAGGACAGAAAAGAACTAACGGCGGACTCGGCGACTTTTAGGGTCCTTTTACTAGGAGGAAGGCGTTGGGAAGAATTTTTTCGATGAGTCTGCTCATTTTTCAGAAGAAGAAACTCATTATACGTCACTTATTAGAGCAATAGGATAGCTGTATTTGAAAATTCGAATGCACCATCATTTGAAAACGCTTAATGACGATCTGCACAGAGAACGGATTCGAGCAAAAAATAACAAACTCCTTCTATTCAAGGGACAATAACTTTAATTCTGTTTAAAATATTGTTTTGTATTTTGTATCAGCCACAATACTGTATTACCAGAGTAAGGTATTATACCAATTATTACAAAAAAGAAGTGGTGTATTATTTATTCTTGCCCGCAAACGTTGGAAAATCTCGGTCAAAAGCACAGCAGTGGGATAGCTTGAACGGAGTGACTAGGGGGTCTGGGAGTGAGGGTCGGGTCGGGCGGGCTGGTGCCACCTACTTATGGTGGGTGTCCACGTGAGGGTGTTTCCCTCTCGAGAGCGGCAAATTCACTATCGAGAGTAAAACTCGCAAGTGTAAAGTCCACCGAGAGTACTCGCCGTGAGTGGAGAGGGAGCTCTCCGAGATTCGGGAGGTTGCATCATCCTCGCTAGTGTAAACGCTTTCTCGTCGCTCTCCGCGAGTTCTCGCTATAATTCAAGACAGTTTGAATTTCTGAGAGTAGAACTGGCGAGTTTTTGTCATGGCCAGGTCAAATAAAAAGTGGACGCATGAGGAGGTTTGCCTACTCATTGAAAAGTATGAAGCGAACCCAATCCTATTGGATAATCAACACCTCGGTGCAACTAGAAAAATCTATTATATATATATAATGTATATATATATTTTTTTAAATATTACCTGTGGCGAAAAATTATATATATATATATATATTTTTTAAATATTACCTGTGGCGAAAAATCGTAAGACAACCATAAGCCGCTCTTGAACAGATATTGCTCCTCTCATGACGGTGTCTTTTTTAAAGATTGTTGGTCCCACTAATTCCACCAGCATTTCAAATTCAACACTCGAAAATCTACAAAAAATTTTAAATTGTTGGGCGTCTTCTACATGCAATTCGCGCACTAGATGGTGGTACGAGCCTAAATGATTCCTCTTCGCAATCCAATCCTTCACCCATTTCCTTTTTTTTTAAAATAATATTTCTTATTGACAAGCACAGAATTGAGCATGCTGCAGCTACTTCTCCCTGTCGGGTCGACGGCATCTTCACTTGCTGACTCTCGAGACTGACCTCGCATCGCATGGTGTAAACAGTTTCAACGGACTCTCGAGAGTAGGCTTCGAGAGTTGCTCGCCGAGAGTGAGCTTGCGGGGATTTCACTCTCGAGAGCACAAACTGCGAGTACTCTCACGTGGACACCCACCTTTACCTAGCGTTCGGCGCCCTAGCCTCTTCTATTCTATTCTATGTTCTGTGGGATTGAGATGAAAATTCCGTTCTTGCGCCAAAAAAATCAAGCTTCCCAAACGAAAGGACGAGTTCGTTGGCCAACATTTTTTTTTAGCACATTTAATTGGTCAAATTTCAAAAAAAGTGCTGAAAAAATCACTAAAAATAGCAAAAAACGGCTAAATATCGTTAAATTTATATTTTTTAAGCAGAATACTGCTCAAATAAAGTTTATTAACTATATAATAGAACATTTTAAAAAATTTATGTGCAAAATTATGCTGAAAAATGTACTTAAATTTCATTAAAATGTGCTACAAAATTGATTAAAACTCCAAAAAAGTTTAAAATCCAAAATCTCTTTTTGAATCGCAGAATATTATTTAGTAGGTACGAGGTTTTTGCCATTGAATTGGTAACTAACAATTTCTTTTCCCTCAAAGTCCTCAACTTTCAAAACAATGTAAAATAATCTACTACAATAATTTACGAAAATTCGCTGCATGACTGGAACTTTTTTTTTCTTCAATGAAATCAAGGGTTTTCTTGAAAAATGACCTACTATGAAAATACGAGTTTGGTGTCGGTTTTCATGTATTTTTTAAAGCTTAGTCAAATGGTAACACTTGCATACCTCCCGAACCCTGTTATAACCAAGTTTAACACTTTACATCACAAATTTGAGTTCATTTGGAATGATAAATTTTATGTTTTTAGGGGTGAAACAAGTTGCTAGTGGATGACCATTATGTTTGTTACACCCTCTATTGTATTCTGTTTAATTTGGAAATGTATTGATTGGAATTAGAGTCACCCTTCTAACGGTACGAATACGTTTGTGCAGGTGTAAAATAAGTAAAGATCACATATAAATAACTGCATAAGTAAAAACGAGTAATAACACAATTACCAACAAAGCCGACCACACATTTTCAAGGAGCCAATGTAGTTATGGACTGTAGGCAAGCGATATTACTGTTTGACATGTCATGAAAACTCCTAGCCCGAATACAGTTAAAACCTGTTCTGCATTAAGTAAACAAAAAGGAAATATCGACCCCACTTTCATAGATATTAGTGAAATGATACTGAAGAAAAGCACAAATTGAAATTCAAACTTCAAAATAAACTTCAGCGGTAAGATCAACTTCTTCTTCTTCTTCTATATTCTAATTCAGTGAACGTCTATATGGATCTTTGCATGAACCTAGGAGAGGAAGTGGACTGGACGTTGCGGAGACCTGACACACAACATGTCCCGCTCTGCGCGCCCTTGCCGGCCTGAATTCGAACTAGCGTCAACTAGCAATGCAAATAAAGGTGCAAAACACCCATTTCAGGTTAGTATGGTTCGAGTAATTTCGTTTCAGGTTTCAGGTAAAAAAAAAAAAAATAGGAATCTCAGAAAAATAAGCTAGAAAAATCAAAACAAAGCTTATTCTTTAAGTAGGTAATGCTCAAACAGTGCTTGTTAATGTTAAACATAGTAATTTTTGTCTAACAAACAATAAATTCATTAGAAAAAACGAAATGTCTTCTTTCTTGCTTTTTATTAAATCAAATAGTAAATTATAATAAACATATACATTATTGTAAATACTTATTTAATATTGACGTTCCAAATCTTTTTAGATGTTCATATCTTGTTTATTAAATTCTTCCATTGTTCCATTGTTAATGTAGGTTTATAATTTTCATATCACATCTGTAAAATAATAAAACACATTATAGCCTACAATAGAGGCCTGTTAAAATATGAGTTATAAGATAAAATAACTTAATAAAACAGATAGTTCCAGCTAAACCGAAGTAATATAATACCCTTATGGGTAGATGAGTTCTGTTATTATTCATTGATTGCTCAATTTCTCCGTGGAGTAATGGTTAATGTATCAGACTTCAAAGCGAGAGATCCCATGCTCGGGACAATATTTTTTGTATTCGAATTCAACCTCCAAAACGTATTTTTAAACTTCATTATTATAAATGTGTCGCAGAACGCCGAATAAGAACACAGAACTACCACCATCATGGACAATATATAATTATGAAGGAAGAAGAAGTTGTTGAACTGATGTTGCCAGTGCAAGTGCTAGACGCTAGAGTTTCGTGCAACATGCATCTGAATTGTATTCTTAAAACGAGGCTTTTGTTTTAATAAATTAAATTCCAATTCGTGGATCGTGTTTGTTGTTCCATTGTGAGTAACCTTAGTGAGGATGAAGATCCACCTAGGCGTGCTTTGAGTTCAGAAGTGGGATGTAAATCAACTGATCCACAGAAAAACCAAGAGGGTAGCCCATCTGAGGTAAGGATTCTCATGGAAATTTGGCGTTCTCAACGGAAAAGCTAATGAAGGAGAGAGCTATAGTGCCTATGCTGGGCACATCCTATCTTCCCTGAGTGGTGGATGGCAAGGTTTGAATGTTGAAGAAGCTGCAGTAGCCTCTATTCTTGCTCATCTTTCAGTTTGACTCTAGAATACAGAGACTTGTTTTCACAACTGATATAAATAATAGAGACACACTTCTTCGTGAAATGAAGGCCATAACCATCCTGAAGAGGCCACATCCTTCAGTGCCTAATCCATCATTTGATGCCAAACGCCAGAGATTGGCACCAAATTCAGTTGTGAACTAGTGCAGCATCTGCTTCCGTACAAATCACAAAACTGAATCCTGTTACTTCGGCAAGATTAATACTATGGCGAATCAAGGTCAAGCACGAACTCCGTTACTCCCAGTCCCAAGAAGTGGTCTTAGCTGTTTCCGCTGTAGAGGAGTGGGACATGTCTCTTGCAGGGCAACTGGTCCAAATTTCAACGCCAAGGAAGCTGTTGCAACCGAGCGCTGAGTGGATTTCTGTGAGGCAAATCCTATTGGCACCCTTACACACAATGGTGAGTTGTGTACATACTCATTTGATTCAGGAGCTGAATGCTCTCTTATGAAAGATATTGTTAATCACAAGTTTACTGGAATTCTCCATAATAACCTAGTAAACATGACCGGTATTGGTAATTCAAATGTTATGTGCCATTCCCAAATTCTTTCAGAAGTTACCATTAACAACCACAGAATTGATGTACTATTTCATGTATTACCAGAGCGTTTCCTAAGGAGCTCCATTGTGATAGGTAGGGAAATCCTCTTTTATGGATACCAAATGAATGTAAATGCCAAAGAGTGCTCATTAGTCAAGCCATTATCCTATTATATTACTATCAATGAATGTTCCACAGAAGTTGTAAATTTCGTTTCTTCTGACAGCATCACTACTGACTTAACTGGACATTCCAAATCCCAGCTACTATCAATTTTAAATGACTATTGACTTTTTTACCAATGGTTTGCCTAAAACTCAAGTTACTACAGGTCAACTTGAAATTCGTTTAGTTGACCCAACAAAAACAGTTCAAAGACGACCATATCGCCTAGCCCCTGTAGAGCGCGAAACGATACGGAAAATGGTGGACGATTTGCAATCAGCCGGTATCATTAGGCCCAGCTGCTCCCCGTTTGCTAGTCCAGTTCTACTAGTAAAGAAGAAGAATGGCTCCGACCGGATGGTTGTCGATTATCGGGAGCTAAACAATAATACCATCCCCGATCGGTTTCCTTTACCCTTGATATCTGACCAAATTGCAAGATTAGGAGGTGCACATTTCTTCTCATGCCTTGATATGTCTAGTGGATTCAATCAAATCCCGGTGCACCCTGATTCAATTGAAAAAAAAAAACGGCCTTTGAAACCCCAGACGGCCAATGGGGATATGTAGCAGTCCCCTTTGGCTTACGAAATGGTCCTTCAGTCTATCAGCGTGCAATCTTGAAGGCGTTGAGGCAGTTTGTAGTCTAATATATGGACGATCTAGTGATTGTATCTAAAACTGAAGAAGAAGCTCTGGATAAATTACGCATGGTACTTACTGTTTTAACGAATGCCGGCTTCTCATCAAACCTGAAAAAATGCTCATTCGTAATGCAAAAAATAGAATTCCTAGGATATGAAGTTAGTGCAGGTCAAATAAAGCCTAACCTACGCAAAATACAGGCCCTAACCTTGCTACCCCCTTCTCAAACTGTAACCCAATTGAGGTAATTTATTGGCCTGGCATCATACTTCAGGCAATTTATTGCCAAATTTTCTGAAATTATGGCTCCTCTTTACAAGCTAACTAGTTCAAAAAAAGATATAGTATGGCTCAGTGAACACGAAGAAATTAGAAACTACCTACATAGTTGGACAATATTGACTAGTGAACCTGTCTTAATGATATTTGATCCTAATCATCCGATAGAGTTGCACACAGACGCCAGTGCTGATGGTTATGGAGGTATTCTTCTACATAAAGTTGATGGCAGGCCCCGTGTAGTGACGTATTTTAGCAAACGAACTACTCCCCCTGAATCAAAGTACCACTCGTATGAATTAGAAACACTAGCAGTAGTGAATTCAGTCAAGCATTTTCAACAGTACTTAGTTGGTAGAAGGTTTACTGTGGTGACTGATTGCAATTCCCTCAAGGCTTCTCATAGCAAGGTCGATTTGACTCCTAGGATTCATAGGTGGTGGGCATACCTGCAGGCGTTTGATTTTGAAATAATCTTCAGGCAGGGTAAAAACATGGGTCATGTTGACTTCCTGTCCAGAAACCCCATCCTTGTTGAATCAGTCAAAGCAACCCTGTGATTACTGTTGTTGAAAAAATTGAACAGAAACGCATTGACTTTACTGAACTTCCTAGTAATTGGCTTCATATTGACCAACAACGTGATGAGGAAATAAAGAAATTGATTGATCAAGTAAGCAACAACGAACTAGATGAAAATGTTTGCAAAACCTTTGAAATTCGATCAGGTATAATCTATAGAAAAATTCAACGAAAAGGAAGGACACGATGCCCTCCTATAATACTTAGAGCGCTACGGTGGTTGGTAATTGACAATGCCCACGAATCTATTATGCATTTTGGCTGTGAGAAAACTGTCGAAAAGGATTATGAATATTACTGGTTTGAACACAACCAAATATGTACGTAAGTTAGTTGATAGCTGTATAACTTGCAAGGTTTCAAAACCAAAAACTGGTAAAATTCAAGCAGAACTCTTTCCCATCCCTAAAGTAAGCTCTTCTTGGCGTACAATTCATATGGATGCCACTGGCAAGCTTAGCGGAAAGAATGACACTTAGGAGTACATTTTTGTAACTATTGATTCTTTTACTAAGTATGTCCTGCTCCATCACTCTTTTCATATTGACTCAAGTAGCTGCATTAATGCTTTAAAGTCTAGCGTTTCTCTGTTTGGAGCACCTTTACGAATTATTGCTGACCAAGGACGCTGCTTCACAAGCAGGGAGTTTAAGGAATTTTGTGACCAGCATAATATTCAGCTCCACTTAATAGCTACTGGCTCAAGTCGCGCAAATGGACAAGTAGAACGAGTCATGAGCACACTGAAAGGAATGTTGACTGCTGTTGAGGTCAAGGAGGATCGTTCATGGCAGTATGCCTTAAGTTATGTCCAGTTAGCTCTAAATTTTACCATAAATAGAGCAACAAAGGCTTCGCCAATTGAACTGATGTTAGGAAAAGTTGGTAGGCCATTAAATCTTGTCACACCTGTAGAAACTGATTTGAAAGTCGATTTACCTGAAATAAGAAATCAGGCTGCTCAGAACATTTCTAGTAATGCAGCTTATGACAAGAGGAGGTTTGATCATAATAAAGCCAAAGTGGCTAAATTATCAATAGGTGATTACGCTTTAATGGAGAATGATGAGCGAAGCCCAACCAAACTCCCCAAGTTTAGAGGTCCCTTCAAGGTAGTTGATATTTTGGATGGAAATAGATATTTATTAAAATCATTGAACTCCAACAGAACTTACAAATATGCTCATGCCTTCATCAGAAACCCCTATTGACTTGGATGATAGTGATACTGATAGCAATTTAGGGGAAAGTGGTATTGGGTTTGTGAATGAGGAAGGCATTATAGTCTTGGATGATAATAGTGAGTGAATAAAATGAAACATGTTGAAATGAAAATTATTAACATGTGAACTGAAATTATTTTAATTTTAAGGATCATACATATAAATGGAGCTGTGGGCTTATATTACAGAAGTATGTAAGTATTATTATTGCCTTTGTTTTCTCTGTTCAGGGTTCAGTGATGGCCGTGTTGCAGAACGCCGAACAGGAACACAGAACTACCACCACCATGGACAATATATAATTATGAAGGAAGAAGAAGTTGTTGAACTGATGTTGCCAGTGCTAGAGTTTCGTGCAACGTGCATCTGAATTGTATTCTTAAAACGAGGCTTTTGTTTAAATAAATTAAAATTCCAATTCGTGAATTGTGTTCGTTGTTCCTTTGTGAGTAACCTTAAGGCCGTATCAGACTTGCATTTTTTCTGCATTTTTTTCGCATTTAAACCCTGAAACGTGAAGAAGGCAAAGTGCTTTTTTTCAAGGTCAGCTGTGGATGTTGAGGAGGAATAAATGCAAAAACATCGCATTCTGGCGGAATGCGGTTTTATTAAATCTGTCAGGTTAGGGCTCCTAGGGGTTTTTCATTGAATTGTAACCTCCCCAAGGGTTATGTTTAGCATTTTTCTTGCATCAAGGTAAAAAATTAGAACGTGTTCTAATTTTCCCAAGTGAGTTTAAAAACGCTCCGCCAGGATGCGCAATGGTCGAAAAAGCTGACCTTGGAAAAACGCACTTCTTTTTTTCACGTTTTGGCATTAAAAACGCAGGGAAAAAATGCTAGTGTGATACGGCCTTTAGTGAGGATGAAGATCCACCTAGGTGTGCTTCGAGTAATGTTTTAAATCATACGTTAAAACATCATTTTGATCTATTCGTCTATCTAATCTGTATTTCACTCAGGGATTGACTACTTGATGTTATCTATTTCTGAGATGCGAGCTTGCGAGCATCCAGACCGTGATACAAATCATTCTGATCTATTTGTCCAAATAATCTGAATTTTTACTAAGGGATTGAGAACTTGATGTTATGTATTTTTGAGATGCGAGCATCCAGACCACCAAACTGCATAAATCATTCTGATTTATTTAAAAATGACATAGATTAATAAAATTGAAGCACCAATTCATTCAACGGAACCTATTCGTGCAAAAAAAACTATGGGGGACTGTCGTTACAATTCAGCTCAGTAGGAGCGCATACAGCGGGACATGTGTACCCAACGTCAAGTGTTGCGGAATGGGGAGTGTGGTCGGCGTGGGGGGCACCCTCTCGAAGAATATCGTAAACAGAAGTTTCAGGGTGTGGCCTATTCCAAACAGAACATTGGTTTTTGGACACGCCACGCCCCCTCAGTCCATATCTCAGTTTCCGCCTTCCACACAGTTGGACCGCGTTCGAATCCCGGTTAATACGTGTTCTTTCTTTATTCGTTTGTTATTTTTCAATAAGGTTTGACGTGGAATATACGTTTTCTAGTGCATTTGTGCCATAAAATTGCCAATAATGAGTCCCCATCATGTAGCATGACACTATCAGCAAATTAATTGATTTTTTTTTTTTACTTTTTATCTGTGAATTGAAATTTTGGTTTGATGTGAAAAATTGGTTATCATGAGCATTTGTGTCATTATCTTGCCAATGTTGAGCCCCGATAGAACCAACGAATTTTCATTTGTCTTCATATTTGTGGTGCAAAATCAAATCCTTTTAGAGAATTGCTGCAGGATGTTTTTGGTTTTTACATTTATGGTGCAAATTTGTATTGTATTTGGTTTTTTATTTTCAATAATGAACTATCGTAATTGCCCAAGAAAATTTTTTTTTTAACTCACTCTCAAAATTTGTTGGTTTAAGTTTCAAGACACGAAGATTCCGAAAATCGAATCTGTATCTACCAGAAGGTTGGAGTCATAATATGATAATATTATGGTCTGGTGCCCACCAGACGCATTGAGTTCAGAGTTGGCATCTAGGCCTAAGACACAGTCAGGATTTGGTAGGCACTTCACCATTTTCCTCTGTAGGTTCATCTGAGTAAATTGTAGGCATTGCGATGACTGACTCCTCTTTCTACTTTTGTTCAGCTTGAGCATATTTGGCGCTGCCCTCTCGCATTTTGTAGTTCAATATAATTACGAATGAATACCTAGGTAAGTACCTGGGTGATTCCACTAAAAGTAGCAAAATCGTATCTTTTCTCTTTTTCTCAGAGCGTGTAAAGAGTATTGCAATAGAAAAAAATGTATTATTTACAGAATGTTTTTCCTTAGACTACCAACATTTTCTTTCTTGAATTAGATGATTAGTAAGCTCTGGATAAATAGCAACATATCACATTTGTCATTCCCCTGGAATGTCCGCACCTCTGGGTACTTTACTTCTCAACAGAACCACAGCCATTCAGTTTGAGATTCTGGAAATCTGCAATGGCCCGTGTGTTCATCAAGTAGTCAAATAACCACACCTCAGTTTTTACAATTTTAGACTCATTGACTGCAAAGTTATGCATACAAAATAGTGTGTCTCCCAGATTTTGTGTCATTCCCCTGTAAAATCTTGCAGCCTCTAGAAAAGGGATAGTGTTAGTATTAGGGATATTTTGAAGAAACATGTTGGTAGCTCTGTCCTTCAACAACTCATCACAACGCCTCTTCAAACTCAGTATCAGTTGTGGCAGCCGTGAGTGTACATTGGTCTCCAGATTCTTGGTAGGTATTTTTATTGTCTGTCATTCCCCTGTAATTAATAATTTTGCTGTTTGATGGAATGGAATTTTTCTTCTTTCACGGTTGCTTAGGTATGCGGGTAAAGGTTTAGTCATAATTTTTTTTTTTTTTTTCGCATTTTACATAAACACTTGGAGATAGAAAAATGGTAAAATGTCATTCCCCTGTGCACCATTAACCTGGATAATTAGGATGGTGGACATTCCAGGGGAATGACCTTTTCTTCCTAGAAGGCTTGGAAATCCAACTGTTAGATGGTTTCCTTGACCCCACCTGCTGAACACAGGTCATTTTCCGTCTCTTGATGTCATCAGTGGACATTTTTCTGAGTCAGATCATGGGAAAGGAGCTCCAGATGGCTTGGTAGGATGCCTTATTAAACAGACTGCAGACCGATTGGTTGCACAAGGCCGTGAAATTCCTGACCTGGAATAATTGGTAATTATTGAACTTCACCAGAGCATTAGGAACGTGTTAACTGTCGTTGTTGACAGCAATGGGATTGAAAGTGCTCGAGTGTTGGTACCAAGGAATCTTCAAGCATTCAAGGAAACACTTGAAGTTCATCAATTTGTTTCCCAACCTCAGATTTCTGCTGAAGTTCAGTTCAACACCTTGAGCTGCTTTTACTGCTACATCTGCACCAAATACAGGATTGGCGAAAAGCCCTACGATATTTTAGGCAGTGAGTCAGTGTCCCAGGAATCAACCAATTTTTTGGCTGTCGAATTAACCCACACATCATCTGAGCCAGGATTCGACATTAAATAACTGTTCTGTCCCCCTTCACCTACAGGAGACCAAGTTCCTCAAGATGGCGACTTCTTTCTAATTCGTTTTATTGTAGGAAATGAATAATAATTTTTATATTGGGTGCCTACAAAATGCTGCAAATCTCAACTTATGAAGTAAGTTTTTTGAGGAAAAAATGCAAAGATTATTTCGTTTACCCGAATGTACCTGACCTCTCAGTTGTAGCCTTCAGTGACATTGTGTCAAAACTACCCACCCCGGGTGAAATTCATGGGAGATTTTATTTTAATGTTGATTTTTCGGATTTTAATATTCGTTGAAAGGCCTTATAAATGATCACAATCAAGGACTATAAATACATTAGGTATATTTCGTGTTCAGTAAATTTTTCTTTGCATTTCCCTTGCTGTTTTATATTTTTATTACCTAATAGGTCCTCAATTTTCGAAAACGTACGTGGAAATTTAAGAAATAACTACATCAACCAGAAAAAATCTCCCTATGTAATAATGAAAAGATTTATGAGCCTGATTCTTTGATATTTAATCTTGTTCACTCACTTTTACTAATACTTTGGCTCACGAACATATTTCGCAAGTAGGTAATGCCATCCCCTTACATTTTTGATTCCAATTTCGTTATGTATGTTTTCTCCATTCAAAAAAGTAGGTAGTTATTTAGGTAACTGCATATGTTCCTTAATTTCGAAAACTGTTTTAAATTTGTATACCATGACATATTCAACGAGAAGAAAAGGCTGCCAGTTAATAATTGGAAGACTGTGTGATACACATGTGATTTAGTTCTAGTTTTTTGTATTCTATAGAGGTCATTATCAACTTAGGTGTATTCTCTAAACTGCAGAATGCTTTGAGTAGAGGATGACTTTCAATTAAAGAGTCTGAACTGTTACACTGAAGTCGATTTTGATGCTTTATATATTAAATAGACAAATTTTAAACGACTATATCAACTTTGGTCATTCCCCTGTTTCCATTGTCATTGCCCCGGACCAGTGATTATTAATTATGGCCGTTTACCCTCTCTGGATGAATAAACTTTGCTGCTTGCTGATTTCATTAGGACATATTTGAAGAACACATCAGCATCGAAAAACGTTCAAATTGTTTCCAACCACATCACCAGATTTCCTTGCCCAAAATCCGCCAATTTCAGTGGAATCACCCACCTACCTCAGAATGTAGGTGTGGTGGACAGACAAAGGGATTAAAGAACCCTTTACTTCTGAGGAGTGGTAACTATCTGATAGTTAGAATGCGAAGGTAGTATCGAAAATCCTTATTTTGTAGATATAAATTAATGTCATCATGAGAGTACTGTGTTAACTTTATGTACTTATATGTGAGAAGCGAAGAACTGGCCTTTCCATATTCACAACCATTTTGATTTTGTATTGTTATACCTACTTTAAATATTTGGATTATTGGGTCGATCCATTATCATATTTGTATGAATATTAGTCCTTTCATGACGCCCTCCTCATCAACCCCTTTCCTAGGTGTCTGCAACCTCCAGCTGAAGGACTGACGTGGTCTAAGGCCACGGTCAATATAAGTACTTGTGAATAGGTGGTTCGTTCCACGGTAAAATATGTTTATAAATACCAACGTGGTTCGCTCCACGCTGAAATAATGTATGAACACGTGGTTCGTTCCACAATGAAACATATTTACAATATGTGGTTCGCTCCACACTGAAAATATGTATAAATAAAGGTATGTAGGGGCCATGGTTCGGTCCATGGTCTATTATGTATGTTAGGTACTTACCAGTGCCTTTGAAAGTATAAAAAGTGGGTAATACTTCAATGTTTGACGCGTAAACAAACCAATGACACGTCACCGCCCTACTGGACTTGCATCGACTGACTTCTGCCCTCTGGCGTCGTACTGGGTGCCCCCCACCTGGCCCTGGCTATTTTTCAAGTCTATAACTCGCTTCGCGACAGGTAGGTTTCAATGAAATTAATAAAATTAAAATAAGAATAGAGACTAAAAATAAGTAGAAGTTAAACTGGGTAACCACAAAATTTGAAAATCGCACGCAACTCTACTACACTAGCATAGGTAGGTAGTACCTAATAAAAAAGTAAAATTGGCACCTATTTTATTGTATTGGTAGAATGTACATTAATAATAGATAACTTTTGAGGAAATACAGGATGAATTTTGCTCTTCGAGAATGCTAGTTAGAGGGTTAACGTTCTAAAAGTTCCCGTTCCTATCTCTCCCGTTTCAGGGTTGGAGAGGGGTGGGAAGGTCCTTTTTGTCGGTTTTTTGTCCGAAACTCGAAAACGTAGCATTGCACAAAAATACTAGGCCTATATCACTAAAATACTAGGTATATATTACCTATACTAAAAAGTCACTATATCAACTTCAGTTGAATTTCTTATAGTTTTTGCAATAACTGCCATAAAAAATTGACAATTTTTGAAAAATAAAATTTTGCCTCACGTTTTCCACGCATCTTGTTTGTCCAATATATTTTTTTAGTTTATTTCATTTTTTAACAAGAAGTAGGTAGTCAAAGAAATTATTGTGGAGAATCAATTTCCCTTGGAATATTATTAAAAATTATAATTTTTCTTTTCAACAGCTCAAAAGTTTAAAAAATTTGAAGTTTCACGTAAATGTCTTGATTTTTCACAATACGTTCCTTTCGATAATTCCAATGAAACTATAGGATTTTCATTATTTTTTTGTTTACAAATTAGAATTTAACCTGATGTACCTCCTAGTGTTAGGTTCAGTCAGGATGCGATAAGTAGTACGATGCAGTACATAAATAAAAATTCGATGGAAGGCTCTAAAAGATTCGTAATTATCATTAAATTTTGTTTCGTTCTTAGTACCCACCAAGAAGAGGGTATCCTTATGATGGAAACTACTAGGTTTACTAAAAAAAAAATTTTTTAAGGAAAGTTATGGGAGAAAATAGCGTTTGAATGACAAAAAACCTGATTTTGTTGATCAAAATCTACGTTTCATCTGTTTTTTTAATGCACAGCTATATTCGATGATAATAAACCAAAAATATAATAGTGTTATCGTATTATTATAGGATAACGCTAGTGTTATCAGATAATTATCTAATTTTGCTCAAGTAGATGAGGCAGGTAGAAGATGAGTTAGGTAATCTCATCTTCTACCTGCCTCATCTACTTGAGCAAAACTAGATGATTATCGGAAGGGCAGGCGGAAAAATATGATAGTACGATTGGCTACCTCAATCAACTGTGCTTCAAAATTATTCCTCGGATATTTATCTTTGATTTGAGTAGGTACCTAATAATACGGGGTGGGGTTGGCAATTAAAATGCTGCTGTGTATCAGAGATCGCTCTTGTTATAAAAAAGTTACTTCTTGAAAAAAAAAATCAAAGCAGATTCTCATGTGCCTCCCTCCTTCCTGTATGCATAGGCGGCATCTCTTCCTCGCGGATCGTGTGACGTTACGTAAGGTATGTGCATTCTGCATGTACATTCTGCAATTTATGCAGAAAAATTCACTTGAATTTCATTAATATTTGCTGAAAAATCTATTAAAAACCTGAAAAATTACTAAAAATCAAATTTCTGTTTTGAATGGTAGAATATTATTTAGTTCGAGTTTATTTGGCATACAATAATCGGTGGTTAACAATTTTTTGCCATGAAAGTGCTCAAATTTCAAAACAAAGTAACAATATAATACTGTTATGTACAAAAATTCTATCATACGATCATGCTGCATGACTAGTTTTTACTCTAGTACCTACCTACTATAATTCGCCTTCACTTTGGTTGAGATCAGTACGAGTTCAGTTCATATCCAGGTAGTTGCCATACATAGTTGCTCAAAGTAGTTGCCATATTAGCGCATAGGTACCACTTTTACCACGGTTTATCGCTTTGAGGGTTTTGTTAGATTCCTATTGCCTATGACCTTCCAAAGAGTGAGTTGTAATTTTATATTGAAATGGGTTTCCACAACTTCGTTTCTTAATGTCCCAGAGATACTCCCTATAAAATTCCAAATTCCTAGGCGAATAGGAGAATTTAGCTTCAGGTTGGAACCCGTCATTGCATTCGTCTATTTGTCCCTGTCAAATTTTACATTCCTTGGGTGAAAGGAGATAATTTAGCTCACTAAGCTGGTCGGTAAAGAGCCCGTCATTTTATTCATCTCCTGATGTCCAAGTGAGTCACACAATCAAATTTCAACTCTCTAGGGTGAACAGTAGAGCATATTTAGCTCTCGTTTTTTTGGAAATAAATCAGTCTCGTTTTTCCACCAATGAAAGCGTCCCCATTTCTTCAACCTCAATATAATCTTAGCTACGTTAAAACTCTTCCCGACCAAGATTGCTGTAGTTAATAAGGCGTTTTTAATATCAATGTTTGATTATGGTTCTTTTCAATTAGAAACTGCTTGGCTCAACATCGTTTCGGTATCGTTGAATTTATTATCAAAAGTTCTTTACACCTGAACCCACCCCATCAACATTTTACGTGAAAAGGTCGACGCATGTCCGGTTTTTCCTTAATTACAAAGTTGTTAAGTTGTTCACCCGGGGGACGTTGGTAAGGAAGTTCAAGTTTACGACGAAGGAATAAATCTAGAGGATTTGTGATATAGCCTAAAACCATCCCTGGAACTTGCTCGGCAATTTGCGCCCACCCACATGGAAATCGGTGCAATAGTTTGAGTTTTTGTATCAATAAAATAATTTTAATCAATTTTTCATTACAATTGATTAGAATGTTTAAATGGAAGGTACGGTCGGCTACACTACACTTTTTGAAGGTTAGGATAAACCTGAACGCGCCATTGTAGCGAAAGAAAAAAATGTAATTAAATGAGGAATCATCACTATGTGAACAGAATGTAAACCATAACAAGTGTATGCAGTAAACATTTATAAAACTCCCAATACACAGACCAATGCAAAAACTAAGTACTAACATTAAACATACAAATTCATGCTCACATAGTTTCTTGTCAACACATTAACAATCAATTTTATGACAACAGAAATTAAGTTCAAACGAACATTTTTTAGTTTAAAAGTTCAGAAGCATCATTACAATTCCAAATGAGAGTAAAATTTTATTTACACATATAATCTATTTACATTCAATATACATAAAATATTTACAGGTTTACATAAAATTCAACGTTGTGAGAAATTGTACTAATTGTTTTCACAATGAATTTTGAATGTGCTCAGAGATAAACATGCAAATAACAATCACAAGTAAGAGTAGATGTACAAAGAACGAGAAAGGTAAGAGTTTCAATGTTACAAATGTGAATTAATAATAAGTACTCGGAATTCATATACTCCACATAATGAATCATTGACATGGACCCTACGTGGAACCAATAAATTATTAATAACCTAACATTACATTTTTGTTTTTGTACCATCATAGAAAAATTATCACAAGTTTAGAAAAAAATTCATATCCTGCAACAAAATGAAACAATAACCAAGACTGAATTAGTGGCGTAGCCTTTTGCAAGAAAGAAACTCTGGTTACCTTAGCTTAACTTTTGAAACCAATTTAATTTGATAGTTGACATAATTCAGTGTTAAAAGTAAAAATAAATAAATATGTATACAACGAAAAACAAGAGAAAAACAGAGAGCAATTTAGCTAATAGGATGGAGAAATTATGAGTAAATAACATTGAAGCTGAGTGGTTGAAATAAAAATCCAATACACCACTAAAGTAAGGAAATACGATCGTATCACTAACACTCATATTTATATAGTGCAGATACAACATAGATAAGTAACTGGATCTCTTTGAAAGGTAGGTACTTACTATTTGGTAAATTATTCACTGTTTCTTCAGTACAGTAAACACTAGATATGTAGCTAACAAAATTGTCCAACTCATTGCAGAAAATACCATGGATCTTATTTCTGTGGTAGGACCAAAAGTTTTGGGCACTTGAAAACAACGGAAGAAAAGGTGGGCATTTAAGTCAAGTATTTGACAGCCATAAATGTAAATTATTTGGAGCACGCATTGGTACAAAGGTTTACCATCAAATTCTCAGGGATAAAGATCAAATGTACACACATATTTAAATGAATTACAAATTCAATACAGAACTTGTTCAAATTTTTTCTTCAGGCACGAATTTGAAGAAAAAAAGTCTTCAAGAAGGGTAATCGAAATGTTATCAACACACTAAGTTGGTCTGACTATGTATCAAATTTCACAACAAACAAATTTTAAATATCCACAATCATGTAATATGTCGAATTAGATATTTTTACAACAATGAAAGCAAAAGGATACAAAAAAATGAAAAATGCCTATAGTTTATGTATGATAAACACCACAATTTCTCAAATACCAATTTGGAGACCACACCTGGAAATAAACATCAACATGTGGTATGCAATTTTTTTCAACAGCATAAATTGTGTAGTCGTATGTATATTACTTTCAATGTAGAAAGTGAAAAAATACAGAATTCACGTAGAAAAAGAGTAAAATAGGCGATGAAAATGAACCTAGATACAAATGTGCATACATACTGAGCACCTATAATGTACATGAGCCATTCACGATTGAAATTGTTGATGTGTGCGTGTAAAACAGCCGAATAATGTAGTAACGCGTCCTTGAACCAAGACAAAAGGATATAATACTTCAATATGGAGAAACTCGGACTACACCAATAAAAATTCTATGAATCCATTTTCACCTAGACTCTGAATTCCAACCTGATTTCAGTTCAGGTACTCTTAGAACATCCTAAGAAATATATTTTGAATAACAAGAAAATTAGTACCTCGATTGAGCAGATTTTTGTTGCGTGTTTACATATATTCAAAAGAACTATTTGCAATGAAATTAGAAATGCCTTCATTGACACAACAAACTAATCAGCAGCTGATGATTCTCTAATTGTCACATCTAGTGCCTTACTAGTTTAGGCAATTAATGATTATAGGTGGAAATATCTAGAGCTGAATGATTTCTGAACAGTGTTTGAATTATATGAAGTAAATATACGCAAAATCCCCTACAAAAATGGCGTCGTTGAATAAATACGCTGATAAATACTGTTTTTGCTCAGAACTTCTAATTTTAGAGATAATCAAAGAGAAATTTGAGAGCGTTTTTAGGGTGCCAGCTACTAACTTTCAGACAAAAAGGAATTCAAAAAGAAAAATGATTCAGGATTCATTGCATTAATTTTTAAAATATTTTGACTGCTAGAATTCCAGATAGTAGTTCACGTGCTAGATAGTTTTTAGAATTCCAACGTTTTGTTTTTAATCAAATGAAACACGTAGGCACCTATCTAAACATCTCCCTTATTCTTGATTCATCAATGAAACTTTGAGAATGGATAGAGACATCACAATGGTTTGTGTTCAGTGGTAAATAATCTTTGAAATAAGGCATCATTTGGCAAAAATTGAGGGGAAAAAATATTTAAAATCCACATTTGTAGTTGTGAATCATGGAATTTTGTCAAAATTGTTCCAAGATTATCGACTCTATAAGAGTGAAATAAGGTCGTAGATAAAAAATTAAACTGGGAGATTAATGTACTGATGTTTTCTAGAGGCTCCAGAAAACTGTTTCGCCTACAACATTTATGTTCACGTTAGAAGAGCATTTGAACGTGAACTAATTGAAAAGTTTCCAATTAGTGACAACATGAATGAACCGAGTGATGATATTTTCTTGGTGACAGATAAAGGTCACCAATAAAGATAGAGAAATACATATCAGAGTCTGATAAAACTAACTGCTGGTGGTGGGCACAATGGATGCAGGTGAAAAATTTATACCTATGTGGATTTTGAGGAGGAAACGAAATGGCCCGGAAAAATTATTACGACACTTCCCCCATGTGAATTCCCAACACTAACTTTTGTGTGGTGAAGGCGCTGTTCCCAAAGTAGTATGCCTTTGCCTCAGACTCATTCACCAAATATCATTGCAATTTATACTAAATGAGAAAATCCCTCATTCGCATAATTCCTCAATTATATATTTATTTCTTAGCAGTTGTAGAGTCGATGAACTCCTGTTTATAGGACATTTTATGGCAGTTCATTAGTTGTAACAAAAGCACGTTTGACAAAGAGCAGCTCCACCCACTACTTTTACTTTAACAGAATGCCTGAAATCATAAATGTGCACTATCAGTCTACAACCTTGACTGCAAACGTTTCTCTCCAAAGTAACTAACTTTTACATGTTCATCACTACTTGACCTGAATAGCTGAAATTTGACATGGGATCACTTTAAGACATGTATTTTTATTAATATCTGATTTCAATGGTATACATTCCTTAAAAGATTGCAGATACGAATAATTAACTGTGACATTATTGTAGACTTCACATAAAGTGATTTAATTTTGATTATTGGTTTTTAATGTAGTACCCACGATTTATGAGTGGTAAGCAAAAAGGACCTTATTGGCCCTCACACCCTTCACCAAGGTGGATTTGGTAGGTTAACCTTTTAATTAGACCAATCAATATTCTGAAGTAAAGGTTCCTGCTCTAGTAATTGTCACCCCCTCCCATGAATTTGATACTTGGATACAGCTATTCCTTCATAATGGTAATTGAAAAAATTCTCGTTTATTGATAAGATACAGAAATACCAACTGATTGTTTTACGATTTTAATGAACTGGCCAACAACCACCCTTTTGATAATGTCATTGATGTAAAGTAAATTGTTGCATCATGTTATCTGCTTATCTACCAATCAGTCAGTTCCTTATCATGGTTTGTAGGCAAATACGCTGTAATGAAATTATATGAAGATACTGCAACCTTTTCTGCACTGTCTTAACAAAACCTTCATAAACAGAAATCTATTAAACGACTATGATTAACTAAGTATATGGATCTGAGAGCACTTCATTGGGGTACAACTAATAGCTTGGATTATTATGATGAACATCCACGCACCTTTCAATACGACTTCTTTCTCACCAGCATTCTCGCTGAACTGAAATTTGTACACTGCAGCTATATAATTAGAGTTAAACCTCTTGCCATCAATAATACCTGTACCAATTTACACTCTAGATAGGCGTAACTAATAAATTAGTTGATGCTACTATAAAAAAATAGCTTGAATATGGTATTTGGCCAAGCCCAATTCAAATATTTCCTCCATGAATTGAATGCAAAAGGTAGTTCTGAAAACATGTAGGTAAGTATATACTAATCTTACTTCTAGAGCATGGAAGATGTTCATTCCATCTTGTGAAGCATCAATATTGACACAATAACTAATGTAGGTAGGTGACTACTTAGATTTTTTCTTAGAACTAGAATCATAAACACCAACAAATATGGTTCAAGTGGTTCTCAAGTATAACATTTATTAAAGATTAGCATTCACAGCCCTCTCAATTAGGCATTAACCTAATCAGTGGCACACATTTTTTTTTAAATATAAAATGTTAACCTATGGTAATTTCAACAGCTTTGATGGATAAGAGTGACAATTCTCAAATAGAGAATATTGCAGAATGCCAAGATGAAGTACAAGGAAAAGAATATGGGAAAAAAATGACAATGTCGTGCTTAATCTAAACCTAACTGATTTACAGTACATACCTATTTGACTAAGCTGAAACAACTCAGTAATCACCGAACTAATAAAGAAAATATGAATAATGAATTTGGTGTTGTAAGTAACCAACAGTCTGTGCCCCTGAGTGCTAGTGGTTTACTCAATTACCAAGCTGAGGCTGATTTCCGTGCCTGTTCTTATAGAACGCATTGAACTGACAAATATCAAAACTATACTTTCCTCAGGTGAACAGAAGCCCACCCTGTTCCCAATATAATGTTACATCGTTAGTATATCTAATATAACAAAGTTTCAGCGATTCATCTTCAGGATCCCAAGTTTTACTGCACTACCTAGATTGAGTCTCTACTTGCATTTCCTCTGTCAAGCTGCTTCAAGATAGAACTAAGTTTTTGTGCTATCAAGTCTGTGGTGTTTGTTCATTTCCATCAAACTATTTATCAAAACAAATTATATTCATATGAACCGGGATAATTTAATGAGAAAGAGAGAGTTTGGATCACTGGTTAGTTTTTTTTAAAGATACGCCCTTAATGGTTAGGAAGAAAGAAAGCTTCCAGAATCATGCAGTTTTATTATTCTGAACTGAGATGAAACGTTGCCATAATTGGTCCCTTTTCTATCAACCAACCGTGGCATAATTTCTCTAACTCACTGTCCTAAGATTTCAGCGGGTCATCTTCAGAAACTAAAAAAGAATTATACAAAAGATCCCCTAAGATACTTATTTAGGTGTTACAATAGATAGTCACAAGTTTTAGTCAAAAACCTTGTACATACCAACTGTAATACACAGCTAATCGTTAGTTTCATGTATACACATACAAGTAAACATGACATAAATATGATCATAAGGTGGAAGAACGTGAAATGTAGAGAAAATTTTGTTTCGGGGGAAATGAATTTTCACATGACAGACATGTCACACTGATTTCGCTAGTTTCACTTTAATTGGTGTCAGAGAACCAATTCCCAACAACTGAATCTGAGACTGTATGGCACACGATTTCGTGAGGAGGTTTCGCAATGTGTAAACGAGACTTGGATGGTTAAGGCCTGAGGAATTGCATAGAGAATCTTGAAAATACAAAGGGATAACTAGAAAGAACTAAGCAAGTATTCCGAAACTGGTTAAAATGTTCGAATTTCAAGTGAGATTAGAATGATTTCAAAATAGAAGCAAAATTGTGTAAAACACAATTTTACTCAGAATAAGTACTTCCAAGATATACAAAGTCTTTTAATCAATATAGTAAGATTAGTTTACTTAAAGTTTTCACTCCATTTAAATCTTGTGTTCACATATTTCCAGTAACATAAACCATTATCGTACTTCTATTTGCATTACAACCCATTACGTGAAAAATCATGATGTTGAATGGCGTTAAATTTTTTTCAAGAATCGTTTATATTGTAAACTGAATAAAGGAATAAATCTGATGTTTCTCTCTTGTTGTTGGATTTCAGAATTATTATTAAAAATAGACCTGAAATTCCATTCCAGCACCACAGACAACCCCACCAGGATCAGATCCATTGCAACATTACTTTTACTGTGCAATGTCACTGCAGAAAGTTATGGCTTGTAAAGGGTTATGTTCTGGTTTTTTTCTTTTTTCGGCAGAAAATGACATTGATACACAAAGTTGAAGCCATCCATTTATTTGAATAGCAACCATAAAATGTGTGACGTCATCTAGTTTCTGTCTCTCGCTCTCTCTCTCTCTTGCCCAACTCCCTCCATGTGTGTGAGACCTATACGTACTAATGGACGACAGATATCTACTTTCTCCATAATTCACTTTCACTAATTTTCTAAGTACCAGACATTACCTTTCCTCTGTTGCTAGGTCGTACTCATGTATAATACAACATCATACTTGTTGGTCAGGGTTACACTGACACACGCTTTTCATAACAATCCAATTATTTAGTTGAAATTAGCAGAAGCGTTTAACCATCTTTTTTTTTGATAGCCTGAATAAGGACACTAAAAGCAGTCAAACTTAACCATTAAGTACCAGTAGGTAAACGAATTGGTGGGGGGCTTCATCCAGTTCCAAATATCTACCTAAACCATTTATAAAATCACCTTGCTATAAAAGAGTTTACCTTGCACCACACAGCATAGAGGGTTTCTTTTTTTGTATTTATTTTTTATTTTGATGATGAGATGTCAAATCCAAATTCAACCTTGGTGACTCTGGATAAAAATTGAAATGGCTGAACGAAATGAATTTGCAAAACTTCACTCCTTATTGACAACGAGAGGACAACTTATTTGACAAAGACCACTTCACATTTTCAAACTAAATTAAATTTGCAACAATTTGGTATTGTACAAACCTAGTAATTTCTTAGCTATAGTATTAGTTGAGTTCAACTCTTTACCCTACACAATGCACCATCTTCCTTCAATAAACCCTCAAGAATTTTCCGTAAACATACCATGTTTACTATTGTCTTTACTAATAGTGTTCTATTTTCTTGTTTATCAATAACAACGATATACTATTTTTACAGTCGATGTAATAGTTGCATTTATGAAAAAGACCAAAAAACACACACTATATTTATATTTAGTGTATTTATATTTGGTCTGTGTTATAAGGGTGACTGTTGATAGGTATTTTTATTTGATTTTTTTTTTAATGTGTGACTTTTTCAGTGATGTATGTGAAACTGTTGATGACCAATTTAAAATCAATTAAAATAAAAGTAATTTACCTACCGCGAACAAATCAATAAGACACTATCCTTTTTTTTTTTCGTAGTATAATTATTATTAACTGTCCCCTTGTTATGTTATCATGGTTCTTACATTAATTAATTAATTTATCAGACTATCAAAATTTATTATTAAATTGTCAGACGATTCAACTATGTACTTGAATTTATTTGAAGAAACATCCAAAATTCTTAAAGGTAGAAAAATGAACTTGAATTGGATTTTACATCTCAATAATACCACCACATTAAAAAGAACCCTGTGTCGCAAGGCAGGCTATACTAGATGGCAGAGATTTTCTTCAACTAGGAATTTTGAGGCACATATAAAAACATCCAATTTCTTTATAGAAAATTACTGTTGGAAAAATTATTCCATAAAAAGGTCAAGGACCCCAAGAAATTCTAGGTGGAGTCATAGAATCAGTCACATAATGTCCCTAATAAAGGTTGAAAGTAAAAAGCTGAATTTCAAATCAATAGATACTACAAAATATGAAGAAACAACAGAAAAGTTTGACAAATACATTGGACACTTTCGAACAATGATAAAATGAACATCTGATTGCTTGGAAGTTTCTCAGATTCATTAATTTAAATCAAAAGAATTCCATTAGAGTACAAATGACTTTTATCAATTTGAAATCTACATTAACCATACTAGTTAAGTAATCTGACAATGTCTCAGCCTGTGACTAAAAATCGTAATAAATTTTTGTTGAGAAAAGTTGAAATTGAAGTTCCTCACCTCATTCCACTGAGAGGAAGTACATACAGTGTGATATTAATGAGTAAATGCTGTGAGGGTATAACTGTTGAAAAATAGGTAAACAAGCTTGTGCAAATTTGAGCAAAATTGAAGATTACTGAGACAGCACCGAACTCTTAATGTTATTACCCAATCCACACACAGCAATTTTATTTTTATTTAGCATAGGTATATAACCAATATCAACACAGGCACAAACTGAATAGTCGAAGTATCTAAGTGCAATACATTAATCAATGGCAAAATAAGTACAGTCGAACCAGGATATGGCACCAAGAATATGGAAGAAAATTATGGTCCATACATTTCTAGGGTTCTGAATAAATATTTATATAAAAACAACATTTTCCCCAACCACTATTTAGTTTAATCGCGGAAGGGTTCTCAAGCCTATCATCTCCATGTGTGTGCTACTAATATTGGAGACAGTGAAACACAACACATAGAAAATTTACATGGAAGAATGTTTGTGAGTTTATCGAATGAATTCATCTACGTTCTTGGTTTGTGCGATCCAACAACCCATAATTTGTTCAAGTTAGATTAATAGATAATTTTAAAAAGAAGATATTTGCACTATGAGTTGAAAAAAAAAAATGAATGTGTTCATATGTACGTGGCTTTTAAATTTTGAATAAATGGAAATCTGTCTCTTCAAGTCTCTTATTGTGATCCATTTAACAGCTTTCAACCAGAGTACACATTACAACATTTTGGAGTACCTACTACTCCCTCACCACTATATATTTCCTTTAGGGCATACCTACTGTTTATTCTCAAACTATTCATAGTCAAAAGTTCATTAATAATAGCACCTAATCCTTCTAACTGCTAGTAGGAAATATCCTGAGATATTTAGCGAGAGAAAATAAAAACACTACTAAAGAAAATAATATCCTCCTAAAATTCCAAATATCCAGGTTCGACGGTATACGATATATTACAGTAAACTCAACATCTAATCATTTGAGAATCAAGAGAAGTGAAGGAACAAGGCTCTTAAAATGGAACAAAACATTGAGAATAAGCAATGGCATCGTCTACCCTGAAAAAGATACTTTTATATTCAACAGGCACTGTAAGAAATTGAGAAACATCTGTAAATAATTTAACGTTATTAAAAAGGTCAAATTAATTGGGTTAAATTAGGCATGGTGATGCTCCTAAGCAATGTTCCCATTCACCTCAAGTGCAGTAGGTTGCTTGTCCTGCTATTAGGGACAATGTAATTTGAATTAAAAAGAACGCACCCACAAGCAACATCAACACTTAAAGATCAGCAAAGAATGGGAAAATTATCGTAAGATGTTTCTCACTAATTTTTCGCCTTATGAACCTAATTGGCTTTCCATTAAACAAATCATCACAGAACAGACGCTTTCTTAGTCCATGGAGCGAGCTGAACCTTCAGTCATTAAATATTATACATTGAAGATCCTATAAAGTGACTGGTAACTTGATATTGACTGGACCCAACAATCATCACACTTGAAACTCTAAAACTAAGCCACGCCACTGTAACTATCCAGAACTCGTAGTAACTACAGTCTATCGAGCCGTAGATGATCTTCTGTAGCTGGATCTGCGATCATATCAGGACAATTGTTCAGCATTTGTAGCTCATCCAGATCAACAGGCACTAAACCTTCTCTAAGGCATTCGTCTGATGGGAATAGGTCGGAATCCAACGACATATTCACTCCAAAGTCCTTACTCATGCTAAGTTCTTCGCCATTTGAAAAATCTACAAAAGAAAGGAAAATATCAATTGGGGGGGAAATACAAAAATTAATTTAAATAAGTAGGTGCTAATGCATCTCATCTGTACAAAGGTACAAGAAACCACAATAACATCAATATAATCAATGAAAGAATTTCTCCGATAATGTGTTACTGAAGCCATAAAATGGTTTCTGGCAAATATTTAAAGGCAGATCAACCATAACTATTCATCACTAGTTTATTGCCATTAATGTAGGGCAGAATGGCCTGTAAACGTGGCTCTCCTTCCTGATAAGCAAGTTGAGGCTAATTATTGAGAGTAGACATATGTTTCCTGTGACAGATACTGATGTGATATTTAATGATTACTGATGAAAGAAAGTGTTCATACTCAATTTTTCAGTATAGTAGTGTCAACTACTCATGGGTCATTCCATGCCAAATCAACACACTTTAAATATAAATTTAACCTCACCATTTTAGATTTTGCTCAAATTTAGTATATTCATAGTAGGTGTTGAGACTAAGAAAAATACCAAATTTCAAATTTTTATCTCAAACCGTTTCTTAAATATGGCTATGTAAAACTTACAAAATCTCGCCAAAAAACCATGAACGGATGTTATACTATTCGCTCTAGGAACTGTCCTAATTGAGCTAGAGAGCTGGGAGAGGTATTATTTTGCAGCTTTTTTAATGCTCTTTCCAGTGATATACAACAGGACATAGGTTCTAATAGAAAATGTTTTGTCAAAATACAAATACAAATTTTGATTTAATTTTTTTCCAAAGTACATAATTTAAAATTTTCGAAATTTTCCTATAAATACTTAGTACTGTTGTAAACAATGTGACAAAATATAAATATGGGATGATGATGGGTTCATTGTTAAAAAAAAATATTCCTGACACATGTTTTCCACTAATAGCCCGGTTTTGACTAAATAATAAACATACGTACTTTTACCAAAGAGGTAAGCTATTTAATTAACTATATAACGGTATACTATGTATAAAGGTAAAAAAATATCAAAAATATTAAATCAAAATACTATTTTGTTA
Source organism: Adelphocoris suturalis (assembly GCA_030762985.1). Taxonomy (NCBI): domain Eukaryota; kingdom Metazoa; phylum Arthropoda; class Insecta; order Hemiptera; family Miridae; genus Adelphocoris; species Adelphocoris suturalis. Next base: position 37,625,286 of record CM061051.1, read on the forward strand.
AAACATAACCAATAACTATAGATATATTATAATAAAAATTAAGTTAATTAGGTTGCTTACTTTAATTATTATATATTTTTTTTTTATGTTTTATTATTATTTATTACTTTAACTATTATTTTAGATGTTACTTTTTTCTTATCAATTGGGGACTCACCGAGTTCTTGAAGCGATATATATTGAGTGTTTGAACAACCATTGAACTTGTAATGAAATCTGGATCTTCGTCCGGGATGATTCCTCTGATCCAGAATAATCTTCATTTTCATCACTGATTAGCTCTGTATTTTTTAACTTGGTTACATCTTTTCTATATTTATCACAAATCATGGAACCAATTGTTGTTTATGGAAATAACTCGGGCATCCAAGATGTGACATATCTCAGTTTTTTCTGTCTCTAATAGAATGATTTGATTTATTCAATTAATTCAATGGATGCACTGTATTCTTACAGCATTGCATTTTTTAATAGGTTCCATGACACACAATCACTTAAAAACAATCATCAATTAGCAGTTTTACAGTACTTATAAATTAACTTTTAAGAAATACTATAAAAACCAATAAAATAAATCAGATAAAAAAATGTTTAACATAGCCATGGGTAATAAATTGCTTTACACTAATATCATGGCACAATAATGGATTAGGAACACTTATATACAAACTTAAATTATTTACTGTAGAAGGAAACACTAGATAAAACATCCTCTCAGAAAAGGCTCTGGTCACTGAATGATTGCACAGACAGGCAGTGCATTGCTGGAGGCACACTGTGCTAGTTTCAACTTGAAACCAAACTGCTCAGCCTGTATAGACTGGCTCAAGTCTGTGGAAATGGAATGTTCATTTTGATTAGTATGTTAAGATGAGAATATTAAATATATATTAAACTTTTTTCTCAGTTTTTTTTTAATTTGTAGTTACCGGAACCTTCAATGTTTTTGTTTTACCCATTAATATTAGTTTAAACTGTATAAAAAAGTAATTATCAACATATTTTATATTACAGTAAGTATATATGCTTATTGGTTTTGTTTTTACAAGATAGTATTTTGAATTGATATTTCTGATATTTTTTTACTTTTATACATAGTATACCATTATATATTTAATTAAATAGCCTACCTCTTTGGTAAAAGTCCAAATGTTTATTATTTAGTCAAAACCGGGCTATTAGTTGAAAACTAGTGTCAGGAATATTTTTTTTGAACAATGAACCCATCATCATCCCATATTTATATTTTGTCACGTTGTTTACAACAGTACTAAGTATTTATAGGAATATTTTGAAAATTTTAAATTATGTACTTTTTGGAAAAAATTAAATCAAAATTTGTATTTGTATTTTGACAAAAAATGTTTCATTAGAACCTATGTCCTGTTGTATATCACTGGAAAGAGCATTAAAAAAGCTGCAAAATGATACTTCTCCCAGCTCTCTAGCTCAATTAGGACAGTTCCTAGAGCGAATAGTATAACATCCGTTCATGGTTTTTTGGCGAGATTTTGTAAGTTTTACATAGCCATATTTAAGAAACGGTTTGAGATAAAAATTTGAAATTTGGTATTTTTCTTAGTCTCAACACCTACTATGAATATACTAAATTTGAGCAAAATCTAAAATGGTGAGGTAAATTGGGTGTGTTGAATTGACATGGAATGACCCTCATGTGAATAATGGTATAGATGGCTTACAGCAATATAGCTGCAGACCTCCATTATTTTTATACTTGCTTGAAACATTCATTCTACTCATTTCATTAAATGTATCTACAGTAATTTCCTAATTAATGTTTGAAAACGATGAGCTAGTGTCATGAAAAAAATTACTGTAAAAGTGAATAGAGAATGATCTTTGTAACACAGAGGCCCTAGAGAGAGGAATAATAACGTGAAGCGTGTAAACTATCATTTTCCTACCCCTGATATCTAATTCCTTGTTATGGATTATTACCTGTTAGTACTATGTCAGGGATACTGGACGGAGTATTGGGCGACGTATTTTCCTGGGTAACTCTATTATATGGATTATTAAGAGGGGACGTGCTGTAATAGCCTTGATCTGGAGTTCGAATTTGAGAACTGTCATCCTACAGAAAAAAATAATTACACAAATGACGAATGAAACAAACACAAAAAATCAACTATAGAACATAAAAATAAAACTTTTTTTAATGAAAATTATTATTTAAAAATGTATAAAACATATATACCATGCAGATCTGCTCAAAATGGTGATGCAATGCATTGGCCTGCCCAATGAAATAACTATTGTGGTCTGCATTTGAGTTCATGGCACGGCCAACACCAGTAGGGGATGTTGGACTCTGTGGTGAGCTTCCACAAGGGCTTGTGTTCCCGTACTTCAGACACAAAGAACAAACAAAACAAACATGTTTTTTGCACTGGTAGAATATGACTTTACTATGGACAATATGTAATAGATAAGCACAGCCTTTTAGCGAGTTTTTGTAGAAAACGAACTATTTTAGCATAATTTGCACATTTATAAAGAACAAGACAATTTATAGGAGCAGTGAAATTGGACAGCATAAAAATGAGGACATGGGAATGAAAGATTTCATCATAATGGTGTGTGATAAAGAAATCTGATTTCACAATTGAATAACGCTAAAAAAATAAAAGGCCACTTGAGGTTTTTATAATATCGTCAAAAATAAAAGGGGACACACACACACACACACATATATATATATCCAATCCATCATCAAAGCTGCTTCTCACCCCATACTAGATGGTCAATAATACCTCACTCCCTCTCAATAAGGGGCCACAGAATTTGCAGTGATGGTGACTCCCTTGTCAATTTTGGATGACAGGATTGTACCCATTGATGACCACAGTATCACCAAGGGCACCCAGAATCACAACATCCAGGACCTTTTCTGGTGACGTCCTTTATTTCAGGTGTTCTGAGAATGAATTCCATCTTACGAGAACTGCATTACATCTTATCAACAAGCACACTCGCCCAAAAAGTTTTTCTGGCGCCTATCTCTCCAACCTATTGCCGTGGTTTGAAATGGGAATCTTCTATCCCATAAGGGTTCACGTTTAGTGGATGCCAGTAATGCAGTAACTGTAACCACCTCAGGTGTAAAATGTGCGTGTTGGCATTTCAAAAGTCTACTTTTACATCAACACACACACGTTGTGATTACCAGGCAAAAGGGTGCCTCAATGAAATGTGTATATCAGTTGCTGTGTAAACATGACAATTGCAAGGGATTTTATGAGGGAAAAACCATCAATAATCTCAGTGGAAGGATTGCTGGACACAGGTCGTCAGTAAATCAAGGAGAAGATGCAAAAATTTACCTACATTCAGTAATCAAATCATGGTAGTAGTTTTGACGACCGCTTTAATGAAAACTGCTCAAACGCTTGCCTCAAGAAGTAACGGACTTTACAGTACGAATTTCTGAATAGGCGCACCATCCTTGCTGCTACAAGACCACCTCGGCTGGAACGCCAACAACAGATAATTTGTTTTTAAAATTTTATTTCCATGGTAGAGGTGGTTTGAAGGGGTGAGTGGTAATGCTGGCTTGTTCTCATCATTCTTTATTTGTATTCCAAGTACTTTCGCCCTTGTGTTGGGCCTCATCAGGGAAGTATTTGTTATGATGTGTAACAACCCAAAAATATTTTATACCTCGACAGGAGTTCGAACAGGAAATTTCCCGTAGTTGCAACACTCCAATGATCTGAGCTATGAGGCCAGGGTTATCAAACCTCTTCGACTGTGAGAGTTATTTTCCTGGAGCGTAACATTTCTCTGGAGTCAAATGAAACTGCAGGCCGCTGGCTCAGCAGATGCTCATTGGAACAAGTCAGCAGTAGAGCAAGATCATTTTCACAGTGTGTTTTGGACGTGACTTTGGATTATCCTTGTCCTATTAAAGGATCCCCTTGTGTGGTTCCAACTCTTTTCGGTTACATCATCATGGGCTCGGTTCCTCTTGAACCTGCACAAGCAGTCCTCAAGTCTCTCTTCTGATATCTACCCCCCCCCCCCCCCCCCCCCAATACTTCCTTACTTAGCCTTGAACAGGCTATACGGACCTTCTGGGAACAAGAATAGGTTTGGGTTCCTCGTCCTCTGTCTAGTGAGGACATGGAATGTGAGCGTCACTTCAAGATAACCATTTCTCGGGACCAGTCCGGTCATTATGTTGCTCGTCTTCCATTTATAAACAATAAACCTCCCAATTTTAGGCAGCACATCGATGTTTGAGTACGACCATATTGATGAGGAAAAGCTACAGAACAAATTAGCTAAGCGCATACAAAAATTGTTCGATGATTATAGCGATCAGCCAAAATGGGGAACTAACACCAATGTGTAACTGCAACCCATACTTGCATCGGTATCTACTCAGGTCGATTTTCGAGGCTGAAACACTACGTTGTACACACACTACACAATTTTCATAATTTTGGCCAGTAAGTATAATAAGTAATTAATGAATCTTGCGTGTAATGGGGTGACTTAAATACCCCAAAAAGTACATTGAGATCTGTTCCCCTCAATTTCTAAATTTCGCTAGAAGAATGAATTAGTAAAAAACCGAAATGGTTGCTTTCTTACAGGTGATTGAACTGGAGTTGTTTGATGAATGGATGAAATTGGTGGAAGATATGTTGAAGTATAGTCTTGAAGTCTCTCCTGAAACAAGGGAAAAAATAAATTATATCAACACGAATGCAGTAAGTAAATAACAATTTTCAGGCCAATTACTCAGTTTCCCCTTGAACCATTAAGTGTTAGAAAGTAAAAACTAACTACAATAAACAAACAGAATGATAAAAGGTATTCACAACAGATGTCTCAAACAGTGGCTCTGAACCATTTGGGTTGATTCCTCTCTTCGAAATTGGGGCAAATAACTCTTTTAAGGAGCTTCTTTGCTTGAACCAACATGGAGGTTCTAGACGCACTACCTGGATGGCCATATACTTCTTCCTGCAGGAGACTTGTACAGAAACCAACAACCCCTTACTGTTGCAAAACGGAAGTTAGTGAAAAACGTTGTCTATTTCCACAAAAAATAAAGAGTTACAATGTTAAATCGATTTCGACGGTTAGGCCATCATCAGTAACAAACAATAACTCCTACTGATGATGGCCTAACCGTCGAAATCGATTTAACATTGTAACTCTTTATTTTTCGTGGAAATAGACAACGTTTTTCACTAACTTCCGTTTTGTAATGGGTTTCCACAACTTCGTCGCGAGTGATTTAGTTCGTACCTTACTGTTGGTTGTTGGGCTGATTAGGTGGATCGAAACCCAAATCATTTTTCCAAATGGAAGTCTATTTCTCATTAGGGCCCTGCCTCAAAACCTTTATTTCAAATTGGACAAGTAGATACGAATATCAACTAAGAAGTGTTGAATATGAAAAGCTCTGAATCAATGGGAGAGCAGCCAAGTGAACTTTATGACATGGAAGGGCGAGAGGAAACAGACATGAAGTTGACCTATTGGCAAAAAGTGCTAATTGTCTACACAAGCCACCTAAACTGACAAAGAACCCAGCGACCTACCAGAAGTTTTGTTCTGACAACGAACGACGCCAAATAAAACATAGCTTCACCTACATAGCCAGCCATATAGGTTAGGCGTTGCAATGAACAGTTTCTCATGCAATCAGCAAAATTAGGCAATGTCGAGCATGGTGAGTACTTGAATTGGTGACCACAAAGGTCCTGTACAAGCAGTTTTCATGTCCCTCTTCACTCAAGCAGGAGAGTGCAATAAGTAGCTTTAAGCGAAATCATCAAAAAGAATTCTGATCCACCATTTGGAGGACAGCTGATGATGTCAATGACGCCCAAGGCAGTCGGATGAAAAGCCCCAACCTGAAATGGTTGTTAATTTTTTTCCCCCAACCTACATAGGTCCTAGTAGTTTCAAACCATGAGAGAAATTACGTGACGTTATTTGCCATTCTACAGTGGTAAGTACATTTGTAGACCATCGAGAGTATTTAAAAACTCTAAATATTGTAAGGAACCCCGACCCTTGCACTGCATCTGTTATCCAATATGTCACAAACAATACAATAATGGAAAAAACCAACATCACGTTGACAATTGGAGATGCACAACTTAATTGGGATATGCTTCTTTTGAATCGAATTCAGCACCATCAATACCAGTATATATGTAATTTTTCAGCTTGGAAATCAAAGTACCTAGTTCAAGAAGGATTTGGTGAATAAAGAATTGGGTCATTGGATTTCTGTTCACTTCTCACTTGGTCCTATCATGCACATGCAAGAGGAAACAAATCAAATGGCGTCAAACGTTATTTTTCTCACCATGCATTCACTCACTTCTGCTCATTTCTGATGCACACACCAGAAAATATGGATTGGAACCAGGCGGGAGAATGCGATTCGATTAGTTTATGTATGTTTGTATTTTTATTATAATTATTAACATAAAATTTTATTATGAAATCCCAACTGGGATGGAGAAGGCGATGCCAGGTGAAAGGAAGGTAAGTAGGAGAAATAAGTCATGAACATTTCAGAGGGGTAAATGATTCTTAATGGCATAGCCCATAGCATAGCTAGGGCCATCTACCAGGGGGAGCGCACATACTGTCCATCCAAAAATCATGTATATGCATCACACATTCAATAATCCAACCCCCCATCTCTACATAAGATGCGTGAATGAGAAATTAATCCAACAAATCAATCAATTACTAGCATCAGGATGTATGAGTAGGAGGTATGTATCCATTATTATGGATTAATAAATGGAATATAATGGATTACAATGAGTAATTGTTACCACTTCAACATTTGGATTTGAAACTAGCAAGCGTGTGGTAGGGCCAGTTCCAAAACAAGTGCAACACTGGCAAAATGTATACGGTTGAAAGGGAAGCAACGTTGAAATCGAGGAGTGAATGCATAAGCTTAATTGCCAGAGAAGATCTTGTGATACGAATGGAGTGTTTTCATTGGTCTTTGTAGCAGCTTTGGCATCAATTTAAAACCCAATCAGATTAGGTATATATTAAGTAACCAATTAGATTATTTTACAAACTCCTATTCTTGCACAGTTGTAGCCAGGATATTGTTCACTGAAATCCTCCCCTGCCTACCTCCTTTTGAGATTCGCATTTAACCAAACTGAGATTCTGAATAAGAAAGCTGGCCCTTCATGAGAGGCTTCCATATGTGTATGAGACCTCTTAGTGTGGGTGGACGTTTTCTAATGAGCTTCCCATACTTTTTTTCGTAACTTCATTAATAATGGAAGGCTCACACGGTGAAGTTTATAATAGATAAATTATCAGTTTTATGTAATCCTCTCTATGGAGCGCATGTGCCAGGCCCCTGCTGTCCTCCTTTTGCTGTCCTCACAATGACTGGGCTGTGGAATTCGTTAGGTAAGGACAAAGCATTGGGTGCAAGGGCACCTTTTCTATGTTGGGGTAGCCACCATTCTGGCTTTAATGGGAGGAGGGGGAGTTGCTGTTTGGCTTCTTCTCCAGTAAATGGTACCATGGGCAGGGGGAGCGCCAGGCTACAGGTATTCAGACTTGTGACCTTGACCTCCCAGTCAAGGTTGGCTTTTCAGGGACAGTGGTTTCTTCACCCCAAACATGCAGTCAATGGGGGTGGGTTCCTTCACAGGGACCTGTTGGAGTTTTATGGATGTCCAAAAATTCGGGAACGATTACTTGGTAATGCAAGCTAGAATGCTTGCCTCGACCCATAGGTTAAGGCACGTATTTGGCACATGTCAAGGTCACTGACTGTGTGGACAGACTCCTCTCAGGAGGAACATTCTAGATCATTATGACCTGGAAGGAAACCACAAGGCATATTGCTTTAGGACTCTCCAACACGACATCTGGCATTCTGGAAGGAAATATCGGATTCATCATTTGTATTCAGCTGCAATATCAAATTAGCAACGTTTTTTGGTCGCTACTTATTATACAACAGTAGTCCAATTGTGGGTGGCAAAAGAAAGGGTATCGCCATTGATCAAGCCTATCACCAGGTCCATTACTAATTTCCTTCATTACTGGCCCCACCATCCCCCTCTCATCTACCAGGGCTCTTATGCGGTTGTACCTTCGCTTCAATAAACCTCCTCTTCTGCATTTAACACGTTCAGTGCAGATCATGCACCTGGTATGGTCGATCAGACGGGTCACCCACATTGTTCTTCTTGTGCCCTTGTTATTTTAAAGTGTTTTCTTTCCTCCGCCTGGAGGAGAGGTCCCAAAATTGTTGTCCCACCCTAGAAACGAGTTCAAACTACCACTAGGTGGCGTTGTTGGCAATTGGCTTCATTACATTATTTCCATCTAGCAGTGAAACTACTCAATTCCCAGGGGAAAATAATACTTTTCTGACCAATGGGGAAAGCATACCAGAAAAATCCAAAGAACTCACCGATTGAATCATCTGAATGGAGAACCCCACCCCCACCCACGTACCAGAGCACATCAATTTACCACCACATCCAAGAACAAAACGTGTTATTTGTTCATATTCTGGTTTTGCAATGAGAAAAGTTGACTGTGGGTTAGAATAGTAGCGGCACTGTGGGCTTTAATTTTGGAGGTAAGAGAGCCATTCCTATACTTTTTCAAGCCCATCCACACAGGCAGTGTCATATGCATACCATTTCTGATACAAGAGGGGGAAAATTAATCCTGGGAAATGTGCTGTATCTCATGGATACTAGGTGCTGACAGTTCAATGAATTTTGCAACGATGGAGGGGGGGGGGGGGGTTAGAAGTTCCTCTCCCGTTGAGCAAGTGACCATTACAATTAAGTCTTCCAGCACTATGGTCCAATAAGGTGTGGGCCCCTACACCCCTTTCAATCCCATAGATACAGTGCACACCCCCCCAGGTAATTATATCACTTTGTCAGCATGCGTTTGTGTGTGAGTTCTATGCTATAAGCCACCATTTTGGAGCTATCAACTTGAAATTTGGTAGGTACACTCGATAGACATCCAGAATTAGCTGTATAGTTATTGCGGATGATTTGACGACAGGGAATTGTCTTCTGCAACGATTGCCATCAAATCAACCAAAAATCGAGTTAGGTATCGTTTTTAATAGTTTCTATCAAATAGAATCGTAAGAAGCGAAGTCGACAACATTATACTAGAAAACCAGTTTTTCAAAATTAATGAGGAACCTGGTGAGCGGACCAAAATCGTTTGGATAACAATTTTTCAGGTACAATTTTCATGTGTTATTTCATTATATGACTTGTTAGTGTGCCTACTTTCCGGATGGGGTTATGTTTCCCCCAGAAAGGGATCCTCTCGATTATACATTTTTCATTTCCTTCCCTTCTAGGTGTACCTTCAGGGGTTATCTTTGACATGACCTTGAAGTATTGGCATACATGCCTCACTGTTATCCTAGATTAGGGTCCCTTACAACCCCATCTTGGACTCCAATATCCCTCGAATGTGAAGGGAGTGGAGAGAGGAGGGGAGGGGGAGGTGTGAACAGGAGGTGCTAAACAAGTCACCCCTATCATACTCGACAATCAACTCCTTCTGTTGGCATTGTCATTGATTTCCTCTGTGGGTTTTCACCCCCTGTTAAACAGGTTTTTGAAGGGGGTTGCATCTATCCGACCACCTCTTCCGAGGTATGAAGTTACATGAGGTCCACAGTTGGTGCTCGGAGCTCTGAAGAGACCAACGGAGAATTTAGGGAATTATCTAAAAAACTCTTGACCCTTCTCCAAGTTGAGGGGTATTGTACACATCCCAGACTTTGGGGTTAAGGCTTTTGTTACCATCAGGGTGAAGACCTCTGGGCTGTTTAGGCCTCAACCGTGTCTCCTATTACACTTCTTTCCACAGCAACTACTAATGTGCATGGTGCTGTTGATGCGGGGATACCTATCTTTGACAGAGAGGGGGAGCCCCCCTGGATACAATTTTCCGGACAGCGGGCTGGACACCCTCCTCTGGAGTGTTTCACCCATTTTTATAATAGGCTTTTGGTCCGCCACCGGTGCTGGCAGCGGTTTTCAGCCGACACACCAAGAAGTGAGCCTGGCAGCGATAGCCATTAGGATATCTAGGTACTAGGGACCTTTTAGGTGGGTACCGACCTGGTATAATTAATTATACTTTCTTTTTCTTGCAGCTACATCAGTGGCTCGCACATTAACATCCGTAATTACTGGTTAAGAATATTAACAGTTTTCTGTGCTAGAGCTGCATTCGCGGCTTGCACTCTTAAAGTTATATTCAGTACATAGACTGATATATCAACACATAGTATTTTAAATCTGGTGATTAACGGTAGATTGTTCTGCTTCCAGGAAGACACGTCATCGAGGTTTGGGAAACAGCGTTCTCACTCGTAGTGACACCTCAGCGGTCACGAGCGCTAGCCCACCACCGCACTACTACACAGTTTGCATATTACATTGTCCCAATATTTTGTAGGACCACCTGTTTCAAGGTAATATGTGTTGTACCTATCTAGTTTACATGTATTTCTAGTTTTAATTATACCATTTGTATATTTTATTTTCAGGTACGAATTTTCATGTGTTGCTTCCCTTATGTGCCTTTTTAGAGTGTCTGCTTTCCAAATAGGGTTATGTTTCCCCCGGAAGGAGATCCTATTGATGGTATAATTGTGGTTTCCTTTCCCTCTAGGTGTACCTTCAGGAGTTATCTTGGATATGACCTTGAAGTATGGTCATACATGCCTTACTGTTATCCTAGATTAGGACCCCTTATGAACCCATCTAGGATTTAGACATCCCTCAGTACACAGGGAGTGAGAGAGGGGGAGGGGCTGCCATATGATGGAGGGATGCGGGTGATAGGGACCTGAGAAAGGTCCAGAACCTGTAGCCTCCCAACTCTGTCCCGGGAAAAAGGGAGCATAGGAGACGTGCTGAAACTTTTTCTCTCTGCTCTCCGTTTTGTGAAGGGGGTCTAGCTATCCAGGTCCGGCAGTCTATGGGTTACTCTAGTGCTATGGATCTTTAAACAACTACATTGTTAAACCACCCTCTAGTGCCCCTAGATATAATTGATGAATGGACGAACTTCCTAGTGAAGTTGATTAATAATTATGTCAGGGGCACTAGGGGTTTTTTTACGTCCCAATATCATAGACTGGCTGGGGACTCTTTCAACAAATGAAGATTTGGGGACCACGGACAGTGCAGCCAACGTGACCGGGCTGAATAGTCAGTTGGCACAACCTCCTGCAAGGCGCCCGCCCCGCTAATTTTTTAATTTTCTCTTTAACGCTTTCACTGCTAATGCGGATTCGTCCATGCATTTGGGCCCTTGCCAACTACTACAGCGGATGCATCCTCTCACTGCCCTATTATTAACGCTGACTTTCCAAGCCTGTGGAAGGATTGTAGTAGTTGATTTAAACCTCGTATCTGGCTTTAGTAGTGGGAATAAACCTAAAGTGCTATGTTTACCTTTCAGTTGACAGGTAAAAGTAACGTTCTGTTCCATATCAACTACTGAGCGGATGAATCCGTGGAATAAACATTTGACCTTGAAACAAGTTAGTGGTGTTCAGGATGCCGGCCCAAAGGGTTAGCAGTGAAAGTGTTAAACTGGCTCTGTCCGACGCCATGGCTGGGGCCACTACATTGTTAAACCACAATCTAGGGCCCCCGACATAATTATGAATGAAAGTTCGTTTATTTATAAATTATTTTACAATCAACACATTTGGAAGTTAGAGATTGAGAGTAAATTATCTGTTTTACCAGAATTCACAAGTAATTAAGCTAAATAGAAAAGTAATCTTCTTACTTCATTTCTTATATTCCATGGCATATTCATGATCTCTCGCACTAACCAACCCTCGAAAAAAATCCAAAAGACACAAATACAGGTATGTATATAGCATGGAACCCTCACACAGGTTTGTTTTTACCTTTCTCAAGTCTCAACTCTACATTTATGTCTACAAGGGACATACAAGCCCGCAGACAGAAAAATAGGTTCAACCAATCAAGCAAACAAGTCTCGACTCCAGATGAACCAACCTAAATTTTATCCAAGCATGTAGTTAAACTAGTGAAAATGATGGAAAAGAGTGTGGGGTCATGAAAAGGAGGGCTAAAAGGGACTTTAAACCAAAAGGGGGTATTTTTCAGTTTCCCCAAAGGCCTTGGGGGTTGGGGGAATCAGTGAGTGAAAAGGGGATTTGTACTCCCAAAAAGGGACGTCTGGCAACACAGCAGACAAGTTTGCATAAACTTTCAGTTTACAGTTTTTCTCTTTTAAAATAAGCATGTAAAAAAAAGTAGATCAGAACCGAATGAGGTATCAACAACTCCTCAACCTTTGGACCCTTCAACAATTTAACACTAACTCTAGACAGAAAAAATAAAAGATACTCTTTGGAAATTGTCTTACTATCAACGTTTCAATATTTTCAAAATGGTTGGTCAAAACATCTCTCCCAAACTCGTTGTACAAATCCAAGTACCCTATGAACCCTAGGGCACAATCATAACGTGAATAACGAGTTTTTATTACAATACCTACTATTATTTTCAGAATTCAACCCCCCCCCCCTCAAAATAATAATAATGAAATAAAATAAATAGATAAATAAAAATAAAAACCTAAAACAAAAATTTAGGACATTAAAATCTCAAACCAGAGTTTTCTATCAGATGTAGTAGTTTCTCGTCTTTGTATAGATGTTTTCAATCTGAGTCACAATCTGTGTATTGGGAGTTTCAGAAAAAAAAATTCAGGTCACTTACATAAATCCTCTTTGACATTTTAAGTTTTAGGACAAGTGGAAGTGCTGAGTGAAATATGCTTGTGCTGCCTTAATAGACTTGGAAGTGAAATTTCAGATTCCTATTGCCACAATCAATGATGGGCTCCCAAGCGAAATGAAGATAAACTACGAAATATAGAAGGGATATTCTTGATTCTAAAACCTGCAAAAAGTAATTGGCAAAGCATTCACTTGACCATGCGATTGGTTGAGTAAAATTCATATTAATGAAAGGTCATAGGCATTCTTTGAAATGATCAACTTGAATTCTATGATACTATAAGTTATAAAACAATTTAAAATCCTCCCTTACCTCTTTCTTTCATACCTAATTTATTACGATTGGACACAAACATAGTGTTCATCTCAGTGAATGTTTATTTTATAAAACTCAGATGACAAGCCCATTACCACAATAATTGGTGAGGTACTAATGTGTGTCTGGATAAAGAGGATTCAGAATTTATTGATAAATTAATAGTTGTGCAGGAGCATAACGAGAATGCAGACATATGGCTCATTAGTAATTATCATGAAATTGGAAGTAATGTTCTGAAGATTTTATAGTTGCACACGTGCAAAGTTTTTTTATTTTTTCTTTAATTGATCCACGAGCAATGAATTTCATACAGGGGAAAATCTCGGACGTAATGCACATAATTCTGGACAGATTTATCCAAACCAGTTGAAAATTGTGGAGGTGAAGAGTGCGTTGCAAGGATTTTACGTCTATGCAAGTGCAATAGCCTCATTTGAATGGAAGATGATACAATTCATAGAGAATCATGTTTCATGCAACCCTCAAGAATTCATCATATTTAAGCAAAATCAGAACATCAGGATGCGAGAAATCAATGCTTAGATTCTTCTTAGAGGATTCATGGTTTCATTCGTACACAGAGGATCATAGCACCCATACCACCCCCCAAATTGCCATCCGAGTCAGATGAGCATTTTGGAATTTATGATGCACACATAACGATAAAAGGGTAAACAAAAATGTAAAATGCATGTTGAAATTTTAAATTTGAAAAAAATTTAACCTCACAAAATTGTACCCAAAATTCTGCTTCCTTGGTAGACTTGAAAACAAAAAAATCAAATTCATACCTTGTTGAAATCTCAGATCGCCATGATCAACGTTGGACTTCCAAACAGAATTCACATGAGTAATTGGCTAAGGATTTTATTGACTATGCCATTGATTTAGTGAACCTGGTGTTAATGTAATGTTGTGTAAGATTACAATGTAATGTAATGTTGTGTAAGATCGACTTGAATTCCTTAATAATGGTGGACCAACAGTCTCTACCATAATAAATACGTTAAATTGGATCTAATAGAAATAAATCAAATCAAAATTCAATTATTTAAAAGAACAGAAAAAAAACTGACCTTACTATGTTGAAGCGCATTATGTGAAGAATAAGAAGGCACAAATAGATGATTCTGCAAACACATACAAGCTGGTGAACCAAAGCAAAACAAAATATTGGCAAATAATAAAATTAAAAAAATAATAAAAAAGTGGTAGGTAAATAAAATAAAACAAAAAACGACAATAATATGAACTCTAAATAATAAGAATGCAAAAAATGACTTGTAGTTAAAAAATGCATGCATTCAAATAACACTGGTTAAGTTCGTGAATAGAACATCACTAGAACTCATTTTGCAGCAAATCGTATATAGAAAAGCAGCATCGATGGCCATGGTTGCAGAGAGAAAGAAATTCCAATGGATAACTACCATGCTGAATTTCCCAAAGAAGTAAATACCAGTAGTAAATATTATTGAAAAAATATGGTGATATAGGTACATAATACAACATGAAAATACAAAAAACCTATTACAATAACACATAATATAATAAAAAGAGTGTTTGTGATGCTCAAGGAGTTCACATTTTTGAACAATTATTTGTTGAAATGATAATTAGGCACATTACATGAACATTCCATTGTGTACAAATTTCCAAACTTTCATATTTACCAATTTTAATTACCCAACACCAAAAAGGATAAGAAAGGAAAGTTATGTCATTATGATTTTTTTTTTTTTTTAACAGAATCAATCCATTGATGTGGACACAAAGTGAAAACATACTTTATCGATTCTTGAAAAGGTAGTTTGATGAAGGTCAAGCCATGCAGGATGAACCCCAAAAAATGTTTGAATTTAAACAGCAACAACTATTAATATCTGTTTCAATTGATTCTGCCTTTTAACCCTGGTTTTCAGGGGAATATTTTGGTATGCAGATGCGTTCGATATAAAAGGGTCCATAAAATCCTCAACAAAATTAAGTTCTTTGTAATCGAAATTTTATTAACAAGTTTTCTAAAATTTGTGGACATTTATTCGTTTAAAAATGTATAACTTTTCAGTTGGAATACAAATGTTTTCTGAGTTACCTGTCTTTTTACCCAGAATTATGAATGTTTTGTCTTATTCTGCCTTTTTGACAGTTTAACAATTTAACGAATAGGTGGGGGGGGGGGGGATATACATGTTAACTATATTAATTATATATATTTAACATTTTTACACATGCCTATGTGCTCGAAAATGTCAATTTAGAAAATATTAAAAGAAAACTAAGCTATTGCAATGGCTTTAAATTGTTGGAAAAATTACATTTCTTCTTTTTTTTCTTTTTCCATCTAAATCCGTGTTGGATCATTCATACTCATTTATGTGTCAAAAATTAATAATGACGAAAATGGCTAATTTTTATGGTACATTTTTATAGCGAAATATTGTTGACAAATAGTTTGTATAATATGAGTTGGATATCGGAAATGTCAGTGCACAAAAATGTCGCCACATTTAGAAAATGTACACAGAAAAATATATAATTAGTTGTATAAAGTCATCATGCTGTAGCGGGATATGAAGGAAAGTTTGAGATAGTTTTTCCAGAAATTTGATCACTTTTTCATGCAAAAAACAAAAAAGTGCTAAGTACAACTACTGAATATCCCTACAGTGCCCTCATACATTTTTGCAATTCTGGAAAAGGTTTACCGGTCACAGGTTGCAGTCCTTAGCCTGGAGTGGGATATTTTTGGTTTGGCTATTTGGGAATGCCATAAATATTTGATCGACCACATTAACGGTTGGCCCGTTTTCAGCATCAGAAGAATTTCTCAATTTTTAACCTCAGGCCAGGGATGGCGATATGTATTTTTGAAATAGGAATACAAATATATTAACTGGACAAATTACTGATTGTAAGGTTTCGAATATGCTTGCATTTCTAAATGTTAGGATAAAAAATTTAAATTCCAACACCCAAATTGGAATTGGATTGGAATTCAAATTTCAATCAACTTCCAAAAAGTCACTCAAAATTTACTCTTATTTGATTGAGGAACTCTACATTTATGATTACAGTCACCAGAGAACTAGGTAGTACACATGGATAAACACTGTTATCTACATAAAGATAAACAAACAATTTCAAATTTGATTTTTACAAAAAGAAATTTTTAAATTTGTTATTTTAAATCTCTGATTTCTAGCATCTCCCTGAAGAAGCCCCAATTCCTGGGGAGGGGAAAAAACTGATTTAAGGACAGACAGGCATTTTATTAAACATTTCTAATAATATTAGAGCTGTCCAAATAAAGAAACATTGCATTTGTAAATGAAAGAATCAGGTATACAAATACATTCGGATTCGTCCTTCTGATATGAATACATTCATATCTCTAACACAAATACAAATATGTTCATATTCGTATTTCAGATACGAATATACTCATTATGGTTGGTAGCTAACCATACGAATATACTTAAATTTGTATTTTAATTACAAATACATAGCACAAAAAATATTCAGGTTTTGATAGAGACAGCCATTATTAGTCAAGAGCTTATAAAACGTGGATTTCTGATAACCGTCAGTCGGCGTGTATGCCCCACAGAAGTTTCAGAGACTGAACAAAAGGAAGAGTTCCATGACCAACTGAATACAGCAATAGATGGGTGCCCTAATCATGTTAAGAGAATCATTGGCGACCTAAATGTCCAAGTTGGGCTGGAGAATACCTGGGAAAGTGGGGGGGGAATAGAAGGCACAGTGTGCACCAGCACAGTTAGCTGTAGCAAATTACATGATTATAGGCCTCTCGCATAGGACGGAAATGAGAGCACTCTACAGACGAAACGTCGCGTAACACAGTCCTATTTTTTGCTATGAAATTCTCACTGTGAACCATCTTCCTCCGTGCTTTACGATTGACCTGGTTCTGTGTGACATACTCGCTACAACCAAGATCTTGAAACTGGAAGTCAAAGACCCTTTGGAAGTTCCCAGGGCTTATCATCGCCCAGTGGCGATCACACTGGCCTTTTCTAGACCTGTAGATGAGACAAGAGACTCAAGGCCCTCGCAGTCTCAGGCCACTCCCGTGAGTACCTTCTTTTGGCGCCAGGAAAAAGATGGAGAATATCGTAAAATTATTAAGCAATTTTTCGAGGGTCGGAACTCAATTGGCCCAGGCTACTTCGTTAATTCATTCAAGCAGCTGCTGAAGTGGGCCTGGTTAAAAAACTATCAGCAACATATGCCGCTTCTGGTCCGCGGAAAAGATTAAATAAGCCCTGGTTCGACCAGAACTGTATCGAAGCGAAAACCCACGTCAAATGCACTTTTACAATATGTAAGGATGAAAACTTTGCAATTGTGCCGTTGGGCGTTTATTGTCAGGCAAAAAAAACTTATCAACACAAAATTCAAAATGCGCGTGATTCTTATAATAAACAAAACAATGAAATTCTGAGTAACGTAAAAGACAGTAAGGCATTCTGGGACGCAATTAGAAAACTAAAAATTCAAAACGTTAAAGCAAGAATTCAGTTGGACTTGAAGACATATGAAACTTACTTACTAAATAACAATCCCATTAGAACAAACTTATTTCCAGAATTGTCCAATTTTTCATTACAATCAACACCGGATTTAAAGAGAGATTTCACAAATCAAGAGCTTGAAAAAGTAATGAACCAATTAAAAACAAACAAAGCGTGTGGACCAGACGAAATCCGTAACGAGTTCATAAAGAACCTCCCTGAAGAAGGAAAAATATATCTATTGAGGATTCTCAATCACATCCTCGAGTCAGGTGATGTTCCCTCGGGTTGGGTGGACGCTGAGATATTTCTCATTTATAAGAAAGGAGAACCTACTGACCCTGATAATTATAGAGGCATCTTTCTCCTCAATACAGCTTTCAAAGTCCTAACAAAACTTAGCTCGGTTGAACAAATGGGCTGAATTGAATAATATGATTCCCGATAACCAGAATGGATTCCGGCCCGGTAGAGGATGTGGTGATGGGATTTTCACTCTAATGAGTATGGTTAATATCCAGCTTATGCTAGGACGTAAGCTTTATGTGGCATTCATCGATTTCAAAAAATGTTTCGATATGATCAACCCGGAACTCCTACTGACAGAACTGGCGAGCATGGGAGTAAGTTTTAAGATTCTAAGGATCCTCAGAAACATTTACCAGGTTGCAAGAGCCAGAGCCCGTATAAATGGTAACACCACGGCGTACGTTGATATAACGAGGGGAGTATTGCAGGGGGACCCAGCAAGCCCCGGTCTCTTTACCCTGTTCACTCGTGACTTGGAACGATATTTAACAGACAGAGGAGCTTACGGAGTTTCAATTAATCATAAAGTAGAAGTATTGTGTCTTATGTTTGCGGACGATCTGGTGATCATGGCATATAATAAATCAGACTTACAAAAGAAATTAAATATTTTGCAGGAGTATTGCACAACAAAGGAGCTTTGTGTCAACCGCCAAAAAAGTAAAATAATAATATTCAGAAAAGGAGGGAAACGCAAACAATCCGACCAATTCCAATTTGATGGAGACCCAATTGAAATCGTGAATTCATACATTTACCTAGGAGTTATGTTTTCTACTAAGGGAGTATTTTCTGAAGCGGTGCGTTCTTTCTGTTTGAAGGGTGTTTGCGCGGGTAACATGATCAAAGAGTTGGTGCTAAGAACCAAAACGTCGTCGTGGGAAGCGATTATTAAGCTGTACGAGGCTTCGTTACTCTCAAACGTCTTGTACATGGCTGAATTTTGGAGTCTGCGGTATTTATCCTTATTAGAGGCCCCGCAATGTAGATTCTTCAAGTCGCTATTGGGCCTATCAAGAAATACTCCTCGTTACATGGTTCGATCAGAACTCGGAATACATCCAGTGGGTGCCACAGTGCTCAAAAGCGCCTTGTCTTGGTGGATTAAATTGTTGCGAATGAAAGACGATAGATTGCCTAAAATTTGCTACCTTAGACTCAGAGACATGAGTTCCTGTTCAGAACAGGGGAAACACAATTGGACCGATCAACTCAAAGAAATTGTTTGTGATTTGGGATATCAAGACCTCTGGTATAATCCCGATCCGCGTGCCGTGGAAGGAAAGACTGAGGAGATATTATTAAAATACTGCAAGATGAAAGAGGCCGAAGACAGGCAACGTATCATAAATTCGTCATTTTCATTTATTTACGGTTCCCTTCCTCCCTCTTTGAATTCCTACTTGAAAAAAAATCTTCGGTTATGGAAGAAATGTCTCCTGTGTCAAATGCGAACACAAAGCCGTGAACAAATTTACTTCCTATGTAACGGCCGTAACATTTCGTGGGAAACATTAAAACCGTGTGTTCGATGTACAATGGCGACAGATGACGATCTCTTTCATTTTTTATTGGAATGTCCGACGTCTCTGCAACCTCGAATAAAATATCTCAACGAATACACGAATGTCACTCGAGAAACCTTGAAGGAGTTATTAGGAAATCTAGAGGGAACAACAATTCCCAACAACTTATGCTATTTTATGGCTGCTGCACTGATGATTAGACTACCTGAAAACAGTTCACCTGCTGAAGATGTTATACAACCAGGCGAGTGAAGGAACTTATCTACAATTGATTAATAATTTACTATTGGCAATTAATTTACTATTAGCCTGACTTAGTAGTAAGAAAGAACCCAAATTGATGGGCTTATGATGATAGTATTGGTTATATTAATTTAAATAATGGCTTCTTTGAATACCTAATAAACAAGGACAAATAATCATGAGAAAAAAATGTATACCTAAATGTTAATGTATTTCTTTTAATTACTTGTAGAGTTTCGTTCCTGTATGTTATTGAATAAGAATTTAAAAATGATTAAAAAAAAAAAAAAAAAATAAATAAATTTAAATAATAATTATAATAAATGGATATCAGGTGTAATACTTTCCAGAATGATTTATAATCACAAGAATTATGATTAGTGGTTATGATCCTGAAATTTTTTTGTAGAAAACAGGAAATTTATGGTTAGTGACATAATGAAAACACATTTATAATTACATAAAATAAGAATAAAATAAGTAATAATAATAATGATTGTTTATATGATAATATTATAATGTATCGGTCTTGGGCCTGAACCTCCGTGTCATGTTGTTTTTTCAACTAAATACATGTATTTTTGAACTTGAACTTCCTCCGTGCTTTAAGGGAAGTTTTCTTCCAGTTTTCATTCTAAAAAATGCGTTTGATGACTTGATGACACCACAGGCAATGCACTTGAATGTGGCGAAAGAAGAATTATGAAAAAACTTTTTATCACAGTAGTAACTAAACTAAAACAGTCAACAGTGGCGTATTGTTGGCTGATGACTGTTATAATTAACCTGAAGCTACACGTTTTGGATTATATATCCAAGAACCATATGTACCTCTGTTGAAGGTAAATAACGGGAAGAATCTGGTCTCAACCGGAAGGGTCATTAGCGGCAATAAAAAAGGGGTGTCAAAAGGACACTGTAACGGGCACACGATTCTACGGGGAGCCATGCTGATCGTCTATATAACCCGCAAAACGAGGCATCGCTGCACTCTGCCTCAAGGGATACAGCGATGACCGCTTTGTAACCCCTACAGCGAATAAAAATACCCCGTAATAAAAACAAAACTACGACTAGATGATCCTTACAAGTACATAAATATTATAAATAAATATATAACAATAAATACTATACATCTTGGTTAAATAAAGGTATGACTAGATGTACATAAATAAATAAATATATCACAGATCAGAATATCGCAGTTCGTTGTAAAGCTCAGTGGCTTTCAGGTACACCAACAGGGACTGGACCTTGTTTGGTCCTGACAGAACATCCACCCACTGAGGGGGTGAATGCTGGACTCTGAGGTCCATGAGGGCTGGGCGATCCTCCAAATAACTTATCATTATTTCTTATGTTACGATGGTCAATGATGATGGCCTATCCGTCGAAATCAGTTAACAATATTACTCATAATTTGGAGGAAATAGACAACGTTCTTCACCGACTTCCATTTTCTTCATGCGAGTGATTTGGGTTTAGTATGAGTAGAAATTGCCTGAGTACCTGCTTATATATCAGTACCTAACATCATATTGAAACACCTTAAAATACAGGAAACCACTATAATACACTTTTTGTAGAAATTCACTTTAAAATAATAAATACTACAAAACACTTGTTTATGCTATCTTACGTAAAAAGTACCAGCCAAACCACCAAGAATGTTAGGTAATTGTTCTTATTAGGTATTATTATGTTGGGTTTAATGGATGTACGAATTTTATAGACTCACATTTTTTCGATTAAGCCAAGAATCCACTTCCGCGTTTGATGAATATCATAGGACTTCAGAGGGAAAGATAGTACCTACCTACGAAATTAGATTCGTGGGGTAATAGGATTGACCATTACGACAAACAACCGAACATTTTTCCAAGTAAATTATTCGCAAATTAAGATATTTTATAATGATAAGTAATGAAATATAATCCAACCAGCCCAAAAACATAGTAGGAGCTGATGCAATGGATCAAAACAAAAACAACCTGATAGCTGATACCAATATCAGATGTTTCTTGAACGTTTTACCTACCCAAAGCTTCTGGGTGACAAAAGTTCCTTTCTAATGAATAGTATCGATGATGTTTAGTAGCATGGCAGAATATAATGTATATTTTCTGAGAGATGTTTGTATAGTGAAAGTAGGAAATGTTCGTTATCACTCCTTGCCCCCAGGTGCGCCCATAGCTTATGCAAGCCGCCTCTGCCAGGGCTAGAATCGATACCCCCAGGACATTAAGTTTTTTCGCCGAAACAGCGAAATGACCGTTCCATCAATGCTTGACTCGGGATCTTGTTGTGATAACACACGGATTTCGGAATCCGCAACTGATCTGCAACTTTCTCACAGCCCGCTATCTTGAAAATTTGGGCATCTAAACCTGTTTTTCCGTTTGTTTCTTCATAACACAACCCCTCCATATTTCCATAATTGTTTATTTCCTATTCTGTTGTGGCAATGAATTTGTCTTCAGAAGACAGACAATTCCTCGAATGAGAATATGTTGGGAAAGGGTGGACCACTTGTATAAGTCGATGGATAACGATTTTGACATTTTCATGTTTGTTACATTGACACACGACAGAAAAATTTACAGTTTTTTCAACGTTATTGTAGTGGATTTGTATAGGTTTGACTTGACGTTGGTAGACCAAGTCGGACATTTATATTCCGATTATGCGGGTTGGTTTCTAGGTCACCCCCGCGAGGAATGCGGGCGGAGCCGCCAAGGTCAACTGATTTCGCGGGCCGGAAGGGTAGATAGTCCGGGTCGCAGCCGCGTGGAGCGCTAGGCTCGTGAACCGGGTGCTGGGTTCGATCAGTTTCGTACTGAGCCGTTTTGTAATATTTCGGCCTTAGATTTACATCTGTAAGGGGAATATACTGAGCTTGGTTGAGGTACTGAAAAGTATCCTCTGCTTTTTGTGCATTTGGAGTGTATTTGACACTCGGATCGACCGTGTAAGCCTGCGTCGGATATCGTGGGTAATCGGACAGCTTGGTCGAATCGAAAAGATCGGCTTCAGAGCGAGTCTGAAAGGTTTGCTCGATCTTTTGTGTAGGTGAGTCTGGTTCGACAGTTTCTCGAACGAATACGTCGGGAGAGAAGGCGATCCGGACGTGTGGATCGCGCCGTGCGCTGATGGTTGGTTCAGCGGACTCACCGGGGGGCCGGTAGGGCGCACTGCGTTGGTCAATCGCCCCGGCCTTGCCGCCTTCCTCCTTCCCCCGCAAGGGGAAGTAAGAAGGCTGACGTTCCATCGAATTTGATCGAGTTTTTGGCTCGTTTCGATGCCTCTACGTGTGAAAAATAGAGGGTTTTGGAAGTGGACTCGCTTGCCGGAACGTCTTTCCAATGTTCAGACGGCAGGGTCCTACCTCGCAGTCTCGAAAAAGACTTCCGTAGACGGTAAATTAGAGCGTAGGAGCTGAGTAATTTACCGGCGCGCCCCAGCGGTCGACTACGAGCTGAAGGCTGTGTAGTCCGGGTGACACGGCTCGGAAACGTCCCTCGGGCGTACTGTCTAAAGAGAATATCGATAGAAGTACCGGGTGGCGTCCTACCAGGAGATCTACGTTGGGCAATGAGCAGGATGAATAATCACTGGACTCGTAGATGCCAATGTGAAATCTGTGAGGAGAGAAGGTCTGGCTTGTAGAAAGCAGTGGAAAGCCGTTCTTGAGATGACTTCGCAATGCAGAAGGTTCGTCAGCGTAGAGCGTGTAGAATTCTTCGTACTTCGGAGGTGTCGTCGTCGAGAGCGGAGAGTGGAATGAAATGCCAGGCTCTGAACGAGGTATTTATAACAAAAAGTGGTGTCCACTTTATGGTTAGTATGCAAATTAGTTTCGTCAACTAATTTGGTACGATCAAACTAGCTTCGGATTGGCTCGCTCAATTTCGTAAATTCGGCTGTGCAATCTCATTGGTTCGCTCAGTGTTTTCTCAGTATCTGAGCATACGATAGCTGAGTTGGTTTTTCGAGGTGGTTTCCCTGCGTCCGTTGCTTTGACGGGGTCTGAACGACCTTGAGTTTTCCTAAGGCGACTTGTTTCGAACTTTTCGTCGCATCTATCTCGCCCAGTAGATGTTTGGGGAGGTCGCCTTGCGTGTTCTCGTTCAAGGCGACCTGTCTCGAGATGTTTGTCGCATCTCTCTCGCCCAGTAAATGTTTGGGGAGGTCGCCTTGTGTGTTCTCGTTCAAGGCGACCTGTCTCGAGATGTTTGTCGCATCTCTCTCGCCCAGTAAATGTTTGGGGAGGTCGCCTTGCGTGTTAATCTTTAATATTTCACTTTTGGGAGAGAATTTAGTATTTTCTCTCCGGTGAAATATTTTGTTTGACGGAGTTGTACTTCGACGTCTTGTAAATATTTTTGTGGTGTGCCTACCTCTTTTTGGTAGCCCTGAAAAGGGCTGTTGACAAGAGGGGGTGGATTTCACCACAGGGGCCCTCCCAAGACGTCGTGTTAATAACGACGACGCCGGTTGGGGTGATTCGAGCGCCGTTACCCACCTCTCGTCGAATTTGGTAGAGGGGACGTGCCTTCTGGCAGATTTTCGGGGAGTTTTCTCCTTACTTTCTGTCTGATTTTGTGACACAGATTGTCCTTGTGATACAGCTTCTTCCGAGTGTAGAGTATAAGCTGGTTTGATTTGCTGTTTGGGAACTTTTTTAGTATGTTCGCCAATTTGCACTGTAACCGAAAACTTATCTCTTTTAACCACTTTGAATGGTCCCGTGTAAGGACATTGCAGAGAGGTGAGCTGTGTGGGCACTCTGATATAGACATGAGTACATGTATCCAAGTTTTTGGGCATGTTTACGGCATATTTTGTGTTATTATGTTTAATATGCGTAGGTCGGAAGAAAAGAGGTTCCGAAAGGTTCGTAGAAGTTACGAAAATGTCTCCTGGGAGAGGTACGTCAATCCCGTAAACTTTTTGGAAAGGCGTAGTTTCAGTCGCCGGGTCTACTGCCGTACGCATGGCGAGTAGAACTTTGGGAAGTGCATCGAGCCAATTTTCGTTCTGAGCTTTGAGAGCTTCTTTCAAAGATCTGTTTCTGCGTTCTACCATACCGTTTGTTGATGGTTTGTATGGTAACGTGTGAGTATGTTTTACTCCGAGACGTTCCATAATGGAATTGAACAGATCTGATTCTTCAGAAGACAGACAATTCCTCGAATGAGAATATGTTGGGAAAGGGTGGACCACTTGTATAAGTCGATGGATAACGATTTTGACATTTTCATGTTTGTTACATTGACACACGACAGAAAAATTTACAGTTTTTTCAACGTTATTAACTACAATTTCTTTCAGATGAACTTCACTTACACCAATTGATCTGCGGATCAGCTGATCAGGATAAAAGAATTGATGGTGGAACAGTGAAAACACTGACTCATGATTGTTATCTAGATCCTGTGTTACTAGACACGGGAGTTAACTCTCGTTGGTAAAACTGGCCCTAAAAGAACTTGTCAGTCTCTGGATGGGTTCACATTCAACCAAATTGACTATATCCTCATTGACAACCACCACAAGTCAATAATAATGTATGTTAGGTCACTTAAGGAGCTAATGTGGTTTCAGACCACTATTTGATTAGGGTAAGTAGCGGGCTAGAATTTCCAGTGCCCATCAATCGCATGGGGCTCACCTTGAGCGATACAATGTAGATTAGCTACAAGAGCTAATCATTGCACAGGGATATGTTAAAAAAATTGATGAAGGGCTGAGAATCAACGAACAAGCAGCATCAGATGTCTATTGCTCATGGAAACTAGTCAAAGAAACCATAACTAGCTCTGCAGATACTGTCCTTGGAAAAGCGGACAGCTCCAAAACTAGCGGATGGTTCGATGCTGGTTGTGCTGAGCTAATGGGATGGAAAAACGAGGTCCACCAAGTTACCCTTAGTGGCACTGCAACAAGAATGGAAACCAAAGAGTACCGAACCTTTGCTAGAGCTGAGAAAAAGCTGCACAGGAGAAACAAGAGACCACGGAAAAGGTCAGAAATTGAAAGATATGAAGGTTTAAAACAACCTAATGAAAGAAGAAAATACTACAAAAGTGTGAACGGAATAAGTCGTGAATTCAGCCAAGAGTAAGTACGCGTAGGAGACGTGCATTGGTGCAGGTGGTGAGGCTATAATGGCTAGATGGGCTGAGCACTTTATTGCTCTTCTAAATGGAAGTGAGATCATTCAGCAATCACGAACCTGGACCAGTTTGAGTCTGGTCTGGACCAGACAGCTTTGCGTAAACTCAAAAATAACAAGGCTCCCGGTATTGACCAAATTCCAGCTGAACTCCTCAAGTGTGGTGGCAAATACAACCAAGCTAAAGCTATCTGTGAGTTGTAATGTAGATTCGGAACGACGAAGACAACCCATTGTTTGAGCTGAGAGCATTATTTTTCTGATCCACAAAAAGGGAGATAGATTGTATTCCAGGAACTTCAGTGGTATATCACTGCTTACTGCAGCATACATAGTTATTTCCAATGCGATATATGATTCGCTTCTTCTATTTAATGAATTAAACATAGGAAATTACCAGTGTGGATACAGAAGCAACAAATCCACAACATAGCAGATATTCACATTGAGGATGATTCAGGAAAAAACTAATGAGTTTATACTCATGTGTAGCACTATGTGTAGCCACCCACCACCTAACCTATTCGTGGACTTCCAAGCTGCATATGACAACATTCATCAAGGCAAACTGTATGATTCTATGAGCAGGATTGGGATCCCTCAAAAGTTGATAAAGATGGTCGAACTCAAGGAGTAAATGTACAGGCCGGCCTGTCTGATTCCTCTCAATCGACAACAGGACTCAGGGAGACACATTGGCATGCATCCTGTTCAATGTAGCCCTCAACCGAGCAATCAAGGACTGTGGTGGGTTGGACTATTGTTGACATTCCAAGTCCCAAAATACCAAGCTTCTCCTGTACAAGACTCTTGTCAACCCTAGGCTCACTTATGACTAGGAAATGTGTACCCTGACTGCAACAAACATAAACGTCCTTGAGGTCTTTGAGCAAGACATCCTCAGAAGAGTATATGGACCAGTCAGGAAAGGTGCACAATGTCGATTTCCTTACATGGAGGGGTGGCTACTACAATAATGAAAGTACAGTTAACTATTGGATACTTTGCAGTAGACTCTAGTGGAGAATCACATCGAGGAATGTAGCCATTGTTGGAGAAATAACCCATATGAAGTTAACTGAAAAGGACGAGTTTAGTTCAGTCAACAAAGCATTCAGTTGTTGGGCATTGGGGTTGGTCCCTTGGGACAAATACCATGATCCTCCAAGCAGAGGTCCATGCTAAATTGTGGGCTGAAGAGATGCTGGACAAGCATCTCAGTGGTGCTAGATTCAACAATTCATCCTACAGTCAGGCTGTCATAAAGGCCATCGTTTCCTTTAATATTAGTTCGAAGCTGGTCTGGAACTGTCAAATTAGAAAAAAAAAAAAAAAGTCCAGAACAATCAGGTCACCCTTTTCTGGGTTCTTGGCCATGAGGGTCATAAAGCTGATGATTGCCTAGCTAAAATAGGAGCAGAGTGTCTGCTTACAGGACTAGAATTAATCTTTAGAGCCACCAAAAGCTGTTTACATGATGTGGTTAACCATTGGGAAAGGAAAATGCGAATACAATTCTGGCAAGACCACTCAGGCCTGATACAGGCCAAACAATTTGCGATGTTCTCAACAGAGAAGGGGACTGAATTAGTTGCCATGCCTCAGAAAGACGTCAGAATGTTCCTTAGGCCTATTAACTGGCTGCAGCCCACGTCAACATGATTTGAAGAAAATTAGGGAACTTAAACGGTTACCTGACACATCTGTGAAACAGAAACAGAGGATGCCGATCACATCAGGTGCTACTGTGATGCGCTCAGCCAAATCAGATACTATCTCTTTGGAAACGTTGTATAAAAGGAAAAAGGTTTTTGCTAACGGTTTCATTAGGCTAATGCAGCCTGGGGGCAATCCACAATACATCCTTTGGGTCGCAGAGGAGGGTTGCTGGAATTCAGAACCCTAAGCCCATCTACCATTATATATATTTAAAAAAAATCAATACGATGTTCATTCCTTTATGGAAGTAGAGTGCCTATACAGATACAGACCAAAACAAATTGTAACACATGCACATAGAAACATCTATAACTTACAGTGTTGCCCATATGTGGAGATGGAGGACCTGGGGCTTCATTGGGGGGTGTGCCATACCCCACTCTGCCACTTGGACTGTGAGGTGTAGGAGAAAGACTGCGAGGAGAATAGTAGGACAGGCCCTATATAAAACCGAAATAACTATATTAATGATCACATTTTCAATGTACACCACCAAATAGAACAATTATTCCACCTTACAAATCAAACATTTGTATTTGGGGTTGTCAAGGATACCCGAACATGTCGCTGTGCAAAAATTCGCATTACCTGCCTTCCACATTCAAGTCCAAGCTCTAATTTCTAAAGCAGTAGTGACGAATTATTTTAAACATAACATCTAAGACCACACTCTGAATGCTTTTAATATCAACGCATACCCATAGGCATGAAGTACATGAGTTTATAACATTTAAATTAAAGTGAATTCCATTCAAAGAATTTCGGTTCCCACAATAAATAGGTAGTCCGTTTCCTATGATTTGTCTGCAAGTAATAATTCACTTTGCACAGGTTCCAAACTAGGTAGGAGAGAAGGGATGATATTTGTTGCCAGAACTTTGAATAAATCTCACAAAGAGAACCGAGTATCGAGGATAGGGTTCAAAACAGAATCTAGTTTTATACAACAGTACAAAATAATGAAGTGAGTATCTCCCTCATTGTTACTACAAGGAAGAATTTGACAAAAATAAATAATTTTGAACGTTGAGTGGATTTTGTATACCATTTTTCGTATATCACAGAAAACATATGGAAGGTCGATTATTTTTATCACTATTATAGTTATTATTATAATACTGTTTCATAACAGTATTCAAATAACCATTAGCAATCAGATAATACAAATTGTGACTTACGCATGGATTAATTGGGTCATCATGGTCCAGTGGCATACTCAGAGGTGATGGAATGTGGAAACTAGTAAGATCTGGCAGGGAGCCTGTGTTGTTTCCACTGATTGGTATTTGGATTGCACCAGGGTCTTGTTGAGATGGATATATGCTTAAAATCAAAACAAGAGTGGAATATTCGTTAAGAACAAAAATATAAAGAACCAATAAGGTAATTTGAAAGTTGAAAAACTTCAAAATTATATTCATTAAATATTGTAGCCTATACCTAGTAAAAATGAATAAATTTATCTGATGTTTGAAAAATCCTGGGATAGTAAGCAATGAATAAAAAATAAAAAAACAAAAAAGGGTGAAATTCAGTGATGAGTCACACATTGCACTCCCAGTGATGAGTCATACATTGAAGTCAGAGCTTCACCATATTATTTACATACATGGCAATGGGAGACTGGCTAGTTGAATTAGAAGTTAACCAAGTCAAGACACTAAATTTATAAAATTTAACCTCGAAAAATTCAAACATTTGCTTTAATTTTTACAGATGATATGGAGTTCAAAAATTGGGTTACAAAACTAGGTTAAGTTAATTCATTAGAAAGTCTGCTGAATCAGAAGAGTAGTAATCAGTGCTTGTATTGCACATTTATCTAACATGGGATTGGAGGTAGAATAAGTCCCAGCTGACCAATGTCACACTAACTACAGGATGATAAATCTTGAATCGTGAAGATGGTCCATTGCTAATTCCTCTACATCCTACGTGGAAGAGGCTTCCCACCCCTTGGCAGTCTAAATAATGTCCACTTGGCAGTTTTTACACTCTATAATCCTTCAAAAGGTTTTATAGTACCTATCCCGGTTGTCAGGCTTCATTGTGCCCATATACTCCAGTCAAATTATACATGGAAATTAGAGGATGAATGCTACTTCAAATCAGGTATGGTGCCAGTTTTTTCGGCCAGTTGGGGAAAATAATAAAAAGGAGAAAAAAACTTGCCAACATTTAAAGAACTCCAGATATTTTGGACGATATTCGAACTAATTCAATTCATAACTTGCTTATTCACCTTCAGATTTTCCTTTCACTAGTTTCACTTTCCTCCTTCCTCCAATGTCGCAATCTGCCTTTTCAATTTTCCAATTTTGAAAATGTCTAACTTGACAACTTTTAAATGGGGGAAGAATTAGGAAGTTTTCCAAATTTAATTCGTTCTTAAATTGTTTGATTGGAAGTTTTTGTCCGATTTGTCCACCGATTTAAGCCCCACCTTGCCAATGATTCAACTTCTAATGTTCTATTTACCAGTTTCTTTGGTTTTCGATTTCTCAATCGAATTTGCCAGTTTTCCAACTAGGAGAATTTCTGAACTCACCAATTTTCAAATCCCTACTTTCCAACGTGCAAATTTTGACTATTCTCCAACTATCTGAAGATTTTTCGGAATTCTTGGTGGCTTTTCTTTAAATATATTTCAACAACTTTACTCGAAAAGTTTCCAACTCATGTTATTAGTGACATTTGAAAAACCTCTGCGAAAATACAATTTATTTAATTATTGATTGATGTAGAGCATGTGAACATTTAGAAACATGAAAATTCGGACTAAGTGAAAAAATAATACAATTTTCCAATTGTTGGAAAATACTAACTTGCTAATCTGCCAACTTGCGAAATTTAAACAGAAAACGTAACATTTGCTAAAGCGTCCTGGCACTGTAAACCCTTCTGCGAGGCGTGAAGCATTTCTGAGTATCTGGGTAGAAGGACTATTTAATGCAGAAATAATAAACCTTTGCATAATAATTTTCACCGTTTTTAATTAATTATTTCCAATAAAAAATAATACATCGGCCGGGGACATGCCAGTATCTCAGCATTATTTCCTTTCTAGTCAAGGGGGGAATTTTAAGAGCCGATTTATCAATTATTATCTACATTAACAGCAGGATAGCTATACTGAGTACAGCGCTATACTCCAGATAATGAATGTGAGTCGTTTATCAATGCTGAATTACCTAGTGGATAAAATTATACCTCAGATAAATTCTGTCTGGCAGATAGCGTCCTCATTGGTGTCCGTAGGCGACAAAATAAAAGCGATTTACACATGGAGCTACCACAGAGTAGAGTAAGATCTACATTTTCTTCATGGATAGACTATTAAAAAAAACTGGGTCTGACGTTATTTCCACAACAGTGTCCATCATATTATCAAGCTCGGCAAATAAGAAACCACCACATTTTTGCCGTTTGCTATTCACTTCATTAGAGTATTCATACATAAATGAATTGCGATATTGAAACCTGAATTATTATGAATGAATTATTGTGATTATTAAGTTGTGGACTTAATTTCATCTTTGTTAGAATGTAAAGAACAGTATCTTTGTCCAACCGAAACCTCAATAAAAACACGCACTCTTCCCATTTTAGTAGGTTGTCTACACATGGTATTACTATATAGGTATGGTCTTCTTTTCCATTCAACGAATTATGCTACGATAGAATCTTCGCCGTTGCTGCTGTTTGAAGGAAAATCCCCAAATATATCCATTGGAAGGTAGAAAAATAAAGACAATCAAACATGAGATTCAAATAAGATTTTTGTAAATAAATAAACTTGTTTGAGGTTAGAAAGCTCTAGATATCTCATTAACCCACAGTTATAATTGTTATCCTGCCGTCCAGGGACCAGATAAATCAAAACGCCAGATAGGGTTCAACTAGGGATGGATAAACACCCCATATTGTGTTATCTGGAGGATAACGCTATCCCTCATATAAATCCCCCTTATCCATTGGATAAACGTGATTGATAAACCGGCCCTAAGAGTTGGAATATTTTATAATCATGATCTTGAAAACTTTTGAGATAATAAAGTATTTATCAGTAAACGGTTTTTGAGCCAAATTTCATTAACTTTGGTCCAGTAGTTTTGGAGAAAAGCTTCGGACTGCCTAAGGCGGATAGACAGATTAGAAAAATTGTTTTGTATCCGTATTTGGAATCGAAGGTTCATAATTGAAAATAATAAACATATATATATGTTTATATGTATGTATGTATTACCCCTCCCCCTCCAATCACCCTGTTTGGCCCTAACCAAAATTCGAATTCTCCCACCAGCGCTTGAAATGGGGTTGGCATGTTGTCTTCCCAAACTTGCGACAGAGCGCATAAGTCGTTCCATGTTTTTATCCCGCTTTTTACATATTTGATGATGGAACACTGATAATACCTATTTTTCCCGATCATCTCGTAATAATATACGTTTTGAGCTCCCGAAGGTGCAGTGAAATTGTGAAGTATTAATTGTAAATTGTACAAGAACTTCATATTCTGTAAGCACTGCATTGCTCACTAGCGCCCTTTGCGCCCTGCGGACGACAAAGGCATATGAATATGAGTCTAATTCCGCCTCCCGTACGAGCCAAATGGCTATCCCGCTATTACGTTTCCGATCCCGCCTTACAGTCATTAAAGTGAACCAGGATCCCGTTATTTTGTGTATTTTGTCTTCCCGGATTATTCACACCCAATATCACTTATGATGAAAATGGAATCTGAAATCAAAGTTCTAGATTTCAACAGATGACCAGAACCACGAAAATTTTCACCTTTTTTTAGTCTTTTCAATAATGAACCTTCATAATTATTGACTAAAAAAAAATTAATGAAATGAAAAGAACGAAGAAAAGATTAGTATTTACCTAATACCAGGCACTCGAGGCATATCATTGACTGATCTAGGCCTCCCAATAGGAGATGCTGATGACAACCTTCTTCCTTGGTCATACTCATCCATCATCATTTGAGATTGGCATTCTAGGGCTGAAAATAACCATGAGGAAGCTGAATAGGAAAGAAAAAAGGATATAAAATATTACATATTCAGACGAATGATTGCCATTAATTTCTACAAGTTTTGTCTGGATATCTGGATATACCAGGTGGTCCACGAATAGCCCCCTTATTTTCTCTAATTTTTGGGGAGAGAGAGAGTATTAATGAAATAATGTCATGAGCTAAAGGGTACAAACTGAACAGCTATCTTACTTTTACGATAATTAGCACTTTCATGGGAGCTTGTGTGCAATGATGAGTCACTGTGAGTCCTTCTCCAAGTAGTATCTGGAGGAGGAGACAAGTAAACCCCACTGTAAGGGTTCATACGTTTTTCAGCAGGCCTGGACCTCATTGGACCTACTTGAGCACTTCTGGGACGTTCTCTGTGACTTTGATTGGATGCTTGTGAACTCTCATGATCTTCCATACAGTTCAAACTTGGCTACGAAAAAAATAAAAGAAATAATGGTAATATTTAAAAAGATTTATAAACAAACCAGTAATATATACAGGGTGATTACCTCGCAGATGCAAAAAAAAAAAAAAAAAAAAAAAAATTGGGTGAAACTATGGAGTAATGTCAAAAATGGAGTAAAATGCCGCCAACTGCATATTTTTATCTCAATCCGTTCTCGAGATATGATTTTTTAAAGGTTTTTTCAGGAAAACCGTGTTTTTTCCTTTTAAACTCAAATTTCTCCACTTTACTTCATTAAATTTTATCTTTAGACCACATTTTCGGAATCAACATTAAATTTACTATAAGAATAGTGTACTTGGATTCTTAAAAAGTACCATCCAAAGGCCCTCACATCAGCTCAAACATTGACGATTTTGAAAAAATGATATTTCTGAAAATCTTTAAAACTTTACTACTCTTCCAAAACGAATCCTGGAAACTGGCAAATCTCATGAAAACTGCTTCGTCTAATACTCTTTCCAACGGTATAATCAAGTTTACTTTTATTTTGTTATTTAGTGGAGAAAATTATGTTTTAATGTTAAAAAATGTGTGTTTTTCAATGAAATTGTTGGTTTTCTCGAAAGATGGCCCTCCATGAACCTACGAGTATGGGGTCGGTTTCTATGTATTTTTTCACGCTCAATCGAATGGTAACATTTGTAGATCACTCCAACTCCGTTATAACCGAGTTTTACACTTAAAATCGCAAATGTTTAGTTTGTTTGTTACGATTAAATGTATGTGTGTTAAGGGGTAAAACTAGTTAATTAAAGTGTAAAACTCGATTATAACGTGGTTGAGAAATCTGCAAGAGTTTCCATTTGATCCAGCGAGAAAAAATACATAGAAACCGACCCCATACTCGTTGGTTCATGGAGGGTCATCTTTCGAGAAAACCAACAATTTCATTGAAAAACCCACATTTTTTAACATTAAAACATTATTTTCTCCCCTAACTAACAAAATAAAAGTAAAATTGATAATACCGTTGGAAAGGATATTAGATGAAGCAGTTTTCATGAGATTTGCCAGTTTCCAGGATTCTTTTAAAAAGATTAGTAAAGTTTTAAAGGTTTTCAGAAATATTATTTTTTCAAAATCGTCAATGTTTGAGCTGATGTGAGGGTCTTCGGATGGTACTTTTTAAGATCCCAAGTACACTATTCTTATAGGAAATTTAATGCTGATACCGAAAATGAGGTTGAAAGTTAAAATTAAATGAGGCAAAGTGGAGAAATCCGAGTTTAAAATGAAAAAACACGGTATTCCTGAAAAAACCATTAAAAAATCATATATTGAGTACGGATTGAGATAAAAATATGCGGTTGGCGGCATTTTACTCCATTTTTGATGTAGTTTCACCCAAATTTTTTTTTTTGCATCTGCGAGGGAATCACCCTGTATATACATAAAATATAAATTATTTAAAAAAATGTCTGCCAAGTTGGGCAGGGCACATAGCTCCCTTGTATCCGTAATATGAATGTATAGATCATTGAAATGATTTAATCTTGTGCCATATGGTTTTGGGAGAATAAATGCTGAATGGTTATGGGCTAATAAATGTACTTTTCTCTCACAGTCACATCTTTCCAAGTTTTGGTACAGAATTGAGACACCTTCAGGTAGGCACGGATGAATTCGACATATTTATTTGTTTCTTGGCAGGTATAAAAAACTAGTTCCTCTGAGATAAAAAGCTGAATTAGTTGAAGTTCTATGTTGGATGAACAATGAAAACTAGGTACCACTGAATGTATATATACGAGGGTTGACCAGAAAATAAGTTCCGTTTTGATCTGTAGGGTGGTAGAAGTGGCTTTTGCCAAATCTGGTAACACCACTCGAAAGAGGAGAGGTGGGGGAATAGAATGAGAGGTGGTGACCTCAGTCGGTCAGTTACCAACGTCAGGGCAAGTGGTTGAAATGGAGCCCTCCACGTCGCGTCCCACCACCTCGACCCCCGTTCTCTCTCGAGTTGTTGTGTGCGGAGTGATTCAATTTCTTTATGCACAGGGTTTCAAATCAGTTCAAATTCACGAACAGCTCATTTCTGTTTATGAAGAAGGTGTAATGTGTGAGTCAATGGTGAGGAGATGGGTACGTGAATTTAAGGCGGGAAGACATTCACTTGAGGATGAAAGTGGGAGAGGCAGACCCTCAGTTGTGACGGACAAAATTGTCGCAGAAATCGACAATGCAGTTCGCAAAGATCGTCGTTCAACCCTGGATGAACTCCACCTGAGTTTCCCAGACATCTCACGATCCCTCATCCATGAGATCGTCTCGGAAAACTTGACTTTCGGAAAGTTTGCGCTCAGTGGGTCCCTAGAGAGCTGACGCCCCAACACAAGGAACAACACAACGCAACTTTTGGATGAGTTTGGTTGGGATGTTCTGACCCATCCACCTTACAGTCCCGACTTGGCCCCTTCAGACTATCACCTGCTTACCAAAATGAAGGCGGAATTGGCGGGAGAACGTTTCACAAGTGACGAGGAAGTGAAAGAAGCTGTCACGAAGTGGACCAAGGAGGTAGCGGCAAGCTTTTATGAGGAAGGAATTTCGAAGCTCATTTCGCGATATACCAAATGTATTGACGTCGCCGGGGATTACGTGGAAAAATAGTACATATGTTCAACTAAAATACCTGTAAGTTTCAAATTTTTTCAATAAAAACTTGATTAAAAAAAAAAAAAAAAAAAACAACACTAGATGAATTTGAGAGACCATCAAATGGTATTTGCAATGGTCAAATATCAACTTTTATGTTGTTCAAATTTTTGAAGAAAATGAAGCTATTACAATGGCTCCGAAAATTAAAAAATCAAAATGTTTGAAAAATGCCTTCAAGGAAATCTGTTTTGAGGCATTCTAAACGATTCCTACAGTTTGCGCTTTTAGCAAATTCTGTGGATGGCGATGGCAGGCACTGAGGTGCACGGGTACCCCCTCCAGCTTTATTCATTTTTGTACTGTACCAATTAAAATATAATTTAAACAAATACCTCCGCTCCCAGAGGGAAATGATAAGTAGTAGGACTAGGTTCCCGTAATTTAGTTCCCTACAACTGGTGACCCCGTATGTTCCTGCGCTACACGGAGCAAAACTCACTTTAAAATTTCGACATAATTTAAAATCAAATTTCGAATTCATAAATCCGAACAAATTTTCTCTTCAAATTTCGAAATTCACTTCAATATCGTGTAAATGAATACAAAATGGCAGTAGATCCGGTAGCCCCATAACAACAGAGTATCTCAATAGCTGCTAACACCAAGTTACCGGAGTTTTCGTTCAGTGACCCGAACTTATGGTTTATACAAGTCGAGGCAGCTTTTGCGGCGGACCGGGGTCAGCTCACAGACCACGAAATACAACAGGGTCTTGGCCAGCCTTCCACTAGAAGTCATCAGATCGGTCTCAGACATCAAACCTGCAGTTCTAAACCCTTATGATGCTCTACGTGACAGACTCTCATGTACAGCGATTCAAAAAGGTTAGACAACTTCCTCACCACATCTTCACCCGGAACTCAGAAACTGTCACTACTCCTCGCCGCTATACACTATCAAGCATGTTCCTCCGTCCCGGAAAGCCTACTACGAATACTATGGACAAAGCAGCCACCTCAAAGAATCAGAGACCTCTTAGCAGCTCCCAGCTCACGCCAACACAGACCTCGACTCTCTGGCCACCATAGTGGACTGAATATTTGAACAAACTCCGCCGGTCATTGATTCAATTGATAGCCCTTTACTCCGAGTGAAAAATCAGCTAGAAAAATTACTAGAGCAAATTGAAGCCCTACTAAGATGGACACGAACCAGATCTGCAGCCCGTTCCGAAACTCCGCATAGAAACACTCCCTGGAGACCTTATAGATCCCCATCCCAAGAGCGGAATCGTCCATGGACCCCACGTAAGCTTAAGCCATGCAAATTTCATATACAATGGGGAAAAATCAGCAAGAAAACGCGAAAGCCCTTGCTGCTTTGCTCACAGACAGCAGCGCACGGGTCTCTATTCTCAAAAATTCGATTCTCCGGCGGACAAAACTCCCAACAAGGAGCCTTGATCGCAGCCAACAACACTCCGCTCACTACATATGGTACGACGAGAGCCACCATATACATTGGAAACAAGCACTACCAATAGCATTCACAATAGCAGCCATTCCACAAGCAATAATCGGAGCAGATATCATTACTCACTACAGGCTCCTCCAGGATCTAAAAAATGAAAAGTTATTCGTCCCTCATCAACAGCTTCAACTTC
The DNA here is from genome assembly GCA_030762985.1 of Adelphocoris suturalis. NCBI lineage: Eukaryota > Metazoa > Arthropoda > Insecta > Hemiptera > Miridae > Adelphocoris > Adelphocoris suturalis. Next base: position 37,662,703 of record CM061051.1, read on the forward strand.
CTGCTTATACTGCAGCAGTTTTGCAACCTCCTTCTCCAGTTCAGCAAATCACAGCATAAAACTGTCAGACGGCAAAAAATTACGGACTCTGCCACTACATTGAGACTAAAGGCCCTCCAGTGAGATCAAAATCAAGACCACTGCCCCGGAAAAGCAGAAAGCAGCAAAAGCAGAGTTGGAAAAACTTTTACAAGCAGGGATCATCGAACCGTCCAAATCGGCATGGCCCAGCCAGCTACATTTAGTTACAAAACCTGATGGGTCCCTACGCCCATGTGGTGACTATAGACTACTCAACATGAGAACCACCCCCAATCAGTACGGTGTGGCCCACCTACATACTTTCAACACGCTACTCCATGGTTCCACAGTCTTCCCCACACTAGATATTCGTAAAGCTTTCCACCACATTCCCATTCACGAAAATGATATTCTAAAAACAGCAATAATTACCCCTCTCAGGCTCTACCAATACAGGAAGATGGGATTTGGCCTATAAAATGTGGCACAGACATGGCAGAGGTTCATGGATTACATACTACAGGGATTACCATAAGTATTTGCTCGACAACATCCTCCTGGCTTCACCTGATGCTCAACAACACAGCATACACCTTCAGGAAGTACTACGAAGATTCTCGGAATATGGACTCAAGCTAAATACATTTAAATGCATAATAGCACAAAAATAAGTCACATTCCTGAGAAAACGAGAGTAATTAACGAATACCCACTACCAAAATCATTCCACGACTTAAGGAGATTCTTGGGTATGGTAAATTTCTACAGAAGGTGTATTCCTCATGCAGCTCATATGCAGGAACCGCTTCACAAACTATTACACAACACGAAGAAAAAGGACAATAGACCTATACCGTGGACCAACGAAACACTGAAACATGGGACGCATTTGAAGCACAGCTGATTTTAGCAGATTTGCTGTACCACCCAGCAGAAGACGCCTAGCTGGTGCTCCACACCGACGCCAGCGACTCGGGAATTGGAGCCAGCCTTCAGCCAATTATCAGAAACACAATCCAGCCTCTCGGATTTTTCTCGAAACAATTGTCAAAAACGCAGCAAAAATACGCCACATTCGACCACGAACTACTAGTAGTCTATGAGGCAGTTAAACATTTCTGTGATCAAACTGAGGATCGGAAGCTAAAAATAGTAACGGACCACAAGCTTCCAACACAGGCCATGGGAAAGAACCCAAAACTACAACTCTGAGAAGAATAAGACACCCCTAGACTTTCGAAAAATAACTTTTCAGCCGTTATACGGCCTAGCACACCCGAGCATCTGGATGTCCAGAAAAATGATGGCCTCAAAATATTTCTGGCCATCCACGAACAAAGACACTAAAAATTAGGCGAGAGAGTGTCTCAAATGCCATACTTCAAAAATGTCAAAACATCAAGACACCAATACATGAATTTCTTCCCACTTCCGCACTTCAACATTTACATGTTGATATAATAGGACCCCTACCACCTTCTAACAGAAAATCGTATCGTGTTACGATGATTGACAGGAACACTTCATGGATGGAATGCGTGCCAACCGCCAGTTTGTCAGCAGAAACAGTATCACAAATAATACTACACAACTGGGTCGCATGGTACGGGGTTCCAACAACAATAACATCCGATCAAGGAAGACAATTCGAGAAAGCAACATTTCGAGCCCTTATGACGTCCCTGAGGGCGAACCACATACATACCACCGTGTTCCATCCCCAGGAGAATGGAAAGGTGGAACGCCTCCACCGGCGCCTCAAAAATGTGCTTACTACACATCCGGAACCTTCAAAATTCAACCTTGGCATACAACCTCCCATCGATGTTGATGGGTCTACGATAAACACCGCATCAGGAAGACGACCTGTCACCAGCACAACACCTATTTAAACAAAATATAAGAATACCAGCAGATCTGTTCCAGCCTACACTTATCTCAGTGGCTCAACCTGCGGCTATGCTGCGAAATTCTGCGAGAAACACAGCAAAAGTGTTCATTCCCCAAGCCTTCAACACAGCAACCCACATGTTCCTGAGATGTCCTGATAAGCTGCCCGTCCTCGGAGCCAATTACCAAGGGCCATTTTGAACTGTCAAAAACATGGGTAAGCTCGTCACTCTACAAATTAACAGCGAGGATAGAGTCGTATCTGCGGACCACTGTATTCCAGCTTATCTGCCTTCAACGGATAAAAACATCAATAATGAAGGACCAGGTCAAAAGGGAAAGGGAAAACATGTTACCTTCGCCCCCGAAGTCACCTATATAAGCTCCGGTACCAACCCTTCTGACTTCAATCATCTTAAAACCTCCATACAGTCATGTGGTATATCCAAACTACCTCTCCCCACCATCCTGCAAATTCGACTAGAAACATGCAGACCCGTGTACTATCGCTCATGAGAACCAATCTCTCCTCAATAATCCAGTCACACCAATCCCACCATCGATGCCATTAATGAGCACAAGGAAATTTCGTCAATAGTCCTTGACGAACCATTTAAAGAGGGTACCAAAAGGAAACTCAGAACACAAGGCTACTACAGAGAACCACTACGTAAGAGGCACTTCCCCGTGGATGGCCACAGCCTCCGAAAAGAACTCCTACGAAAAAAATGCCTCAATATTCAACAATCCATACGACCCAGAGGCACCACACATGGAAGAAAACAGAAAAATTTCCAGAAGACTACGACAACGCAGCCACAAAGCAAAATACGACATTTGCTTCTAAGAAAAACAACCCCCTGTAAATACACCCCTTAAAAAAAAATAAATAAATAAAATTAAAAAAATTTCGCACACAATTTTAGATTAGAAGAACAATAGAAGCTTTTAGATATAGGAAAACTCTGTACATACTCTAATCATAGGTCAAGTAAACATTGTAAATACCGCTCATACATTATGTACCTCTAATTCTGGGGGGACCTATGTGGGAGTAACAATACAATGTTCAGAATTATAACTAATACACCACTCGCACAGAGCTCACCAAAACGACGGGGAAAACCCGAGGACGGTTTAAGCAGCCCCTCTCGAGGCATTCCCCCTAATGGGGGACAAGGGGCTACTCAACTGCTATAAATAAGGCCGAAGGCATTCGGTGCGGTGCAGTTCTGGCGAGCACTCTCTCTTCAATCCCCCGTGTAATTATTTCAGTCAAACCTTTCCTCTGTACTAGATGGTGTAACTCCAAGCCTTCAGCTAGTATATATTTGGTCAGTTTGACTCCATATCCTTCCCTGTGCCAATTTGTGATAGATGACGGCTGGACTCGTCCAGGTACCTACCATTTATCATCAAATTGTCTCCACCTTACCTTACCTGTTTGAACGGTGACGGCTGAGCTTAAAAGCTCTGGTACCATCCTAGAACAGTCCTTTCCTTTCAAATTAAAGTGGATGACGCTGGATAAATTCCAGGTACCGTCTACGACCAATTTGAAATCTCTCTCCTCAAATTTACCTCTACATGGCCAAGTGGCGACGGCAGATCTCATGAGCTTTGGTACCACTCTTGAACAAGTAGCTGTTCCTAAATTATTTATGTATGATGGCGATGGCAGGCACTAAGGTGCACGGGTACCGCCTCCAGCTTCCTTCATTTTTGTACTGAACCAATTAAAATATAATTTAAACAAATACCTCCGCTCCCAGAGGGAAAGCATAAGTAGTAGGACTAGGTTCCCGTAATTTAGTTACCTACAATATGTATGTGTCATTCCAGATGATAACTCTCCTTAGGATTGAGATAAAAATTTCATTCTTTCGCCAAAAAATCAGTCTTTCCAAACGAAAGGATGAGTTTGTTAACCAGTATTTTTTAAACATACAAATTGGTCAAAAAAAAAAAAAAAAAAAAAAAAAAAAAAAAAATAATTTTTAAAAACAGAGAGCCGCAAGCATGTAATGACTTAATAATAAGCCATCAAAGCCTGTAGCAGTGAATTTTAAATTCGAAGAGTTGGTTTCCCCACTGCACAGCTGGAATTTTTTCAGATGTTGATAAAATACACTGCCAAGGAAATGGCACATGAGCTTCCTCGTGACCTTCAAAGTACGTCACCATTAAATTCCAGAAAACTAGAAACGACCGGTTCTGGCATCAGGGATCATGACGGAACTGATAGGGGACCATGTAGAGCTATACCCGCACAATCCCTAAAAATTTGAAGAAAATCGCATCAAAATTGTGGAAATTACGGCTGTTGCAAGGACCGTAACAAGAATATTTCGTTCACGCATGCGCATAGCGTACCGCTAATGCAATTATGATGATTGTCTTATGGGACCTCAAGGGACCTTACCCACATCATCCCTGAAAATCTGACCGAAATCCGTTCAACATTGACCGAGTTATGACCGTCACAAGGAATTCACGTTAGCGCCTGCGCAGAAGCTACCGTTGATTCGATCATGATGAAGTTGATAGGGGACCACCTAAAGCAAAATAACGTAACCATCTTTAGAGAAAAGGCAATCAGACCTCAATTTAGTTCTACCAAGAGTGAAAAGAGACAGTTGTAAATTGAGTTCAAATCCATATATTAGAGCACCAAAGGGTGCATTTCTCTCCAGATTCAAAATAAGTAACTGCTAAGTAAAGTTTAACTTAATTTAAATTTACCTCAAGTAAATTTAAAAATTGTAAAAAGTAACTGCGAAGTTATTTAATAAAAAATAACTTATGCCCTAAGAATTTTGCTGTTTCAATAAGTAATAATAAGATGACAGAGTTTGGAAAACCCGCTACATTGGACAAAGGGTGTTACAATTTTTGAAAATGTCATTCCTTGCGTTGATTAAAAATGACATACCGAGATTTCGGAACCACCTTGGCTGTTATGAGAATTCGAACCAAATTCCATGGCCCGGTAATCTGACAGGAAAGCAACAAACAACAATTTTGATTTATTCATTTAAAAAAAAAAAAAAAAAAAAAAAAAAAAAAAAAAAACCTGCCAAGTTGGGTAGGCAGTAGAGCTTCTTCACTTATTTTAAAATGAATAAACAAGCATTGTTCGAGCTGTCTGTAGAACACGTATAGAGTACAAGCAGTTCACAAGCCTACCATGGTTCAGATATTGGGGGAGTTAACTCGGAACATAATTTCCTTCAAACCCACGATAACTGGTACAAACTTCCTCAAAGTCGTATAAACCATTATTGAAGGTCACTATATAATGCAGTTTGAAAAAATGTATAAAATTAGTTTTTTCAATCTATAGTATTAGGTTTTCCAACTGTGTTACATTTTGATAGGTTGGAGCGAGAACCCGGTAAGAGTCCAATGTAGATTGTGACAAATAAGTGTATAATAAAATCCACGTTAGAGCATGCATAAGTGTTATAAGTGATTATTTAATGCAATCCCACCGAAGTAATTTCAGAAAATGTAATCCAAGTGGGACTGTAATTTTGTAGGTACCTATTGTTTTTTCTGAGACGAGAAATCACCTCAGATGGACTAAGAACTCAGTAAGGTTGTGAAACTCCAAAAGCTGGCGAATAATTTGATTTTGAAGCACACGCATTTTTTATCCCATTTGAAAATGAAGTTCACAAATCAAAATTAGTTTTCTCAAACTGAATTCCATCGTTCTTCAGCAGTACATAGGTATATCTATATAAGCTTTGCACCAACATGCTTTTAGCAGGTACCCCAGGTTGCCTGGAGACATGTTGATGGGACATTTTTGGAGCTCTTGTAGTCTTATGTGTATGGGATGATGATGCGTAACGCATCGCCTGTATGGCTAAATCAGCCAAAACTCTATGTCTAACTCAGAAAGTTCCATAAATCCTATATCTTTAAATTGATCAACTACCTTGACTCATCAACTAGTCCTTATTAGCGAATTTTTGAAGAAAATTAAGCTATTGCTCTCGCCTCAAAATTTGTAGAATGTGAATTTTTGAAAAAATTTTATGCAGAAATCCGTTTCAGGCTATTCTGAATCATATTCTGAAGTTTAACGCATTTTTTTATGTATGTATGTATGTATATATGTATGTATGTGTCATTCCAGACGATAACTGTCCGTAGAATTGTGCTAGAAACTTCAAACAAATTTTAAAATGTTTAGGACACAAAACGAAAGTTCAAGTTCGTTGGCCAGCATGATCGGATTACATCTTCGGGTTGAAATTTTCAAAAATGTAGTCAAAAATTTCAAAATAGCCTTTTTTTGCGATTTGTTGTGCGAAATAATTTTTTCAGCATACTAACATGTGGTATATTCGGAATCAGCGTAAAATTTCCTATAAGAATATGTATCAAGTTTTCAAAAATTTCAAAGTTGAAAAATCAGTCAAAAATCGAAATAATGCCGTTCGCTAGTTGTAAAAATCGGTAATATTTGCATGAAACATTGTCAAAATTCAGATTGAACTACTCTTATGGAAGTATCCCTGTATAACCAATCCTAGAATCATGCTGTTTAAAACGTAGGTAGTAGGTGCTTTAAAAAAAAAAAGAAAAATGTAATCACAACTGATGAGTTTACTCTGTGCATGTGTTAATAATTTGATTCCATGTTTGTCTATCAAAATCATAAACTAAAATTTCTCAACACGATCAATAGCGACTCAAATGTCGAAGATTTCTTCAAAAATTCGCTCATGGGGTCATGCTGCATGACTGGACTTTTTTTGAAATTGGACATCGCACAGTGCTTCGAGTAATGGACAAAAATGAAAAACATCAACATTCAAGTTAACCAAAACTACTTATGTGAGCTTATTCAGAGAGGTCTAAAGGAGAAACATCACTAGTTGAACCTACATTGGTCACTTAATCACGATGATACCTGTAAACAAACGGATGCTGAGGGAGAGCAAGATACAGTCGAAAGACAGTAGCGAGTTCTCTCGCATGGGGTATGGTTCTCCGCTTTAAAAAATTATGGCCGGGCCTATGAGAGGTATGTACAAACATATTTGATGAAATTTGAGGCGGTACCATTGAATTTTTTAAATGTGCAATAAGCAGATGTCAAACTAGCTTACGAAAACACGATTACTCAACTTCAAAAAGCATTTTCTCCAAAAAGCTAAAATCGTTCCTGGGATTTTGTTTTTAAAATGTTCGTTGAACCCACCTGAACCGAAAGAAAAACATTTTCTTCCAAAACTTTCCTCAAAGGCCCACTTTTAATTTTTTTCAGAAGACAACTCAAAAATCCTCATGAAGACCTATCAAATTTAATTAAAGAAATGCAACATTTACACGATAACGATGACGTTACTAATGCTCTAAATAAACGGCAAAATGACCGCCCTAACCCTCAGAAGGATGTGGGATGCCTGTAAAGGATATTGGAGCTCATTTATAACAAAAAATCAGACATATCTGGATAAATTATTATTCTAGACTAACTCATAAAATTGATTGACAAACAGTTCCGGGTGATGGATAGGGCGACCGGGGAAATCTTTTGAGGAGTTCAAAACGAATCAGATTCGCCATATTACGATTTCTCAGAATCAGATTAAGTTTTTGAACATTCATAAGCACCTAGGCACTACTCCATATTAATATTGTAATATTAAATATTTATCTACCTGAGCAGATCTTCTATATTTTCAGCTTAAAATGCTGTGATGTTTATAATTCAAATGAATTTCGTTATTGATTTTCAACAGTTTAGTTTATGTTATGGGTAAATAACCATGAAGGCCATTCAGGGACCCCTATTAAATGGTATATTCGTGATCAGCGTCAAAATTCCTATAAGAATCCGTAGAAAACGGAATTTCGTCCATTCCGACCATATACTCGAAGCACTGTGCGTTGTCTTTCTCCGATGAATCCATTGAGAAGGAACTCATCATCACGCGCTATGAGGGCAATAGTATCGAAAGAAAAAAATACCGTCCACACTTCTGTGAAACAAAGCGATCTTTGGACGTTGGCTGAACATCAATTAATTTTGTCTTGTCTTATTTCAGAATCCGATTTGACACTGGCAAAACCAATCAGTCAAGTTAGCTCTGGTGAACATGAAGATTGGGATTATTTCTATCCCAAGAATATTGGAGAAAAAAAAAGTTCGAGAAAGGCGAAAAAGGGAGTACATGGATGGTAATTGTGAACATATGGTTATGAAGGACATGAATATAGAATCCTGTTTGATAGTAATTGTTCAAAAAACTGAAGATTTCATTTGTCCAATTTAATATTACAATGTTCCTACCAAAAACTGTCGAGTGAGTGATGTTAATTTTTTTCCTTCTTTTATTTAATGGTTTAAGCCGCACCTCAACCAGAAGGGTCATTAGCGGCAAGTGATGTTAAGGAAAATAGTAACAATAGAGAGTGAGCTCAGCTTACTGAGCTGTAGGTTGTTCAGTACGACCCCCAAGAGTAATCTGAAGCAGCATGATGATGTGGTAAAACCAGTTAATCAATAAATGGTATCGAGTCATGGGTGAACACAACTTAAATTTGTCCTACAAAATGATGATCTCATGTATCTACGGGGACAGATTAGATGGGTGTAAACCTTGGTAGCCTACAAGAAAGCTTCAGGGAGTTGTTAGCTCGACAGCTCTCTATGAAGCATCAGACTTATTTATGGGAACTCCCCTAAATTGATTGGCAGTTTTTGATTCATGGAGGATTACGATTTTTCAATTGGTATATTACAGTATTGGATTTTTTCAGTTGTCTGTGATTGTCGGATATGCTTTGGAAGTTCAATTTCACCAAATGGTAACTTCAGCAGTTCAGTATAAACAAGGAACTCTTGAACTTCGTTTCAATTCATTAATTTTGATCCTACGTATTGGAAAGACTTTTTCAAAGATGATGCATGGTCGGTACAACACTATGCATTTCATGGTGTCTAAATCACTGTTATCCAATAGTTGGGAAATTAATTTTGAAAGTTTAATGAGAACAATCAACTCGCAACCCTAAGATTTGGAACAAGGTTGAATCTAGTGCAAGATGCTCTTTGTGTAATCCAACGAATGATGAGGACACGCTTCATTTCTTGTGCCATAGGTATGCCCAATGATATTGTCAGATTCGTTATCGTCACTGCTTCCAACCACCTGCCTGAGTAGGTAACTCAATGTTCATAGCCCACCCGTCACATCCCACCATGCCTCCGGCAGCTAACCTCCCTGATGGGATTGCCAATGTACCTACTTCCAAAGAAATCCTATCAGGAGTCAATCTTTTTAGAAAGATATAGCAGGCAACTCAGAAATAAACGAACAAAATTATTCCTATCAATAAAATATAGTGTGAACGTCAAGTTTCTGTGACAGATTCCAGACAGGAGGCCATCCGTTGTACTTATTTGTGAGCACTGAGGGTGGCCATTACAACAAATGGGACTAATTCAGAACAGCTCGATTTGCATTCCAAACCATTTGGAGACTTGCCCAGAACCATTCCATAGTTCTGGACAAGTTTCTCTCGTAGAGTAGCAAGTTCCAAACATGTGCAGATTGACTGTAACCTTCCGAAATACAAAACCTGCTCCATTCGCGATTTTACAAAACCTCTTCTTAGAATGATTACAGGAAGGAAATTAGCTGAAAGAGGTGTGGTCTGATGTTTATTAAATTAAGGACTTTCCAACATGTGGTGAACTGTTCTTGAGGGGTGCAAAATAAGGAAGATATATTGTCCCTAGCAACGATTTACTGTGGTGTGATGCCTTATTCAACAATTCTTACTCCAGTAATTACAATGTTCCAGTAACTCCCTTCAGTTCCATTTCAGGTTACTGAACAACGACGGTATACAGGACATAGTCGAGTATGGTAACGAAAATTCCCATTCCAACCTGTTGTTGTTCCAAACTAGTGCAGGACTACCTAATTATACCCACACATGCGCTGGACCACATTGTCCAGGGCAACTCCAGAGCAAGATGGTAGGAAAATACTAGGCCAGCGAACTGCATATTCAACAAAAATAGATTGTATGAAAGTTCGGTGAGTAAATACGGGGTAATATACGGCCGGGTTACAACTCATATTAGACCATGATTACACAAACTTGAGCCACTGATGGCGAAGACTCATAATTATCGTTACTGAAGCAGTGCATGAACTCTGACTCTCACACAACTCTAACATAGGGCCGGTTAGCAGGAAGCTACACTCACGTAATATCAAGTAAATTGACCGATAGCTCCTTACAACGATAACATATTAAACCGTTACATAGGTATACTGAGCATTAATCACGTAGGTCAACAGTTGAGACGTAGGTATCCAATACTAACTGGAGATGCAAATTTGACTAATCTGGAAACTCACGATTGCCGAATAAGCGTTCTTGCTTCAGGTTGTAGTAATAAATTCCAGTTCATAAGCGATTTCTGTAATTATATATATATACCACTCCAACTACCTAAACGAATAGATGAACTTCCAAAATAATAAGTTTTTAAATCTTGGTGCTTATCACTCCGGTGTACCTATACCTTATATGTAAATATGGCAAAGGGGATCGAACAATGCGTCAGCATAATAAAACAGAAAGCAAAAATACTACTTTGATGCATGTTGTACAGAATAGAGGCAAAATATTGCTGGAAAGGCTGGACTAAAAAATTGGGCATTAGATTACTTACAGGAAAGATCGCATATCAAAATTAGTAGGTAAATAAAAAATCCAGTACTCACTTTGTTGGTTGCATCCGAAACTTCCTTCATAATTCTATTGAACTCAGCAGTTTCCTCAGCTTGCTTTTGGTTGTGCAAAGCGATTTTCTCGCTAAATTTCCTAGGATTAGCCATATCTATTATGTGTTCTAACCAAACATTAATGTTGTTGTTTGTCACAGAGCTTAGATTAGCTATCTCTAAACCAACCACAATGTTTTTGAACATCGACTGACTTGAACATCGATTCTCTCATAACTGATTTGATATGAAAGAAGGTAGGCTCAACGAGGTTATGGATTGTGTAGAAGCTCTGATGATGAAATCACAAATATATTTCCTTTGCTATCAACTTCAATAGTGCTGCGTCCTGTGGCAACCCGCACAAACCAGTACAGAAGCGTAACATCGAAACACTGGGAAAAGTAGGAGTGCAGGTACCTCTTACCTACCGTAACACCATGGGGCAGGGAGATTGTTCCGTAACTTTTGTTAAATTGAGTACCTTTCACAAGTTAACAAGGATGTAGAACTTGTGAAATGAATGTCGAGGACTGTCTCCACGCTCTCATCACACTGAATTCCATGAAATATTGACACCACTGATCGCAAAAAATAAGTCAATTTTCCACCATGTGACCACCATGGCTGTTGTCCGGTCATATAAACGGAGAAGATGAGATTGATTAATTTATTTTGACCATTTTGCACCTTCGAGTATAAATAAATAAGTTTTACGTTCTCATCTGCTGTTTATTACTTCGTTGTTAACGTTGCTGAAAATAGCGCGCTTTTATTCTTGGTTTTTTTTCCCGGCAATAAAGTATGAATTTCGAAAACGGCTATAAAGTGAGGCTAGAAGGAAACGTATATGTTCCTTCCAACGTATTTACAAAATACCAGGAAAATCCCAACGGAGTAGTACATACACTTTTAGATAGTTATACTCACTTGCCCAACATTAACCCGAAATTCATTTGTTTGTAATTCGCGTGATAATTCAGAGTGTTGGGATCAAATTTTTTTTTTTTTTTTTTTTTTTTTTGAAGTTATACTTCTTTGCGCCCGTTAGACACTTTGGGATGGGATGTTGGTCGAGAAACCGCGTCACGCTGAATTTTAAGAACTATCGGATGGGATGTCACGCTGAAAAGTAAGAACAAATTTTAAAGAACTATCGATTAATCGAGGAGGAGAGGAGGAGGAGGGAGGAGGAGGAGGGAGGAGGGGAGGAGGAGGAGGAGGAGGAGGAGGAGGCGGAGGAGGAGGAGTGAGGGGGGAGGAGGAGGAGGGAGGAGGAGTTAGACCCTTTGGGATGGGATGTTGGTCGAGAAACCGCGTCACGCTGAAAAGTAAGAAAAGTAAGAAAAGTAAGAACAAATTTTTAAGAACTATCGATTCATAATATATAAATTATAATTAATAAACTATAATAAATTTATAGATTATTATTATAAATTTATAAATATTATAATTATAAATTTATTATAAATTATTATAAATTTTATAAAGTTATAATTATTATAAAATTTATAATTTATAAATTTATAAATTTATAATTATTATAAATTTATACTTTTTATAAATTATTATTCATAATTTATTTATTAATTATAAATTATGGCCACAGAAGTATAACTTCCACCGTGTGGTCCGACGCACACCGATTTTTTTTTTTTTATGGTCTACAACTTTCCTATGCATAAAAATTTCTGTAGGATGTAGGGTTTAGGAATTATTAGAGAAAAATTTTAAAATGGGCAAATTATGTCATCTTTATGAGGCCGCCATTTTGTATTCCACCAATTTTTAGATGGCGGACAAAGATTTTCTCACTCAGAACGGTCTAAATTTTCAAAATCTAATCTCAAACCTTCTCCATAAATTACTACCTAATTTCGGCCCTAGCTCCAGGACTAGTAGGGAAAAAGCCTGGTTACGTTGGAAATGAACATGAAACAAACAGGCAAGGAGGCCTTCAAATACTAACATAAAATTAGCGGCATCCACCAGGCTAGCTGCAAAAAATGGCCTAGCTGCGTTAAAAAAAAAAAAAAAAAAAAAAAAAAAAAAAACATGAAATCAAGCATGTAAGCCTAAAAATACGTCATTTCATGAACATAACAAACTGCAACAGTGACTTCTAATGAAGGAAGAAAGGAATATGTTTCTGTCGTCTGGAGTAGGGGAGGCTACTTTTGATGGCTTCTCTGCCCTTCCAAACATTGCCAGCAAACAATAATTGTTACTAATGATGGCCCAACTGTCGAAATCGATTTCACATTGTACCTAACACTTTATTTTTCGTGGAAATAGACAACGTTTTTTCACTGAATTTTGTTTTTACACGGATGGAATTTTTTCTAATCAAAAGTAGGCCCACCTAAATTTCTATCTCTATCTCTACTATAATAAGAATGAAACTCTGTCTGTCTGTCTGTCTATGCTATGCACGGCCAAACGGCTGAGTGGCGTGAGTGGAGTGAAGGGATCTTCTTGGGATTTTCCGAAAGGGTGTACCTATAAGCGATTTTAAAATTTTCTAATCCCACCCGAACTATGGGCTATAGGGCGGGAGGGGGGTGGGAGCCCGTTTTAATGCCGTTCTTTTCGACTTCCCCGCTTTCCCTACCCCTCTAAACGGCCGTAGAAATATCGGAAAAATACCGGTTTATTAGGTTTTTGTATGAGGAAGAGATGGCGCGATTGGATCGCAAAAAAAGTATCGGTAAATGCGTCAAAAAAATGAAAGATACACTCGTTTTCTCGAAAATTCCGGCGAAAAACTTCGTTTTTCCTCATTAAAATATACCCCATAAAGGTACGTTTTTCGGGACTACAGGTTTGATCCGCCAAATCTGAATACGAAATCGGATATCGAAAAAATTGATACAGCAATACCGAGTGAGCGAAGGGAGCAACATCCCCGAATAAACTTTTCGTGGTTCCAAGTAGTTTTATAAGATTTAATGTGTTTATAAGAATTTCCTACAGAAAAAAAGTCTGCCAAGTTGGGTGGGCAGTATAACTTCCTGACATATTGTAACATGGGCTGTAGGTCTCGATGGTATCCCACTATATCCCATAGCATCTATACATCTCATACCGAGCGAGTGAAGCGAGAAACATTCCCAACACACGTCGGATTTCAACGAGGTTTTCTCTATACATATACAGCCATACCTAGCGAGCTAAGTGAGCAACATTCCCTACATACATCGGATTTCAACGAGGGTTTTCCTACACATATACAGTCATACCTTCCC